>CANTUQ010000206.1:0-591538 GCA_947683425.1 Excoecaria cochinchinensis | reverse complement strand
GTTAACATTATTGTCATTGGTATTATTATTTAATATTTCGTATTATTTTTATTATTAGTGTTATGGCTATCATTGTGTTGTTATTAATATATTATTGCCCTTTTTGACTAATCTATTTTGAATATTTACTAATACTTTTTTTGATATTATTTTTCTGTCTGAAATTTAACTTGAGTCGGGTTATGTGAGTGTCCCCGCGGCTGCCCCGGATGGGTCGCAACTTGCGGAGAATCACATCGGTTTGGTGAGATCCCTCCAACTCCCTTTTTATGTGTTATGTGCTTATTTGTAAATATTAATTTTATTTGTGCACGCGTACGATAAAAAATCACAAAAATACTTTTACTACTAAATCGGGATTTTTACTTTTAAATCGGGACCAATGTCCCTTTGTTTTAGCCCAACAATAAAATTGTCACAATTAAAACGAAGAGTCAAACCTTCTTCAAAATGGGATCACTCATCCCGATTTTATTCAAACAATTAAAATGACTTTTCGAACCTTTTTAAATTAAACACGAAGGAACCAACGTTCCTAAAATTCGAACAAGTGCGAGGGAACCAATGCTCCCTAAATAATGTCCCGATTTATGAATGTCCTTTCATTTCATTTTTGGGTGAGTGCTTAAAGTTATTTCTTTCATTTTGGGCCCTTGTAATTAATTTTGGGGCAACTTTATTTATTTTTGGGGTTGGTATTCCGCCCCCATTTGTATTCTTAGTTTCCTTTTATTGGGGTTGTATTCTGCCCCTATTTCTATTGTAATTGCGTGCTTGCGTGTTTACCGCTTTCTATATCTATTGCTTTATCGCTTTCTTTACGTGCTTTTGATGCGCTTTTACTTTTAATGCATCGCTCGTGTGAAATGAGAGATATAATTTTAAGAATTTAAAAACCCATCTATAATTAATCAAAGCATAAATAAGAGGGAAGTTCCGAACACCATATCTCTGGTTTAGACCGTTAGAGGTGAGAAACCTTTTCCCAATTTCTTGCAAAATTGGGGTGGCGACTCCAAAATACCTCAAAGGTGCCTTTAGGCGTCAATAGGCTAGGTTATTCTCCCCAATGTTCTATTGGGAGGGATACACCGATGATGTCTCATGGCGCCCATGATCAAAAGACGCGAACCTTCATACCTCGAATCCTAAAGCGGATTCAAAGCGAGGGCCCTTGCTGGGTTGTACCGGGTTCGGCGCGCGTCACAGTGGCGACTCCACTGGGGACTTGTGTGTTTGAGACTTCACTTCCGAAAGTGCTTTGGTTAAAATTTATAATTGGATTTTTGAAACTTAAAATTCTATCTCTTTTCGAAAATTGCATCATGTCATTTTTAGAGCCTTAGACTTACGCTAGTTGGTCCCTATTTTACCCCGGTGTGTTCCCGAAACACGACCCTACTTTTACTCATTGTAGGAAAGTGTTAGGGATAATCACCAACCCAAGCCTTGTACCTTTTGGTATATCGAAATGGAGACCCGATCGGTCGTTATGCTCGTGATGAGTTTAGACCCGTCGGCGCAAACCATGCTTGGGTAGCCTAAAGAAAATCACCTTGACCAAAGCCCATGTACTGGCAAGTAGAAACTTCCCCTAGGCGGTATGTTCCTTAATACGATGCTTGTGATATGGGCCGTCACGTATTAAACAAAATCAAGCAAATCAAGTGGTCTTTTATAAAAGGCTTTCATGCCCCGTTGGCCCACTTTGGTTTAATCGAATTGCCCCAAATACTTAATGGCCAAAATCCATACGAATGCGCATTAGATTAAGACTGTTAGGCTGCCGGTTTTCCACCGTGCACTATACGTGTCTGATGGGTTCCCTGTTAACCCTCGGATGAAGCCCACCTAGGAAAGAGACCGCACAACCCGTGTGTGGGAGTGATAAGGTTGGAAGGATCTACCTGTCTGCATGTGGTTGTAAATGCTGCACGTCATGCTCATGCATCACATGTCATCCATGCATCATTCTAACCCCTTTGATTTTTCAGCCATCATACACCATTCATCGGGGAGGTTCTGGGGTCCTCATAGCTATCTGAAGAGTAAGCAGAATTCGAAGTGGTTGGCAGAGATCTACCGTCTTAGTCAGAGCATCATAGACATTGGGAATGGCTGGTCCTTCGCGACAGATTGAAGAGGCCCGTATCATGATTGCCCGAGAACTAGATGAAAAGTTTGAAAAACTTGAAGGGAGGTTGTCAGCCACAATTAAGGAAAGGTTGGACGCCGCGGCACTAATTCTTCAAGCTCAAGTCACTGCAGCTACACTTAACCGATTTGAGCTAGCCACGACCAAAAAGGACGTGCGCGACGATGGCTGTAATGTCCCCATTCGCTCTTAAGCCTAGAGGCGAGACGACACCCAACTCACTGATCGAACAAGTGGAAAGAGGGAAAGGACTAGGGCCCTTACAGCCGATGGGTCCTCTCAGTCCCGCAAACACTGAAAAGAGATTAGCTGATCTTGAGGAGGAGATCATGAGGTTCCAAGCTTGCAACTACCCAGACACCTCCCAATGGGGGACGTTACTAGCCTGCAAGTCTCGGAATTGGTTACTATGGTGATAGCAGAGGGTACAAAAGGATGAAAGCGGAAGGCATTGGTTGAGATGGCTCAGAGGGCGTTACTCTATTTAGGCGGACCTTTGTCTTGGGTCCTGGAAAGGCTGATCAAGAAGGGGGTGTTACAACCATTGCCGTCCAAGCCGGCAAAGACCTGGGGCAGCCCGAGCACGAGGAAGGCGAGTACTGCGCCTACCACCAACACACTGGCCATATGACGGATAATTGTGCTAGGCTGAGGCACCAGATTCAGGATCTGATCGATAGCTTTAGCCTGTTGCGCCTGGGTGGTCAGGGTGCTTTTGGCCAGGGTAGTCAAGGGGAGCTTAAGTTTTGCAGGGGCGATGGAGAGGTTTTAGAGCCACAAGGACCCGACTTTCGGAATGACTCAGTGTCACTATATAAAAACCCTATCCAAGCACTTCGCTCATTTTGTCAGCAAGGGAAAAATACAGTCAATGCCGGCCCAACCTGCCAGGGGCCAAGGGCACCCCAATCACCGAGCAGATCTGTATTGTGCCTACCATCAGCGTACCGGGCACGAGACTGACGAGTGCCGAATTCTGAGGAGGCAAATTCTACACTTAATTGATGAGGAGCTGAGAAGTGAGGAGAATGGTTCCCAAAAGTGATAATAGGCCGTTGACTGCAGCGTCCGCGTTGGCAAGAGAAGAAGGAAGTAGCTATTTAGATGTTCTTTTTTTTATTTCTGAACTATTTAATGATGACAGTTTTAATTATAGTTTTCTTGAATGAAATGAATGGTTTTGCTATCTTGTGTGATGTTTCTTATGATTTCATTATGCATAATCATGGCACATTTACATTTGACATTGGTTCAACTAATGCCATTCCACTTAATCTCGGAACTTTGGGAGAACCCAAAGAAAATCTTGATAGCATCTGTTGTGACTCCTGAAGTGAGATAAAAACTTGAGAGATGATAAAAAAAAAAAAGGGCCTTTGCCCGGACCTGGTATGACATGCTGAAAATTGATAAGGACATTCTTGAGATTAATACTACTTCCACGAGCCAACATGACGACGAACCGAATGTTGAAAGCCATTTCTTTGCACTCCCACGACATCTGGGATGCATATGATGCCACCAAATAAGATCAAGCTTCGAAAGCTACATCAGGAGTTAGGCGAATGAGACTCAAGACCTTCACGAAGAAAACATAACTCACCAGAATACAACTCATCAAAACCAAGCAACATGAACCCTTTCCTCTCAACCATTTGAGATGTGTACCCCAAAAACAATTATGATCGACTCTTAACCATCCAGAACCCTTATAGCCAAAATTCTTGCTAAAACTATATGCCCGACTAGATTGAGCAACATGGTCCCAGTGGTTAAGATAAAAAAATGCACGTATGTGTAAAATTAAGGACTTGAGCAAAGTTTGTAAAAAAAATTGGGTTGCAAAAAAAAAAAAAAAAATTTAAAAAAAAAATTAAAAAAAAAATTGAAAGAAAAAAATTGAAAAAAAAAAATTAAAAAAAAAAAAAAAATGAGAGAAGAAAAGAGAGAATTGATCAGGGGGCAAGGGAATACTATTTGAAGAAAAGCTTCGCTCAAATCCTGTTGATCTACACATGCCTGCACATTGTCATTCTTCTTAGCTACTGAAAAGGATCTAAAAGGCTAACCCACAAACCATCCACCCAATCCCAGCCGTCGAAAACCATTTCGAAAGCTTAAACCACTAAAACCGATAAAAGTACCCCCGATCATCCAAGCCCAACCTGTCACGCTGTCTCAGACATCGAAAGGCCATCCCAGGGTTCGAACCGCCAAAGTCAATAAAGGCCAAACGCGAAACTTCATATTCAAACCCCAAAAAAGGAACCCATTACCTCAACCAGTCTGCACAAGGGTTAAGACCAAGACTTTGATACCAAGAGGAGCCACCCTCAGAAGCAGCAGTCCCCCCGGCAGATGAAGATGAAAGCGAATTCAACCAATGCTGAGAAACTGAAGGAGGGTCCATGGCGGAGGCTTAAAAAAAAAAAAAAAAAAGAAAATATTCAATCAGGAAAACCCGCGAGGGCTGATTGGAAACAGGAGTCTGATGCTTACAAGATCCAATCCGAGATTAGATGTAATTCTTGCATTCTGAATCCATGTTAAATGGTGATTATGTATAGAGAAATCGTGCTGAAATGCACACAGTTTTATGCAAATACATAAAGCAAAAGCAGTTTAACTCATTATTTCCTAGTTCTTTTATAAAAAGTAAAATCTAAGTGGCTACTCTACTCCTGCTCTCGCCAGCCAGATGCCTAAGTTGTCGTGTCAGGTGCCGGACTGAGTATCCATCTTTTGCACTCACCAGTAGAAGTTACAGAATGGGTACCGAAAGGGGTATGACAGTTTTCGCTGGCGGTTGGCTCCAAAGATCCTGATAGCGAGAGGTAGAGGTTGCAAAAAAGGGTTCCTCCTCGGAACGATAATGGGTCCCTAGCTGTGTCCTGGGTCATCCCGAGCTGACGAGCACGTCGGGCAATGATGCAGAAAGTAGCTTGACAAAGCCCGCACAGGAGAACACACCCCGAAAATCCGTCGACGACTGCATCTGATATCTCACTGAATCTAGCAATGCCCTCGTTGTTAGGGAAGATGGGAAGATGGCTAATACTGCTGCAGGAATTTGATGTGGAGTACGTCACGAGAAAGACCATCAAAGGTCGGGTAGTTGCGGAGTTTCTTGCCGACCATCCAATTGAAGCAGATCGGCTAGAATGTGAATTCCCCGACAAACATGTGGTGGCCATCACCGTACAGAAGTGGCAGATGTATTTTGATGGGGCAGTAAATAACGAAGGGGCCGAGACAGGAGTAATTCTAGCAACCCCAGATGGTGAGAAGCTCCCCTTAGCTAAGAAACTGAGATATAAAGCCACAAATAATGAAGCTGAGTACGAAGCCTGCATCTTTGGGTTAGAAGCACTCTCAGCCATGGGGGCAAAAGTAGTAGAGGTCTTTGCGGACTCGTCCTTAGTAATCCACCAAGTCAGGGGTGAATGGACCGTTAAGGAAGAGCGGTTGTTGCCATGTGCGAGGTGTTTAAAAGAACTAAATGGCCAGTTTGGAGTCTGCACTTTTAACTACGTGCCCCGAGATGAGAACCAGTTGGCAGGTGCCTTAGCCACCCTGGTATCCATGTCGGATAACCCCAAGGGAATAGCCATGAGGCCTATGCACATTTCTAGAGGAGACAAGCCATACTTTGAGACTGAATGAGTTGGGGATGTTGAGACTACGGACGAAAAGCCATGGTACTATGATGTCCAGAATTATTTGGAAAGGGTGGTATTCCCAGAAGAAGCCACTGAAAAAGACCAAAGGCTAATCCGCAAACTGTCCACTCAATTCATCAGTGTAGATGGGGTGTTGTACAAGAGACAAGCCGATGGCATGCAACTCAGATGTTTAGATGGAAAAGAGGCTAAAAGGGTTATGGAAGAAACCCATGCAGGGGTCTGTGGGGCCCATATGAATGGTCTGGCCCTAGCAAAGAAAATAATGCGGCAAGGATTCTTCTGGCTGACAATGCAGTACAGCTCTAAATATGTGAAGGAGTGTCAATTATGCCAACAATACGCTAATCTGAGACACCTTCCAGTTTCGGAGTTGTGTAACCTGGCATCTCCATGGTCGTTTGCAGCATGGGGAATTGACATTGTAGGAGAAGTACACCTGACAGCCTCTGATGGACACCGATTTATTGTGGTTGATATCGATTATTTCACCAAAAAGCTCGAGGCTGAATCCTTCAAGAAGTTGGGCGCCCGGGAAATGGCTAGGTTCATCGAGCGACATTTGATCTGTAGGTGCAGTCTCCCTCATCACATCGTGTCAGATAATGGGGTACAGTTCCAAGCTGAGACTAAGCAAATGCTCAAGAAATACGCCATCCAACACCATAAGTCCTCTCCTTACCGACCGCAGGCCAACGGAGCAGTCGAGGCAGCTCATAAGAACATCAAGAAGATATTGGCTAAGATGGTGCAAACCTATAAAGACTGGGCCGAGAAATTGCCATTCACACTATGGGGCATACTACCACAACCAGATCTACTAGAAAAGGCTATCCCGCTCATTTGGGAAGAAAGTAAGAAAGCACCCATTGAGGGAAGGAGACCTAGTCTTCAAACAGATGAGGCCAGGGGTTCCGGACTTTCGAGGCAAGTTTAGGCCCACTTGGGAAGGACCCTTCGTTCTGAAGAAGCTTTTATCTAAAGGGGCTGCGATCCTGACAGATAGTGATGGGAATGAATTCAGAAAGCCGGTCAACGTCGACAGATTGAAAAGGTTCCGTAAAAAAAAAAAAAAAAAAAAAAAAAAAAAAAAGGCCGTTAGAGATGAAAACCGTGACTGGCGCTCTAAGCAAAAGTTAGGCCAAAGGGCAGGGTGAAAACCTGGCAACAGGCAGTCTGCCCTACAAAAAATGAAATAAATAAAAGCCGCTGGATTGGGTTGGGTCCGTTCCAGGCAAAAAAATAAGGCACAGGGTTATGTGAAAATCCGACAAGGACGCATTTCCCGCTAAGAAAAGCTAGTGTGAAAATCCACGAGGGACGCACTACCTTTAAAATAATGACGCTTGGAGTAATAAGGCAGCATTACCTTGGGCAACCCCTTTCAAGCAAAGACACACATCGGGCAATCCTCCCTGAAGAATTATGAGTCACAGTCCATGAAACAGGACATCGCTTACAGACGCTTGGGGGCATAAGCGACCACACGGAGCCATGAGTCGCTTCGGCAAAAGTTATTGCACCTCGACCCCTAGACCACTCAGATGAATGGTGTTACCTGCATTCTGCATAACATATGCACATGCACATGCATAACTTACCCTTGCATACAAATCTCTTTTGTTTTCGCAGGAAAGTCTGGCGCCTTCACACACCGACAAGCTGGTGTTCATCAGTCGCTCAGCCGTGGTTTCACACACCGACAAGCTGGTGTTCTATCAATCACGTTCTCCAAAGTCTGGCGCCTTCACACACCGACAAGCTGGTGTTTATCAGTCGTTCAGCCGTGGTTTCACACACCGACAAGCTGGTGTTCTATCAATCACGTTATTCCAAGTCTGGCGTCTTCACACACCGACAAGCTGGTGTTTATCAGTCGCTCAGCCGTGGTTTCACACACCGACAAGCTGGTGTTCTATCAATCACGTTCTTCAAAGTCTGGCGCCTTCACACACCGACAAGCTGGTGTTTATCAGTCGCTCAGCCGTGGTTTCACACACCGACAAGCTGGTGTTCTATCAATCACGTTCTCCAAAGTCTGACGTCTTCACACACCGACAAGCTGGTGTTTATCAGTCGCTCAGCCGTGGTTTCACACACCGACAAGCTGGTGTTCTATCAATCACGTTCTTCAAAGTCTGGCGCCTTCACACACCGACAAGCTGGTGTTTATCAGTCGCTCAGCCGTGATTTCACACACCGACAAGCTGGTGTTCTATCAATCACGTTCTCCAAAGTCTGACGTCTTCACACACCGACAAGCTGGTGTTTATCAGTCGCTCAGCCGTGGTTTCACACACCGACAAGCTGGTGTTCTATCAATCACGTTCTCCAAAGTCTGACGTCTTCACACACCGACAAGCTGGTGTTTATCAGTCGCTCAGCCGTGGTTTCACACACCGACAAGCTGGTGTTCTATCAATCACGTTCTTCAAAGTCTGGCGCCTTCACACACCGACAAGCTGGTGTTTATCAGTCGCTCAGCCGTGGTTTCACACACCGACAAGCTGGTGTTCTATCAATCACGTTCTCCAAAGTCTGACGTCTTCACACACCGACAAGCTGGTGTTTATCAGTCGCTCAGCCGTGGTTTCACACACCGACAAGCTGGTGTTCTATCAATCACGTTCTTCAAAGTCTGGCGCCTTCACACACCGACAAGCTGGTGTTTATCAGTCGCTCAGCCCTGGTTTCACGTCGACAAGCTGACGTTCCTCAATCATGTGACCGGAGTAGTCCTATGATGCCGACAAGCTGGCAAGACCAAGTTCCGGACAGCGACCGCCTCAGGTACGCATCTCTCCCTCTCTTTTCTGAATTTTGGCTCACTTAGGCGCCTGCGTTCTAAGTTCCCCAAAATTGGGGGCAACTGTAGACACCGGGTCCCGAGGCGGTCCAAGATCATGATTACCCGATGATGAAATAGAAGACCGATTTTCGGCAAGAAATGTGAGAATCGATCGTTCCCTTGTCAAATGTGTGTTTTCTCGGAAAATAATTAAAAAAATATATTTTTGGGGAAATTAAAATTAAAGTGGGAGTAAAAAAATATATTAGTTTTGTGTCAAAATTTAGAATTTAAAAAAAAAAAAAAAAAAAAGTCGCGAATGCCACCTGCGGCAGCGCGGGGCCGCCTGCGCGGCAGGCTGCCCCAGCGCGCAGGGGCGCCTGCGCGGCAGGCCGCCCCAGCGCGCAAGGGCGCCTGCGTGCGAGGCAAGCCCCCGCGCGGCGCTCCTGCGCGCGGACGGGCGCCTCGCGCGACCCCTCCTGCGCGCGGGCGGGCGCCTCGAGAGGCCCCCCTGCGCGCGGGCGGGCGCCTCGCGCGACCCCCCTGCGCGCAGAGGCGGGCGCCTCGCGCGACCCCCCTGCGCGCGAGGCAGGGGGCCTCGCGCGAGGCCCCTGCGCGCGAGGCATGCTGCCTCGCGCGCCCCCCCCCCTGCGCGCAAGGCAGCTGCCTCGCGCGACCCGCCTGCGCGAGGCAGGCTGCGCGCAGCAGCCTGCCGCGCGCGGTGCCAGGGCACCACGCGCAGGCTGCCGCGCGCCCTTTGGCTCCTCCGCGCGACCTGTTTTTTCCTGTCCGTTTTTTTCGCCGTTTTCAGTCTGATTTTCTTCAGTCTGACATTTCCGTTGTTTCACCATTTTATGTTAATTTTGATTAACTAAAAATAAAAGATTTCTTGTCCCTTACCATTTTGGACCAAGGCAAAATTAAATGGGGATTTTCCCCTCATTTGTGAAGAGGACGGCAAAAAAAAGATGAAAAGAAATTTTTTTAGCTTTTTCTCTCTAGCCTTTCCACTCTCCAGGAAGCTTTTCTTGCTTCTAAAAAACTCTTCAAAAATCTTCAAGTTCTCTTCAAAAAATCTTAGTTTTGTCATTACAAAATATTTAATATTGGGTTGATTTGAGCAAGAAAAATTAATTTTCTTTGTTCCTTCATCCCACAAAAAATATTTTTCTCAAGATAATTTGTTTAGAACACAGATTTTATATTTATTCCAAATACTATTATCATCAAAAAAAAAATCCGACAAGGAAATCGATCGAGACATCCTATTTCCAATCTCAAAAATTCAGAGGGTAAACATTCTTGGACTTGTTCTCATTTATTTATTTGATTTTTTTATTTGTTCACATTTTTCTTTACTTTATATAATTTCTATTCTATTATCATTTTTATTCTAGTTAATAAACATGTTTTATATGTCGTATTAATTTGTTAAATTTATCATTATTTCATCATTATCATTACTTGTTAAATCCTATTTTATGTTAATGCATGTTCCACTGTCACTAATATTCCTTCACTTTTGCATTGCATTTTATATATTTTGGGCCAATCTATAGTGCTTTCTTTGTCTTTTTTGCTTTGCCTTCCACGGATTTATATACTTTTTCTTCACTTCATTCATTTTACTTTTGTTTTAGTTTTATTCATTTATAGATATTTTATTCTCTTTTGTTTTATTCTTTTATCTTCTTTTATTAAGTTATTGTTTTTATTTAGTTTAACCATTATTACTATTTAAAGTTAATTTGTTTCCTATTAATACTATTATTATTATTACTATTATTATTATTATTATTATTATTATCGCTATTACTATTATTACCCCTTTTTATTAATCAATTAACTAGTTAACATTATTGTCATTGGTATTATTATTTAATATTTCGTATTATTTTTATTATTAGTGTTATGGCTATCATTGTTGTTATTAATATATTTTGCCCTTTTTGACTAATCTATTTTGAATATTTACTAATACTTTTTTTGATATTATTTTTCTGTCTGAAATTTAACTTGAGTCGGGTTATGTGAGTGTCCCCGCGGCTCCCCGGATGGGTCGCAACTTGCGGAGAATCACATCGGTTTGGTGAGATCCCTCCAACTCCCTTTTTATGTGTTATGTGCTTATTTGTAAATATTAATTTTATTTGTGCACGCGTGCGATAAAAAATCACAAAAATACTTTTACTACTAAATCGGGATTTTTACTTTTAAATCGGGACCAATGTCCCTTGTTTTAGCCCAACAATAAAATTGTCACAATTAAAACGAAGAGTCAAACCTTCTTCAAAATGGGATCACTCATCCCGATTTTTATTCAAACAATTAAAATGACTTTTCGAACCTTTTTAAATTAAACACGAAGGAACCAACGTTCCTAAAATTCGAACAAGTGCGAGGGAACCAATGCTCCCTAAATAATGTCCCGATTTATGAATGTCCTTTCATTTCATTTTTGGGTGAGTGCTTAAAGTTATTTCTTTCATTTTGGGCCCTTGTAATTAATTTTGGGGCAACTTTATTTATTTTTGGGGTTGTATTCCGCCCCCATTTGTATTCTTAGTTTCCTTTTATTGGGGTTGTATTCTGCCCCTATTTCTATTGTAATTGCGTGCTTGCGTGTTTACCGCTTTCATTTATCGCTTTCTATATCTATTGCTTTATCGCTTTCTTTACGTGCTTTTGATGCGCTTTTACTTTTAATGCATCGCTCGTGTGAAATGAGAGATATAATTTTAAGAATTTAAAAACCCATCTATAATTAATCAAAGCATAAATAAGAGGGAAGTTCCGAACACCATATCTCTGGTTTAGACCGTTAGAGGTGAGAAACCTTTTCCCAATTTCTTGCAAAATTGGGTGGCGACTCCAAAATACCTCAAAGGTGCCTTTAGGCGTCAATAGGCTAGGTTATTCTCCCCAATGTTCTATTGGGAGGGATACACCGATGATGTCTCATGGCGCCCATGATCAAAAGACGCGAACCTTCATACCTCGAATCCTAAAGCGGATTCAAAGCGAGGGCCCTTGCTGGGTTGTACCGGGTTCGGCGCGCGTCACAGTTGGTTAGGGGCGAGATCATACCCCCTCAACACCGCCATCTCGAAGGCGCCCAGGGGGATCCTCAGGCCCGCATCCAGGCTCCGAAGATGACAAATGAACCATTCCCCATTGTCTTGCCCAAAGGGCCCCTCCGTCACCGCCATTGACTCAGGGCAGGCCAACACCTTTATCTCTTCAGAAAGGCCATATTTGGAGGGAATTTCGGCCACCTCCTCAGCGGTCAGGCGAGAATGCAGTGCGACGGCTGGTTTATTCTCATACCACTCCAAAAAACTTATGTCTAATGCTTCCGCACTACTGGAGGCCATCTTCAACAAAAAAAGAATGAAGGAAAAGCACAACTCTTTTTTCTAAATGAGATGGGTGTGAGAAGAAAGACGAAAGATGAAGTTACAGAAAAAGTAAAAAGGAGCAGGAAAAATTACTTACTTGACAGAAAGAACTCAAGGAATTCGAAGAAACAAGAAGATGTTTGCAGAAATCTGAGATTCAAGAAGGAATTTCGACAGAGCTTCGCTAGGGATTTCGAAAATAAGGAGGAAATACTCTGCAAAGTTCCCTATTTATAGACTGAAGCTTCTCAAAAACGCCAAGCGACGCGCCATTCAGCAAGCGCCACGTGTCAAAGGACATTTTATCTTTGCGAAGAACGAAGCGTCGCCCTAGGTACCTGCGCAGCATTAAATGAAGACAGCTGTCCAGGCACGCGCGTCTCTTCAGAAAAAGCGCCTTCTAAATTCAAAATCGCGCGCCAGTACGCGTCTTCGGATCGGGAATTTTCAGAGCCGACCCCATCCGAACGGACCATGCAAAGGCAAATCCATGCCCGATCGGACCCGTTGAAGGGGGGGCAAGTGATAACACAGCAAATATCATTTGCCTAAAGGCCCATTCAGCCGGCCCACTTAACTGGCAAGGCCCAAAGCCCATCAGCTAAAGGTATCAGACACGAGCTCCTAGGCAGCGCATATGACCGATCGGCTGATGTGACCGCCAGTCCATCAGCCGCCTGACACAAGGCAGCGCCCATGCCTACCACCTGCTCCTTGTCATGTCGCCGAATATCTACCCTGACAGCCAGTAATCACTCCCCAGGCACTCAAGTGCCCCTCAACCATCTCATATAAGTAGTCCAGCCAACGATGGCACCAGGTATTGAATACACACCATTATCCCTCTAAAGCACATTCTCTCTTTAAGCTACTAACTTAAGCTTCGGAGTGCTCACGCCTGGTCCGACCGGGCTCTTCTTATTGCAGGGTTATCTCATCCGATCGGATCGACCTCTCTCCTATAGATAAAGACATTTTTGGATTTATCAGTAAGTTTTTTTACAAAAAATTCAAGACAACATATGTCCAAAATAAAATCTTTATACTTGCATTCGTATGTATAAACTTTAGTATTTCTACAAAACAAATAACAATTATTCTTTGAAAAAAAAGGGTAAAATCTGTTAGATCGGCAGACGTAAAACTGCCTATATTATATTAACAATTTATAAAAGAAAAAAAGAAAGAAAAGAAAAATACATGATTTTATAAAATGTAACAAGTTTTTTTTAGTATATCCGAAATTCTTTAAAAGAATAAAATAGAGAAATATATATAACTTTTCATCCCTTATACTACCAGACGGATATTCAATTAATAATATTATCCATATACTAATAATTAAAAATTATAAGAGATACATGAAATACTCATCGAAAAAACCATACCACGTCTGTGTTCGTTGCACGCTCATACTACATGTGACATTTTTAAAAAATTTAGAAAGAAAGTGTGCAAATTGTCTTTTACCTATAGTTTGAGGGGCTTATATATAAATTTGTTTGATGGAATATTATATTGGTATTGAGGAGAAATATTCAAAATTAAAAGATGAGATTCTGTTGGTAGACAAGCTCCTCCATTCAAGAAAAGAAAGAATAATTTGTACAAGAAGGATTCCACTTTTTATGCATTTCTTCATCTTTTACACTTAATTTTCTTCTGTTTTTTTCTCATCCAACTTTATGCATGTGGCTCAGCTTTGGAATAACATTACGTATATCTGTGGGCTACTTAATTTCACCATAATTTAATTATATACTCCAGAAACACATTTAATTTAATTCTCACTATAAAAGGATTAAAGTAAAAGTGGGAAGTTGCTAAGAGTTGTTGCATTAGGAAGAAATATATATATATATATATATATATATATATATATGTTTGTTTTATGGTTTGAAAAGTTAGCTATATATATATAATTCTTAAAAGAACAATTTTTTTTAATCTTTAAATTAATCCGATTAGCCTTCGCCCACAAGGTTACTAGGGTAGTTTGGAGGTTAATTTTGAGTCCAACATTATAGAAATTAATTACAATATATATATATATATATATATATATATATATATATATATATATATATATATATATCATTTCTCTCCTTCATACATCAGAACTTTGTAGAATATTCACTTAAAATTTTATATAAAACTAAGGAAGACTGGATCTGTTGATTGTGCAATGAACATTAGTTGTATATATAAATGGAAATTTAAATTAATTATTAAAATTATTATATATAATTACAGGGTATGTTTATATGTCTCCTTAGCTTCAGCTTTGAAAAAGACAAAGGTTTTACTATTTGAGCTGGCAACCTTAACCTTATTTTCAGCCACTACTAATCAAGCTTCAGAATTCAGCTTTAATTTAATCAATTAGTTTTAATTTTGTAGCTAGCTAGGCTGCAAAATCTCATCTCCACAAGATTTATGAGATACGAGGAATAGATGTGGAAAAAATATTATAACTTGCATTTGTGTAGAAGAATGAAATTAATTATTTGATACTGCATAGGCAACACGAACCCAATAACAGAATGCCATTTTATTTTGATTCATATAAATCAAGTGTTCGCATACTTTTTAAAATAGGTAATTTTTGATACCAAATTTATCAAAATATAACATATTTTATTTTTAAAATATAAACATGTGTTATTATGTGATTGTTTGTTATAAGTACCAGTAATATTTTCTCTCTATTTTGAAACTTAATTTAAGAGTAAAAATAGGAAAATGGAATTCAAAAATTTCAATGGTAAAAAATGAGCCCAACACTAAATTTTTGATGAAGTTGTTAAAATTTTGTGCAGATTATTTGTAATAAGTATATGATGGGGTGAAAAGGGGTAGATTTTGTAGAAATGCTTGTGGAGGTCTTAAAAATAAGAAAAGAAATAATGCATAAAAGGCTCATAATTAGGTATTCATCAATGGGGTCTCCATTCATTGATTTGTCTCTACTAGTTGCACATGCTCAACCCATCTTTTACATCCAAAACAGGTACATATAATGATGTGTGCAAAGATGCAATTTTTTTTAAAAAAAAAAAAATATTTTAATTTATTTTTTCATATTCCATTATTGTTTTTATTCAATTTTGAGGCCCAAAATAGAAGAAAAGGAATAAAGAAGTATCGGTAAAGAAAGAAAGAATAAGGCAAAAAGCAGAGATTGGAGAAACATGGCCTCATGCCTCTCTCTCTCTCTTAGCCTGTACTTACTCATCACTAATTAGACGCATAAAAAACACATAGGTCTTGCTTAGCCAACACCATGCATGTGCTCTCTCTTTATAAAATTTAGGTAATGACAAATAATTTCACTATTCAAATGCCTTTCATTTACATAATAATTTAATCCAAACACGAATTTGCTCTTTGGAATCTCTTCTCTAATGGGTTTTTCTTAATTTTCTTTTTTCCTTACTTAGAATTAATTACTACATGTGTCATTGACTAGAGGAGTTAGCTTGATATTGCTGCAAACTAATAAAACCCAATGGGGGATTCTAATCATTTGAAGCACAACAATTTGGAGGAGGAGGAGGGGGACAAGGTGGAGATGCCCCATTCCCCATTCCCATTAACTTTTTCTTTAATTAAATTAATTCTTTTTTTTTTTTTACCCTTTTTTCGTAATCAATAAAATGCTACTAATGAAGTGGCTTTAAACACATCTCAAAGGACATGTGGATGATTCTCCAAGAAAAGGCAAATAATAAACATATACATGTTATTCTAGCTATGGTCTTTGCCTCTTTGTTTAGTGTTTAATTAGTCTCTAACAAGCATCCATTATTTCCTCATTAGACATAATTCTTTCATTTTTATTAGAATTAATGCTTGTTGAAAGCTCATGATAATATTTAATAATATTTGTGATTTCATAAGTAATCATGAATTAGGTTGGCCAACTCAATTTGTCCATACATATACATATAATGAGGTCTGATTTTTAATTTAAAACCACCCAAAAAAAGTGAAAAAGGAAATTATAACATGCGAGTGATTGGAAAAGTCACATTATTATTGGCTAAAAATAAATCAGCACCTATAATAGC
Organism: Excoecaria cochinchinensis; assembly: GCA_947683425.1. Taxonomy (NCBI): domain Eukaryota; kingdom Viridiplantae; phylum Streptophyta; class Magnoliopsida; order Malpighiales; family Euphorbiaceae; genus Excoecaria; species Excoecaria cochinchinensis. Next base: position 575,447 of record CANTUQ010000206.1, on the reverse strand, counting down.
TAGGACACTGCCATGAAAATAAAGGATTTGAGGTTCTTTTAAGTCACTGTCATGGTAAAATATCCAAACCCTAGAAGACAGATAGGCAAAAGAAGACCGAAGTGTAAGCTTTTGATTGGTTTATGTTGGTAGACACATCTGATGACCGAGCGAATTTTCCGGGCAAGCTGGGAAGAATATTCCGAGCTTCTTCTGAGCTACGTCCGGGCAATCACCTGAAAATAAGGTTCCGGCGGGTTTCCGACAAGGGAGACTCCGACGGTCAAGTTAGTAATTTTGGAAAGTCAAGTATGATAAAGAGATAGTTTCTGAAATCTGAGAAAAAGGAAGGAGAAGAAGAAGAAGAAAGATCCCCTCTTATGAGGTGTAGTGCTTCTTTTATAAGTCCATTACTCATGATGACCATTTGGGGCCCGGTTACTTTAATTGATGGGCAATGAGTGTGAATAACGGTTACCTTAACGGCTAGTTCACTGTATAACGGGTATGACAGCTGTTTTGTCGAACCGATCTATCTTTGGAGTTACCGAGCTCTACGATGGACCGGGCTCAGTATTTAGGCGACTATGAGAGCTTTCCGAGTTATATGACAGAGTACCTGCAGTCAGGTGAACCGAGTTAGATGTTTTGTTCTTGTATCATTGAACTAAAGCCGGGCACTATCCGGAGGCATATTCCGAGGCATAATCCGAGCCATGAGGCATATTCCGAGGCATAATCCGAGCTATGAGTATCATAAGTCCCCCCCTCATGTACATGATATTTATGTCATGTAGGCGGGAAGGTTTGGAGTTTTATGGGGGGAAAAATTCAAATGTCTGAGCGGGACGTGAGCTGTCGAGCGTGATTGACGCTTCGATTCTTGCGAGGGGACGTTTCCGGTTCCCTATGCCATTTATTGTGTCTCTTCGGTGTTCGTGACCGCCAAAAGGGGTATCCTATGGGAGTGTGCCAAGTGTCGTGTTCTTATTGGGCGCTCGGTTTTGCCCTGGCTTATAAATAGGTTAGATGTTTGGGTATTTCAGCTGCTTTGCACTCTTGAAGCTCTCGATTCTCTCTAAATTTTTTCTCCTTGTTCTTGGTGTTCTTCGCTTTCCGGCCTTCTTTCCGGTGACCGTTCGTCGTGTTAGCGTCTTCAGATCATCTCTCCCCAGTGATCCTGCCGATTTCAGGTTAGTCTACTTTCTCTTCATCATGAGTTTCTCGGAGGACTCTATTGAGAGGATGGTGGAGGAGGGTCTCGCCGCTCCAAGCTCGGGCAATGATTCGCCCCCTTCTACTAGCTCTCGCCCAGAAGGCCCTTCTGCTCGAGTGGTCGATCAACCGAGCTCTAGATCAGGGAAAACCACAAGAGATATCACTCGGGTGGGAAGTATACGTTCAAGTATACTTCCGGTCGAATTGGAAATGCTGAGATCCAAGTACGATATACCTTCCGAGTATGCAATGGAAGCTCCGGGTTTATCTACTCGGGCCAATGCTCGATATCCTGGAAAAAGGAAGATTATCGTTTACGAGGCCAACTTTGAAGCCGGGGTGAATCTTCCTTTAACAGCTTTTGAAGTCGATTTCCTGAATTATTATGATATGACACTCGGTCAAGTTCATCCGAATGCTTGGCGAACACTTTCAGCCCTGCAAATATGGTCATACGAGCACGATATCAATTTAAGCATCCGCCTCTTCCGAGCCACCCATAAAGTAGGCCTTCGGATTCATGGAGAGGACCATAATTATATCCAGGCTCGGCCTGGATATAGTCTTTTCGTGGGGAATCCCGAGTCATTGAAAAAATGGAAAGATCGTTTCTTCATACTGAAGAGTCAGACGGATTTCCCTTTCCGGACTCAATGGGGTCGGTATGTCAACAGGAATGACAACCCCATGATTCTGAGTGAAGAGGAGGAGAACATATTGGCTCGGTGGAAGGTGCTAGCAGCCGAGAAGGTTGATATTAATGTTCAACTTCAATGCGGTGTCCCTCCTCCACCTCCAAAACCGAAGCGAAAGAAAAGAGGTAGATATATTCATTTCTATTTTCCGAGCTCTGATATGTGTCTTATTGTTTCGTTTTTTGTAGTGATGAAGAGGTCCGGAACGCCTTCGGTTGCCGAGGTCATCAAGGCAAAGAAACGAAAAGCCCTTGCTGGGACTTCTACCTCTGCCGCTGCTCCAACGGTTTCACCCAATCCTGAGCCTAATGTGACTGAGGGTCAGGGCCTGGGTGAAACAAGCCCTGTATTGGTCGTGGACCGTATTGATTCCGAGCCTGCCTCCATCGAGACTCCTATATCACAGCCAACTGAAGGCCAATCTGCCCCCCAGGAAGGGGCTGCTCCATCTTCTGATCCTCGCGTTGTGGCAGAGGATGTGAAGGCATTTTCCGAGGAGGTAGTGAGATTTTGGCAAAGCCGAGGGGATTATTGGTCAAAGAATAGGACCGAGTTTACTACGTTCGCACACCGAGTGGCTTGCGTACCTTCTGAGACCGCCCCCTTGGTGAAGGTCGGGGCTGAGCAGTTGGCCGAAATAATGAAGAGGCACGAGATAGAGGTAATTCTGCTATACTCCGAGTCTTTCGTTTGATGATAACCGTTGATTAAAAATCTAAGTGTTTGTGCAGGGGGCTATGATAGCCGGGGCTGCCATCGCCAAAATGAACAAACTTATAACAAGCAAAAAGAAGGAAAAGGCAGAGAGGGATCGGCTTCGTGATGAGCTCGGTGAAGCCTTGTCCAAGATAGAAACTGTAAATAAGCGAGCTTCAGAGGCCGAAGAAGAAATGCAAGCCCGGGCAGCTGAAGTGCTAGTAGAAATGGAGAGGGCTTCCAAAGCCGAAGCGGATCTGAAGAAGGCTCAGACCGAGCAGGAGGCACTTGTGAAAGAGAATGCCGAGCTTAAGCAGATTGTGGCAGACTTAGAATATAAGATGGTCGATATGGCTGCTGATAAATGTATGTCGTTCGGCGGTAAATTGATTCAGTCAGTTAAAGACCGATATCCGGACATGGATTGGTCTTGGCTCGAAGATGTTTACCCCGACGATTAGTTAGGATTCAGCTTTGTACATTTCCTTTGAATTAATAAAATTTTGTTTTGTTCGGCAGAATCGAATGTGTTCAATGTTTGAATTTCTTTTGTTCGGTAAATCGAGTATAACAGATATTTGAATATCTTTTGTTCGGTAGATCGAGTATAATAAAACTTGGAAGTTTGAACTTCGAATGCCTTAAATGAATGTAGACAAACAGCTCGGTAAAATATGACAAACTCACTGAAAATATTTTTTCAAATGAGAGACGTTCCATGAGTGGGGGAGCACTTTTCCCGAGAGGTCTTTGAGCCTGTAAGCCGATCCTTGGACTTGATGAATTTCATAAGGGCCTTCCCAGTTTGGACCGAGCTTTCCCACTCCACCCATATTCTGTGTAGCAATGATTTTTCTAAGGACCAATTGACCGATCTGAAAAGACCGATGATTAATATGCCTGTCATGATATACAGCCATTCTTTGTTTGTAAATAGCCGTTTGGACGAGCGCTGATTCCCTGACTTCTTCTAACCGATCAACATGGTATGATAAGGCTTCGTCATTTGCTTGCTGTTTGTATGAGATTACCCGAGCACTTGGGACCCCGATTTCGCAAGGAATCACCGCTTCGGATCCGTATGTTAGTGAGAAGGGAGTGTGGCCGGTTGCTGTTTTGACTGATGTCCGGTATGCCCATAGGACGTGTGGAAGTTCGTCAACCCATAAACCTTTGGCTTTATCCAGTCGTTTCTTTAGACCTGCTAGAATAGTTCGGTTTGTGACCTCCGTCATTCCGTTGGACTGTGGATGATAGACCGAGGTGAAGCAGAGTTGAATTTTTAGCTCGGCGCAGAAGTTTTTGAAGGCTGAGCAATCGAATTGCTTGCCATTGTCTGAGATAATTGTGTGAGGAATCCCAAACCGAGTTATGATATCCTTCCGAACGAACTTGATGATGTTCGCTGGCGTGATTGTTGCTAGAGGCTCGGCTTCTACCCACTTCGTGAAGTGATCAACTGCCACCACCAAGAATTTCCTCTGGCCTGTAGCCATGGGAAAAGGACCGAGGATGTCGATTCCCCATTGGGCGAATGGCCATGGACTGTATATCGGTACTTGGCGAGTCGATTTGCTGTGCAGAATGTTGCCGTATTTTTGACATTTATCACATTTCTGAACGAGTTCCCGGGCATCTTTCTCCATTGTAGGCCAGTAGTAGCCCTGTATGAGAGCTTTCCGAGCTATAGCTTGCCCGCCTTCATGAGCTCCACAAATACCTTCGTGTATTTCTCTGAGTACATAGTCCCCATCTTCCGATCTTAAGCACAAAGTCCATGGGTGTGAGAATGAGCGTCTGTACAATTTTCCATCGAGAATGGCGTATATTGCTGATTTCCGGACTATCTTCCGGGCTTCAAGTTGATTGGATGGGAGAGCTCCAGTGTCCAGAAACTGATAGATCGGTAATCGCCATCCGTCCATTATTTCGTTAAGCTGAACTTGATACGTTTCATAGGATGGCGATTTGATGATGCAAAATATGACCTCCAGTGGGGGGTTTTGAGAGTTATCCGATGCCCTTTTTGCAAGGGCGTCTGCTTCTTTATTGTCATTCCTCGGGATCTGCTCGATAGACCATGCGCACCCGGAATTCTTCAATTGGGAGAGTAGGAGAATGGCGAACTCCTTATACCGAATCATATTGTCTTCCTTGGCTTCGAATCTACCGAGTATTTGATTTACCACTAGCTGTGAGTCAGAAAAAATGGCAATTGAGTCCGGTTTAACTTCCATCGCCAATTGTAGTCCGAAGCATATAGCCTCATATTCGGCTATGTTGTTAGAAGCTGGAAAAGCAAGTTGGGCCATGCCTTTGATGATGATCCGTCCCGGGCCTATCAGTATTATTCCGATACCTGCTCCTTCGACTGTAGAGGCGCCATCTGTGTATAACTTCCAAGACCGGGTATCCGGCTCGGGTGGTGGGGTATGCAATTCAGCTATGAAGTCTGCTAATACCTGTGCTTTCATAGATGGTCGAGCTTCATATCGGACATCTAGCTCGCCTAACTTGGTGGACCATTCAGTAAGCCGACCTGATGCTTCTGGGCGTTGCAGTACTTTCCTCAAGTTTGTATTAGTCCGGACTATTACAGTATGTGCCTGGAAGTAGGGTCGCAGTTTGACTGTCGTAGTGATCAAGGAGTACGCCAGTTGTTCCAGGATGGGATAGTTGAGCTCGGCTCCTTTCAGTACCTTGCTGACATAGTAGATGGGGTACTGTTGGTTACCTTCCTCTCGAATGAGCACAGATCCGACAGCTCCTGGAGTGACAGCTAAGTAGAGGTATAAAATATCCCCGGTTTGTGGTCTGCTCAATAGTGGGGGCGAGCTAAGAAAGGACTTAAGATCTTCAAAGGCTTGCTGGCACTCCTCGGTCCATTCGAAATTCTTGAGATTCTTAAGCGCTCCGTAGAAGGGAAGACAACGTTTGGCCGAGCAAGAAATGAACCGACCCAAGGCGGTTATCTTACCATTGAGAATCTGCACTTCCTTCATCGTCTTTGGCGGGTGCATGTCGAGTATTGCTCGGATTTTCACAGGGTTTGCTTCTATACCTCTCTTCGAAATCATGAAACCCAAAAACTTTCCGGACTTGACGCCGAAGGCACATTTTTCCGGATTAAGCTTTAAGCCACACTGCCTAAGAACTTGAAAAATTTCCCGGAGCTCGGTGGGAAGAAGTTCTGAAGACCGGGCTTTGACAATCATGTCGTCTACGTAGACCTCCATGTTCCGACCTATCTGTTCGGCAAACAATTTGTTCATTAACCGCTGGTAGGTTGCGCCGGCGTTCTTCAGCCCGAACGGCATCCTTCGGTAGCAATATGTGGCCTGGTGAGTGATGAAGGCCGTTTTCTCTTCATCTTTCGGATTCATTGGGATCTGGTGGTATCCGGATGATGCATCTAAGAATGCATACTCTTCAAACCCAGCAGTAGAGTCTACGAGTAGATCAATGTTTGGCAAAGGATAGCTGTCTTTTGGGCATGCTTTGTTGAGGTCGGTAAAGTCTACACACATACGCCATTTTCCGTTGGACTTTTTTACTAGGACTACATTCGACAACCAGTCCGGATACAAGACTTCTCGTATAAATCCGTTCTGTAGGAGGACCTTGGTTTCATGCGACATGGCTAGCTGTCGTTCTGGTGCATGATTTCTCCTCTTCTGTTTGATCGGTCTGGTGCCCGGCGAGACATTAAGGGAGTGGCATATAATTGACGGTGAAATTCCTTTGATGTCTGAGGGCGTCCAAGCGAACACATCAGAAAACTCTTTCAGGACTTCGATAAGCTGCGCTTTATCTCTTTTGATTGCTCCGACCTTTACTCTTTTGTCCGGGCTTAACTGAATGTCAACAAGCGAGTCCCCTGGCTCGGCCCTTGTTTCGATAGGGATGTCGAGGGAGTCTAATGGAAGGGCCTGATTGGCCTCTTTTAGCATGGTCAGGTATGTTTCCCGAGCAGCTTTTTGACTTCCCCTTAGTATGGCCTCGCCCTTTGAGGTCGGGATTTTGAGTATTAAGTGGCGCATTGAGATATAGGCATCGATTCCTACGAGCAGTGGTCTTCCAAATATGACATTGTAAGCCAGAGGTATATCTACGACCATGAAGCGGCTGGTGCAGGCCTGTGTTATCTCGCCATCTCCTAATTCCATGGATAGGACAACTGAGCCCTCCACTTTCACTGGTTGTCCGGATATCCCGATTAGCGGGGTAGCAACTGGTTCAAGGACTTTGCTCGGCATTTTAAGGGCCTTGAATGCTTGCGACGTGATGAGATTGACCGCACTTCCAGTGTCCACCAGAATGCGTTGGACCAGATAATCTTCCATCAATGCCTCAACAACCAGGGAATCTGTGTGCGGTTGTTTAATGTGATCACCATCCGATTTGTAGAACTTTACTTCGTGGCTGGCTTTGGAGGAATTGGTCTGTACGGGAAAAACTTCTTTTGCTTTCCTCTTTCGCGAGTCTCCCATGGCATCATAATGTTTTCCCCCAGCAATAACATAAATTATTCCTGCTGGGGCTTTCTTATTGGAGGCGGGCTGAGCTTCTCGTTGTCTGGGAGATCGGGACCTTTCTCTTGCTCGGTCCTCTTTGACATACTGTGGGAGCTTCCCTTGCCGAACTAAGAACTCGATCTCCCTTTTTAGCTGATGGCAATCATTTGTCTCGTGACCCTTATCCCGATGGTATGCACAGTAGAGGCTCTGATCTCGGCTCGGATCTTCTTTCATCTGTCTGGGCCAGTTCACCTTGCCGGATTCCTTTAACCATTTTAGGATTTGTGCTCTGGAAGAGTTCAAGGGTGTCCACTTCTCTTCTCTTCGTTCGGCAGTTCGAGAGACCATATAAGTTTTGTGGGAGTTTCCGGAACTTCTGCTCGGGCCGTCACCTCGCCCTGTGCCCCTGTCTGATGTCCGGAAAGAGTCTCGACGCGGTTCGTCATATATGAAACTATTTCGGAGTCGTCTGGCCTCGTCCATCCTTATGTATTTATGCGCTCGGGACATGAGCTCGGTGAAATCACAGGGCGGTTTCTTGCTGAGTGAATCACTGAAGTCCTGGCAGCGAGTATTGCGGATGAGGGCGTTGTTGGCCACTTCCAGGTTCAAATCTTGGATGTCCATTGCCACCGTGTTGAATCTTTCCACGTATGCTCGTAGTGTTTCTCCTCTGTCCTGTCTTACCGAGTTCAAGTCCGCCGAAACCTTCGTTGGTCGGATGGCGGCCACGAACTTGGCGATGAACATGTCACTGAATTGAGTGAAATTCGAGATAGAGTGCTCGGGCAAGTTCCGAAACCAAATCTGGGCGGACTCTGTAAGAGTCTGGGGGAAAATTTTGCATAGGGCGCTATCATCGGTTGTGAAGACGAGCATAGTGTGATGAAACTGATCTAGGTGAGCTCGGGAATCCGTGCTACCATTGTATTTAAGCAGACTGGGCAGGCGAATACTTGGAAAAGGAGTTTCCAAAATTGTTCTGCAGAGGGGCGAGCGAAAGTTACTGTGGTATTGGAGGATGTTTCGGTTCTGGTATCTCTGCATTCGCTCTTCAAAGAGCTTTTCGAATTGCTCGGTTGTGAGAGTTATTGTGGCTCCGGGAGTTATCGCTGGTAAAGGAGCCGGGGTATTTTGAGTGACTTGTGGAGCAGGGGGAGTGTAATGCCCTGGGGGCGGAGTATGAATTGGCGGTGCCTGGGCTGCTACTGCAGCCAGAGTGGCAAGGAGGGCCTGAGCAGTTTGGGGAGTCAGACTGGGGATATTGGAAAAATGGGAAGTTTGGGGAGGTTGTATTTGTTGCCCGAATAGCTGGAAAGGGATTTGTTGGGAGAGTGGGGGAGGAGTTTGAGATGGGCTTGGAGGTGCCGCGGTAGTGTTCAGGTCTGGAAAAAGATCCATGATAATGCTATGATCCACGCTCACCGCACCAAATGATGACCGAGCGAATTTTCCGGGCAAGCTGGGAAGAATATTCCGAGCTTCTTCTGAGCTACGTCCGGGCAATCACCTGAAAATAAGGTTCCGGCGGGTTTCCGACAAGGGAGACTCCGACGGTCAAGTTAGTAATTTTGGAAAGTCAAGTATGATAAAGAGATAGTTTCTGAAATCTGAGAAAAAGGAAGGAGAAGAAGAAGAAGAAAGATCCCCTCTTATGAGGTGTAGTGCTTCTTTTATAAGTCCATTACTCATGATGACCATTTGGGGCCCGGTTACTTTAATTGATGGGCAATGAGTGTGAATAACGGTTACCTTAACGGCTAGTTCACTGTATAACGGGTATGACAGCTGTTTTGTCGAACCGATCTATCTTTGGAGTTACCGAGCTCTACGATGGACCGGGCTCAGTATTTAGGCGACTATGAGAGCTTTCCGAGTTATATGACAGAGTACCTGCAGTCAGGTGAACCGAGTTAGATGTTTTGTTCTTGTATCATTGAACTAAAGCCGGGCACTATCCGGAGGCATATTCCGAGGCATAATCCGAGCCATGAGGCATATTCCGAGGCATAATCCGAGCTATGAGTATCAACATCTATGAATGGAAAAGCAAGAAAAAAGAAAGTGTTGTTTGAAGTATTAGATCTGACTCAGACGATAATTAACATTTCTTTATCAACATAAAGTAACTAAATTAACTAATTTTTAAATTAAGGCTTAATAGTATGATCACATGATGGGGTACTTAAAGATATATAAAGCATAGTGGCTTCATATGCATCATTTCCTATCTCCATTTTTCTACCTTCTCTTTCTCATATACAATGGAGGATCAGTTTCCTAAAATGGAAAACTTTATGCACAAGGAATTATTATCATCACCAAATTATAATTTTCATGGATCCAAATATTTTCATGATCTAATACTTTCTTGCAATAATGAGATCGTGAAATCAACATCAGCTTCAGCATCATCACCATCATCATCATCATCGTGTTCTTCGACCGAAGATCAAGCTTCAGGTAACAATAATTTGATTGGTAACATTCCTGGATTTGTTGAACAGGATGTTCCAAATCAAAATCAACCAAATTCTTTTCTTTCAGGATTGAATTCTTCAATACCTGAAACGAAAGAAAGTTCAATTCCTATGAATTTCTTGGAATCTTTTCCCAAAATAATAAACCAACCTCAGCTATCTCAACCTTCTTCTCCCACCCAATTCCCAAACTTGACCTTGCTCCTTCAACAACCTCAAGCAACTCATCAGAATCATGGATTTGAATTCTCAAACCCTAATTCTTCTTCATTTTCCACACCTCAGTTTTCTCAACTGGGCCAAGAATGGCTGCGAATCAACCAAACTATATCAAACTGTCCTACAAAAGGGTTTAGTGATTATTGGCTTAGCACAACCAAGACACAGCCTATGAAATATACGGGTCGAAAGTTGCAAAATAAGCATCAGAAGTCATCGTTTTCGCTCGCGATTTCATCATCATCATCATCGTCGTCATCATCGCAAGGGAAGCTGTTTCGAGGAGTGAGGCAAAGGCATTGGGGGAAATGGGTAGCAGAAATTAGATTACCAAGGAACCGAACAAGAGTATGGTTAGGTACTTTTGATACAGCAGAAGAAGCTGCAATGGCATATGATACGGCTGCATACATGTTAAGAGGAGATTATGCACATTTGAATTTTCCAGATCTGAAGCATCAAGTTAAGGCCAATTGTTTAAGTGGAAGTACAGCAGCTCTTCTTGAAGCAAAATTACAAGCAATTTCAAGTCAGAAAAAGCAAACTGATCCATCAATTTCAACAAACAAGCATGTGTCTGAAAATAAGGTCAAAGGTTTAGGCCAAAACCCATCAAGAATTGAATTTGATGGGATTGAGAACAACAATAATAAGAAAGTTCAGGATGATATTGATGCTGTTCAGTTAAGTAGAATGCCTTCTTTGGATATGGACATGATATGGGATGCATTGTTAGTCTCTGATTCATCATGATATATATTTATTTTTCTTTTTCCTTAATTTAATTTTCACATTTTCCATTAAATTGAAATTTTATAGAGTTATGTTTGCCTTGAATAGCATGTACAAATAATATTCCTAATTACTAGTATTTTGTTCTATTACATATATAGGAAGCTCCTCTAGGGTATTTTGTTTGGAGTTGAATTTGAATTGCAGTTATAGATAATATATTTTGATTTTGTATTTGAATTTTGTTTATTTTCTTTGGTTTTGTTTTTAATTTTGACTTTTTTTCTTTTTAATATATAGCTGCCATTTGCTAAAGTTAGAATAAGGGTGGGTGGGGATACTTGGGTCATTATCCTTTTCCAAAGTCAAATATGCCCAACAAAAAGGAGAAATTAAAATCAAATTTCTGATTGTGGTCCAAGAGCTTAAGGTGCATCATAATTTATAAATTTTGGTCGGGCATTTAATATGGGGAAGTATTCTATATGATATTGACGTTTATTGTAGCATTATCAATTAATTAAACTAATGAATGGACTACCATAACCACAATAATAATTATTTAATTCAATTTAGGTGTAATTATTTAGTTTAATTGTCTATTTTCAAAAATTCAGTAATCTGATTATTTAGATTCATGCCGAATAAATTAATAAATAGAACAAAATGCTCATTTTCAGGTATTTAAAGATGTCATATATTCGGAACTCGAATTCAAATGTAGCCTTGTCATTGCATCCCATCCATCGGAAGATGCCACTTAAGTCAAAGATAATGTTATCATAGCAGCCTCCATTGAAGCATGATTGGAGGAAAGTAGAAATGCTGTATTATTATTGGATGGGTTAGGCCCCTTTCCTCAATTTGAGAAGTTCATAAATTTGTGCTTTCTACATTAAGACATTAAGTTCCCTCTTCAAGAAATGTGTGAGTTGAATATTGTTGATTGGAACTTTAATTTGGTCAAGGCAATTTGATACCTTAGCAAAGCAGAGTGGCAAGTTATACAAGGAGATATAAGTTCAGACATTTTTACTATTCCTTTAAAAAAAAATTAAAAAAAAAAAGAAAAAACAATTTAATACATATATATTAGCCAGTAAATTTATTTAATAGTTGGACTCGTTTCTGTTACATGTTTAATCCGATTACATTGAAACCTGTTAAACTGTATTTCTCATAAAGTAGGCCCAATAAGCCCTAGATTGATGATAGCAGCCCAGCAATAGAGAAGCTCCCAATAACTTAATGCAGCCTTAATTTAGCCCAATATTAGAGGTGGCAAATTGGACGGACTGGGTAGGTTTTGGTTGGGTTATTAATGGACGGATCATAAATGGACCAAAAACTATGAGTCATAAATAAATCAAATGTTCAAATGGATTGGACGGGTTGGATCGACCCATGAACTAAAAATTTGATCAATTTTTTTAATAAAAATAATTTTCAATATAATAACAGGATATAAAAAAAAACTACTAATATTGGCCTAAATGGGTCAGATGATAGCTCAAACGGGCCAAAATGCATTGGATGGCTCAAATGAGTCGAATGGAGACCTAAATGGACTGATATATGCGTCGGCACATTTGACACATTTTTTTTAACGAAAAATAATTCTCGATACAATAACGGATACTAAAATAACTATCATAAAAATGTTGGCCTAAATGAAGTATGGGTCATAAATGGGTCAACTGCACAAATGGGTTGGTCGGGTTGGATCGACCCATGAGCTAAAAATTTGACCAATTTTTTTAATAAAAATAATTATCGTTATAATAACGGGATATAAAAAAACTACTAATAAACGGGTCGTATGGAGGCCCAAATGGGCCCGATGGAGGCCCAAATAGGCCAAAATGTAGGTCGATCCATTTGATCCATTTTTTATTAAAAAATAATTTTAAATATAATAACGGAATACTAAAATGACTACTATTAAAAAATGTTAGGTCAAATGTGTCATATAGCCCAAACGGCCCCGATGGAGGCTCAAATGGGCCAAGATGTGGATCGACCCATTTGACCCATGTTTTAACAAAAAATAATTTTAAATAATAATAACAGGATACTAAAACGAATATTATAAAAAATATTGGCTCAAATGGGTCGGATGACCCAAACAGGCCGGGTAGACATCCAAATTGATCGCGATGTAGGTCGACACCCATTTGATGATGTGTTTGTTTATATGTGAGCTCAAAATCAATTTCATAATTCTCAAAATAATAAATTAAGCCTACACAAAAATTTTCAGCTCAATCAGAATCCGTTTCCGGGACTGGTTCACTCTAACCGGTCCAATTCGATAATTTTCACTTTTATCGTAAATTTAATTTTTCACTATCAAAAGTTTCTAAATATTATTTTAAGTTTTTTCATACCTTTAAAATAATTTTTGGAGGTTATTTAATATTTTTAGAGATCCGGTCAAACCTTAGTCAAACCGGTGTCACTTAATATGGCCTTGGACTTTTTTTTTATTTTTGAATTTTGGAAATGTATTTAAACTCATTTTCACTCCAAATTTTATCATTGGACTCATGATGACTAGTTTTTTTCGATGATCAACTAAATATTTTTCCTCTCTAGGGGTAACTTTTAACTCGAGTGTACTATTTAACGGAGGGAAAAGAGTGAAGAAAAAGAACTCAGAACAACAAAAGAGGAAGAAAGACAGCAACAACCTGTTGGGCACATGAAACATGCCCAAAGGGGTTGAGATTTAGTTGGGTTGTTTTTGAGTTGGCCCAAGTGGCCATTTCTTGAGTCGGGTTGAGTTTGGATCAGTTTTTTCTGAGCGGATTGGGCGGGTTGTTTGGGTTTGGGCCATGTATGATAGGCCTACCCAATATTGTAACCCATTAGATGAAAAAAAAAAAGGAACACTTAATTGAAGCATTCTAAACAAGCCCTTAGTTCATATTTATACCCAAAAATGTCAAAAATATGTAAAATCAGAACATGTTAAGTGGTTTTTTTTGGAACATACTAGCAGTAAAATTACTGAAAAGTTTTGGATTCAAGTTTTCACTGTCTTTTATCTTCTATAAAAAAAAGAAGAAGATATATTATATGTGAATTGAGGCCTATAATACAGCATACTTAAAAGTCCATTGTTTTGCTTTGAGGTTGTAAGCTTTCCTGTTAAACTTGTAAAGATTGCAAATAGGACTCTGAAATTTCTCCACATCTGGGTCTCCAAGAAGTGAACAAATTGATAGCAGCAATTTCTCAATTGTTATGCAAGGTGACCATCTCCTTCCCAGAATATCAATATTAATTCTCCCATCATGGTTTATATTTGGATGAAAAATCTGACATTTCAAATATTTCACAATCAATCCACAATTCTACATTTCTTTTGAACAAATATATTTTTTAAAATGTGTTAATTCGATGCTCTGCGTGCTACACACGGTTCGATTGGATGATCAAAACTGTTAATATGTTTTGATTATTCGATCGTACAGTGTGTAGTGCATGGATGTCTTCCCTTTTCAAGAAATAAGAAAAAAAAAAAAAGAAAAGAAAAGTACCTTGGTTAGGAACTTGATTTTGGGAGGTTGATGAGGATAAAGATGAGGAAATTCAATGGAAAGAAAGAAGACACCACCTTCATACGGAGTATTAGAAGGACCAATAATTGCAGCTTGCCATTTAAATATATCATTACTATTATTATTATTATCTCCTTTAACTCCATAGCTACAATGAGTTGGAGGATGATGATTTGCTCTTTCAAGCTCCCTTTCTATCTTTATTCTTGCATAATTTTTCTTTTCTTCATTCCCTGTTTTTCCTATAGATTTCAGCTTCAATTTAAGCTTAGACTTCGAAGAACAAGAAAATACTGCCATTTTTTAGGACCGAAGATAGGACAAATATCACTATGTAGCTTAATGATTTCTGTGGTTTTTACTTGAGGAAATGGACATCTTATATATCGACTAGACATGGTGGCCAACGAAGCTTCTGATTTCCAAAGTCAACGAATTAATAAATAAGAATTGTAATATAGCAAGGTGGAATTGCATGAACCATATAATTTAAGGCCCGCTAGTTTTATAGGAGCAAGAAATATTATATTTAGTCAAAGACATGCATTATTCTTAGGACCAGTAATTATATAAGTTTGGGAGTATAATATTTTTCCACGTACATAAAACCATGATCGTTCAAAATTATGTGCATTTTCCCTCTTCATTTATTTATGCATTCCTCCATTTATTGTTGATTTTCTTTAAACATAATATAATATAGTTTTCAAGAAGACATTCCAACTATAAGAGCGAATTTTGGTATACCGAAAGGCCTCAAAAATAATATAGTGATAAAATTTATGAGAGTCTAGAAAATTATACTTGATAATATGTGAATTCTCTCATTATATTATTTTTAATATGATAAAATGCATTACATCATTTTTTTATATATAATTTTGAGGGTGGAAAATTGAAAAATTCAGAAATCCTAAAGTCGAATTTAAACTGCAAACCCTAGTTAGAGCCCCCCATAAAAGATGGTTTCTGTATAGCATTCAAGCACATTCCAACTATATAATAAATACATTAATCAAAAGGAATACACAAACATGACAAATGTGACCAAATATATATATAGCAATAATTTTCAAGAAAATTAAAGGTGCAATTGTAAGAATTTCACAAAAAATGCAAAGAAAATATTCCTCTGAAATCTGCAATTAATTAAGGAATTGTATTAAAAGCATAGGCTGAGATGCAACCACACTGTCAGTTCAACAAAATCATCAGAACTACAAAACTTTCAGAAGTCAGCAAAACTTCTGCATCTCCCTAAAATCACTACTAAACTAATTTTCACAGCATCATAAACTAATTGAAGAACCTACTTAAAAACAGATGAATATATATTAAGTCAAATACCATTTAGAATTTCAGTGATCTTGAAAATCTGCTATGAAAAATCCTACTTCTCAATAGAGAGCTTCATTGTTCTTCAGCAGGTATTTTTTCAGTCTCCATCGTGATATTCTCCAAATTTTCATCACCCACATTGACAACCTTCTCCACCCTTTCATCTCCATTAGTTGCTTTAAAAGCTGCTTCCTCAGCTGAAGTGTCAACATCCATATTGTCAGCGTGCACATTTAATTGCTCACTGAATGAAGCTACCCTTTCCAAATGCTTTTCGGCAGATTTACTTTCATCTTCCGAATCACTTTCGACAGAACTACTGTCATTATCGTTTGTATGCAGAGAATCTCCTCCAGTTTCATCAGTCTTCACATCGGCTTCTACCATATCTAAATCGTGTTCAGGTAGCCACTGCTGTAGGGGAATTGCATTGCTAATTACTTGTCCTGTTTTCAGTCTTGCACGGTAATCCTCCATTTCCGATTTGTATCTTTCTTTATCTTTAACAGCTTTCTCTTGATAAACCTGATTATCACAAGGCACAAGTAAATGATCAAAGAAGTTATAGGAACAATAACTAAAAATGAGTAGAATCACATCACAGAGATAAATATGAGATATAATGTATTCCTTACTGCCTTTTCAGTTTCATTTAGCTTGTTCCATAGTTCACCAATCATTCTACTGATCTCTCTGTCCTTTCCTGGATAAAGAGGCTTCAGCCTTGCGTGCTGCTCGGCAAAGAAGAAATTGTAGCCACTTCTGTTAGGTTTAGGATGAGCAGGGTCCCTCCTTTTAATCTCATTTTTCTTTCTGCGTCTACGGCGTTGTGTGCCTGTTGCAGATCGAGCATTATAGTTTGCAGAAGCAATAGTATGCTCTGGCACGTGGCTTGATTGGTTATGGGGTGCTTGGTAAAGAACACCTTTGAGCTTCTCTGTCCCGATTGTCACAGTCACAAGATATCCGCTCTCAAATTTCCCATCAATCACCCCTATAACTTGAGAACTTCCTGATGATGCTGCCCTTGCTGCAATAGCAAGAGATATTTGAAAAGATAGAAAGAGTTAAATGGAAATGCATTTCAATTCTACTCATCAATCGAAATAAATAGACAAAAATTGCATCTGAAATAAATTTATCGGTAAAATTTCTCTCTTCCCTAACTTACTAGTCAAACAAACAAACGGCACATTCTAGTGCTCCGTGGTTTCAGGGGAGGAATGGAAGAAGTAAATGGAAAAGGTATGGGAAAAATAACAGAACTGAAGAACAAACAAACAAGAAGAGACCTCCACACAGCTCTGCAGTGTTTGTCTTTTGGTGCTGGGCTGTAGCTGCTTGATATTCAGGTGACGGCTGCACAGGCACTTGTGCTGGAAGCTGTGAAGCCAATGGGCTTGACAACGGAACTGCAAAAAGAAGCATTCTATCAATAATAATGAACACCTCCGAACATAAAATGAAATAGGTTGAATGATCAATACACACCAGATGAACCAGGAGTCCAGCCCCTGGTTTTGAAGAAGTAAAGCTGTTCGTAGTGGTGAAGCAAGGAAAAGTAGTATTTGCGCAGCACAAAAGATGCGTTTGTAGCAGTAGAAGGAAAGTTGAAAATGGCAGTCACTTCTTTCCATCTTCTCTCTCTAATGATCTGCGCAAATAAATGTAACTACAGTACTCTGCGATTGATCATTAACTAACATGTTCACCAACTAGAATTACTTTGGATTGTTAATTAATATATAGAATAATAGATTAAACAGAAAAGTGGCATTTACATATGACTGCATTTCCAAATACAGTACAAAACACAAAATGAGAAGATAACAAGCAGCAAATTTAGAGATCATACTAAATTAATGAACAAATAACGAGAAATCATTTTTCTTTTTTTCCGTGCAACACACAGTTAGGAATTTCATTTGCTTCTAAAAGATGTTAATCTACAATTCACTCATTGTCCAGTTAGTTCTCAACAATCTGCCATAAACAAAAATTTATCAAAACTGAAATTTTGTGGAGAGCAATCTGCTAATGAGACACAAATTTGATCACATTATCAACTTTGCACTTTGTAGAAACCACAAATCATTTAGACCTTAACCATATTACACCTAGCGGAAATAAATATGGAGTAGGCATGCCGAAAAGCAAATATTATCAGAAAGAAAAGTAAAAGCCCACAGACAAGGTGGAATCAAGCAAACCATTGTCAAAAAGTAGGCACATATATAAGTTATTATTTCAATTTCTGTGGTGGAAAGTTGAAAGAAACTATCATTCACCAAAGAGAAGTGATGCACAGGAATGTATGGTAGGCAGAAGGAGACAAAACAGGAAGGCAACATGTAATTTAATATTCTTGATGTAATTCACATGTCGAGGAAACCGAATTTTAGAATTCCAGGAAATTTGTCATGCATAGGAATAATATGGAAGCGTTGGATAAATTAAACACGTGCCAAAACAGATTAGTCACCTTTAGAGGTCAACATCAATTGTTGGCAAAAAATATATGTGATTTCTAACATAGGCATCTAATTGAACAATAAATGAAATCTTCTTCAGGTCAATTGTGCATTTATCAATTCAAGAGCCATCGGAGACAAAACATTGAAATGTGTCTTACCTTCTCAAGACCACCTCGAGAAGTTACCTCGCGAAAGAGCCGATGCAAGTCCAACTCCCTTCCTCCTATAATCGGAATCCTATAATAAGAATGCAGATACAGCACACATTAAGAGATGAGCTCCTCTGAAACTAAAATTATCAATTCTTCAACAGGACATTCTAATGTCAACCAGAAAATGTCTGCCAGGCCCATAAATTGAAATAAAGCTGGCATAAACTAAGTAAGTTCATAAGGTTTTAGGCAAAAATTACAGAGTCAATAAACACTTTGCTCTTTCATATTTTGAGAAGACCTTGTCATTTGCTAGCATTCAATCTTTTACTGTTTGCAATAATTAAAATTAAGGATCAGGTTCTGCAGCAATTATACTACAAAATTTTTCAAGCAAAAACAAGATAAAATATCCATTTTAGCTAAAGTTTCATGTCCCTTGACCAAGAAAAGCATGACAAGAGTTGGAAAACCCCATCCTGTTGTGTAGACTTATCCCAGAGAAATCAATCCTTATGAAAAACAATTCCCTGGGGAGAAAGATTAATATAGACTGAAGGAAAATAATGCAAATGCTCAGTAACATTCTTTAATTGAAATTTTAGAGAAGCACATGCAGTCACTAGGAGGACTGCCAAAGACTTGCTGAAAAGGGAGAATTAACTCAGATAGATATGGAACAAAAGGGGAAAAGGTTCAACTATAGGAAACCGTTGATTTGTCAATTAGCTAAAATATTGGAGGCAACATTTACTTTACCCATCTGTAAAACCATCACCAAGAATGAGCAACAAATCTTTAACATAAGTCACCTAGTCTTACTACCAATAAGCAAATATAATGCAGTTAAAACCACTTCACAAACAAAAAACTAACTAACTAACTAAATAATAAATAAAGCAGCAAGATTCTATTAATATATAAAACCATTAAGTTTCTACCCAGACTCTGGGTAAACTATAGTTAAGACTACTGTTACTCACAAAACCAACTGTGAACAGAAGCGAAACCTACACCTAAAGAACTTCAAACTGTATCTGCAGTTGAATGCTTAAGAATAACTTTAAGATAAACAAGGGAAACAGACATGTGAAGTGAACTACAAAAGGTAAAGGAAAAAGCATGACATCAGAGCAATAGCATAAATTTCAACCTGCACAGCATAAATAGCATCCAAAATTGAAGAGAAAGAAACTAAAAAATATTCTTTTTTCCTGGCACAACGAAACCATATCTTACACTCAGCAGCAAAGACATTAACATTTCTGCAATAAGCATGCTTTTTACTACAGAACATCTATGGCTACTCGAGGAGTGAAAGTAAATTGTGAAAAGGTTTTATTGTCAAAATTTATAAAGGGCATGGCAAGGACATGGTTGAAACTTACATGAACTTGGTCCCCATGGAAGCATGGAGCTTTTCTAAAGTTTCCATGAAGAGCTTAGGATCAGCTGCAACATCCTCATAGCCTGCAAGAGGTGGTGGGTATTGGACATAGTTCAGGACCGGTTCTTTCATAGGCACTGGGCTCTGCTTCGCAAAAGAAGTTGAAGCCATTGCCTAATTTTTTCTTTAGCTTTTTCTTTTTCACAACCTAATCAACCATCAAAAAAACCCGTGCACTACTTAACTGCGCTACGAACAAGAAACAAATCAGGATAAAGGGGAAAAAAAACAGAAAAGAACAGTTCAAGATCAGCAAACTAATGAAACTTGTAGATGGGAAACGAAAGCAAAAAACAAAAAGAACTTTAACAAAGACAAACTTGTAAAAATTTTTCTTTTATGCGTAAAAACAAAAACAAAAAAGAAAAGCCAAAAATTCAATACATACTGACAGATACATACAGGAAAAAGTCGATTATAATTTATTGAACAAACCAAAAGGTAACCTTTAAAACTCATATAATGTAGATTGCAGTTGAGAAGTAAGAGGATTAAAATACTATCAAAATTATCATTAAAAACATGATGTTCATGGTCATCAACAACCTCAGTTGATGTAATAACTCCCTGTAACAGGAAATTCAAAGATGGTACATTAAAGCTGTCAAGGCCATGAATCCCTTCATGTTCCTATTAAGATGCCATTGGCAAAAGAACAAAAGTCCAGACTTTTTCAAATGGACAGAGGAACCTTTTAGACTCAAGCAATAAACACCCAGATGCTAAAAAAGTCTCTCTCTTTTCTCCCTCTTAAAGAACAGTTCACAGGCCTATACAATGCTAAATTAGCAGCAGCTATTTCCCTCGCCTGACATTCTATAGATATCCTGACATCGAAAGTGTACTGCAAAGATGCAATTACATATATAAATGTGCATAATATTATAAAATAAATTGATCATATGATGCAAGTTCTCGCCTTTCTTCATTATCTGACACTGTTTCAGGGTTAAAACTTAAAAGATATATATGAAAGAGACCATGGTGGGGCTTTGTTTGTAGAGGGCATCATCCATCAATCAGAAAGGAAAATGTAAAGCAACAGTCTTTAATATGAAATAAACCCAAAATTAAGAAGAAAAAAAAAAAAAAAAACCCCATCTTTACTTTAAAAGACCCACCTTGAAATTTGAAATCAGAAAAATTCTACTTCTCCCTTATATTCTCTTTAATGGAAAACACAAAATAATAAATAATTGAAACAAAAGAAAATTGCCCACAATTAGATATATAAAATACAGTACTGAACATTTCATTATTTTTATAATTATTATTATTACCTTAATGTTAATAAACACTATAATATTCTTGTTATTATTTGTTTGTTTTATATGAAAAATAGAATAGAAACCCAGATGAAGAAATGACTGTAACAGAATTTAAAATAAGCAGACTATTTAAAGAAATATTAAAAAAATGAAATATATATATATATATATATAGGACTTACCTACAGTGAGATAGGGCAGAATTAAGCATGCAAAAATGAAATGAAATGACAATAAGGAAGCAGCTTATGAATAAAACCCTTATTAATAAACAAAAATGGAGAAATTATATATAAAATACAAATATATATTATATGTTTATTTTCTCTCCCTTCCTATTTTGATAATTTGTGTATGGTGATGAGAAATGGCGGAGAAAAAATAAGATGAAATGACACAAAAATAACCCAATTACATTTTCACCCTCATTTTATCTCGTCTATCTCCAAATATTGAAGGGTAGTTTGGGAATTTTGAGGATGGAAGTGCCCTGTTATCAAGAATCATGGAGTGAGTGCCCAAATCAAATGAACTAAAAATGGAAGATAGTAGTAATTTTTGGGATAGGAAAATAAAAATATATTTGAGAAGATATATAAAATAAATTAAATTTGTATTATTAATTAACAAATAAATTAAATATGTTGTTAATGGTGGTGGGTATAATAATGGAAGTTGGTGAAAATGGGGGTTTGGAGTTGGAGATGAAAGATTAATGAATAGGTGGCAAAAACGTGTCCTATTGACTGCCCGGTTGAAACGGCAATATCTTTTTATTTATTTTTTTTTTTTTGCCATAAAATATAATAATAATAATAATAATAATAATAAAATTAGAGAAAATAAATAAAATGGAAATTAGAAGGGGTGAAGGGTGGGGGAGATATGGGTGCCGTAACAGCTGCGTCCCTTAATTAATAATTAATGCATTTAATCAGAGTTTAGAATAAGTCCCATTCATCCCATAATTTTCTCTTGCCTCTCCAAAAAGTCATTAACTCCTTATTTAGTATATGCTTAATTACCATAATCTTTAATTATAATCGTCACCACCCATTAACCAAACTCTTTTGAGATTTGACTATATTAATTTAATTTGGTTAAATATGGAATTAATTTTAGGTAATTGATTGATTTTTAATCTTTCTTTGTTAATTTTTCATTTACCTTTTCTTTAAAGATAAGACTTTGAATTGTGAAATTTAAATCCAAATCTTGTTATCAAAGATAAGGATTTAATTCCTCAAAGTATAAGTTTTGTTAGGGTATATATATATATTACTATATTCTCTACAATTATTTTGAAAAACAAAATCAAAATTTAAATTATCTCTATATAAAATTGGAAATTATTGTGGGTATATAAACAACACAAAAATGTCATATAATACCGCAAGTAATTAGGATGATAAATGCAAATATATTATTTTTATTTTATTTTATTTTTTTTAATTCATATATAGTTCCTTTTTTTAATTTTAATTAATAAGAATCTATTAATGGAATTTATAATTTGTAACGTCAGTTACAATAAGACTTTCATTATAAGATAATAAAAAATCGTAATATTTAATTTGAAAATAGTGTATTAAAAATATTTATTATACCTGTCAAAAATTGACCCAAACCCAACAAGTTACCCAAACCCACCCAACAAAAACTGACCCAAACCCAACCCAAATAAAAAATTACTCATTTAAACCCATCTAAAAATTATCCACTTAAAATCCAACCCGTCTGGGTCATCCTCCCTACACCCAACGGGTCTAACTCCCAAATCTCCATTTGCGCTGCCCTCGGTTCTTCTTCTCTGTTTTTCTACATACACTATAACGCCACCCGGTTGCCATCATCTTTTAACTCCGGTCATCGTCCCTCAGCTCCGTTCATCGTCTCTCAGCTCTGGTCACCGTATCTAAGTTCTTTCTCCTCCGTTGATTTACAATAAGATTATGATTCTTTGTTGTTTCTTTTATCTGCTTTTAGTTTTCAGTAAAAATCTCGTGCTTGATTTGGTTGAGCTGTTTGAGAAATTAATTCTATCTGATTTGGTTGTTGTCTATGGCTGTATCTGCTTTGTTAGTGTTTGTTATTCAGGTTAATTGACCTACTTTTGCCACCTCTAATATTTATGCTTAATCATAAATAAAATTACAGAAAACTACTTTTGCCTTGTCCCAGGAGAATATGACTAAAATGCAAAAAATTTCCCAGTCGTTTTAGCATGTGTGTATTTATTTATTTATTTTTCTATCAAAAGGCACGTGCTTGATATATTGCTTTATAGGCTTAACATGCAATTTGCTCATTCAACTTGTAATTGTTTGTCATGTCGTCCCTTTAAATTAAAAGTTTACCATTTAAACACCTTAAACTGAATATTAATACAAAAATAAACACTCTTTATAACGGATGGTAATGCATGCAATACACTCGCTTGACGTGGCGGACAGGTCACTTTACATCCACGTGCATAAAAAAAATTCAACAAAAATTTATTGCCCATCCTCCGTGTCTCCCTTCTCTTCTCTCTCACTTCTTCTTTATGTCGATCACAGTAATCGTTGCATCTCCATCTATTTCTTCAACCAAGATCTATTTGGTTTTCTTTTACTAAACTATCTATAAATATATATACAAAACAATAAAATAACAATGCAATCTCCACTCTGCGATTCTTCTTCTTTACAGAATAATATGTTCTTCATCACATATTAAAAAAAATAAAAAACTACACCTAAAGAAACGATTTCTAATATTTCAACTATGCGATTCTTCTTTCTGAGCTTTATTGTAACATTTGTTGGTACCAATCTCCTACAAACCACAACCCTGCAATCTGGCTTAACAATCATGTGCGGATATCTCTATTTTGCTAATATAAAAACAAAGTCGGCGTATGGTAGCAGCACTACGTGTTGAGCCGCTGTTGGTTCTATTGTTACAGTTCGTGTCCAGTGAATGCTTTGGCTTACCAAACACATTCACCTTATTCTCTTTCTGCTTCGCCATCTCCACTTCCCACAAGAACAAATCCTTCAAATAATAAAACCCAACTCAAAATTATTAAGTTCAACTTACAACCAAAACAAACATCCATAACATGAACTCTTCCTGCAATCCACAATACTAGTAAATCTTACATTAAAAACGAATCAACAAAATTTTAACATTGATCAGAGTAAAATCAATTACTAGTCCTAGCTCTAGAAGGAGTAGAAGCAACTAATGCAGCAGTAGATAAAGTAACATCAGAAGCGAGACGAGTCACGTCACCAGATCTATCAGACAAACCAATAGGATTCTCAACTTTAACTCTAAAAGCAATCAAAGCATCCATTTGTTTATTCAGCATATCAGCTTCTTTCAAAACGGCATCAACTTTCTCCTTATAAAACTTGTTCACCATATTCAGTTCATCATCTAGTCTTCTAAAATAAATCAATTAATACTCTCCTTCTTCATCTGGACTCATAAGAAAAGTAGTTTCATAGCTCTGAGAGCCATCCTAGTTCACAAAATTAACCAGAATTGGTTGGCTTTAATGTCTGCTGTGGAAGGAGAAGAAGGGCTTTTTAGTGGGTTGTGATTGTATATCTGTGTTAATCCACTGAAAGCTCTGTAAAGTGTTAGCTTTTTCTTGAGACCATTGCATGGAGTTTGTGGTGGCTTAGTTCTTAGCTTGAATCTTTCAATTTCTTTCAAAAGTGTTTTCAAGAATTCATAATTCATAATCCCCTGTCTCCGTTTCCCTCGGCACAACCTCTGCCGCCGCTATCAAAATCTCACCGGAGCTGCCGCTGGTTGTAGAGAGGTCCCCGGAGCTAGTACCATAATGAGTATCTCCTTGTCAGGAAGTGAGTAGTGTAAAGCCCCAAAGTATACCTTAGGAGGATTAGAACATGTTATGCATGCTTATGTGTGAGTTATAGTGCATTTAAGCCCAAATTGTGCATTTGGGACGTGATCGATATTTTTGAATTTGTTTGAGGGCATAAAAGTAATTGTGAATTAATGAATTATGGATTTATTTAAAGGAAGAAATGGTAGTTTATGCATATGGAAAGTTAAATTAAGAGAGGAATTTAATGGAAATTAACCAATAACTTAAAATCCAATGGGAAAGTGATACCTAGTGGATTTAGATGAGATTGTATTAATTGAAGTGGAAAAAAATCTGCCTCTTTGGGGATACAGCTGGTCGGCCATCTTAGGCCACAAAGCACTAAATTCCCTTGTTATTTCTCACTTGTGTAAATCTCCATTTTCTGCTCTTGGGGGGAGTGGTTTACTTGAGAAAGAGAGAGAGCTTGGCAAGGTAAGTAATAAAGGTTTTGAGCTTAGATGGTCACCTTCTTCCTCTATAATTCCCTTGAATGTGATTTAAGATTTGTGTATTGGTTCGTGTATGATTTTTGGATGATCATTTGTGTTGGTAGCTGAGGTTAGAGTCAAGGATAAGGGCAAAGAGAAGGTTTGAGCAAGAGAAAGAAAGAACAAGATTTTTAGAGGTATGGGAGTATTTGTTTGCATGTTTGTGTTAATGTTGTGCATGATTTTGATGGTTGGAAACATGGTAGTGTTGTGTAAAATGTTTATGAATGTGAATTAAGTAGTAAAGTGATCATTAAGGAAGGAAAGTGTAGAGATAAGCTTGTAGGGTGAATTCTAGTGTAGATCCCTTTTAACCACTAGTGACTATTTTGCCTATAACTATAGTTAGAGAGCTGAAATTGGGATGGTTCCAATTGGATCATAAACTAGAAATACAGATCTAAATTTCATATGAGAGGCTAGAACCTGATTCCACCTCTAAGATCATTCTTTTCTGGATTATAGTGCAGTGTTGGTGGTTGTCCCGTTAACCAGAGTAGTCTATAGTGTTTTGTAAATATCTCTTTCTGTAGATGTCTAAATGAACTAATTTTGGTGTTTATGAAAAGCTAAGATATAGAGGAACAAAAATCTAGAAGACCACTTGGGCAGAAAATGCCATTTTTTAGTCCAAAATCAGTCCCCAAACTCGAAGCAGAATCTGCCCCTGTGCAGATTATGTGCCGAGTCGGTACCACTGGCCTCTTTGCTGAGTCGGCACAGCAAGCCACTGTCACGGGTCGTGACATAGAGCACGACTCGTGACAGCCCCATCCTTTCCCATTTTAATTCCTTTTGAATTAATTGTTCCATTGATGCATTTCCCATGTTAAGTTTGTTGTTTTTATTTTAATATATTATTATATTATGAGTGGGAAGCCATGGAAACGTGGTAATGAAATAGAAATCTTGGCTAATTGTGTTATTTTATATTATAATATTAATTATATATATATGGAAATATGAATTTAGATGAAATATAAGGAAATAAATGTTATTATTATTTATTATTATTATTATTGATAAAACTATAAGTGAGAGCCTGAATTTCGGATAGAAATGGATAGATAGGCATGCCTATTAGGGTCAGTGTTGGCAGCTGACCAGTGTTCGCGCCAAAAGGTACATAGTGTTTGCACCGAAAGGTGCCTAGTGTTTGATACCACTTGGTATCCCAGTGATTTGAGACTTACATCTCCCAGTGTTCGATACTGCTCGTCAGTATCTAGTGATTGTTCCCGTTATCCATTTTTTATAAGAATTCAGGCGATTGAAGTGAAATAATTGCATAATTGTAACAAGTGATTATTAACAATTGTATAAATGGCTTAGTGATCCTTAGAATGCTAGTGTATGAGTGTATGATTCATAATGAATGTTATTGTGCGACATTGATATTGGCATATGATTTTATGATTATTGTGACTTTGTAAGAAGTCAATTGCATTGTTTTCTCCCCACTGAGCCTTCGCTCAACACGAATGTTTTTCCCGTGTAGGTTTTTGAGTTTTTGGATGTGCCAGCTTGAGTCGTCATCTGCAGGCCACTAGGATTGAAGCTTGAAGTCTTTTTATTTTTGATATACATATATTTTGTAATGAACAGTATACTGAATATGTAAAGGATATTGTAATAGTGCAATGTAAATATAATGTAAATATTTTAGAGTTTATATATGTATATGTATGACTTGTTATGAAAATTATATTCATTGTTTAAGTAATCAAGCAATGTTAATTTCAAAGGTATAAAAAGAAATAATAATAATTATATGGCTTATTAATTTGATTAATGTGTTATGACTAAGGTAACCATGCAAGGTTAGAATTGCATAGTTTGTGTGTAGCGATCCTATATCCTCTAAGGGGTATTGGGGTGTTACAAGTCGACTCGCTTCAATTTCTCATCCTCTGAAGATTCCATTCAGTGAGAAGTGAAAGGCATGAGAAGAGGGAAAAATAGAAAAGGGAAGGAGAGGATTGAGAGATGGATATCGACACATACAGGAAAAAGGGATGCAGGTGATGGTGGTGTGTGATAGAATTGAATTTTAGGGTTTCATAAAAGAAAAAGGAAGGGGCTAACAGTGTCGCGCGCCTTTTTATGTGTGAAATACACTGCTAGTGCTACTTCAATTATTGTTATGCCATATAAGTTGTACAATCAGTATGAAGTGTTTATAAGTAGCTTTATAATCAACTTCAGGTGTTTAAATGGTAAATTTGTAACTTAAAGAGACGGCATGGCAAACAATTATAAGTTGAAGGGGCAAATTGCATATTAAACCTACTATATAAGCAATTACTTTGATATCATATAGTATAATTTCAATTTATAAAAGCTAATTCTTTCATGTTTTTTATTTTTCTATGAAGTCTAACATCCATTTTTAGGTGAATGAAAAAGGATCAATTTTAAGTCATCATATGTGATAAATATTTAATTTCTTAAGAATCTTAACGTTTCATTTTCACTATATCTATTTTTCTTGAATTCTTTTACTTTCTTATTGATAAGTTCTGAAATGTCAAAAGTTGTATAAGGCCGGATGGCAGTTGCAAGCGAACCGTACGGATCAGTAGCACTTCATACCTGGAATGAGATAAGGCCGTTCGGATGAGACTTAAGCACTCTAAACATTAAGTTGGTAGTGCTTTTAGAGAAAAAATGTAGAAAGAGGGTCTCAAAACTTCTTATGCCTGAAATTTGAAAGACCACTTGAGTGGTTTACTCTGGTGTCAGAGTAGATAGGCGGCGATGTGATGAAGAGCAGATAGTATGAGTGGATTGTGGCATGTGTCAGTTAACTGACAGAAGTATGTCCTGTTAGTCCGATCAGACATGTGGTGCTGCCAGCTCTCTAACTTTCTTGAGCGTCCGTTCATCACCTGCTGGGCCTTGATTGTGAGCCTTTGGTTTTTGTTGGGCCTTTGGCCTCTATTGGTCCTTGAGCTGAAGTTAGGTCAGGTCCAATAATAATGAGTATTATCACATATATATTAAAAAAAAATATCTCTCTTAAGATTTCATTAAATTAAAACTACGTTTAGAATTATAAATACTGAAAATTGGCGATGCACACGTAAGAATTTAGAAATAAAATAATTCATTTCTTCATTTTGATTCCACGGCATAATTCAATTAGACAAATTAAACAGTAATTTAACAATCAATATCACAATAACCTAAACAAAAATGTAAATTTCTGTCGACTTAGTGTCAGGAAATAAATTATGATTTTTTCTTTGTATTTTTAATTTATAACACATATGATATTTTGGGTACTGTCAAAACGTTATCCAATTGGCAAACTAATTCATATTATTATTATTATTATTATTATTATTATTATTATTATTATTTTATAACTCATACCGTTCTGTTTGAGTTGCTAAGTGATCCAACATAATCCGACTTATTTATATTTAATATTTAGTTAAATTTTAAAATAACCACTGTTAAAAATTTCTAGGATTAAGATATTAAAACTGTTAAGATTCTACAGGACATATCAGGCGGAGGAGGAGACTAATATTTAAAATTATACCTTTAATTTGGTTGAAAATGTCCATTTATCATTTAATAAATACAAAGGTTCAATAAAATATTAAATAATTTTATAAAAATTTATTTATTTTTTAAATATGTAACTTTATTTTTTTTAAAACAGATATGCCACGTGTCAGCTTTATAGCAGGAGCTGACTTAGAGGGGACAGGCCCTGCGGGGACCTATCCCTCTTGGGCAGCTTCATCCACTAAAAACTTCCAAATGGGAAATTAAAAAAAAAAAAAAAAAGGAATCCGGGCCTTAATTTTTATAAGGAAATGGAGAGAGTATATATATATCCCATAAGAAGAAAATAATCATAAAATTGTCTGTAGTGTTATACATTATAATGTTTAAATTGTTTATTTATGTTAAAATATATTTATTATATTAATATTAACATTATTACGATAAATATTAGTATTTCAAACAGATTAATTATTAGGGAGATTACTTTTTTAAAATATATTTAAATAGTATATATTAATTATTTTCTCAACTCGGTTCGATTTATAGTTATTTTAAGTTAAATTTTTTAACTATTGACTCCATATTCACCCGTCAATTTAGTACTCCATCTGTTTTTATTACTCCCTATTCATCGGTCAATTTAGTATTTCATTTGTTTCATTTTAAGTGGTTATTTCACTACTTTATTTTTCACTTTAAATGTCCTTTTTATAAAATTGAAAAAAAAGTTTATATGTCTATTTCTATTTATTATGCACTACTAATTTAATAAAGCGATAAATTTAGTTAATCATGTAAAAATTATGTTGTGTACTTGAAATTAAAATATGATAAATTAGCCAATTCCTAATACTTTTTTATAAAATCAAAATTTTTTAATAATTTTCTTGCGTTCTATATCAAAGTGAAATTTAAAGTGAGATGGAGAGAGCAATAATTATTTTATTTTATATCGATAGATGCATTTTCAATTCTACACATTAAAAAATGCAATTAGTTTTCTCAAAAATTATATAATTTACTTGTATTTTTACTAATTTATACTTATATTTAGTAGAAATATATGAAATAAATATAAGATAATATTTAATACTTGTAAATAATAATTAACATTAAATAAAGATAATATGAGAATTTTAAAAAAATTAGTTCGATTAGTTTAAAAAAAAGTAATAATTTGAAATGAAATATGTATTAGCTCAAAAATAAATTAAAAAAGAAAATAAGTGTATCGATCAATTCAGAAGAAGGGATTGGGAGATAAACTATCCGACAAGAAGGAAGTAACCACGAAATTGTCATCTAGCTGACTTTAGGATAATTATTGATTAGTGGTACTGTTTGAATTATTGCCTTCACTCCTTAACTATTGGTGTTTTTATTTTATTTACTAAATTTGAAAAGCTGGAAATCCTTTCTTCTTCCATAGGCCATACATCAATCTAAAACCAAAGTGAGAAAAATAAAAAATGGAGGACGATAGCTTATTTAACAAAGTGATGAGAAAAGACTGGGAAGCAGTTGGGGATGAGTATAGGAGAAATGGAGAAATTCATGGAAAGAAGATAACTTCATCAGAAGATACAGCCATCCATGTAGCTGTAAGCCTTGGGCAAACAGAGATTGTGAAGAAAATGTTGATTTCAATTGGAGAAACTGAAGCCTTCAGAATTCTAAGTATAAAAAATGAAAGAGGGAACACGCCTCTCCATCTAGCAGCAGCGCTTGGGAATGTGACCCTCTGCTATCATATAGCCAGAAAAGATCCCAAGCTTTTAGCTGTTAAAAATAAAGACGATGCCACACCTCTTTTCCTGTCGGTTCTTTATGGCAAAGGGGAAGCGTTCTTTTGTCTTGATTTTCTTTTAAAACAATCAAGAGAAACAGTACCAAATGATGAGTATTCTTTGTTTAAAAGAAAATATGGCAACACAATCCTTCATGCTGCCATTTTCCGGGAACATTTCGGTAAGATCCACTGCTATTTCCCATCAATTATTATTATTATTATTATTTCATTTTTATCACTTATAATCAGTTATGAGTTTATGATAGATGATGTTGTTGAGAATGTAAAATTATACATAGGTTTGGCAATTCAGATAATAGAGTCATACGAAGATCTTGTGAATATTGAAAACGAGGTGGGTGCGTCACCTCTCCATGTTTTAGCCAACAAGCGTCGTGCCTTCCCAAGCGGTAGTCTACTTAATCCACTTGAATGGCGCATAATCTCATCATCATGTAAGATTTTGATGCCTTCATTTTTCCCAAATACACCTATTATGTCCCTATATTAATTAAGACTCAGTAAAGCACTAAATAATACTTTATATTTGCTCATTACTGTACATAGTAATTAAATATAAGGATATGATAAACATTGAACAACTCAAATATAATTTTATAAAGAAGTTGTTTGCATTTGCTGACATTAATTAATCCATGTTCGTATGATAAGGTTTGATATTTGCGAAGAAATTCAACCCATTCATATAATATTTGACAGTAAATTTATGGTTTTAATATAACGATTAATTTTTTTTTTCTCTTTAAATTTTAAACTACTAAATTGGTTATTTTTTAGAATTACTTGAAATTCAAATGGTTAAGAGATTAATTACTCTTTCAATTAAACAAAGTTCGAATTCAACTCTCCATAAAAAAAAATTGACCGAAATAATTTTGTTATTGTCTAAATAAAATTTGTTCTATTTAGTTTCGTAAATTTTCCAACCGAATGGAAAATTCTCCATATTCAAAATTCTCCATATTCATAATCAAAGCAGATAATAAGAAAGCTAATTTTGTGGGCTTATGACAAGATATAAAAGTCGATAAGCTTGTAATGAAAGAACTGAAACGGCCTGAGTTCAATCCTCGACTTCTAGAAGCTGAAGATGAAAGCAGTGGCAACCACCCAGAAACCAACCGCAACAGATTCAGAGATGAAGAGAATCTCCAGCAGGAAGGCACTTTTTATCCAGGTAATTAATAAAAGGAAAACTATTATTGCAAAATACAACAATTTTTTTTTTGGGTTCAATTTTATTATATATTTGATCTTTAAACTCTAAGGCTTCACGTTTATCAAACACCATTCTAAGAGGTAGTGGTTTGATTGATTGTTTAAATTGTTTCAGGATGTGGAAATAGGGTGAATATTTTTGGCAATTGTGTTACAGTTTTTTGTGCTGCGATAGCTTGGATTTTGTATGGCGTCCTTGTTTCGGTAAACAAATTCATCAAGATTGTTACCATCGGATGGCTAGACTTTAAACATTTAATCTTAACTGGTTAGTATTATTATCATTATTGAAGAATATCATCATCCATCATCATCATATTTACATGTGTCAATTTTTAACAGTTGAGAAGTGACAGCAATATTATATATGTGATTATTCTTTTATTCTCAACTATACATAAAAACATTTTAAAAAATAAATTTTCTTAATTTTCACAAGTTTTATCTTAAACTGTTTTTATAGTTTTTTTTCCTTGACAACAATTTTGCGTTTGGACATGAAATGTTTTAGGGTTACAAAGGAGGGACGCGCTGATAGAAACGAAAACGAGATGGGTTTTGGCAAGTGTGCTATTGAATAAACTGGTTCATCATTCTTCCATGTATAAGTATCATCCTCCCATTATTCCAGAAAATCCAGAAAACCAAGCGTTGGATCATCAACCAAATGAATCAAGTAAGAATATTTTTTCTTTTACCTAATTTTGTGTCAACTTTCGATGAATTACAGGGAAGTATAGAATAAATGTATGTGTGTGTTGCATTATCTATGTGGTGATGCAGCAACGGGAGGTAAGAAGATGGACACACCAATTCTGGCAGCAGCTAGAATAGGAGTGGCCGAAGTAGTAGACAAAATCCTGAATGCATTTCCAGTGGCTGCCTTTGACTTGGATTCCGAACAGAAGAATGTGGCGCTTTTAGCAGCTGAGCACAAACGATTCGCTGTTTACAACCTCGTGCTCCAGAAAGAATCTTCGATAAAGGATCTCATACTGTTCCCGCTAGACAGCGAAGGAAATAGCGTCTTGCACCTTGCCGCAAAATTCTTTGATCACCCTCGGCATACTTATCGCGACAGTGCAACCCGATTGCGAGTCGAATATAAATGGTACCAGGTACGCACATAATATACGTTCCCTTACCCTTTCAGAATACAAGATGTTTGTAATATCTGATAGTGTACGCATGCAGTTTGTGAAGCAGTCAATGCCACCGCGATTTTTCACTCTCCACAATAGGATTGGGATGACGCCAGATGCGATATTCCAGGACACTCACAAAAAGCTTGTGAAGAAAGGGAGCGAGTGGCTAGTGAAGGCCTCGGAGTCATGTTCTGTTGTTGCTGCATTGATTGCAACGGTGGCATTTGCAACATCAGCAAGTATCATTCCTGCGGACAAAATTGACAGTGCAAAGCTTGGAGGTGTTTCGCTATTCGATCTGTACTCAATCTCAGCACTCCTTGCTCTTTGTTTCTCTGTAATTTCCTTGGTGTATTTCCTGGCGATTCGGACATCAGGTTTCAAGGTAGAAGATTTTGGTACAAGTTTGCCTATGAAGCTTTTTGGGGGCATCACATCTCTGTTTGCTTCTTTGGTATGCATATTGGGGTCCTTCTGTTTTAGACATTATTTAATGCTGAATGATGATACAACGAGGCATATAGCTATCCCTATCTATATATATACAGCTGCCATAGTGTTGGTTTTAGCTGCTTCTCAGCTCCCCTTTTATCATGGCCTTTTAAGTATTCAGTTTTAGTCCATCTATTTCAGCTTCATACATCTTGTAATCATCTTAATTATATAAACAATTCCATCCTAGCTGCTTAAAAATATTTTTACATGGTAGTTCAAGAAATACTAATATGTGTACTATTTCCTTGCTCAATGTTAATGGTAGAATAATTTTTTTTTCTTCTTTGAATGTATATTAAAAGGGCATCAAGACATGTATAAAGAAATTACTGTATTTGAATCTAATTAACTCAACTTCATACGCTAGCTCATAAAATAAATATTGTTCAAAGTATTATGATTTTATGACTAGCTTACTTAGTAAGATCAGATTATGGTAGTTTATCCCAAATTGATCTAGAAAGAAAATTTATGTAAAAACAATTCTAATGGCAACATGTAAAGGCAAAGGCAAAGAAATAAATGAAGAAAAATAAATTTATTATTTTTTTAAATATATCATTGTCTATCTCAAAAAGATAATTCGAAACGTGATATGGTGTAAGTATGAGCGCATATACACCTTTGAATTAAGTGCTCTCATCCAATTTGAGAGTTAATTTTATCTATGGCCACAGAACATTCACTCAAATAATATTAATGTAATAAAAAAAATTTTATTCTCTTAAAAATAATTGAATTTAAAACATTTTAACATAAAAATCATTTTAATCGTTTTTTGGCAAAAAGATCGTCAGAAAATCCAGCCGACGTATATATTCAACACTCCTGCACTTTGACCGGTTTTCGGTGAAAGAAATGCCGAAAAATCCAGCTGGTGTACACACTCAACATTTCTGCGCACGTGGTTTGACACATGGCATGCCACTTGGAAGAAATGACATTTAAGCATGCCACGTGGCACGTCATGTGGAAGTTTCACCATGTCATCATGACATGTGGCTTCTGCCATGTAGGCATGCTAACATGCCATGTCAGAATGCCACGTCAGAATGCCACGTGAACCAAAAAAAAATCACAAAATTCAAACCCTAAGCAGTACCTAACTTATTTTTTTCCCATTCGTTTTGTTTTTCCTCTAGGTCCCATTCTAGATCCGAGAAGCTCCTCCGCCGCCAACAGCTCCGCCATCGTGAACTGCAGATCTGCAGCACCAGAACTGTAGATTCGTCGTTCTCTCACCCACGTTAGCTCCGTCGTTCTCTCACCCATGGCAGGTCCGTTGTTCTCTCACGTGCAGCCACAATCTCTGTGATCTTGCTCTGCTGAAGCCCTTGAAGGAGACTTTGTTGGCATTGCTACGTCCTAACGAAGATGCTCTAGGAAAAGGCTTGCCTTTCCATGCCCTTGCGACTTCACTCCAGGTATTTTATGATTTGGTGGAGTCAACTGCAGTGATAAAACAACATTCTGCAGTTATTTTTATTTGAAGCTTAAATGGAATTTGCTTGTTTGCATATCTAAGCTGTTAATGGTTGTTGTTATGCCACTCCACAAACTGAACTATGATCGTTGTTGCTGATTTTGGGATTTAAAAGTGAGTTTAACTGGTGTAATAAAAGAACATTTTGGCCATCCTCGTCCTTGGAAGAAAACGTGTAATAAAGTTTGCAAATACGCATCTCTGGGCATCTGTGGTTCAATTAAAAAAATTTCAATTTCATCTGAAAATAGTATTGAAGGCTCGAACAGTGGCAACAACTGCAAAGTTTGAATTTAGCATTATAGAGAGCTTCCTTAGTCAACTCTGTTATATCTGAGGATTATATATTCATATATGCTTGAAAGTATTAATTTTAATATCCTGGATAGGTTGCAACTGGTATTGAAGAGCCATTGCTCATGAAACTGATGAAAGCGATGCTTCGTACGCACAATGAGTGGTTTAAACTTCAAATGTGTAAAGATAGTTTTGAAAGTCTCTTGAGGATTGATTCCTTGAAAGAAGTTAATACCCCTATGTTCTCTGCTAATAAACCAAGAAAGTCTATAAGAGTACCCATTAAAAATCGGAAGTACTGCACTACGTGAATTATGCAAGACCTGTCAGTTTTATTTTACTATTATTCTTTAATTTAGAATGAGTCAATTTCTGTTTTGGTAGGTGTCAGTTATGAAGTTGGCCCAACTATGATTGTGAGTCATGGGCCTAAGTAGTTGCTATTTAATAGGAAGTGATGGTTATTTTATTTGTATTTAAATTCTAGTAAAAGAAGAAGAAAGACATCAGTTCACTCAAAAACAAACTTGTGGCTTATTCTCGGCCTAAGTAGAACTCTGTCAAATTAAAACTATTGTGGCTTTGACTGGGACCTATCAGTGGTATCAGAGCTAGGTTATTATGACTACTAACAAGGAACGAATTGAAATTCTCGAAGGAGGATTAACAGGACTCCAAGATAGCTTGTGTCGTTTGGAGATTGGCATAACGGAAAAATTGCAGCACCTCGAAGGGACACTTAGCCAAGTAACAGCAGCCTTGCAAGCTCATAAGGAAGAATCCAGCAGCAATAATAGTCAAGGAACTCGCAATAATCAAGAAGAGACAAAGGAGAATCAAGAGGTGGGACGATCTTTGCTCTCATCTAAAATTGCTAAACTCGAGTTCCCAAAATACTCAGGCGATGACCCTATAGAATGGCTCAACAAGGTGGATAAATTTTTCACATTTCATAGCACAACTGCAGCCCAAAAGGTGTTATTGGCAGCCTATCATCTCATGGGTGAGGCGAATCAATGGTGGCATTGGCTAAGGAGAGCGTACCGTGAGGAAGGACAAGAAGTCACATGGGAAATTTTTGAAGAACTCTGGGCTCGATTTGGACCCACATAATGTGAAGATTTTGAGAAGCTTGGTAATCATGTGCAGGGCTGGACGTAAAAAGCATTAGTTGGGACTTTTATGTGAGGTCTTAAACCCGAAATTGCAGATGGAATTCGCATGTTTAGACCCAAGTCATTGAAAGAAGCAATTAGCTGGCACGGATGCGTGATGAACAACTAACACGGCAATAGAAATTTACCAAAGCAATTCCACTCAACTTCTCCCAAATTAATACTTCTTCTCTACCAGCATCTAGTCATACGTCTTCCGTGAAATGACTAAATTGGGACGAGATGCAGAAACGACGGGTCTAAGGACTATGTTTTAATTGTGATGAGAAGTTCATCCCAGGACATAAATGTCACAAACCTTAACTTCTATTATTGGAAGGTAAGCTTATGCTAGGTGAGGCAGATGATGAAGGCACAACCATAATGCAGGAGGAACCTGAAATATCACTCCATGCTTTAACGGGATGGACAAACTCTAGAGCTATGAGAGTCACAGCACATATTGGCAGTCAAGAAATTGTGGTCCTTATCGATAGCAGTTCCACTCATAACTTCATCAGCGAAAAAAATGGCAATGAGGTTGCAGCTATCCGTGGTGCCAACTGAACCATTCATAGTCAAAGTAGCAAATGGTGCTCCACTTCAGTGCCGAGGGAGGTTTGAACACGTCAATGTGCAGCTCCAAGGTATCCCTTTTAGGATTCAGTACGACCCAAACCCATCAAATCCGTCTAAAAATACCTGAAATCCATGATCGAATTTTTTCAATTAATTTTTTTATGTATATTTTTTTATAAACACTACACCATTTTATTAATATCCCCAAATATCTCAATTTTTATATAAAAATTAGATTTAATTGAAAGAAAAAAAGAAAATGTCTAATTGTTTAAATTTTGAGCATTAAAAGATAAAAGAAAAATAACAAAAAAAATGATACAGAAAATAATAATTAAGTGGCACACAATGTATGATTCAAAAAAAAAAGTGGCACACAATGTATATTGTATTTCACTATTTTTCTCATTTGCATATTTTCTTTCTCGATCTTTCTTATCTCCATGCCCCAATCTACCGTTGTTTTGTTGCTCACTGCTCGTTCATCATCTTGTGTCCTCACCGCTGCTCAATCGTGCTTTTTCAATTTTTCTCTCATTAAATTATTGAATCTCATACTTGGAAGAGAAGCGTCTACCTTCTTTTTCTGATAAAACCTTTTATTATAATTACCATTACAAAATTTAATTTAATTCATTCTTTCTTCTACTCTACTCTTTGTCGCTAATTAGACTTGACATGGTGTTAGGAGTTCAGTGGTTGGAGCAATTAGGCACAGTTTTGTGCGATTGAAAGAAAATGACCATGGAGTTCCAATGGAATAACCAACTTCAAAAATTATAAGGAGTAGGGGTCCACTCAATTCAAAAGGTATCCTTGAAAGCCATCTCAAAGGAACTGCACCAAAGAAATTCAGTGTTTGCCATTTGTGTTCAAATTGAGGTGGAACAGCCACCAAATGAAGTTCACCCTGACATGAAACAATTATTGCAAAATTTCAGTGATATCTTTCAAGAGCCCAGGAAAATTCCTCCAACCAGGGAAATTGAGCACCACATCACACTCAAGGAAGGGGTTAAGCCCATCAATGTAAGGCCTTACAGGTATGCCTATTTTCAAAAAGCTGAAATTGAAAAACAAGTTCATGACATGTTATAATTGGGGCTTATAAGACCTAGTACCAGTCCATTTTCATCACCTGTTCTCTTAGTGAAAAAGAAAGATGTTACATGGTGATGTTGCACTGATTATAGAGCCTTTAATGCTGTCACCATCAAAGATAGGTTTCCAATCCCTACCGTAGATGACATGTTAGACGAACTTCATGGGGCTGCCTTTTTCACTAAATTAGATTTGCGGGCAGGATATCACCAGGTACGGGTACAACCATCTGATATTCATAAAACTGCATTTCGTACCCACAATGGCCACTATGAGTATCTAGTTATGCCTTTCGGTCTTTGTAATGCCCCTTCCACCTTTCAAGCCATTATGAATTCCATTTTTCGACCCTACCTTCGTAAATTTGTATTAGTCTTCTTTGATGATATCCTAATTTATAGCCCCAATTGGACCATGTATATTGAACATGTTCGTCAAGCTTTTGAAATTTTGAGGCATCACAAATTTTTTGTTAAACTCAACAAGTGTGCCTTCGGCCAACAGGAGTTGGAATACTTAGGCCATATTGTTTCTTCTCAACGAGTCAAAGTGGACCAAAATAAGATTACAATGGTATTAAATTGGCCACGACCTACTAATAATTTTGAGTTGCGTGGTTTTTTAGGCTTAACAGGATATTACAGAAAATTTGTCCGTAACTATGGACTTCTAGCTCGGCCGCTCACCAACTTATTGAAGAAAGGGCAATGGAAATGGAATGATGAGTCAAAAGCTGCTTTTGACATCCTCAAGCAAGCCATGACTACTACCACAACTCTAGCTATGCCTAATTTTACTATTCCTTTTGTCATTGAAACAGATGCATCAGGTGATGGAATTGGTGTCGTCTTAACTCAACAAAGCAGGCCTATAGCATTCATGAGCTATGATTTAGGTCCATCTAAGAAATCATGGTCTACCTATGCTAGAGCATCATCAAAGCAGTACAAACTTGGCGACCATACTTGATGGGCAGAAAATTCTTTATTCAAACAAACCAGCGGGGCCTTAAATATCTTTTAGAGCAGCTTATCGTCACTTCGGATCAATAAAAATGGGTGTCCAAGTTGCTGGGGTATGACTATAAAATCCTCTACAAACCAGGGAAAGAGAATTCAGTTGCAGATGCACTCTCTCGTATGAGTAACAACCCACAACTCACTGCCATGTCGTGTTCATAATCTTCACTTTGGGAAGAAATTAAAGTGGTAGCACTCAACCATCCATACATGAAAAAAATTAGCAAAATGGCAATTGAAAATCCAGGTGCTCCATATACTTCGTGTGATGGGCTGATATACTATAAAAACAGAGTGGTGGTACCTCCAAATTCTCCAGTTATTCAACTGCTCTTGCGAGAATTCCATGATTCACAAATTGGTGGACATTCAGGTGTGTTGAGAACATACAAGCGGCTAGCACAACAATTCTATTATTGGCCATCAATGCATCGAATTGTACAAGAATATGTTTCTTCTTGTGACATATGCCAACGAGCTAAATCTTCAACACTTTCACGTTGCAACCTTTGCCAATTCCATGTCAGGTATGGGAGGATATCACAATGGATTTTATTGAAGGTTTGCCTCAATCCAATGGCAAGAATGCAATTCTGGTGGTAGTGGATCGTCTTAGTAAGTCAGCTCATTTTGTTGCCCTTGCTCATCCATTTTCTGCAAAGCTTGTGGCTGAAAAATTTGTAGATGCTGTGGTCAAGCTCCATAGGATGCCAAAGACTATTATCAGTGATCGGGATCCATTATTCATAAGTAATTTTTGCTATGAATTCTTCAAGTTGTCTGGCACTCAATTGAAGATGAGTTCATCATATCACCCACAAATTGACGGTCAGTTCGAAGTTGTCAATCGCTGCCTTGAACAGTATCTCCGATGTTTTACTCATCAACAACCTCGAAAATGGACCAATTTCCTTCCATGGGCTGAGTTTTGGTACAACACTACGTACCATGGGTCCACGAGAATGACACCTTTTCAAGCATTGTATGGGCGTTTACCTCCAACTGTTCCTCGTTATTCAGTGGGAGGGTCTTCTGTTCATGAAGTAGATCAGCAACTCATGTCCAGAGATGAAATTTTGCAACAGCTTAAAACCAATCTCAGTGCTGCTAACAATCGAATGCAACAAATGGCCAATTCCAAGAGACGAGATATTGAATTTTAAGAAGGAGATTGGGTTTTCTTTAAACTTCAACCATACCGCCAACATTATCTGTTTCATCGGGCAAATCAGAAATTGGCAAGTCATTTTTATGGTCCTTTTCAGATTGAACAACGAATTGGCAAGGTGGCGTATAAACTAAAGCT
Organism: Excoecaria cochinchinensis; assembly: GCA_947683425.1. Classification (NCBI taxonomy): domain Eukaryota; kingdom Viridiplantae; phylum Streptophyta; class Magnoliopsida; order Malpighiales; family Euphorbiaceae; genus Excoecaria; species Excoecaria cochinchinensis. The sequence goes on along the minus strand of CANTUQ010000206.1, from coordinate 535,169 downwards.
TCCAGAAGATTCCCGTATTCACCCTGTATTTCATGTTTCATTGCTGAAAAAGAAACTTGGTGATCTCGACCCTACTAGCTCAACAATTCCACCTGTTGTTGATGGTCAAATTATCATGACACCTGAGCGTATTTTAGACACCAGATGGCTCAAAAAGGGGTCACGCCTTGTTGAAGAAAGCCTTGTGAAATGAAAACATCTGCCAATTAAATATGCTACTTGGGAAAACACTGCACAGCTGCAGGATCAATTTATTAATTTGAACCTCGAGGACAAGGTTCCGCTGGATGGGGAGGGAATTGATAAACCAAGAAAGTCTACAAGAGTACCCATTAAAAATCGGAAGTACTGCACTACGTGAATTATGCAAGAACTGTCAATTTTATTTTACTATTGTTCTTTAATTTAGAATGAGTCAATTTCTATTTTGGTAAGTATCAGTTATGAAGTTGGCCCGACTATGATTGTGAGTCATGGGCCCAAGTAGTTGCTATTTAATAGGAAGTGATGGTTATTTTATTTGTATTTAAATTCTAGTAAAAGAAGAAGAAAGGCATCAGTTCACTCAAAAACAAACTTGTGGCTTATTCTCGCCCTAAGTAGAACTCTGTCAAATTAAAACTATTGTGGCTTTGACTGGGACCTATCATCTGCTTGTTCTATATCAAAATCAAATGCTGATAGCTGCACCCAGGGATACGGATTGTCTTTCATTTTGCTTCAATGGAGAATTTCATTTCCTGCTCTCAGTAAATAATCCACATATATAATGTTACATTTTTCTCGTGTTTGGTTTTGTACGGCTGTATCTGGTGAATGCACTTTTCCTGTGATTCCCTTAATGAGTCTATGATTTAGGTTTTGGATGTTGCTACATGTTTGATTTATGACTCATCTATTTAAATTGGCGCAGGAATTTCTTGCCTTACCAGGGGCTGATGCCTTTCATCTTTTGGCGCAGTATAATGGAAATGTTGAGGCTGTGATCCAGCAAATATTAGCATAGATGGAATCAGAACCTGAACTAAAAGAAATTATTGATTCGTTGATTTATTTGAAATTATATTATTTTATTCAATTTGTACCATAATTGTAGATATCTAGTGACTTGCCCCGCTACGATAAATTAATCAATTCAAATTTTATTCAATTTATCTCGGTTCCAATTTTCAAAATAACTAAAACCCATCAAATATTCATGGTTACAAGTACTAAAACAAAACATATGGAAAAAAAAATTTGTTGGGTACTGCGAATGTTGTGATTTTTTTTTTTATAATTTAATAATGCGTGTCATATATAATTGGGTCTATGTGACATGCCGACATGGCACGTTGGTAGGCATAAAAGCCACGTGTCATGACGACGTGGCAAAATTTTAACGTGGCGTGCCGCGTGACGTGCTTACATGTTATTTCTTCCATATGGCATGCCATGTGTTAAGCCGCGTGTACAGGACCGCTGAGTGGGCACGCCAGTTAGATTTTTCGGCGATCCCTTCACCGAAAAACGGCCAAAGTGATTTTTATGTTAAAATATTATAAATTCAATTATTTTTAAGAGAATAATTTTCTTTTTATTAAATTAGTGTTATTTGAGTGAAAATTCAATAATTATGGGTAAAATTAACTTCCAATCTGACGAGGGTATACGAGCATATCATAATAATACTTAGATAATTCCACTCCTATTTTTTTTCCAAAGATTAAAAATGCTTAGTTGATTTGATTAGATTAATACATTTTATTAATATGTTCCCATCATCACTATAAACTAATAATTAATAGTTATATTTGCTGACATTTTCTACTTTTTCTACATCCGCTCTCCAAGATGATTTTTCTCACAAATTGAATAAGAACAAAAATGTTATAATTAAATTTAAGGAGTATAAAAAAATGTATGAAATGGAAAGACGTGGAAATATGCCAAGCAAGTTAAAATATTTTAATCTTTCTATATCTATATCTATATATATATATAATAAATCCGGCGGTTGGAACTTGAATTTAGAATTACAATTGGTGTATTAGTAAACACTAAATTAAAACTTATTGATTTTGTAATTAATTTTCAGGACAGAATTCATACAAATTCAAATAAGCATGCATGCACAAGAATATATGGAATGCTTTACTGACAAGAAAAGTGAACATAGTTATAGTACTCTACAATGAAATTTCCTTGATTGAATTAAAGTATATATATAGGTTAATATTATATATGTACGTCGAATTCCTTTTTCTATAAAAGAAACATTAAAAAAATTCATAATCATTTAAAGCCAAACCTAAAGAAATTAATTTAGGAAAAAGGAATTGTTTCTTCTTTAAAAATTATTAATTTACAAGTGGAGCATCGCAGTTAGTCTTTTTATATTACAAAGAAACATTAAGAAATTAAAGAAAAAAAAAAAAGAAACATTAAATTATGGTAAGTAGATGGCGGCAAGGAAGGAATTCCAAAAGATTTAAATAACTTACCAAATACCAGAGGCTTTACTTTTCCTAATTGTGTGCGTTATATATAAGGTAAGGACATCCTATATGTGAAAATCAATGCACTTGATTGAGGAGTAGGCAAACTTGTTAGAAATGGAAGCCAATGATATATTTGAAAGTGTAATGAAAGGCAGGTGGGATGTTGTTCTTGAGGCCTACGCCAACAATCCTACCATCCAACATGCCAAGATAACTATATCAGAAGATACTGCATTGCACATTGCAGTATCTGATGGCCGGACAGAGGTTGTGTTGAGACTGGTAGAAATACTAGGTCAAAATGCACCAACAATCTTACATATCAACAATGAAAGAGGCAACACACCTCTCCATCTAGCAGCTTCACTCGGTGATGTCAGAATGTGCCATTGCCTTGCTACTAAAGATGTAAGCCTAATTAGAGTTCGAAATTCCGAGAATGAAACACCTCTCTTTTTATCAGCTCTTCATGGCAAGAAAGAGGCCTTTCTTTGCCTTCATTTTCTTTACAAGCAAGCATATGCAGAGCTTGACTATTCATTATGCAGAAAAAGTAATGGGGATACTATTCTTCATGCTGCCATATCTGGAGAATATTTAAGTAAGTGGTATTTACATTTTGTGACTCCTATAATGTAAGATTTTGTTAATTACATTAACACATTTTTAATTTGTTTTGATAGGTTTGGCATTTCATATAATACGTTATTATCCGAATCTTGTGAATTATGTTAATGAGGATGGTCAGTTTCCTCTGCATATCTTAGCCAGTAAACCTAATGCATTCAAAAGTGGCAGTCAGCTTCTACCAGTTGATCGTCTCATTTACCGCTGTAAGAATTTCAAACTTAGTATAGGTTTTTAAACTCAGCAGATTCAAGTTTGTGGAGCAGTTTAACAGAATTAGAAGAAACAAAACAGGGTAAACTAAGCTACAAACCTTGGCCTTTAACAACTCTTTATTGTAATTTAGGCATGATGGTTAATGAGGTTCGGGAAGAAACACATGATCCTGAATTGTACCTACACGATTCAGGAGTTAACGGAGGTCCTAAGTATCCGCAGAATTATGAAACTTGGATGAACATTTTGCACACATTCAGGACTTGCTTTCAAGTATTAAGTGAGTGAATTTTCACACTTTATTTTTTCAATACATTTTTATGCAAAGTTTCAAATGTCAAATTTGTTACATTTTTTCCAGCTAAAAGAGAGGAAAATGGTATATGTCATCAAGCGAATAAACTCCTCCGAGTGAAGGGAGTAACCGAAAATCACAGGTTGAATGATGAAGAGAATGCACCACAAAACATCACCTTGTCCTATGGTAAATAATAACCTTTAGGACCCATTTCATCATAATTTCTCATGCAAAAACTATAATTGGTGGGTACTAACATACATAGTGCTATTTTCTAGACAGTAATCTCCCAAAGAAAGTGGTGAAAAGGATCTATCCTCCAAACTATGAAACATTTGCTCTATTCGTCAAAGTTGTGTTAGATTTAATATTTATCATTCTTGGTTTTGGTAAGTTTTTCATTCTATAAGTTATACCTTTCTTTCATGCTTTGTAGCTTACCGCATTAAAATGTGTAATAATAATTGGTGGAGAAACAATCTCAAGAAAAATTGATCAATTTGAATCTTACAGGCATTTCAAAGATAAATCATATCAGAGAGAAGAAAGAGCGACACGTATGGGCTAATCAAATAATGAATGAATTGGTTCAAAGAGCTTCTTTGTATAAGTATGAAGATAACGGCCGGGATCCTCGAAATACTAGGCCTGAAGAACATAATAATCTATCTGAAATTCTTGCAGCTTCACCTTCATCAGAAATACACAAGGAATCTAATGATACAGATGTATATAAAGGCTTAAGTTCCTTTACTGCTAACCAAGAAAAAGATAAAAAAGGGGAGGACAAGCATGGAAAAGGTATGTTAGCTCATTTCATGACAGGATTTTAAGTAGATCATTGCCGATACACAATCTTATTACACTTGATTGGAGCTAAATATTTGCATCTTTTAACTTAAGAAATTAACAAAGCACATAGGCACAACTAGGTCTATTTCAGGTTCTCATGGATTTTTAAGATATTAACCATGTTCATCAACTCAAAAAAACTGCATACAAAACAGGAAAACGTGAAAAACCAACACTAGTTGCAGCCAGGCTTGGACTTACCGAAATGGTGGATAAGCTCCTTGATGCATATCCGATGGCAATCCAAGAATTGAACACAGCTCAGAAAAATCTTGTGCTACTGGCATTTGAGAAGAAGGAAGATAATAAAGTTAAGTATAAGGAGACACCTATACTGATAGCAGCAAAGATGGGAGTGACAGAAATTGTGGATAAAATCTTGGACATTTTCCCCGTGGCTATCCAAGACCTGGACTCTCAGAAGAAAAATGTTGTGCTTCTAGCAGTTGAGCACAGACAAATCGATGTATATAATCTATTGCTCAAGAAGGCAATGCTTAAGGAGAGTGCGTTCCGTCAATTGGACAAACAAGGAAACAGTGCACTGCATCTTGCCGCAAAACTCGGTGCATATCGGCCTAAGCTTACACCAGGAGCTGCCTTGCAGATGCAGTGGGAAATCAAGTGGTACAGGGTATATTCTGCTTTTGACTCTTAATTTAAGACTTGGCTACTTTTTATGGAAGAGATAAAAAAATGAAGTAATTGAGTTTATGTTGTTATGCAGTTTGTCAAGAACTCGATGCCGCCACACTTTTTTGTTAAGCACAACAACATGCGCCAGACACCGAGAGAAATCTTCACAAACACACACAGAGAACTTGTAGTAAAGGGCAGTCAATGGCTAACCAAAACCTCTGAGTCTTGCTCAGTCGTTGCTGCACTCATTGCAACAGTTGCATTTTCAACTTCAGCAACTGTACCTGGCGGCATCGATGAAAGCAATGGTTCACCAATTCTTCGAAATAAGCCAGGATTCCACGTCTTTGCCATTGCATCCCTGGTAGCTCTCTGCTCCTCAGTGACTGCACTCATCTTTTTTCTTACAATTCTCACCTCTCGGTACCAAGAAAGCGATTTTGCAATGGACTTGCCAAGAAAGCTTTTTCTGGGTTTAACAACACTCTTTGCATCTATAACTGCTATGTTGATCTCATTCTGCGCAGGACATTTCTTTGTCCTCAGCGCAAGCTTGAGATATGCAGCTTATCCATTGTATGCTGCAACATGCTTGCCAATATCCTTTTTTGCTCTTGCGCAACTCCCTCTCTACTTTGATCTCGTGAGGGCTATCTTTAAGAAGGAACCTCAGCGTAGCTACAAGCACAAAGTTTCTTTGAGCCACACTAAGCAAACCTGAGATTTCTTTGTCGTTTGAGAAAACTCTCGGTTTCATCACTTCTGTTCATACTTAATGTTGTACTTCACGAATCTTTTGTGGAAATGTTAATGATTGGTTATTGTGAACGGGTTATTTGGTGTTTAAATAAATTTGTATGTCTAGTATACAATATCAGGAAAAAAGAACATAACAGCTATATCTATTAATTATTAGAACTAGGTAAGAAAAATTTCAAGATCAGATTCCTTTTCTTTGACGGTATCTGAAAATTTGTTGTAGTTAGACCAATAATAATATAAAACATAAGTTTTACCAAAAGCAACATCAATAGCCGTAAGATAAACATAAAACAGAAAAGGAAACAAATCTATTGTGATGGCTGAAGAAATTGATACACTATAAGATCAATTATTCCACATGTCAGATTGCACAAACATACAGAAGGAACAATAGGATCGAAGAAATGAGCCTCAATTGTTCTATAATCTATTGGTGGATACTTGTAAAGTTTGCAGAAACTCTAATTGTGCAACAGCTATAATCAAGAAGGTTATATAGTCATGGTAGCAAAAACTCTCAACAATATGCCCCTGCTAATAAATCTGGTGAATATCAGGAATTGACATAGACTAGATGAATATTTGCATTGATAATTAACATGTATCTACAAGAAAGTGACAAAGAAATCTCCACACAGAATCTGATTTTCAATCTACAGTACAGAAAATTGGAAATTATGGTGGGAATAAACAACAGAAAAATGTCATATGATACCGCAAGTAATTAGGATGATAAATGCAAATATATATATAGAGAGAGAGAGTTAATTTTTTTGTTCATATAAGAAAAATAATTAAAGAGATTGATTGCTTGAAGCTATTGATCTGATCTTTTATTATCTTTGAATAATAAAGGAAGTCATTAATCTATGTAGGGGTGAGCATGGTCGGTTAACCGGTCCATTAGTTTCAGTCCATTAATATTGGTTTTTTGAAATTCCAGTCCATTAACCAGTCCATTACCATCGGTTAACCAGTCCATCGGTTTCGGATTTTCGGATCGGTATTTTTCGGTTAACCACTATAATTATAAATATATTCATAAATAAAATTAAAATGTTCAAGATATTTAAAAATTAAAATTTTTTCACTATAATATAACATTATTGTTGTCAAAATAAAAATATTTGGTGGATATAAGCAAATTTATTTTTAAAAATTAATATTTAATAAGTAAATATATTAAACGGTTCATAATCATTTTTAATTAGATAAATTGTTATACTTACTAATAATCAATTAAAAAAACTTAAAAATTTTAAAATAATTAGTATAATGAAAAAAAGTACATGATCACCTTTAATTAGAATAAATTGTTATATAAATTATTAAAAAATTGATAAATTAACTAAAAATTCGGTTTCGGTTCAGTTAACCAGTCACATGAGTCAAAAACCATTAACCAGTCCATTAATATCGGTTTTTTCAAAACACTAACCATTAACCAGTCCATTACAATCGGTTAATCAGTTCATCGGTTCGGTTTCGGATTTTTTTTCGGTTAACCAAATCCATCGGTTTTTTTGCTCACCCCTAAATCTATGCATTGTTAAAATAGGTTTTGTAACAAATTAAAAATATTTATGTTTGAAAAACACACGTAGTTTATCAAATTTTCCAATTAATATATAATATTTGATTTCCATCCATTTCATTCCATGTCATTATATAAAAAAAATATATTCTATTTAAAATCCTCAAAATTTTAGCACCATTTTAATTGAAAAAAGAAAACAACCGCAAAACTTTTAGTGGCACTTTTTTTTAAAAAAAAAATTCATGTATAGTTCCATTTTTTAATTTTAATTAATAAGAATCTATTATTGGAATTTATAATTTGTAATGTCAGTTACGATAAGACTTTCACTATAAGATAATTAAAAATCGTAATATTTAATTTCAAAATAAGGTATTAAAAATATTTATGCTTAATCATAAATAAAATTTCAAAAAACACTTTTGTCTCGTTATAAGAGTACGGGGTAAGCATGGATCGGCTAACCAGTCCATTAACAATTTTATTAACCAATCTATTAACTTCGATTAACCACTATATTGATTTCGATTTTTAACCAAACTATGAAACACATCAAAACTGACTATGTTGGATACCAGGTATGACTGTCCAACAACGGCTTTTCCTGGCCTCAACTTAGGACTATCATCTTAGATATCCCAATATACATCAGAATGAGACATTCCATAGACCTTGAAGTGTTAGATAGCAGGATCCAAGATTAAAGAAAAAGGATATTCTAATGAAAGAGAAAAGAGGAATTTAGAAATTCATGGAAAGAGAATGTTTATTCAAACGTAGGAGACGGCTTAAGATGAGCATGCCCTTCCTTTCTTTGAGTACATATTTATAGCCATTAAAGAGGCTTACCATACCTTACAATACACACTACTATACATGATTACAATCCTAAAGATAAGGAGGAATCTCCTTTACAAAAAATAGGATAAGATAAGGAGAAATCTCCTTTACAAAAAATATTTTAATAAAGTTACTTTAACTAAAGTACAGGAATATATTCCTCTTTACAAAAGATACTTTTAATAAAGCTACTTTATTTCTTTAATGGCTCATGGGAAGGAGACATGTTGAAATCCTTTTGATCGATATCTTGGAATCTGAATTGTGGGGTCCAATCAATGTCATCCATGGAGTCATTCATGTCCTTTTTGTCTTCAGGGATGGAGAGGAAGTTCTGAGCCATTATTTCTGCATCAGGAGTGTTTAACATAGGGTCTCGCGAGTCCAGTAAAGGGAAAGGATCCTGGGAGTCCTAGAATAAAGAATCCAAGTAATTTGGCATCTGGGATGATTAAAGAATTTTAATATATAGATTTAATAAAGTATACAATTTATAACATTATTTTTAATAGTTAAAAATGTTTCAAAAATGAAAAATATAAATTAAATATAATATCCATTAAAATAATAAAAAAAAATCATAATTAATTGTAAGAATTGAATATATATATGAAACTAACTGATAACTTCAGGATTATCTAAAGTTGATGAGAGTCAAGTGGCAGGTGTAAGGAATAGGGAAGAGCCGATCGGATTGAAAGTGTCTATTTCCTGCAAAAGAGTATACCTTGTCAGACCAAATATTAACACTCTAAAACTTAAGTCAGTAGTTATTTTATAGAGATAGAGTTGTGAGAAAATGTCTTAAAAACTTATATTACCTGAGAGCGAAGTAGCCTGGTATTTATATAAGCTAGATAATCCATTTGAATGGTCTATCCTGATGTCAGAGTAGATTTGCGGAGATGTGACGCGAAACAAGTGACGGATAGGCTAGAGGTGTGTGTCAGTAGACTATCGAAGGACGTGCCTCGTCAGTCCAACCGGACAGCTTGAGAGCCTTTCTCCTTTGGTTCCTGGGTGCGTCTGTTCAATCACTCACCAGGCCTCAGAGGCACTGGGCGCAGACAACGTTGGGACTTGCTTCTTGGTGTTTGACGCGATCTCAGCAAGTGTACTGAATCGGCAAGTAATATAGTGGAATATAATTAAGACCACAAGTTATCGAACCCAAGGGACTGTGTTGTGCAAGTGTTTGACAATTAATTATATGCTAAAGAATTCCCAATTATTTTGATGTGGTGATTGTTTAACACAGAAAAATTAATAATCTAACTGATGATATTAATGTCTAAGAATATTAACGACTTAATAATACAGCAATTTGATAAAATAACTAAGAGATCTTGCTAAGGAATACCCATTCTCCCCAATAATATCATGTGAATACTTAATTCAACAATTTCATATACAATCAGTGAATAACCTAGCCTATACCATAGCTTGCCTTTCGGATCCAGCTTCTCTAAAACATGCACTTACCAATCCGGATTCAGCACATAAATTAGCATTATTACAGATCTTAAAGTTCTAAGTTAAATAATCCTACCATTCCGGATTCAGATATCAAACTCATTTATCTTCCACCATTCTGAACCTATTGAAATAAACATTCACAGATTTTAACTACCAATTCGGATTCATCAAATCAATGAAAGTTGATTAAAATAGAACAGAACATGTGTATGTATTTATGGGCTGATTGCAATCAAAGTTTATCTTAGTAGATCTCCCCTTAACTTGCATTCAAACCAGCAACAACAGATAATTTCAGAGAAAATAAAATTGAAGTATATTTGTATGTATTTATGAACTGATTACAATTAAAGTTTATCTTGGTAGATCTCCCCTTAACTTGTACTCTATTCAGCAACAACAAATAAAATCAGAGAAAATACAACTGAGTATATGCATAATACAATCCATACAAAATATTCACATGATTTACTGGGAATTTAAGGCATCCCTTAACAAGAAATAAAATTACTCACTCATACTTGAAATAAAGACTGAATTAAATAGAGAGAAATTGATATTACCCAGTTGAATCTGAAAATGAAAATCTTACAGTAAACCAAACGATGTTCTTCAACTGAATCAGCTATTCCAACTTCCAAATTAAATTACAGAATTGAAATCTCACTTCTAAGAATTTCCAGATCAGAAATCTCAGAGTTTATTTTTCCAGCCCAACTAAAACTAAAACTCTCGTAGCCCCCCTAACTCTTCCAAAATCGTCCTCCTTTAAGCTAGTTTTTCCCCCAAAAATAAAAGTCAAAAGTCTATTCGGTGGCCTCCAAATCTGATTTTTCCCGAATTTGATTCACACAACAGATTTTAAAAGTTACACGGCGGTGAGAGATATCCTCACCGCCGTGTAAATGTCCCTGGATATATTTTTATTCTGAAATTTTGAGGTTACACGGCGGTGAGGAAATTCTTCACTGCCGTGTAAATGTTCCAGGTCTGCTGCTAAGTCCTTTGATTTCGATTCACACGGCGGTGAAGAATTTTCTCACCGCCGTGTAAACACTCCAGTTAGCTTCTTTAATTTTTTTCTTATGATTCTGGCCTCCCGTCTCACACGGCGGTGAGAGATGTCTTCACCGCCGTGTAACCTACCTAAAATATTGCCAAAACAATATAAATCTCCATTTAGTGCACCAAATAACATCAAATGACATTTTATCAAAAATTAACACAAATAACAACTTTTAGACTAAGAAGTAATCTCTAAATTCACATCAAAACATTATTTAATTTAAACTTATCAGTGTTCTCTCGGGCTTTGGGCCGAACCTTGACTCAAACCTAGCAGACGGTAATATTGAGTATTATCACTGACAATATAGTGCTAATTATACGTATATAATTAGGAGTGTGCATCCCGAATAACCCAACACCTGAAATTCATCTAAAATCTCAACTCGAACCGATACTAAATTATAGTAAGAGCCGGATGCGATGAATGAAAATTATCGAGACATGACCCGAAGAACCCGAAATTATTGTCAACCAAATTACATGAGAATTTAATCAACAAAAAATATACTAGATTACAAAAAATTAAATTAACAGAAAAATTTGTCAGATTGCAGAGGAACTCAAAAGAAACTCAATTCTGTTAGATCATATAAAACTCAAAAGAAAGAAATTATTCCAGAATACATAAAAACTCAATTAATAGAAATTGTTCTCGAACACAATAATTCAATTATCAAAAGTTATTCCAAAACTAAGAAACTCAATTAACAACAATTATCCTTGAACAGAGAAACTCAATTACCAGCAACTGTTTCAAAATTTTACGAGATACTTTCCAAAACACAGAAATTCAATTGATAAAAATCGTTCCAAAATTTTATCAGACCGCATAATTTACAGATCACATAGTACTCACATATCCAATTATCCAAAATCTGGTTCTGGAAGAAAGACGACGAAAAAAGAAAGAGGGAAAAAAGAACAAGATTTGATTCGAGTTACTTGTGAGGATACCGACCCCGACGACAGCAATGGCGACAGGCGGGAGAAAGAAAAGAAGGAGAGAGAGATTTTTAGTGAAGAGGCTTTGCAATGGGACTAATTAAGATCCAGGACCACTTAGAGCAGATGGAGATTCTTGGATGGGAAAAGCGGATCTCAATGCACTAGCCACAAAGAAGAATGAAAGGCGACAGTCGGTGGCAACATGCAAAGGGCAGTGCGGTGGGGTGGCGAGTGGAGTGCGATTTACCGGTTTAGGGATTTAGTTTGAAGGGAGAAAAACAAACGGAGAAGAACGAAGATGGGGAAATTAAATGGTGAAAGTAACTAAGTTTGCTAGGGTTTAAAGGATAAAAATAAATAAAAAAAAAAAGTAAAAAAAGGATAAAAATTAAAGTCTAAACTAAGAATTGAACTGGTGTCGGGAGAAATAAATAAGAAAGTCCCAACCACTTGGCTAGACAAGTGACAATGCAAAAAGAACACATATGACTCTATATATACTTTCGATGAGGTTGGTTTTTTTCAAGGTTTTCGCCCACCCAAACCAAACCTGAAATTTGTATAATTCTCCAACTCGATCCAAACTATCCGAACAACCCTATCCGAATAGTTAGTTCAGGTCGAATTCTTAAGGTTCGTCGGGTCGAGTTTTGCACATCCCTATATGTAATGAATTGTAATAAAAAAATAATTTCAATAATTTTTTACTAAAAATATTGTATTAAAATAATATTTTACAAAGTAATATATCATAATATTTATAAATTATAAAAATATTAAAAAAGTTTAAATGTAAAAATTAAAATATAATACGTAAAATGTATATGATCTGTTAACTATTAATTAACGATTAACAGCCGATTTTTAAAATAAAAAATTATAATCCTAAATTTTTAGTTTAGTTAATTTAAAATTAGTTCGGTTTCAAATAAATTTTTTCGATTAAACAAAATTTCGGGTTTTTTTTTCACCCTTACCTAAGAGACTGACAAAAATGCCAAAAAATTTTCCGTTCATTTTAGCATGTATGTATTTATTTTTCGATCCAAAGGAATGTGTTTGATACATTACTATATTAGCAATTACTTTGTTGATAATTTTTCAAAAAAAAATTACTTTGTGGATAATGAAAAAAAAAAGCTTATTCTTTCCATTTTTTTTTTATTTATGAAGTATAACATCCATTTTTAGGTGACTGATAAAGGACCAATTTTATGTTACAAATATTTAATTTCTTAACAATCTTAACTTTACGTTTTTACTCTATCTATTTTTCTTGAATTCTTAATTTTACTTTCTTTTTTTTTATAAAAAAAATCTCTTAAGGTTTAATTAAATTAAAACTACGTTTAGAATTATAAATACTGAAAATTTGCGATGCCCAGGTAAGAATTTAGAAATAAAATCATTCATTTCTTCATTTTGATTCCAGTCCGTAATTCCAGTAGAGAAAATTAAACAGTAATTTAACAATTAGTATCACAATAATCTAAACAAAAATGTAGATTTCTGCTGACTTAGTGTCAAGAAAATAAATTATAATTATTTCTAGGGGTGAGCAAAAAAACCGATGGACTCGGTTAACCGAAAAAAAATCCGAAACCGAACCGATGGACTGGTTAACCGATTTTGAAAAAACCGATATTAATGGACTAGTTAATGGATTTTGACTCACGTGACTGGTTAACCGAACCGAAACCGAATTTTTAGTTAATTTATTAATTTTTTAATAATTTATAACAATTTATCCTAATTAAAGGTGATTATGTACTTTTTTTTCATTATACTAATTATTTTAAAGTTTTTAACTTTTTTTAATTGGCTATTAGTAAGTATAATAATTTATCTAATTAAAAGTAATTATGCTCTGGTTAATATATTTACTTATTAAATATTAATTTTTAAAAATAAATTTGCTTATATCCACCAAATATTTTTATTTTAACAACAATAATGTTATATTATAGTGAAAAATTTTTAATTTTTAAGTATCTTGAATATTTTAATTTTATTTATGAATATATTTATAATTATAGTGGTTAACAGAAAAATATTGGGTAACCGATCCGAAAAATCCGAAACCGATTGACTGGTTAACCGATGGTAATGGACTAGTTAATGGACTGAAATTTCAAAAAACCGATATTAATGGACTGGTTAATGGACTGGGACTCATGGATCGGTTAATCAACCATGCTCACCCCTAATTATTTCTTTTGTATTTTTAATTTATAGCACAGATACGATATTTTTGGTACGTAAATAAGGTACTATTAGCATTAGATCTGTCAAAATTTGATACGATTAGCAAATTAATCCACATTATTTTTTTTACTCACACTAATCTGACTTGTTTTATTCGCCAAGTAACCGAACACGATCACTACAAGGAAAAAACGATTTTCAAACGGAAATTCCCGACGGAAAATAAGCAATTTCCGTCGGGAAACTAATTTGCCGAAGGAAAAAATTTTCGTCGGTATAGTAATCGTAAAGAAATTTTCCCAACGGAATTATTTCCATCGGAAAATTTTTCGACGAAAATAGAATTTCAGTCGGGAAATTTAGTGACGGAAATTCTATTTTTATCGGGAAATTTAATAAAAATTTTAAATTTAGTTTTTTAATTAGTTATTTAATCTTTAATATTAATTGCTAAATAATGAAAATGAAGATAATATCTAAATTTTAATATCGAATAATAATTGAATATAATACTTGTACCAATCATAAAGTTAATAATCATTTAGCAAGATCATAATAGTTACATATGTCTGTTACAAAATTCTAACTAAGATGATGGTGGTGGCGGCGGCTGACGAGTACGATCAGACTGCTGCGATGATAAGGCGACCATACCTTTCAAATTAGCCATCTCATTGCGTAACTCAGATATGAAGTCGAGAAATTGTCACCACCGAGCTTCTGAGTCTTGCCACCGAGCTTCTGAATCTTGCCACCGAGCTTGTGATTGTTGCAATTCAGATCTCAGCTCATTAACAGTATTTCGAAATTCATGTACTTCCCTGGAGGCAGACCGTCTATTAGATGTGGCTGTACTTGAACTTGAGGAATGTGAGGGACATGACCTAGCCAAAGAACTTAAGCTAAATACCCATCCTCGCTGGTCTCTACCACCAGCCACTTCATAATAAATCTGATTCGCATCAACATTATCGAAATTCTGTGAACGTTGCTGAATTGTCTCTTGAACTTGTTCCTGTCATAAAACAAATGTTTTATAATAAGTAACGATTAATAATAACTAATATTAAATATTTGTAAATTATAATACTTTTGACATACATGTAAAAGCTTTGACCAAGAATTGAAGAACGTTTGACCATTATGATTTTTGGTGTGAGTGTGTAAAAAGACCTCACCATAGATAGGCGGTCTACCCATTGATGCTTCCTGCAAACATAAAAAGAATTATAGGTGAACTATAATTTATTGAGTATTCGTACAAGTTTTTACTAAAATTTCTGCAGAGTTTCCCCTATATTTTAACCATGCCTCCTGTACACAAAAATAGAAAAACACTTCAAATTTATTGTTATGCTTGCATCCAACATCCAACAACAATGCAAACTCCTCACACAATTAACATTCCCATCCTCCTCTATGTTACTAAGATAAATCTTAAACAATATAAATCTTAAACAATAATAACATTAATCACAGTAATAACAGTAAATTATAGTAATATCCATCGATCCTTCCTGCAAACATAAAAAGAATTATAGGTGAACTATAATCTATTGAGTATTCGTACAAGTTTTTACTAAAATTTCGCCAGAGTTTCCCCTATATTTTAACCATACCTCCTGTACAAAAAGATAGAAAATACTTCAAATTTATTGTTATGCTTGCATCCAATATCCAACAACAATGCAAACTCCTCACACAATTAACATTCACATCCTCCTCTATGTTAATGAGATAAATTTTAAACATTAATAACATTAATTATAGTAATAATAGTAATATTTTGTAATACTTACAAGTTTATTTGCATGTTCCCGATGGGACATTGATCCTCCAGTATGCAAGCATGAACTGACTCCCTCAGGTCCTCCCCGTCTATTTTTAGAATTTCGCTCTGAAATGGAAAGGGCCTCGGGCGTCGTCTAATACTATTCCCAGTGTGCCCATATATCTTCAGTTATGTAACGAGGCCCTACACCACCAGTGTGTACCAAGCACACTAAATCCTTGTAACATGCTCAAGCACGACTCTCCCATGTAGAATACATGATGTCGCCAAACTCCGAATCCCAGTAAAATTGTTTGTTATGGGAATGAACAAAAAATAAATTATAAGTAATTATAAACTCTAATTTGAGCTGTAATAAATGTTATCATAATTTATTACCTTGAATTCTTCAAAATAAAATTTTTTTGTTTCTTGTGACACCTTCTTCCAGACATAGCCATCATAATCTATTCTGTTTTTGAACGTGGTTGTCATGTTGCGTGAGCATTTTCCTGAAAGATTTAAACTAATATACAACAATCCTAATAAAGTTAATAAAATTAACAACTATCATTAAAATCAATACAAAGTTAAATATTAATCACTTACTCCCCAGCTGTAATGGTGATATAAATTCTTCCATCAACTCCAACTGAGCCAGGCATAGGTTGTTTCACTGTATTTGTTCCTAATACATGAGTTGGCATAGATTCGGTGTGTGCCATAGGAGTCGATTCGGTGTGTGCTATAGGAGTCGGTAGAGGGAGTGGTAGATGGTGCAATAGTAGGGATGGTCGGTGATGCGTCAGCTTGAGTGCAGTCATTGAAACCAGGCAATGGGGATGCTCCATCACCAATACTGTCACCTCCATCATACACCTTAAGACGTGGAGGAATCATTTTACTCTTCCTTCGCTTAAACATTTTTCCAATCTGACATTATGAAAAAATTGCATATTGTCAAATAATATAAAATAATCACATTATAATAAACATATTAAATAAAAAAATAAAACAGTGCAATATTAATTGTTCTCATGTGATATAAAATTAGGTAAACAAATTATTCGCTATCATCACTAAGCTGTAAATCGTAATCACAATCATCCTTATTTTTCGATGAAGAAGAATCAAATTCAGGCTTGTCATCGGAATGGGAAGCTTGGGTTAAGAGAGTTATCCGGATTTCGTTCATATATGTTTTCTTTATGTGTTTTGATTCATATCTAGGTATGGGGTGGATGAGTGAACCTGAGCAACATTTGTCTATTTTTGAATTCTTATATTGTTAATTTTTCCGTCATTTGGTTTCTTGCAACTGTTGCTGTCAATTTAATTTTGATTACTTCCGTTTGTTCATTTTGTTTATTTAAATTCTTTGTTTTTAATCAGTAGTTAATTAAATCAATTCAACAACTGGGAATTCTTCATACATTTAAGTTTCATAACTTGTGCACACAGTCTCTTGGGTACGATAACTCAGAGCCTTAAAAATACTCCATTATATTACTTGTCGATTCAATACACTTGCTGAGGTGTACCACTAGGCAAAATCACCAAAATTGAAAAATCGTAAAAAGTGGTGAAATTTTGGATCCGAGTCCAATAATTCAGGAAAACTCGATTGGAATAACTACTGGAAGCTTGCCGGTCACAACGCATCGAGAATTGGATTCGTCAGAATCCGACAAATTTTTACGGATTTCCCTAGGGGTACCACTAGGAAAAATAACCAAAATCGAAAAATCGTAAAAAGTGGTGAAATTTTTGATCCGAATCCAATAATTCAGGAAAACTCTATTGGAATAGCTACTGGAATCTTACCGGTCACAACGTATCGAGAATTGGCTTCGTCGAAATCCAACGAATTTTTACGGATTTCCCTAGGGGTACCACTAGGAAAAATCACCAAAATCGAAAAATCATAAAAAGTGGTGAAATTTTGGATCCGAGTCAAATAATTCAGGAAAACTCGATTGGAATAGCTACTGGAAGGTTGCCGGTCATAACGCATCGAGAATTGGCTTCGTCGGAATCCGAAACGGATTTTCCTAGGGGTGTCACTAGGGCAAATCACCAAAATCGAGAAATCGTAAAAAGTGGTGAAATTTTGGATCCAAGTCCAATAATTCAGGAAAACTAGATTGGAATAGCTACTGGAAGCTTGCCGGTCACAACGCATCGAGAATTGACTTCATCGAAATCTGACGAATTTTTACGGATTTCCCTAGGGGTACCACTAGGGAAAATCACCAAAATCGACAAATCGTAAAAAGTGGTGAAATTTTGGATCTGAGTCCAATAATTCAGGAAAACTCGATTGGAATAGCTACTGGAAGCTTTCCGGTCACAACGCATCGAGAATTGGCTTCGTTGGAATCCGAAACGGATTTCACTAGGGGTATCACTAGGGAAAATCACCAAAATCGAGAAATCGTAAAAATTGGTAAAATATTGGATCCGAGTCCAATAATTCAGGAAAACTCGATTAAAATAGTTACTGTAAACTTGCCGCTCACAATGCATTGAGAATTGGTTTCGTCGCAATCTGATGAATTTTTACGGATTTTCCTAGGGGCACCACTAGGGCAAATCATCAAAATCGAGAAATCATAAAAAGTGGTGAAATTTTGGATCCGAGACCAATAATTTAGGAAAACTCGATTGGAATAGATACTGGAAGCTTTTCGGTCACAACGCATCGAGAATTGGCTTCGTCGGAATCCGACGAATTTTTACGGATTTTTCTAGGGGTACCACTAGGGAAAATCACAAAAATCGAGAAATCATAAAAAGTGGTGAAATTTTGGATCCGAGTCCAATAATTCAGGAAAACTCAATTGGAATAGCTACTGGAAGCTTGCCGGTCACAACGCATCGAGAATTGGCTTCGTCGAAATCCGAAACGGATTTCCCTTGGGGTACCACTAGGGAAAATCACCAAAATCGAGAAATCGTAAAAAGTGGTGAAATTTCTGATCCGAGTCCAATAATTCAGGAAAACTCGATTGGAATAGCTACTGGAAACTTGCCGGTCACAATGCATCGAGAATTGGCTTCGTCGAAATCCGACAAATTTTTACAGATTTCCCTAGGGGTACCTCTAGGAAAAATCACCAAAATCGAGAAATCGTAAAAAGTGGTAAAATTTTGGATCCAAGTCCAATAATTAAGGAAAACTCGATTGGAATAGCTACTGGAAGCTTGTCGGTCACAATGCATTGATAATTGGTTTCGTAAGAATTTTTACGGATTATCCTAGGGGTACCACTAGGAAAAATCACCAAAATCGAGAAATCGTAAAAAGTAGTTAAATTTTGGATCCGAGTCCAATAACTAAGGAAAACTCGATTGGAATAGCTACTGAAAACTTGCCGGTCACAATGCATCGAGAATTGGCTTCGTCGAAATCCGACGAATTTTTACGGATTTTTCTAGGGGTACCACTAGGGAAAATCACCAAAATCGAGAAATCGTAAAAAGTGGTGAAATTTTGGATCCGAGTTCAATCATACAGGAAATCTCGATTGGAATAGCTACTGGAAGCTTGCCAGTCACAACACATCGAGAATTGGCTTCGTCGAAATCCGACGAATTTTTACGAATTTTCCTAGGGTTACCACTAGGAAAAATCATCAAAATCGAGAAATCATAAAAAGTGGTGAAATTTTGGATCCGAGTCCAATAATTCAGGAAAACTCGATGTAAATAGCTACTGGAAGCTTGCCGGTCACAACGCATCGAGAATTGGCTTCGTTGGAATCCGACGAATTTTTACGGATTTTCCTAGAGGTACCACTAGGGAAAATCAACAAAATCAAGATATCGTAAAAAGTGGTGAAATTTTTTATTCGAGTCCAATAATTTAGGAAAACTCGATTGGAATAGCTACTAGAAGCTTGCCGGTCACAACGCATCAACAATTGGCTTCGTCAAAATCCGACAAATTTTTACGAATTTCCCTAGGGGTACCACTGGGAAAAATCACCAAAATCGAGAAATCGTAAAAAGTGATGAAATTTTGGATCCGAGTCTAATAAATCAGGAAAACTCGATTGGAATAGCTACTGGAAGCTTGCCGGTCACAACGCATCGAGAATTGGCTTCGTCGGATCCGAAACGGATTTCCCTAGGGTTTCCACTAGGAAAAATCACTAAAATCGAGAAATCGTAAAAAGTGGTAAAATTTTTTATCCGAGTCCAATAATTCAGGAAAACTCAATTGGAATAGCTACTGGAAGCTTGCCGGTCACAACGCATCAAGAATTGGCTTCGTCGGAATCCGACGAATTTTTACGGATTTCCTTACGGGTACCACTAGGAAAAATCACCAAAATCGAGAAATCGTAAAAAGTGGTGAACTTTTGGATCCGAGTCCAATAATTCAGGAAAACTCGATTGGAATAGCTACTGGAAGCTTGCCGGTCACAACGCATTGAGAATTGGTTTCGTCGGAATGCGACGAATTTTTACGAATTTCTCTAGGGGTACCACTAGGAAAAATCACCAAAATCGAGAAATCATAAAAAGTGGTGAAATTTTGGATCCGAGTCCAATAATTCAGGAAAACTCGATTGGAATAGCTACTGGAAACTTACCGATCACAATGCACCGAGAATTGGTTTCGTCGGAATCCGAAATGGATTTTCCTAGGGTTAGCACTAGGGATAATAACCAAAATCGAGAAATCGTAAAAAGTGGTAAAATTTTTGATCCGAGTCCAATAATTCAGGAAAACTCGATTGGAATAGCTACTAGAAGCTTACCGATCACAAAGTATCTAGAATTGGCTTCGTCGGAATCCTACGAATTTTTACGGATTTCCCTAGGGGTATCACTAGGGAAAATCACCAAAATCGAGAAATCGTAAAAAGTGGTGAAATTTTGGATCCGAGTCCAATAATTCAGGAAAACTCGATTGGAATAGCTACTGGAAGCTTGCAGGTCACAACGCATCGAGAATTGGCTTCATCGGAATTTTTACGGATTTCACTAGGGGTACCACTATGATAAATCACCAAAATCGAGAAATCGTACAAAGTGGTGAAATTTTGGATCTGAGTCCAATAATTCCGGAAAACTCGATTGGAATAGCTACTAGAAGCTTGCCGGTCACAACGCATCGAGATTTGGCTTCGTCGAAATCCGAAACGTATTTCCCTAGGGGTACCACTAGGAAAAATTACCAAAATCGAGAAATCATAAAAAGTGGTGAAATTTTTGATCCGAGTCCAATAATTCTGTAAAACTCGATTGGAATAGCTACTGGAAGCTTGCAGTTTACAATTCATCGAGAATTGGTTTCGTCGAAATTTTTACGGATTTTCCTAGGGGTACCACTAGGAAAAATCACCAAAATCGAGAAATCGTAAAAAGTGGTGAAATTTTGGATTCGAGTCCAATAATTCCGGAAAACTCGATTGGAATAGCTACTGGATGCTTGCCGGTCACAACGCATCGAGAATTGGTTTCGTCGGAATCCGATATATTTTTACGGATTTCCTTAGGGGTACCACTAGGGAAAATCACCAAAATCGACAAATCGTAAAAAGTGGTGAAATTTTGAATCCGAGTACAATAATTAAGAAAAACTCGATTGAAATTGCTACTGGAAGCTTGTCGGTCAAAACGCATCGAGAATTGATTTCGTCGGAATTCGAAATGGATTTCTCTAGGGCTACCACTAGGGAAGATCACCAAAATCGAGAAATCGTAAAAAGTGGTGAAATTTTGGATCCGAGTCCAAAAATTAAAGAAAACTCGATTGAAATAGCTACTGGAAGCTTGCCGGTCACAAAGCATCGAGAATTGGCTTCATCAGAATTCGATGAATTTTTACGGATTTTCCTAGGGGTATCACTAGGGAAAATCACCAAAATCGAGAAATCGTAAAAAGTGGGAAAATTTTGGATCCGAGTCCAATAATTGAGCAAAACTCGATTGGAATAGCTACTGGAAGCTTGCCGGTCACAACGCATCGAGAATTGGCTTCGTCAGAATCCGAAACGGATTTTCCTAGGGGTACCACTAGGAAAAATCATCAAAATAGAGAAATCATAAAAAGTGGTAAAATTTTGGATACAAGCCATTTAATTCAGGAAAACTCGATTGGAATAGCTACTGGAAGCTTATCGGTTACAACGCATCGAGAATTGGCTTCGTCGGAATCCGACGAATTTTTACGGATTTCTCTCTAGGGAAAATCACCAAAATCGAGAAATCGTAAAAAGTGGTGACATTTTGGATCCGAGTCCAATAATTCAGGAAAACTCGATTGGAATAGCTACTGGAATATTGCCGATCACAACGCATCGAGAATTGGCTTTGTCGGAATCCGACGAATTTTTACGGATTTTCCTAGGGGTACCACTAGGAAAAATCATAAAAATCGAGAAATCGTAAAAAGTAGTGAAATTTTGTATCCGAGTCCAATAGTTCAGGAAAACTCGATTGGAATAGCTACTATAAGCTTGCCGGTCAGATCGCATCGAGAATTGGCTTCGTCGGAATCCGACGAAGTTTTACAGATTTTCCTAGGGGTACCATTAGGGAAAATTAACAAACTCGAGAAATCGTAAAAAGTGGTGAAATTTTAGACCCGAGTCAAATAATTCATGAAATCTCGATTGGAACAGCTACTGGAAGCTTGCCGGTCACAACGCATCGAGAACTGGTTTCGTCAGAATCCAATGAATTTTTACGAATTTCCCTAGGGGTACCACTAGGGAAAATCACCAAAATCTTGAAATCGTAAAAAGTGGTGAAATTTTGGATACGAGTCCAATAATTCAGGAAAAATCGATTGGAATAAATACTGGAAGTTTGCCGGTCACAACGCATCGAGAATTGAATTCGTCGGAATCCAACGAATTTTTACGGATTTCCCTAGGGGTACCACTAGGGAAAATCACCAAAATCGAGAAATCATAAAAAGTTGAAAAATTTTGGATCCGAGTCCAATAATTCAGGAAAACTCGATTGGAATAGCTACTGGAAGATTGCCGCTCACAACGCATCGAGAATTAGTTTCGTCGAAATTCGACGAATTTTTACGGATTTGTGAAGGGGTACCACTAGGAAAAATCACCAAAATCGAAAAATCGTAAAAAGTGGTGAAATTTTGGACCCGAGTCCAATAATTCAGGAAAACTCGGTTGGAATAGCTACTGGAAGCTTGCCGGTCACAACGCATCGAGAATTCGCTTCGTCGGAATTCGACGAATTTTTGCGGATTTTCCTAGGGTACCACTAGGAAAAATCACCAAAATCGAGAACTCGTAAAAAGTGGTGAAATTTTGGATCTGAGTCCAATAATTCCAGAAAACTCGATTGGAATAGCTACTGGATGCTTGCCGGTCACAACGCATCGAGAATTGATTTCGTCGGAATCCGACAAATTTTTACGGATTTCCTTAGGGGTACCACTAGGAAAAATCACGAAAATCGAGAAATCAAAAAAAGTGGTGAAATTTTGAATCCGAGTACAATAATTAAGAAAAACTCGATTGAAATTGCTGCTGGAAGCTTGCCGGTCACAACGCATCGAGAATTGATTTCGTCGGAATTCGAAACGGATTTCTCTAGGGCTACCACTAGGGAAAATCACAAAAATCGAGAAATCGTAAAAAGTGGTGAAATTTTGGATCCGAGTCCAAAAATTAAAGAAAACTCGATTGAAATAGCTACTGGAAGCTTGCCGGTCACAACGCATCGAGAATTGGCTTCGTCAGAATTCTACGAATTTTTACGGATTTCCCTTGGGGTATCACTAGGGAATATCACCAAAATCGAGAAATCATAAAAAGTGGGAAAATTTTTGATCCGAGTCCAATAATTCAGGAAAACTCGATTGGAATAGCTACTGGAAGCTTGACGGTCACAACGCATCGACAATTGGCTTCGTCAGAATCCGAAACGGATTTTCCTAGGGGTACCACTAGGAAAAATCATCAAAATAGAGAAATCATAAAAAGTGGTGAAATTTTGGATACGAGCCATATAATTCAGGAAAACTCGATTGGAATAGCTATTGGAAGCTTACCGGTTACAACGAATCGAGAATTTGCTTCGTCGGAATCCGACGAATTTTTACGGATTTTTCTCTAGGGAAAATCACCAAAATCGAGAAATCGTAAAAAGTGGTGAAATTTTGGATCCGAGTCCAATAATTCAGGAAAACGCGATTGGAATAGCTACTGGAAGATTGCCGGTCACAACGCATCGAGAATTGGCTTCGTCGGAATGCGACGAATTTTTACGGATTTTCCTAGGGGTACCACTAGGAAAAATCACAAAAATCAAGAAATCGAAAAAAGTGGTGAAATTTTGTATCCGAGTCCAATAGTTCAGGAAAACTCGATTGGAATAGCTACTATAAGCTTGCCGGTCAGATCGCATCAAGAATTGGATTCGTCGGAATCCGACGAAGTTTTACGGATTTTCCTAGGGGTACCATTAGGGAAAATTAACAAAATCGAGAAATCGTAAAAAGTGGTGAAATTTTAGACCCGAGTCAAATAATTCAGGAAATCTCGATTGGAATAGCTACTGGAAGCTTGCCGATCACAACGCATCGAGAACTGGTTTCATCAGAATCCGATGAATTTTTTACGGATTTCCCTAGGGGTACCACTAGGGAAAATCACCAAAATCTTAAAATCGTAAAAAGTGGTGAAATTTTAGATATGAGTCCAATAATTCAGGAAAACTCGATTGGAATAAATACTGGAAGTTTGCCGGTCACAACGCATCGAGAATTGGATTCGTCGGAATCCGACGAATTTTTACGGATTTTCTTAGGGGTACAACTAGGGAAAATCACCAAAATCGAGAAATCGTAAATAGTGGTGAAATTTTGGATCCGAGTCAAATAATTCAGGAAAACTCGATTGGAATAGCTACTGGAAGCTTGCAGGTCACAACGCATCGAGAATTGTCTTCGTCGAAATTCGACGAATTTTTACGGATTTTTGAAGGGGTACTACTAGGGAAAATCACCAAAATAGAAAAATCGTAAAAAGTGGTGAAATTTTGGATCCGAGTACAATAATTCAGGAAAACTCGATTGGAATAGGTATTGGAAGATTGCCGCTCACAACGCATCGAGAATTGGCTTCGTCGGAATGCGACGAATTTTTACGAATTTTCCTAGGGGTACCACTAGGAAAAATCACCAAAATCGAAAAATCGTAAAAAGTGGTGAAATTTTGGATCCTAGTCCAATAATTTAGGAAAACTCGATTGGAATAGCTACTGGAAGCTTGCCGGTCACAATGCATCGAGAATTGGTTTCGTCAAAATTCGAAACGGATTTCCCTAGGGGTACAACTAGGAAAAATCACCACAATCGAGAAATCGTAAAAAGTGGTTAAATTTCTGATCCGAACCCAATAATTCAGGAAAACTCGATTGGAATAGCAACTGGTAGCTTACCGGTCACAACGCATCGAGAATTGGCTTCGTCGGAATTCGACGAATTTTTACGGATTTCCCTAGGGGTACCACTAGGGAAAATCACAAAAATCTAGAAATCGTAAAAAGTGGTGAAATTTTTGATTCGAGTCCAATAATTCAGGAAAACGCGATTGGAATAGCGACTCGAAACTTGCCGGTCAGATCGCATCGAGAATTAGCTTCGTCAGAATACGACGAATTTTATGGATTTCCCTAGGGGTAGCACTAAGGAAAATTAACAAAATCGAGAAATCGTAAAAAGTGGTGAAATTTTGGACCCGAGTCCAATAATTCAGGAAAATTCGATTAGAACAGCTAGTGGAAGCTTGCCGGTCACAACGCAATGAAAATTGGTTTCATCGGAATCCGACGAATGTTTACGGATTTCTCTAGGAGTACCACTAGGGAAAATCACCAAAATCGAGAAATCGTAAAAAGTTGTGAAATATTTGATCCGAGTCCAATAATTCAAGAAAATTCGATTGGAATAGCTACTGGAAGCTTTCCGGTCACAACGCATCGAGAATTGACTTCGTCGGAATCCGAAATGGATTTTTCTAGTGGTACCACTATGGAAAATCACCAAAATCGAGAAATCATAAAAAGTGGTGAAATTTTTTATCCGAGTCCAATAATTCAGGAAAACACGATTGGAATAGCTACTGGAAGCTTGCCGGTCACAACGCATCGGGAATTGGCTTCATCGGAATCCGAAACGGATTTTCCTAGGGGTACCACTATGCAAAATTACAAAAATCGAGAAATCGTAAAAAGTGGTGAAATTTTTCGATCCGAGTCCAATAATTCAGGAAAACTCGATTGGAATATCTACTGGAAGCTTGCAGGTCACAACGCATCGAGAATTGGCTTCGTCGGAATTTTTACGGATTTCCCTCGGGGTACCACTAAGGAAGATCACCAAAATTGAGAAATCGTAAAAAGTGGTGAAATTTTGGATCCGAATCCAATAATTCAGGAAAATTCAATCGGAATAGCTACTGCGAGCTTGCCGGTCACAACGCATCGAGAATTGGTTTCGTCGGAATCCGACAAATTTTTACGGATTTCCTTAGGGGTACCACTAGGGAAAATAACCAAAATCGAGAAATCGTAAAAAATGGTGAAATTTTGGATCCGAGTCCAATAATTCAGGAAAACTCGATTGGAATAGCTACTTGAAGCATGCCGGTCACAACGCATCGGGAATTGGCTTCGTCGGAATCCGAAACGGATTTTCCTAGGGGTACCACTAGGAAAAATCACCAAAATCAAGAAATCGTAAAAAGTGGTGAAATTATGGATCCGAGTCCAATAATTCAGGAAAACTCAATTGGAATATCTACTGGAAGCTTGCAGGTCACAACGCATCGAGAATTGGCTTCGTCGGAATTTTTACGGATTTCCCTTGGGGTACTACTAGGGAAAATCACCAAAATCGAGAAATCGTAAAATGTGGTGAAATTTTGGATCCGAGTCCAATAATTCAGGAAAAATCGATGGGATTAGCTACTGGAAGCTTGCCGGTCACAACGCATCGAGAATTTATTTCGTCGAAATCCGACGAATTTTTATGGATTTCCCGAGGGGTACCACTAAGAAAAATCACCAAAATCGAGAAATCGTAAAAAGTGGAGAAATTTTGGATCCGAGTCCAATAATTCAGAAAAACTCGATTGGAATAGCTACTGGAAGCTTACCGTTCACAACGCATCGAGAATTGACTTCGTCGGAATTCGACGAATTTTTACGGATTTTCCTAGGGGTACCACGAGGGAAAATCACCAAAACCGAGAAATCGTAAAAGTGGTAAAATTTTGGATCCGAGTCTAATAATTCAGGTAAACTCGATTGGAATAGCTACTGAAAACTTGTCGATTACAACGCATCGAGAATTGGTTTCGTTGGAATCCGACGAATTTTTACGGATTTTCCTAGCGGTACCACTAGGGAAAATCACCAAAATCGAGAAATCGTAAAAAGTAGTGAAATTTTTGATCCGAGTCCAATAATTCAAGAAAACTCGTTTGGAATAGCTACTAGAAGCATGATGGTCAAAATGCATCGAGAATTGGCTTCGTCGGAATTCGAAGAATTTTTACGGATTTCCCTAGGGTTACCACTAGGGAAAATCACCAAAATCGAGAAATCGTAAAAAGTGGTGAAATTTTGTATCAGAGTCCAATAATTCAGGAAACCTCGATTGGAATAGCTACTGGAAGCTTGCCGGTCACAATGCATTGAGAATTGGTTTCGTCGGAATCCAAAACGGATTTCCCTAGGGTTACCACTAGGGATAATCACCTAAATCGAGAAATCGTAAAAAGTGATAAAATTTTGGATCCAAGTCCAATAATTCAAGAAAACTCGATTGGAATAGCTACTGGAAGCTTACCGGTCACAACGCATCTAGAATTGACTTCGTCGGAATACGATGAATTTTTACGGATTTCCCTAGGGGTACCACTAGGAAAAATCACCAAAATCGAGAAATCTTAAAAAGTGTTGAAATTTTGGATACGAGTCCAATAATTCAGGAAAATATTGGAATAGCTACTGAAAGCTTGCCGGTCACAACGCATCGGGAATTGATTTCGTCGAAATCCGAAACGGATTTTCCTAGGGGTACCACTATGAAAAATCACCAAAATCGAGAAATCGTAAAATGTGGTGAAATTTAGGATCCGAGTCCAATAATTCAGGAAAACTCGATTGGAATAGCTTCTGGAAGCTTGCAGGTCACAACGCATCGAGAATTGGCTTCGTCGGAATTTTTACGGATTTCCCTCGGGGTACCACTAGGGAAAATCACCAAAATCGAGAAATCGTAAAAAGTTATGAAATTTTTGATCTGAGTCCAATAATTCAGGAAAACTAAATTGGAATAGCTACTGGATGCTTGCCGGTCACAATGCATCAAGAATTGGTTTCGTCAGAATCCGATAAATTTTTACGGATTTCCCTAGGGGTACCACTAGGGAAAATCACCAAAATCGAGAAATCGTCAAAAGTGGTGAAATTTTTGATCCGAGTCCAATAATTCAGGAAAACACAATGGGAATAGCTACTGGACGCTTGCCGGTGACAACGCATCGAGAATTGACTTCGTCGGAATCCGAAACGGATTTCTCTAGGGGTACCACTAGGAAAAATCACCAAAATCGAGAAATAGTAAAAAGTGGTGAAATTTTGGATCCGAGTCCAATAATTCATGAAAACTATATTTGAATAGCTACTAGAAGCTTGCCGGTAAAAAGACATCGAGAATTGGCTTCGTCGAAATCCGACGAATTTTTACGGATTTCCCTAGGGGTACCACAAGGGAAAATCACCAAAATCGAAAAATCGTAAAAATTAGGAAAATTTTGGATCCGAGTCCAATAATTTAGGAAAACTCGATTGGAATAGCTACTGGAAGCTTGCCGGTCACAACGCATCTAGAATTGGTTTCGTCAAAATTCGAAACGGATTTTCCTAGGGGTACCACTAGGAAAAATCACCACAATCGAGAAATCGTAAAAAGTGGTTAAATTTCTGATCCGAGCCTAATAATTCAGGAAAACTCGATTGGAATAGCAACTGGTAGCTTACCGGTCACAACGCATCGAGAATTGGCTTCGTCGGAATTCGACGAATTTTTACGGATTTTCCTAGGGGTACCACTAGGGAAAATCACAAAAATCTAGAAATCGTAAAAAGTGGTAAAATTTTTGATTCGAGTCCAATAATTTAGGAAAACGCGATTGGAATAGCTACTCGAAGCTTGCCGGTCAGATCGCATCGAGAATTAGCTTCGTCGGAACCCGACGAATTTTATGGATTTCCCTAGGGGTAGCACTAAGGAAAATTAACAAAATCGAGAAATCGTAAAAAGTGGTGAAATTTTGGACCCGAGTCCAATAATTTAGGAAAACTCGATTAGAACAGCTAGTGGAAGCTTGCCGGTCACAACGCAATGAAAATTGGTTTCGTCGGAATCCGACGAATGTTTACGGATTTCTCTAGGAGTACCACTAGGGAAAATCACCAAAATCGAGAAATCGTAAAAAGTTGTGAAATATTTGATCCGAGTCCAATAATTCAAGAAAATTCGATTGGAATATCTACTGGAAGCTTGCCGGTCACAACGCATCGAGAATTGACTTCGTCGAAATCCGAAATGGATTTTTCTAGTGGTACCACTATGGAAAATCACCAAAATCGAGAAATCATAAAAAGTGGTGAAATTTTTTATCCGAGTCCAATAATTCAGGAAAACTCGATTGGAATAGCTACTGGAAGCTTGCCGGTCACAACGCATCGGGAATTGGCTTCATCGGAATCCGAAACGGATTTTCCTAGGGGTACCACTATGAAAAATCACAAAAATCGAGAAATCGTAAAAAGTGGTGAAATTTTTGGATCCGAGTCCAATAATTCAGGAAAACTCGATTGGAATATCTACTGGAAGCTTGCAGGTCACAACGCATCGAGAATTGGCTTCGTCGGAATTTTTACGGATTTCCCTCGGGGTACCACTAGGGAAAATCACCAAAATTGAGAAATCGTAAAAAGTGGTGAAATTTTGGATCCGAATCCAATAATTCAGGAAAATTCAATCGAAATAGCTACTGCGAGCTTGCCGGTCACAACGCATCGAGAATTGGTTTCGTCGGAATCCGACGAATTTTTACGGATTTTCCAAGGGGTACCACTAGGAAAAATCACCAAAATCGAGAAATCGTAAAAAATGGTGAAATTTTGGATCCGAGTACAATAATTCAGGAAAACTCGATTGGAATAGCTACTGGAAGCATGCCGGTCACAACGCATCGGGAATTGGTTTCGTCGGAATCCGAAACGGATTTTCCTAGGGGTACCACTAGGAAAAATCACCAAAATCAAGAAATCGTAAAAAGTGGTGAAATTATGGATCCGAGTTCAATAATTCAGGAAAACTCAATTGGAATATCTACTGAAAGCTTGCAGGTCACAACGCATCGAGAATTGGCTTCGTCGGAATTTTTACGGATTTCCCTCGGGGTACCACTAGGGAAAATCACCAAAATCGAGAAATCGTAAAAAGTGGTGAAATTTTTTATCCGAGTCCAATAATTCAGGAAAAATCGATGGGAATAGCTACTGGAAGCTTGCCGGTCACAACGCATCGAGAATTGATTTCGTCGAAATCCGACGAATTTTTATGGATTTCCCGAGGGGTACCACTAAGAAAAATCACCAAAATCGAGAAATCGTAACAAGTGGGGAAATTTTGGATCCGAGTCCAATAATTCAGAAAAACTCGATTGGAATAGCTACTCGAAGCTTACCGGTCATAACGCATCGACAATTGACTTCGTCGGAATCCGACGAATTTTTACGGATTTTCCTAGGGGTACCACGAGGGAAAATCACCAAAACCGAGAAATCGTAAAAAGTGGTAAAATTTTGGATCCGAGTCTAATAATTCAGGAAAACTCGATTGGAATAGCTACTGAAAACTTGTCGGTCATAACGTATCGAGAATTGGATTCATCGGAATCCGACGAATTTTTACGGATTTTCCTATGGGTACCACTAGGGAAAATGACCAAAATCGAGAAATCGTAAAAAGTGGTGAAATTTTTGATTCGAGTCCAATAATTCAAGAAAACTCGATTGGAATAGCTACTGGAAGCATGACGGTTAAAACGCATTGAGAATTGGCTTCGTCAGAATCCGACGAATTTTTACGGATTTTCCTAGGGTTACCACTAGGGAAAATCACCAAAATCGAGAAATCGTAAAAAGTAGTGAAATTTTGAATCAGAGTCCAATAATTCAGGAAACCTCGATTGGAATAGCTACTGGAAGCTTGCCGGTCACAATGCAACGAGAATTGGTTTCGTCGAAATCCAAAACGGATTTCCCTAGGGTTACCACTAGGGATAATCACCAAAATCGAGAAATCGTAAAAAGTGATAAAATTTTGGATCCGAGTCCAATAATTCAGGAAAACTCGATTGGAATAGCTACTGGAAGCTTACCGGTCACAACGCATCTAAAATTATCTTCGTCGGAATCCGACGTATTTTTACGGATTTTCCTAGAGGTACCACTAGGGAAAATTACCAAAATCGAGAAATCGTAAAAAGTGTTGAAATTTTTTATCCGAGTTCAATAATTTAGGAAAACTCGATTGGAATTGCTACCGGAAGCTTGCCGGTCACGACGCATCGGGAATTGGCTTCGTCGGAATCCGAAACGGATTTTCCTAGGTGTACCTATGAAAAATTAAAAAATCGAGAAATCGTAAAAAGTGGTGAAATTTTGGATCCGAGTCCAATAATTCAGGAAAACTCGTTTGGAATATCTACTGGAAGCTTGAAGGTCACAACGCATCGAGAATTGGCTTCGTCAGAATTTTTACGGATTTCCCTCGGGGTACCACTCGGGAAAATCACCAAAATTGAGAAATCGTAAAAAGTGGTGAAATTTTGGTTCCGAATCCAATAATTCAGGAAAACTCAATCGGAATAGCTACTGGGAGCTTGCCGGTCACAATGCATCGAGAATTGGTTTCGTCGGAATCCGACGAATTTTTACGGATATCCCTAGGGGTACCACTAGGAAAAATCACCAAAATCGAGAAATCGTAAAAAGGAGTGAAATTTTGGATCCGAGTCCAATAATTAAGGAAAACTCGATTGGAATAGCTACTGGAAGCTTGTCGGTCAGATCGCATCGAGAATTGGCTTCGTCGGAATCCGATGAATTTTTAGGGATTTCTCTAGGGGTACCACTAGGGAAAATTAAGAAAATTGAGAAATCGTAAAAAGTGGTGAAATTTTTGACCCGAATCCAATTATTCAGGAAAACTCGATTGTAATAGCTACTGGAAGCTTGCCGGTCACAATGCATCGAGAATTGGTTTTGTCGGAATCCGATGAATTTTTACGGATTTCCCTAGAGCTACCATAAGGGAAAATCACCAAAATCGAGAAATCGTAAAAAGTTGTGAAATTTTGGATCTGAGTAAATTAATTTAGGAAAACTCGATTGGAATTGCTACTGGAAGCTTGCCGTTCATAACGCATCGAGAATTGGCTTCGTCGGAATCTGTCGAATTTTTACGGATTTCCCTAGGGGTACCACTAGGAAAAATCACCAAAATCGAGAAATCTTAAAAAGTGGTGAAATTTTGGATCCGAGTCTTATAATTCAGCAAAACTCGATTGGAATAGCTACTGGAAGCTTGCCGGTCACAACGGATCGAGAATTGACTTCGTCAGAATCCGACGAATTTTTACGGATTTCCCTAGGGGTACCACTAGGGAAAATCACCAAAACCGAGAAATCGTAAAAAGTGGTGAAATTTTGGATCCGAGTCTAATAATTCAGGAAAACTCGATTAGAATAGCTACTGGAAGCTTGTCGGTCACAACGCATCGAGAATTGGCTTCGTCGGAATCCGATGAATTTTTACGGATTTTCCTAGGGGTACCACTAGGGAAAATCACCAAAATCGAGAAATCGCAAAAAGTGGTGAAATTTTGGATCCGAGTCCAATAATTCAGGAAAACACGATGGGAATAGCTACTGGAAGCTTGTCGGTTACAACGCATCGAGAATTGACTTTGTCGGAATTCGAAACGGATTTCTCTAGGGGTACCACTAGGAAAAATCACCAAAATCGACAAATAGTAAAAAGTTGTGAAATTTTGAATCCGAGTCCAATAATTCAGGAAAATTATATTGAAATAGCTACTTGAAGCTTGCCGGTTTAAACACATCGAGAATTGGCTTCGTCGAAATCCGACGAATTTTTACGGATTTTCCTAGGGGTACCATAAGGAAAAATGAACAAAATCGAGAAATCGTAAAAAGTGGAGAAATTTTTGATCGAAGTACAATAATTTAGGAAAACTCGATTGGAATAGCTACTGGAAAATTTTCGGTCACAACGCATCGAGAATTGGCTTCTTCGGAATTTGACGAATATTTACGGATTTCCCGAGGCGTACCACTAGGAAAAATCACAAAAATCTAGAAATCTTAAAAAGTGGTGAAATTTTGGATCCGAGTCTAATAATTCAGGAAAACTCGATTGGAATAGCTACTGAAAACTTATCGGTCATAACGTATCGAGAATTGGATTCATCGGAATCCGACGAATTTTTACGGATTTTCCTATGGGTACCACTAGGGAAAATGACCAAAATCGAGAAATCGTAAAAAGTGGTGAAATTTTTGATTCGAGTCCAATAATTCAAGAAAACTCGATTGGAATAGCTACTGGAAGCATGACGGTTAAAACGCATTGAGAATTGGCTTCGTCAGAATCCGACGAATTTTTACGGATTTTCCTAGGGTTACCACTAGGGAAAATCACCAAAATCGAGAAATCGTAAAAAGTAGTAAAATTTTGGATCCGAGTCCAATAATTAAGGAAAACTCGATTGGAATAGCTACTGAAAACTTGTCGGTCAGATCGTATCGAGAATTGGATTCATCGGAATCCGACGAATTTTTACGGATTTTCCTAGGGGTACCACTAGGGAAAATTAACAAAATCGAGAAATCGTAAAAAGTGGTGAAATTTTGGACTCGAGTCCAATAATTCAGGAAAACTCGATTAGAATAGCTAGTGCAAGCTTGCCGGTCACAACGCATCGAGAATTGACTTCGTCGGAATCCGACGAATTTTTACGGATTTTCCTAGGGGTACCACGAGTGAAAATCACCAAAACCGAGAAATCGTAAAAAGTGGTGAAATTTTGGATCCGAGTCTAATAATTCAGGAAAACTCGATTGGAATAGCTACTGAAAACTTGTCGGTCACAACGCATCGAGAATTGGTTTCGTCGGAATCCGACGAATTTTTACGGATTTTTCTAGGGGTACCACAAGGGAAAATCACCAAAATCGAGAAATCGTAAAAAGTGGTGAAATTTTTGATTCGAGTCCAATAATTAAAGAAAACTCGATTGGAATAGCTACTGGAAGCATGACGGTTAAAACGCATCGAGAATTGACTTCGTCATAATCTGACGAATTTTTACGGATTTTCATAGGGTTACCACTAGGGAAAATTACTAAAATCGAGAAATCGTAAAAAGTAGTGAAATTTTGAATCAGAGTCCAATAATTCAGGAAACCTCGATTGGAATAGCTACTGGAAGCTTGCCGGTCACAATGCATCGAGAATTGGTTTCGTCGAAATCCAAAACGGATTTCCCTAGGGTTACCAATAGGGATAATCACCAAAATCGAGAAATCGTAAAAAGTGATAAAATTTTGGATCCGAGTCCAATAATTCAGGAAAACTCGATTGGAATAGCTACTGGAAGCTTACCGGTCACAACGCATCTAAAATTGGATTCGTCGGAATCCGACATATTTTTACGGATTTCCCTAGGGGTACCACTAGGGAAAATCACCAAAATCGAGAAATCGTAAAAAGTGTTGAAATTTTTTATCCGAGTCCAATAATTTAGGAAAACTCGATTGGAATAGCTACTGGAAGCTTGCCAATCACAACGCATCGGGAATTGGCTTCGTCGGAATCCAAAACGGATTTTCCTAGGGGTACCTATGAAAAATTACAAAAATCGAGAAATCATAAAAAGTGGTAAAATTTTTGATCCGAGTCCAATAATTCAGGAAAACTCGTTTGGAATATCTACTGGAAGCTTGCAGGTCACAACGCATCGAGAATTGACTTCGTCAGAATTTTTACGGATTTCCCTCGGGGTACCACTAGGGAAAATCACCAAAATTGAGAAATCGTAAAAAGTGGTGAAATTTTGGATCCGAATCCAATAATTAAGGAAAACTCAATCGGAATAGCTACTGGGAGCTTGCCGGTCACAATGCATCGAGAATTGGTTTCGTCGGAATCCGACAAATTTTTACGGATATCCCTAGGGGTACCACTAGGAAAAATTACCAAAATCGAGAAATCGTAAAAAGGGGTGAAATTTTGGATCCGAGTCCAATAATTAAGGAAAACTCGATTGGAATAGCTACTGGAAGCTTGTCGGTCAGATCGCATCGAGAATTGGCTTCGTCGGAATCCGATGAATTTTTAGGGATTTCTCTAGGGGTACCACTAGGGAAAATTAAGAAAATTGAGAAATCGTAAAAAGTGGTGAAATTTTGGATCGAAGTACAATAATTTAGGAAAACTCGATTGGAATAGCTACTGGAAAATTTCCGGTCACAACGCATCGAGAATTGGCTTCTTCGGAATTTGACGAATTTTTACGGATTTCCCGAGGGGTACCACTAGGGAAAATCACAAAAATCTAGAAATCTTAAAAAGTGGTGAAATTTTTGATCCGAGTCCAATAATTAAGGAAAACTCGATTGGAATAGCTACTGGAAGCTTGCCGGTCAGATCGCATCGAGAATTAGTTTCGTCGGAATCCGATGAATTTTTACGGATTTCCCTAGGGGTACCACTAGGGAAAATTAACAAAATCGAGAAATCGTAAAAAGTGGTGAAATTTTGGACTCGAGTCCAATAATTCAGGAAAACTCGATTAGAATAGCTAGTGCAAGCTTGCCGGTCACAACGCATCGAAAATTGGTTTCGTCGGAATCCGATGAATTTTTACGGATTTCCCTAGGGGTATCAATAGGGAAAATCACCAAAATCGAGAAATAGTAAAAAGTTGTGAAATTTTTGATCCGAGTCCAATAATTCAGGAAAACTCGATTGGAATAGCTACTGGAAGCTTGCCGGTCACAACGCATCGAGAATTGACTTCGTCGGAATCCGAAACGAATTTCTCTAGCGGTACCACTAGGAAAAATCAACAAAATCGAGAAATCGTAAAAAGTGGTGAAATTTTAAATCCGAATCTAATAATTCAGGAAAACTCGATTGGAATATCTACTGGAAGCTTGCCGGTCACAACGCATCGAGAATTTGTTTCGTCGGAATCCGATGAATTTTTACGGATTTCCCAAGGGGTACAACTAGGGAAAATCACCAAAATCGAGAAATCGTAAAAAGTGGTGAACTTTTGGATCCGAGTCCAATAATTCAGGAAAACTTGATTGGAATAGCTAGTGGAAGCTTGCAGGTCACAACGCATCGAGAATTGGCTTCGTCGGAATTTTTACGGATTTCCCTCGGGGTACCACTAGGGAAAATCACCAAAATCGAGAAATCGTAAAAAGTGGTGAAATTTTGGATCCGAGTCCAATAATTCAGGAAAACTCGATGGGAATAGCAACTGGAAGCTTGCCGGTCACAACGCATCGAGAATTGGTTTCATCGGAATCCGACGAATTTTTACGGATTTCCCTTGGGGTACCACTAAGAAAAATCACCAAAATCGAGAAATCGTAAAAAGTGGTGAAATTTTGGATCAAAGTCCAATAATTCAGGAAAACTCGATTGGAATAGCTACTGGAAGCTTACCGGTCAGATCGCATCAAGAATTGGCTTCGTCGGAATCCGAAGAGTTTTTAGGGATTTCACTAGGGGTACCACTAGGGAAAATTAACAAAATTGAGAAATCGTAAAAAAGTGGGGAAATTTTGGAACCGAGTCCAATAATTCAGGAAAACTCGATTGGAATAGCTACTGGAAGCTTGCCAGTCACAACGCATCGAGAATTGGCTTTATCGAAATCCGTCGAATTTTTACGAATTTTCCTAGGGGTACCACTAGGAAAAATCATCAAAATCGAGAAATCATAAAAAGTGGTGAAATTTTGTATCCGAGTCCAATAATTCAGGAAAACTCGATTGGAATAGCTACTGGAAGCTTGCCGGTCACAACGCTTCGAGAATTGGCTTCGTCGAAATCCGACGAATTTTTACGGATTTCCCTAGGGGTATCAATAGGGAAAATCACCAGAACCGAGAAATCGTAAAAAGTGGTGAAATTTTGGATCCAAGTCTAATTATTCAGGAAACCTCGATTGGAATAGCTACTGGAAGCTTGCCATTCAAAATGCATCGAGAAATTGCTTCGTCGGAATCTGAAATGGATTTCCCTAGGGGTTACCACTAGGGATAATCACCAAAATCGAGAAATCGTAAAAAGTGGTAAAATTTTGAATCTGAGTCCAATAATTCAGGAAAACTAGATTGGAATAGCTACTAGAAGCTTGCCGGTCATAACGCATCTAGAATTTGCTTCGTCGGAATTCGACGAATTTTTACGTATTTCCCTAGGGGTACCACTTAGAAAAATAACCAAAATCGAGAAATCGTAAAAAGTGGTGAAATTTTGGATCCGAGTCCAACAATTCAGGAAAACTCGATTGGAATAGCTACTAGAAGCTTAACGGTCAGATCGCATTAAGAATTGGCTTCGTCGGAATCCGAAGAATTTTTAGGGATTTCCCTACTAGGGAAAATTAACAAAATTGAGCAATCGTAAAAAGTGGGGAAATTTTGGACTCGAGTCCAATAATTCAGGAAAACTCGATTGCAATAGCTACTGGAAGCTTGCCGGTCACAACGCATCGAGAATTGGCATCGTTGGAATTCGACGAATTTTTACGGATTTCCGTAGGGGTACCACTAGGGAAAATCACCAAAATCGAGAAATCGTAAAAAGTTGTGAAATTTTCATCCGAGTCCAATAATTCAGGAAAAATTGATTGGAATAGCTACTGAAAACCTACCGATCACAATGCATCGAGAATTGGCTTCGTCGGAATCCGAAACGGATTTTCCTAGGGTACCACTAGGGAAAATCACCAAAATCGAAAAATCATAAAAAGTGGTAAAATTTTGGATCCGAGTCCAATAATTCAGGAAAACTCGATTGGAATAGCTAATGAAAGCTTGTCGGTCACAACGCATCGAGAATTGGTTTCGTCGGAATACGATGAATTTTTAAGGATTTCCCAAGGGGTACCACTAGGGAAAATCACCAAAATCGACAATGGTAAAAAATGGTGAAATTTTGGATCCGAGTCCAATAATTCAGGAAAACTCGATTGGAATAGCTACTGGAAGCTTGCTGGTCACAACACATCGGGAATTGGCTTCGTCTGAATCCGAAACGGATTTTTCTAGGGGTACCACTAGGAAAAATCACCAAAATCGAGAAATCGTAAAAAGTGGTGAAATTTTGGATCCGAGTCCAATAATTAAGGAAAACTGGATTAGAATAGGTACTGGAAGCTTCCCGCGCATCGAAAATTTTCTTGGTCGGAATCCGAAACGGATTTTCCTAGGGGTACCACTAGGGAAATACACCAAAATCGAGAAATCGAAAAAAGTGGTAAAATTTTTGATCCGTGTCCAAAAATTCAGGAAAACTCGATTGGAAAAGCTACTGGAAGCTTGCCGGTCAGGACGCATCGAGAATCGACTTCGTCGGAATCCGACTAATTTTTACGGATTTCCCTAGGGGTACCACTAGAAAAAATCACCAAAATCGAGAAATCGTAAAAAGTGGTGAAATTTTGGATCCGAGTCCAATAATTCAGGAAAACTCGATTGGAATAGGTACTGGAAGCTTGCCGGTCACAACGCATCAAGAATTGACTTCGTAGGAATTCGACGAATTTTTACGGATTTTTCTAGGGGTACCACTAGGGAAAATCACCAAAATCGAGAAATCGTAAAAAGTGGTGAAATTTTGGATCCGAGTCCAATAATTCAGGAAAACTCGATTGGAATAGCTACTGGAAGCTTGCCGGTCACAACGCATCGAGAATTGGCTTCGTAGGAATCCAACGGATTTTTCTAGGGGTACCAATAGAGAAAATCACAAAAATCGAGAAATCGTAAAAAGTGGTGAAATTTTTTATCCGAGTCCAATAATTCAGCAAAACTCGATTGGAATAGCTACTGGAACCTTGCCGGTCACAACGCATCGAGAATTTGTTTCTTCGGAATCCGAGACGGATTTCTCTAGGGGTTCCACTAGGGAAAATCACCAAAATCGAGAAATCGTAAAAGGAGGTAAAATTTTTTATCCAAGTCCAATAATTCAGAAAAACTCGCTTGGAATAGCTACTGGAAGCTTGCCGGTCACAACGCATCGAGAATTTGCTTCGTCGAAATCAAAAACGGATTTCTCTAGGGGTACCACTAGGGAAAATCACCAAAATCGACAAATCGTAAAAAGTGGTAAAATTTTGGATAAGAGTCAAATAATTCGGGAAAACTCGATTGGAATAGCTACTGGAAACTTGCCGGTCACAACGCATCGAGAATTTGCTTCGTCAAAATCCGATGAATTTTTACAGATTTCCCTAGGGGTACCACAAGGAAAAATCACCAAAATCGAGAAATTGTAAAAGTGGTAAAATTTTTGATCCGAGTCCAATAATTCAGGAAAACTCGATTGGAATAGCTACTGGGAGCTTGCTGGTCAATTTGCATCGAGAATTTGCTTCGTCGGAATTCGAAACGGATTTTCCTTGGTGTACCACTAGGAAAAATCACCAAGATCGAGAAATCATAAAAAGTGGCAAAGTTTTTGATCCGAGTCCACTAATTAAGGAAAACTCAATTGGAATAGCTACTGGAAGCTTGCCGGTCACAACGCATCGAGAATTTTCTTCATCGGAATCCAAAAAGAATTTTCCTAGGGGTACCACTAGGGAAAATCACCAAAATCGTGAAATCGTAAAAAGTAGTGAAATTTTGGATCCGAGTCTAATAATTCAAGAAAACTCGATTGGAATAGCTCCTGGAAGCTTGCCGGTCACAACGCATCGACAATTGGCATCGTCGAAATCCGACGAATTTTTACGGATTTCTCTAGGGGTACCAATAGGGAAAATCACCAAAATCGAGAAATCGTAAAAAGTGGTGAAATTTTTAATCCGAGTCCAATAATTTAGCAAAATTTGGTTGGAATAGCTACTGGAAGCTTGCCGGTCACAACGCATCGAGAATTTGTTTCGTCGAAATCCGACGAATTTTTACGGATTTCCCTAGGGGTACCACTAGGAAAAATCACCAAAATCGAGAAATCGTAAAAAGTGGTGAAATTTTTTATCCGAGTCCAATAATTCAAGAAAACTCGATTTGAAAAGCTACTGGGAGCTTGCCGGTCACAACGTATCGAGAATTTGCTTCGTCAGAATCCAAAACGGATTTTCCTAGGGGTACCATTAGGGAAAATCACGAAAATCGAGAAATCATAAAAAGTGGTAAAATTTTTGTTCCGAGTCCAATAATTCAGGAAAACTAGATTGGAATAGCTACTGGAAGCTTGCCGGTCACAACGCATCGAGAATTGGTATCGTCGGAATCCGACAAATTTTTACGGATTTCTCTAGGGGGTACCACTAGGAAAAATTACCATAATCGAGAAATCATAAAAAGTGGTGAAATTTTTGATCTGAGTCCTATAATTCAGGAAAACTCGATTGGAATAGCTACTAGAAGCTTGTCGGTCACAACGCATCGAGAATTGACTTAATCGGAATCCGCAACGAATTTCATTATGGGGTACCACTATAGAAAATCACCAAAATCGAGAAATCATAAAAAGTGATAAAATTTTGGATCCGAGTCCAATAATTATGGAAAACTCGATTGGAATAGCAACTAGAAACTTGCCGGTCACAACGCATCGAGAATTGGCTTCGTCGAAATCTGACAAATTTTTACGGATTTCCCTAGGGGTACCACTAGGGAAAATCACCAAAATCAAAAAATCGTAAAAAGTGGTGAAATTTTTGATCCGAGTCCAATAATTCAGGAAAACTCGATGGGAATAGCTACTAGAAGCTTACCGGTCACAACGCATCGAGAATTTGTTTCGTCGAAATCCGAAACGGATTTTTGTAGGGGTACCACTAGGGAAAATCACCAAAATCGAGAAATCGTAAAAAGAGGTGAAATTTTTGATCCAAGTCCAATAATTCAGGAAAACTCGATTGGAATAGCTACTGGAAGCTTGCCGGTCACAATGCATCGAGAATTTGTTTCGTCGAAATCCGAAACGGATTTCTCTAGGGGTACCACTAGGGAAAATCACCAAAATCGAGAAATCGTAAAAAGAGGTGAAATTTTTGATCCAAGTCCAATAATTCAGGAAAACTCAATTGAAATAACTACTGGAAACTTGCCGGTCACAACGCATCGAGAATTTATTTCGTCGGAATCCGAAACGGATTTCTCAAGGGGTACCACTAGGGAAAATCACCAAAATCGAGAAATCGTAAAAAGTGGTGAAATTTTTGATCCAAGTCCAATAATTCAGGAAAACTCGATTGGAATAGCTACTGGAAGCTTTCCGGTCAAAACGCATCGAGAATTTGCTTCATCGGAATCCGGAACGGATTTCTCTAGGGGTACCACTAGGGAAAATCACCAAAATCGAGAAATCGTAAAAAGTGGTGAAATTTTTTATCCGAGTCCAATAATTCCAGAAAACTCGATTTGAAAAGCTACTGGGAGCTTGCCGGTCACAACGTATCGAGAATTTGCTTCGTCAGAATCCGAAACGGATTTCCCTAGGGGTACCACTAGGGAAAATCACGAAAATCGAGAAATCGTAAAAAGTGGTAAGATTTTTGATCCGAGTCAAATAATTCAGGAAAACTCGATTGTAATAGCTACTGGAAGCTTACCGGTCACAAGGCATAAAGAATTGGCTTCATCAGAATCCGAAACGGATTTCCTTAGGGGTACAAGTAGGGAAAATCACCAAAATCGAGAAATCGTAAAAAGTGAAAAAATTTTGGATCCGAGTCCAATTATTTAGGAAAACTCGATCGGAATAGCTACTTGAAGCTTACCGGTCACAACGAATCGAGAATATGTTTCATCGGAATCCGACGAATTTTTACGGATTTCCCTAGGGGTACCACTAGTGAAAATCACCAATATCGATAAATCGGGAAAAGTGGTGAAATTTTTGATCCGAGTCCAATAATTCAGGAAAACTCGATTGTAATAGCTACTGGAAGCTTACCGATCACAACGCATCGATAATTGGCTTTGTCAGAATCCGACAAATTTTTACGGATTTCCCTAGGGGTCCCACTAGGGAAAATCACAAAAATCGAGAAATCGTAAAAAGTGGTGAAATTTTTGATCCGAGTCACATAATTCTGGAAAACTTGATTGGAATAGCTACTGGAAGCTTGCTGGTCACAACGCATCGAGAATTGGCTTCGTCGGAATCCGAGTCCAATAATTCAGGAAAACTCGATTGGAATAGCTACTGTAAGCTTGCTGGTCATAACGCATTAAGAATTAGATTCGTCAGAATCCGACGAATTTTTACGGATTTCCCTAAGGGTACTACTAGGAAAAATCACCAAAATCGAGAAATCGTAAAAAGTGGTGAAATTTTGGATCCGAGTCCAATAATTCAGGAAAACTCGATCGGAATAGCTACTGGAAGCTTGCCGATCACAATGCATCAAGAATTTTCTTCGTCGAAATTCGACGAATTTTTACGGATTTCCCTAGTGGTACCACTACGAAAAATCACCAAAATCGAGAAATCGTAAAAATTGGTAAAATTTTGGATCCGAGTCCAATAATTCAGGAAAACTCGATTAGAATAGCTACTGGAAGCTTGCCGGTCACAACGTATCGAAAATTTGCTTCGTCGGAATCCGAAACGGATTTCCCTAGGGGTACCACTAGAAAAAATCACCAAAATCGAGAAATCGTAAAAAGTGGTAAAATTTTGGATCCGAGTCCAATAATTCAGGAAAACTCGATTGGAATAGCTACTGGAAGCTTGCCGCACATCGAGAATTTGCTTTGTCGGAATTCGAAACGGATTTCCCTAGGTGTACCAATAGGGAAAATCACCAAAATCGAGAAATCGTTAAAAGTTGTAAAATTTTTGATCCGAGCCCAATAATTCAGGAAAACTCGATTAGAATAGCTACTGGAAGCTTGCCAGTCACAACGCATCGAGAATTAGTTTCGTTGGAATCCGAAAAATTTTTACGGATTTCCCAAGTAGAACTAGGGATAATCACCAAAATCGAGAAATCGTAAAAAGTGGTGAAATTTTTTATCCGAGTCCAATAATTCCAGAAAACTCGATTTGAAAAGCTACTGGGAGCTTGCCGGTCACAACGTATCGAGAATTTGCTTCGTCAGAATCCGAAACGGATTTCCCTAGGGGTACCACTAGGGAAAATCACGAAAATCGAGAAATCGTAAAAAGTGGTAAGATTTTTGATCCGAGTCAAATAATTCAGGAAAACTCGATTGTAATAGCTACTGGAAGCTTACCGGTCACAAGGCATAAAGAATTGGCTTCATCGGAATCCGAAACGGATTTCCTTAGGGGTACAAGTAGGGAAAATCACCAAAATCGAGAAATCGTAAAAAGTGAAAAAATTTTGGATCCGAGTCCAATTGTTTAGGAAAACTCGATCGGAATAGCTACTTGAAGCTTACCGGTCACAACGAATCGAGAATATGTTTCATCGGAATCCGACGAATTTTTACGGATTTCCCTAGGGGTACCACTAGTGAAAATCACCAATATCGATAAATCGGGAAAAGTGGTGAAATTTTTTATCCGAGTCCAATAATTCAGGAAAACTCGATTGTAATAGCTACTGGAAGCTTACCGATCACAACGCATCGATAATTGGCTTTGTCAGAATCCGACAAATTTTTACGGATTTCCCTAGGGGTCCCACTAGGGAAAATCACAAAAATCGAGAAATCGTAAAAAGTGGTGAAATTTTTTATCCGAGTCACATAATTCTGGAAAACTTGATTGGAATAGCTACTGGAAGCTTGCTGGTCACAACGCATCGAGAATTGGCTTCGTCGGAATCCGAGTCCAATAATTCAGGAAAACTCGATTGGAATAGCTACTGTAAGCTTGCTGGTCATAACGCATCAAGAATTAGATTCGTCAGAATCCGACGAATTTTTACGGATTTCCCTAAGGGTACTACTAGGAAAAATCACCAAAATCGAGAAATCGTAAAAAGTGGTGAAATTTTGGATCCGAGTCCAATAATTCAGGAAAACTCGATCGAAATAGCTACTGGAAGCTTGCCGATCACAATGCATCAAGAATT
Source organism: Excoecaria cochinchinensis (assembly GCA_947683425.1). Classification (NCBI taxonomy): domain Eukaryota; kingdom Viridiplantae; phylum Streptophyta; class Magnoliopsida; order Malpighiales; family Euphorbiaceae; genus Excoecaria; species Excoecaria cochinchinensis. The sequence continues at coordinate 491,044 of CANTUQ010000206.1, read as the reverse complement.
TTCTTCGTCGAAATTCGACGAATTTTTACGGATTTCCCTAGTGGTACCACTACGAAAAATCACCAAAATCGAGAAATCGTAAAAATTGGTAAAATTTTGGATCCGAGTCCAATAATTCAGGAAAACTCGATTAGAATAGCTACTGGAAGCTTGCCGGTCACAACGTATCGAAAATTTGCTTCGTCGGAATCCGAAACGGATTTCCCTAGGGGTACCACTAGAAAAAATCACCAAAATCGAGAAATCGTAAAAAGTGGTAAAATTTTGGATCCGAGTCCAATAATTCAGGAAAACTCGATTGGAATAGCTACTGGAAGCTTGCCGCACATCGAGAATTTGCTTTGTCGGAATTCGAAACGGATTTCCCTAGGTGTACCAATAGGGAAAATCACCAAAATCGAGAAATCGTTAAAAGTTGTAAAATTTTTGATCCGAGCCCAATAATTCAGGAAAACTCGATTAGAATAGCTACTGGAAGCTTGCCAGTCACAACGCATCGAGAATTAGTTTCGTTGGAATCCGAAAAATTTTTACGGATTTCCCAAGTAGAACTAGGGATAATCACCAAAATCGAGAAATCGTAAAAAGTGGTGAAATTTTTTATCCGAGTCCAATAATTCCAGAAAACTCGATTTGAAAAGCTACTGGGAGCTTGCCGGTCACAACGTATCGAGAATTTGCTTCGTCAGAATCCGAAACGGATTTCCCTAGGGGTACCACTAGGGAAAATCACGAAAATCGAGAAATCGTAAAAAGTGGTAAGATTTTTGATCCGAGTCAAATAATTCAGGAAAACTCGATTGTAATAGCTACTGGAAGCTTACCGGTCACAAGGCATAAAGAATTGGCTTCATCGGAATCCGAAACGGATTTCCTTAGGGGTACAAGTAGGGAAAATCACCAAAATCGAGAAATCGTAAAAAGTGAAAAAATTTTGGATCCGAGTCCAATTATTTAGGAAAACTCGATCGGAATAGCTACTTGAAGCTTACAGGTCACAACGAATCGAGAATATGTTTCATCGGAATCCGACGAATTTTTACGGATTTCCCTAGGGGTACCACTAGTGAAAATCACCAATATCGATAAATCGGGAAAAGTGGTGAAATTTTTGATCCGAGTCCAATAATTCAGGAAAACTCGATTGTAATAGCTACTGGAAGCTTACCGATCACAACGCATCGATAATTGGCTTTGTCAGAATCCGACAAATTTTTACGGATTTCCCTAGGGGTCCCACTAGGAAAAATCACAAAAATCGAGAAATCGTAAAAAGTGGTGAAATTTTTGATCCGAGTCACATAATTCTGGAAAACTTGATTGGAATAGCTACTGGAAGCTTGCTGGTCACAACGCATCGAGAATTGGCTTCGTCGGAATCCGAGTCCAATAATTCAGGAAAACTCGATTGGAATAGCTACTGTAAGCTTGCTGGTCATAACGCATCAAGAATTAGATTCGTCAGAATCCGACGAATTTTTACGGATTTCCCTAAGGGTACTACTAGGAAAAATCACCAAAATCGAGAAATCGTAAAAAGTGGTGAAATTTTGGATCCGAGTCCAATAATTCAGGAAAACTCGATCGGAATAGCTACTGGAAGCTTGTCGATCACAATGCATCAAGAATTTTCTTCGTCGAAATTCGACGAATTTTTACGGATTTTCCTAGTGGTACCACTACGAAAAATCACCAAAATCGAGAAATCGTAAAAATTGGTAAAATTTTGGATCCGAGTCCAATAATTCAGGAAAACTCGATTAGAATAGCTACTGGAAGCTTGCCGGTCACAACGTATCGAAAATTTGCTTCGTCGGAATCCGAAACGGATTTCCCTAGGGGTACCACTAGAAAAAATCACCAAAATCGAGAAATCGTAAAAAGTGGTAAAATTTTGGATCCGAGTCCAATAATTCAGGAAAACTCGATTGGAATAGCTACTGGAAGCTTGCCGCACATCGAGAATTTGCTTTGTCGGAATTCGAAACGGATTTCCCTAGGTGTACCAATAGGGAAAATCACCAAAATCGAGAAATCGTTAAAAGTTGTAAAATTTTTGATCCGAGCCCAATAATTCAGGAAAACTCGATTAGAATAGCTACTGGAAGCTTGCCAGTCACAACGCATCGAGAATTAGTTTCGTTGGAATCCGAAAAATTTTTACGGATTTCCCAAGTAGAACTAGGGATAATCACCAAAATCGAGAAATCGTAAAAAGTGGTGAAATTTTTTATCCGAGTCCAATAATTCCAGAAAACTCGATTTGAAAAGCTACTGGGAGCTTGCCGGTCACAACGTATCGAGAATTTGCTTCGTCAGAATCCGAAACGGATTTCCCTAGGGGTACCACTAGGGAAAATCACGAAAATCGAGAAATCGTAAAAAGTGGTAAGATTTTTGATCCGAGTCAAATAATTCAGGAAAACTCGATTGTAATAGCTACTGGAAGCTTACCGGTCACAAGGCATAAAGAATTGGCTTCATCGGAATCCGAAACGGATTTCCTTAGGGGTACAAGTAGGGAAAATCACCAAAATCGAGAAATCGTAAAAAGTGAAAAAATTTTGGATCCGAGTCCAATTATTTAGGAAAACTCGATCGGAATAGCTACTTGAAGCTTACCGGTCACAACGAATCGAGAATATGTTTCATCGGAATCCGACGAATTTTTACGGATTTCCCTAGGGGTACCACTAGTGAAAATCACCAATATCGATAAATCGGGAAAAGTGGTGAAATTTTTGATCCGAGTCCAATAATTCAGGAAAACTCGATTGTAATAGCTACTGGAAGCTTACCGATCACAACGCATCGATAATTGGCTTTGTCAGAATCCGACAAATTTTTACGGATTTCCCTAGGGGTCCCACTAGGAAAAATCACAAAAATCGAGAAATCGTAAAAAGTGGTGAAATTTTTGATCCGAGTCACATAATTCTGGAAAACTTGATTGGAATAGCTACTGGAAGCTTGCTGGTCACAACGCATCGAGAATTGGCTTCGTCGGAATCCGAGTCCAATAATTCAGGAAAACTCGATTGGAATAGCTACTGTAAGCTTGCTGGTCATAACGCATCAAGAATTAGATTCGTCAGAATCCGACGAATTTTTACGGATTTCCCTAAGGGTACTACTAGGAAAAATCACCAAAATCGAGAAATCGTAAAAAGTGGTGAAATTTTGGATCCGAGTCCAATAATTCAGGAAAACTCGATCGGAATAGCTACTGGAAGCTTGCCGATCACAATGCATCAAGAATTTTCTTCGTCGAAATTCGACGAATTTTTACGGATTTTCCTAGTGGTACCACTACGAAAAATCACCAAAATCGAGAAATCGTAAAAATTGGTAAAATTTTGGATCCGAGTCCAATAATTCAGGAAAACTCGATTAGAATAGCTACTGGAAGCTTGCCGGTCACAACGTATCGAAAATTTGCTTCGTCGGAATCCGAAACGGATTTCCCTAGGGGTACCACTAGAAAAAATCACCAAAATCGAGAAATCGTAAAAAGTGGTAAAATTTTGGATCCGAGTCCAATAATTCAGGAAAACTCGATTGGAATAGCTACTGGAAGCTTGCCGCACATCGAGAATTTGCTTTGTCGGAATTCGAAACGGATTTCCCTAGGTGTACCAATAGGGAAAATCACCAAAATCGAGAAATCGTTAAAAGTTGTAAAATTTTTGATCCGAGCCCAATAATTCAGGAAAACTCGATTAGAATAGCTACTGGAAGCTTGCCAGTCACAACGCATCGAGAATTAGTTTCGTTGGAATCCGAAAAATTTTTACGGATTTCCCAAGTAGAACTAGGGATAATCACCAAAATCGAGAAATCGTAAAAAGTGGTGAAATTTTTTATCCGAGTCCAATAATTCCAGAAAACTCGATTTGAAAAGCTACTGGGAGCTTGCCGGTCACAACGTATCGAGAATTTGCTTCGTCAGAATCCGAAACGGATTTCCCTAGGGGTACCACTAGGGAAAATCACGAAAATCGAGAAATCGTAAAAAGTGGTAAGATTTTTGATCCGAGTCAAATAATTCAGGAAAACTCGATTGTAATAGCTACTGGAAGCTTACCGGTCACAAGGCATAAAGAATTGGCTTCATCGGAATCCGAAACGGATTTCCTTAGGGGTACAAGTAGGGAAAATCACCAAAATCGAGAAATCGTAAAAAGTGAAAAAATTTTGGATCCGAGTCCAATTATTTAGGAAAACTCGATCGGAATAGCTACTTGAAGCTTACCGGTCACAACGAATCGAGAATATGTTTCATCGGAATCCGACGAATTTTTACGGATTTCCCTAGGGGTACCACTAGTGAAAATCACCAATATCGATAAATCGGGAAAAGTGGTGAAATTTTTGATCCGAGTCCAATAATTCAGGAAAACTCGATTGTAATAGCTACTGGAAGCTTACCGATCACAACGCATCGATAATTGGCTTTGTCAGAATCCGACAAATTTTTACGGATTTCCCTAGGGGTCCCACTAGGAAAAATCACAAAAATCGAGAAATCGTAAAAAGTGGTGAAATTTTTGATCCGAGTCACATAATTCTGGAAAACTTGATTGGAATAGCTACTGGAAGCTTGCTGGTCACAACGCATCGAGAATTGGCTTCGTCGGAATCCGAGTCCAATAATTCAGGAAAACTCGATTGGAATAGCTACTGTAAGCTTGCTGGTCATAACGCATCAAGAATTAGATTCGTCAGAATCCGACGAATTTTTACGGATTTCCCTAAGGGTACTACTAGGAAAAATCACCAAAATCGAGAAATCGTAAAAAGTGGTGAAATTTTGGATCCGAGTCCAATAATTCAGGAAAACTCGATCGGAATAGCTACTGGAAGCTTGCCGATCACAATGCATCAAGAATTTTCTTCGTCGAAATTCGACGAATTTTTACGGATTTTCCTAGTGGTACCACTACGAAAAATCACCAAAATCGAGAAATCGTAAAAATTGGTAAAATTTTGGATCCGAGTCCAATAATTCAGGAAAACTCGATTAGAATAGCTACTGGAAGCTTGCCGGTCACAACGTATCGAAAATTTGCTTCGTCGGAATCCGAAACGGATTTCCCTAGGGGTACCACTAGAAAAAATCACCAAAATCGAGAAATCGTAAAAAGTGGTAAAATTTTGGATCCGAGTCCAATAATTCAGGAAAACTCGATTGGAATAGCTACTGGAAGCTTGCCGCACATCGAGAATTTGCTTTGTCGGAATTCGAAACGGATTTCCCTAGGTGTACCAATAGGGAAAATCACCAAAATCGAGAAATCGTTAAAAGTTGTAAAATTTTTGATCCGAGCCCAATAATTCAGGAAAACTCGATTAGAATAGCTACTGGAAGCTTGCCAGTCACAACGCATCGAGAATTAGTTTCGTTGGAATCCGAAAAATTTTTACGGATTTCCCAAGTAGAACTAGGGATAATCACCAAAATCGAGAAATCGTAAAAAGTGGTGAAATTTTTTATCCGAGTCCAATAATTCCAGAAAACTCGATTTGAAAAGCTACTGGGAGCTTGCCGGTCACAACGTATCGAGAATTTGCTTCGTCAGAATCCGAAACGGATTTCCCTAGGGGTACCACTAGGGAAAATCACGAAAATCGAGAAATCGTAAAAAGTGGTAAGATTTTTGATCCGAGTCAAATAATTCAGGAAAACTCGATTGTAATAGCTACTGGAAGCTTACCGGTCACAAGGCATAAAGAATTGGCTTCATCGGAATCCGAAACGGATTTCCTTAGGGGTACAAGTAGGGAAAATCACCAAAATCGAGAAATCGTAAAAAGTGAAAAAATTTTGGATCCGAGTCCAATTATTTAGGAAAACTCGATCGGAATAGCTACTTGAAGCTTACCGGTCACAACGAATCGAGAATATGTTTCATCGGAATCCGACGAATTTTTACGGATTTCCCTAGGGGTACCACTAGTGAAAATCACCAATATCGAGAAATCGGGAAAAGTGGTGAAATTTTTGATCCGAGTCCAATAATTCAGGAAAACTCGATTGTAATAGCTACTGGAAGCTTACCGATCACAACGCATCGATAATTGGCTTTGTCAGAATCCGACAAATTTTTACGGATTTCCCTAGGGGTCCCACTAGGGAAAATCACAAAAATCGAGAAATCGTAAAAAGTGGTGAAATTTTTTATCCGAGTCACATAATTCTGGAAAACTTGATTGGAATAGCTACTGGAAGCTTGCTGGTCACAACGCATCGAGAATTGGCTTCGTCGGAATCCGAGTCCAATAATTCAGGAAAACTCGATTGGAATAGCTACTGTAAGCTTGCTGGTCATAACGCATCAAGAATTAGATTCGTCAGAATCCGACGAATTTTTACGGATTTCCCTAAGGGTACTACTAGGAAAAATCACCAAAATCGAGAAATCGTAAAAAGTGGTGAAATTTTGGATCCGAGTCCAATAATTCTGGAAAACTCGATCGGAATAGCTACTGGAAGCTTGCCGATCACAATGCATCAAGAATTTTCTTCGTCGAAATTCGACGAATTTTTACGGATTTCCCTAGTGGTACCACTACGAAAAATCACCAAAATCGAGAAATCGTAAAAATTGGTAAAATTTTGGATCCGAGTCCAATAATTCAGGAAAACTCGATTAGAATAGCTACTGGAAGCTTGCCGGTCACAACGTATCGAAAATTTGCTTCGTCGGAATCCGAAACGGATTTCGCTAGGGGTACCACTAGGAAAAATCACCAAAATCGAGAAATCGTAAAAAGTGGTAAAATTTTGGATCCGAGTCCAATAATTCAGGAAAACTCGATTGGAATAGCTACTGGAAGCTTGCCGCACATCGAGAATTTGCTTTGTCGGAATTCGAAACGGATTTCCCTAGGTGTACCAATAGGGAAAATCACCAAAATCGAGAAATCGTTAAAAGTTGTAAAATTTTTGATCCGAGCCCAATAATTCAGGAAAACTCGATTAGAATAGCTACTGGAAGCTTGCCAGTCACAACGCATCGAGAATTAGTTTCGTTGGAATCCGAAAAATTTTTACGGATTTCCCAAGTAGAACTAGGGATAATCACCAAAATCGAGAAATCGTAAAAAGTGGTGAAATTTTTTATCCGAGTCCAATAATTCCAGAAAACTCGATTTGAAAAGCTACTGGGAGCTTGCCGGTCACAACGTATCGAGAATTTGCTTCGTCAGAATCCGAAACGGATTTCCCTAGGGGTACCACTAGGGAAAATCACGAAAATCGAGAAATCGTAAAAAGTGGTAAGATTTTTGATCCGAGTCAAATAATTCAGGAAAACTCGATTGTAATAGCTACTGGAAGCTTACCGGTCACAAGGCATAAAGAATTGGCTTCATCGGAATCCGAAACGGATTTCCTTAGGGGTACAAGTAGGGAAAATCACCAAAATCGAGAAATCGTAAAAAGTGAAAAAATTTTGGATCCGAGTCCAATTATTTAGGAAAACTCGATCGGAATAGCTACTTGAAGCTTACCGGTCACAACGAATCGAGAATATGTTTCATCGGAATCCGACGAATTTTTACGGATTTCCCTAGGGGTACCACTAGTGAAAATCACCAATATCGAGAAATCGGGAAAAGTGGTGAAATTTTTGATCCGAGTCCAATAATTCAGGAAAACTCGATTGTAATAGCTACTGGAAGCTTACCGATCACAACGCATCGATAATTGGCTTTGTCAGAATCCGACAAATTTTTACGGATTTCCCTAGGGGTCCCACTAGGGAAAATCACAAAAATCGAGAAATCGTAAAAAGTGGTGAAATTTTTTATCCGAGTCACATAATTCTGGAAAACTTGATTGGAATAGCTACTGGAAGCTTGCTGGTCACAACGCATCGAGAATTGGCTTCGTCGGAATCCGAGTCCAATAATTCAGGAAAACTCGATTGGAATAGCTACTGTAAGCTTGCTGGTCATAACGCATCAAGAATTAGATTCGTCAGAATCCGACGAATTTTTACGGATTTCCCTAAGGGTACTACTAGGAAAAATCACCAAAATCGAGAAATCGTAAAAAGTGGTGAAATTTTGGATCCGAGTCCAATAATTCTGGAAAACTCGATCGGAATAGCTACTGGAAGCTTGCCGATCACAATGCATCAAGAATTTTCTTCGTCGAAATTCGACGAATTTTTACGGATTTCCCTAGTGGTACCACTACGAAAAATCACCAAAATCGAGAAATCGTAAAAATTGGTAAAATTTTGGATCCGAGTCCAATAATTCAGGAAAACTCGATTAGAATAGCTACTGGAAGCTTGCCGGTCACAACGTATCGAAAATTTGCTTCGTCGGAATCCGAAACGGATTTCGCTAGGGGTACCACTAGAAAAAATCACCAAAATCGAGAAATCGTAAAAAGTGGTAAAATTTTGGATCCGAGTCCAATAATTCAGGAAAACTCGATTGGAATAGCTACTGGAAGCTTGCCGCATATCGAGAATTTGCTTTGTCGGAATTCGAAACGGATTTCCCTAGGTGTACCAATAGGGAAAATCACCAAAATCGAGAAATCGTTAAAAGTTGTAAAATTTTTGATCCGAGCCCAATAATTCAGGAAAACTCGATTAGAATAGCTACTGGAAGCTTGCCAGTCACAACGCATCGAGAATTAGTTTCGTTGGAATCCGAAAAATTTTTACGGATTTTCCAAGTAGAACTAGGGATAATCACCAAAATCGAGAAATCGTAAAAAGTGGTGAAATTTTTTATCCGAGTCCAATAATTCCAGAAAACTCGATTTGAAAAGCTACTGGGAGCTTGCCGGTCACAACGTATCGAGAATTTGCTTCGTCAGAATCCGAAACGGATTTCCCTAGGGGTACCACTAGGGAAAATCACGAAAATCGAGAAATCGTAAAAAGTGGTAAGATTTTTGATCCGAGTCAAATAATTCAGGAAAACTCGATTGTAATAGCTACTGGAAGCTTACCGGTCACAAGGCATAAAGAATTGGCTTCATCGGAATCCGAAACGGATTTCCTTAGGGGTACAAGTAGGGAAAATCACCAAAATCGAGAAATCGTAAAAAGTGAAAAAATTTTGGATCCGAGTCCAATTATTTAGGAAAACTCGATCGGAATAGCTACTTGAAGCTTACCGGTCACAACGAATCGAGAATATGTTTCATCGGAATCCGACGAATTTTTACGGATTTCCCTAGGGGTACCACTAGTGAAAATCACCAATATCGAGAAATCGGGAAAAGTGGTGAAATTTTTGATCCGAGTCCAATAATTCAGGAAAACTCGATTGTAATAGCTACTGGAAGCTTACCGATCACAACGCATCGATAATTGGCTTTGTCAGAATCCGACAAATTTTTACGGATTTCCCTAGGGGTCCCACTAGGGAAAATCACAAAAATCGAGAAATCGTAAAAAGTGGTGAAATTTTTTATCCGAGTCACATAATTCTGGAAAACTTGATTGGAATAGCTACTGGAAGCTTGCTGGTCACAACGCATCGAGAATTGGCTTCGTCGGAATCCGAGTCCAATAATTCAGGAAAACTCGATTGGAATAGCTACTGTAAGCTTGCTGGTCATAACGCATCAAGAATTAGATTCGTCAGAATCCGACGAATTTTTACGGATTTCCCTAAGGGTACTACTAGGAAAAATCACCAAAATCGAGAAATCGTAAAAAGTGGTGAAATTTTGGATCCGAGTCCAATAATTCTGGAAAACTCGATCGGAATAGCTACTGGAAGCTTGCCGATCACAATGCATCAAGAATTTTCTTCGTCGAAATTCGACGAATTTTTACGGATTTCCCTAGTGGTACCACTACGAAAAATCACCAAAATCGAGAAATCGTAAAAATTGGTAAAATTTTGGATCCGAGTCCAATAATTCAGGAAAACTCGATTAGAATAGCTACTGGAAGCTTGCCGGTCACAACGTATCGAAAATTTGCTTCGTCGGAATCCGAAACGGATTTCGCTAGGGGTACCACTAGGAAAAATCACCAAAATCGAGAAATCGTAAAAAGTGGTAAAATTTTGGATCCGAGTCCAATAATTCAGGAAAACTCGATTGGAATAGCTACTGGAAGCTTGCCGCACATCGAGAATTTGCTTTGTCGGAATTCGAAACGGATTTCCCTAGGTGTACCAATAGGGAAAATCACCAAAATCGAGAAATCGTTAAAAGTTGTAAAATTTTTGATCCGAGCCCAATAATTCAGGAAAACTCGATTAGAATAGCTACTGGAAGCTTGCCAGTCACAACGCATCGAGAATTAGTTTCGTTGGAATCCGAAAAATTTTTACGGATTTTCCAAGTAGAACTAGGGATAATCACCAAAATCGAGAAATCGTAAAAAGTGGTGAAATTTTTTATCCGAGTCCAATAATTCCAGAAAACTCGATTTGAAAAGCTACTGGGAGCTTGCCGGTCACAACGTATCGAGAATTTGCTTCGTCAGAATCCGAAACGGATTTCCCTAGGGGTACCACTAGGGAAAATCACGAAAATCGAGAAATCGTAAAAAGTGGTAAGATTTTTGATCCGAGTCAAATAATTCAGGAAAACTCGATTGTAATAGCTACTGGAAGCTTACCGGTCACAAGGCATAAAGAATTGGCTTCATCGGAATCCGAAACGGATTTCCTTAGGGGTACAAGTAGGGAAAATCACCAAAATCGAGAAATCGTAAAAAGTGAAAAAATTTTGGATCCGAGTCCAATTATTTAGGAAAACTCGATCGGAATAGCTACTTGAAGCTTACCGGTCACAACGAATCGAGAATATGTTTCATCGGAATCCGACGAATTTTTACGGATTTCCCTAGGGGTACCACTAGTGAAAATCACCAATATCGAGAAATCGGGAAAAGTGGTGAAATTTTTGATCCGAGTCCAATAATTCAGGAAAACTCGATTGTAATAGCTACTGGAAGCTTACCGATCACAACGCATCGATAATTGGCTTTGTCAGAATCCGACAAATTTTTACGGATTTCCCTAGGGGTCCCACTAGGGAAAATCACAAAAATCGAGAAATCGTAAAAAGTGGTGAAATTTTTTATCCGAGTCACATAATTCTGGAAAACTTGATTGGAATAGCTACTGGAAGCTTGCTGGTCACAACGCATCGAGAATTGGCTTCGTCGGAATCCGAGTCCAATAATTCAGGAAAACTCGATTGGAATAGCTACTGTAAGCTTGCTGGTCATAACGCATCAAGAATTAGATTCGTCAGAATCCGACGAATTTTTACGGATTTCCCTAAGGGTACTACTAGGAAAAATCACCAAAATCGAGAAATCGTAAAAAGTGGTGAAATTTTGGATCCGAGTCCAATAATTCTGGAAAACTCGATCGGAATAGCTACTGGAAGCTTGCCGATCACAATGCATCAAGAATTTTCTTCGTCGAAATTCGACGAATTTTTACGGATTTCCCTAGTGGTACCACTACGAAAAATCACCAAAATCGAGAAATCGTAAAAATTGGTAAAATTTTGGATCCGAGTCCAATAATTCAGGAAAACTCGATTAGAATAGCTACTGGAAGCTTGCCGGTCACAACGTATCGAAAATTTGCTTCGTCGGAATCCGAAACGGATTTCGCTAGGGGTACCACTAGGAAAAATCACCAAAATCGAGAAATCGTAAAAAGTGGTAAAATTTTGGATCCGAGTCCAATAATTCAGGAAAACTCGATTGGAATAGCTACTGGAAGCTTGCCGCACATCGAGAATTTGCTTTGTCGGAATTCGAAACGGATTTCCCTAGGTGTACCAATAGGGAAAATCACCAAAATCGAGAAATCGTTAAAAGTTGTAAAATTTTTGATCCGAGCCCAATAATTCAGGAAAACTCGATTAGAATAGCTACTGGAAACTTGCCAGTCACAACGCATCGAGAATTAGTTTCGTTGGAATCCGAAAAATTTTTACGGATTTTCCAAGTAGAACTAGGGATAATCACCAAAATCGAGAAATCGTAAAAAGTGGTGAAATTTTTTATCCGAGTCCAATAATTCCAGAAAACTCGATTTGAAAAGCTACTGGGAGCTTGCCGGTCACAACGTATCGAGAATTTGCTTCGTCAGAATCCGAAACGGATTTCCCTAGGGGTACCACTAGGGAAAATCACGAAAATCGAGAAATCGTAAAAAGTGGTAAGATTTTTGATCCGAGTCAAATAATTCAGGAAAACTCGATTGTAATAGCTACTGGAAGCTTACCGGTCACAAGGCATAAAGAATTGGCTTCATCGGAATCCGAAACGGATTTCCTTAGGGGTACAAGTAGGGAAAATCACCAAAATCGAGAAATCGTAAAAAGTGAAAAAATTTTGGATCCGAGTCCAATTATTTAGGAAAACTCGATCGGAATAGCTACTTGAAGCTTACCGGTCACAACGAATCGAGAATATGTTTCATCGGAATCCGACGAATTTTTACGGATTTCCCTAGGGGTACCACTAGTGAAAATCACCAATATCGAGAAATCGGGAAAAGTGGTGAAATTTTTGATCCGAGTCCAATAATTCAGGAAAACTCGATTGTAATAGCTACTGGAAGCTTACCGATCACAACGCATCGATAATTGGCTTTGTCAGAATCCGACAAATTTTTACGGATTTCCCTAGGGGTCCCACTAGGGAAAATCACAAAAATCGAGAAATCGTAAAAAGTGGTGAAATTTTTTATCCGAGTCACATAATTCTGGAAAACTTGATTGGAATAGCTACTGGAAGCTTGCTGGTCACAACGCATCGAGAATTGGCTTCGTCGGAATCCGAGTCCAATAATTCAGGAAAACTCGATTGGAATAGCTACTGTAAGCTTGCTGGTCATAACGCATCAAGAATTAGATTCGTCAGAATCCGACGAATTTTTACGGATTTCCCTAAGGGTACTACTAGGAAAAATCACCAAAATCGAGAAATCGTAAAAAGTGGTGAAATTTTGGATCCGAGTCCAATAATTCTGGAAAACTCGATCGGAATAGCTACTGGAAGCTTGCCGATCACAATGCATCAAGAATTTTCTTCGTCGAAATTCGACGAATTTTTACGGATTTCCCTAGTGGTACCACTACGAAAAATCACCAAAATCGAGAAATCGTAAAAATTGGTAAAATTTTGGATCCGAGTCCAATAATTCAGGAAAACTCGATTAGAATAGCTACTGGAAGCTTGCCGGTCACAACGTATCGAAAATTTGCTTCGTCGGAATCCGAAACGGATTTCGCTAGGGGTACCACTAGGAAAAATCACCAAAATCGAGAAATCGTAAAAAGTGGTAAAATTTTGGATCCGAGTCCAATAATTCAGGAAAACTCGATTGGAATAGCTACTGGAAGCTTGCCGCACATCGAGAATTTGCTTTGTCGGAATTCGAAACGGATTTCCCTAGGTGTACCAATAGGGAAAATCACCAAAATCGAGAAATCGTTAAAAGTTGTAAAATTTTTGATCCGAGCCCAATAATTCAGGAAAACTCGATTAGAATAGCTACTGGAAGCTTACCGGTCACAAGGCATAAAGAATTGGCTTCATCGGAATCCGAAACGGATTTCCTTAGGGGTACAAGTAGGGAAAATCACCAAAATCGAGAAATCGTAAAAAGTGAAAAAATTTTGGATCCGAGTCCAATTATTTAGGAAAACTCGATCGGAATAGCTACTTGAAGCTTACCGGTCACAACGAATCGAGAATATGTTTCATCGGAATCCGACGAATTTTTACGGATTTCCCTAGGGGTACCACTAGTGAAAATCACCAATATCGAGAAATCGGGAAAAGTGGTGAAATTTTTGATCCGAGTCCAATAATTCAGGAAAACTCGATTGTAATAGCTACTGGAAGCTTACCGATCACAACGCATCGATAATTGGCTTTGTCAGAATCCGACAAATTTTTACGGATTTCCCTAGGGGTCCCACTAGGGAAAATCACAAAAATCGAGAAATCGTAAAAAGTGGTGAAATTTTTTATCCGAGTCACATAATTCTGGAAAACTTGATTGGAATAGCTACTGGAAGCTTGCTGGTCACAACGCATCGAGAATTGGCTTCGTCGGAATCCGAGTCCAATAATTCAGGAAAACTCGATTGGAATAGCTACTGTAAGCTTGCTGGTCATAACGCATCAAGAATTAGATTCGTCAGAATCCGACGAATTTTTACGGATTTCCCTAAGGGTACTACTAGGAAAAATCACCAAAATCGAGAAATCGTAAAAAGTGGTGAAATTTTGGATCCGAGTCCAATAATTCTGGAAAACTCGATCGGAATAGCTACTGTAAGCTTGCCGATCACAATGCATCAAGAATTTTCTTCGTCGAAATTCGACGAATTTTTACGGATTTCCCTAGTGGTACCACTACGAAAAATCACCAAAATCGAGAAATCGTAAAAATTGGTAAAATTTTGGATCCGAGTCCAATAATTCAGGAAAACTCGATTAGAATAGCTACTGGAAGCTTGCCGGTCACAACGTATCGAAAATTTGCTTCGTCGGAATCCGAAACGGATTTCGCTAGGGGTACCACTAGGAAAAATCACCAAAATCGAGAAATCGTAAAAAGTGGTAAAATTTTGGATCCGAGTCCAATAATTCAGGAAAACTCGATTGGAATAGCTACTGGAAGCTTGCCGCACATCGAGAATTTGCTTTGTCGGAATTCGAAACGGATTTCCCTAGGTGTACCAATAGGGAAAATCACCAAAATCGAGAAATCGTTAAAAGTTGTAAAATTTTTGATCCGAGCCCAATAATTCAGGAAAACTCGATTAGAATAGCTACTGGAAGCTTGCCAGTCACAACGCATCGAGAATTAGTTTCGTTGGAATCCGAAAAATTTTTACGGATTTTCCAAGTAGAACTAGGGATAATCACCAAAATCGAGAAATCGTAAAAAGTGGTGAAATTTTTTATCCGAGTCCAATAATTCCAGAAAACTCGATTTGAAAAGCTACTGGGAGCTTGCCGGTCACAACGTATCGAGAATTTGCTTCGTCAGAATCCGAAACGGATTTCCCTAGGGGTACCACTAGGGAAAATCACGAAAATCGAGAAATCGTAAAAAGTGGTAAGATTTTTGATCCGAGTCAAATAATTCAGGAAAACTCGATTGTAATAGCTACTGGAAGCTTACCGGTCACAAGGCATAAAGAATTGGCTTCATCGGAATCCGAAACGGATTTCCTTAGGGGTACAAGTAGGGAAAATCACCAAAATCGAGAAATCGTAAAAAGTGAAAAAATTTTGGATCCGAGTCCAATTATTTAGGAAAACTCGATCGGAATAGCTACTTGAAGCTTACCGGTCACAACGAATCGAGAATATGTTTCATCGGAATCCGACGAATTTTTACGGATTTCCCTAGGGGTACCACTAGTGAAAATCACCAATATCGAGAAATCGGGAAAAGTGGTGAAATTTTTGATCCGAGTCCAATAATTCAGGAAAACTCGATTGTAATAGCTACTGGAAGCTTACCGATCACAACGCATCGATAATTGGCTTTGTCAGAATCCGACAAATTTTTACGGATTTCCCTAGGGGTCCCACTAGGGAAAATCACAAAAATCGAGAAATCGTAAAAAGTGATGAAATTTTTGATCCGAGTCACATAATTCTGGAAAACTTGATTGGAATAGCTACTGGAAGCTTGCTGGTCACAACGCATCGAGAATTGGCTTCGTCGGAATCCGAGTCCAATAATTCAGGAAAACTCGATTGGAATAGCTACTGTAAGCTTGCTGGTCATAACGCATCAAGAATTAGATTCGTCAGAATCCGACAAATTTTTACTGATTTCCCTAAGGGTACTACTAGGAAAAATCACCAAAATCGAGAAATCGTAAAAAGTGGTGAAATTTTGGATCCGAGTCCAATAATTCAGGAAAACTCGATCGGAATAGCTACTGGAAGCTTGCCGATCACAATGCATCAAGAATTTTCTTCGTCGAAATTCGACGAATTTTTACGGATTTCCCTAGTGGTACCACTACGAAAAATCACCAAAATCGAGAAATCGTAAAAATTGGTAAAATTTTGGATCCGAGTCCAATAATTCAGGAAAACTCGATTAGAATAGCTACTGGAAGCTTGCCGGTCACAACGTATCGAAAATTTGCTTCGTCGGAATCCGAAACGGATTTCCCTAGGGGTACCACTAGGAAAAATCACCAAAATCGAGAAATCGTAAAAAGTGGTAAAATTTTGGATCCGAGTCCAATAATTCAGGAAAACTCGATTGGAATAGCTACTGGAAGCTTGCTGCACATCGAGAATTTGCTTTGTCGGAATTCGAAACGGATTTCCCTAGGTGTACCAATAGGGAAAATCACCAAAATCGAGAAATCGTTAAAAGTTGTAAAATTTTTGATCCGAGCCCAATAATTCAGGAAAACTCGATTAGAATAGCTACTGGAAGCTTGCCAGTCACAACGCATCGAGAATTAGTTTCGTTGGAATCCAAAAAATTTTTACGGATTTCCCAAGTAGAACTAGGGATAATCACCAAAATCGAGAAATCGTAAAAAGTGGTGAAATTTTTGATCCGAGTCCAATAATTTAGGAAAATTCGGTTGGAATAGCTACTGGAAGCTTGCCGGTCACAATGCATCGAGAATTTGCTTCGTCGAAATCCGATGAATTTTTACGGATTTCCCTAGGGGTACCACTAGGAAAAATCACCAAAATCGAGAAATCGTAAAAAGTGGTGAAATTTTTTATCCGAGTCCAATAATTCAAGAAAACTCGATTTGAAAAGCTACTGGGAGCTTGCCGGTCACAACGTATCGAGAATTTGCTTCATCAGAATACGAAACGGATTTTCCTAGGGGTACCACTAGGGAAAATCACGAAAATCGAGAAATCGTAAAAAGTGGTAAAATTTTTGATCCGAGTCCAATAATTCAGGAAAACTAGATTGGAATAGCTACTGGAAGCTTGCCGGTTAAAACGCATCGAGAATTGGCATCGTCGGAATCCGACGAATTTTTACGGATTTCTCTAGGGGTACCACTAGGAAAAATCACAATAATCGAGAAATCATAAAAAGTGGTGAAATTTTTGATCTGAGTCCTATAATTCAGGAAAACTCAATTGGAATTGCTACTAGAAGCTTGCCGGTCACAACGCATCGAGAATTGACTTCGTCGGAATCCGCAACGAATTTCCTTAGGGGTACCACTATAGAAAATCACCAAAATCGAGAAATCGTAAAAACTGGTAAAATTTTGGATCCGAGTCCAATAATTATGGAAAACTCGATTAGAATAGCAACTAGAAACTTGCCGGTCACAACGCATGGAGTATTGGCTTCGTCGGAATCTAACGAATTTTTACGGATTTCCCTAGGGGTACCACTAGGGAAAATCACTAAAATCAAGAAATCGTATAAAGTGGTGAAATTTTGTATCAGAGTCCAATAATTCAGGAAAACTCGATTGGAATAGCTACTGGAAGCTTACCAGTCACAACGGAACGAGAATTGGCTTCATCAGAATCCGACAAATTTTTACGGATTTTTCTAGGGTTACCACTTAAGAAAATCACAAAAATCGAGAAATCGTAAAAAGTGGTGAAATTCTGGATCCGAGTCCAATAATTCAGGATAACTCGATTCGAATAGCTACTAGAAGCTTGCCGATCACAACGCATCGAAAATTGGATTCGTCGAAATCCGACGATTTTTTACGGATTTCCCTAGGTGTATCACTAGGAAAAATCACCAAAATCGAGAAATCGTAAAAAGTGGAAAAATTTTGGATTCGAGTCCAATAATTCTACAAAACTCGATTGGAATAGCAACTGGAAGCTTTTCGGTCACAACGCATCGAGAATTGGCTTCGTCAGAATCTGAAACGGATTTTCCTAGGGGTACCACTAGGAAAAATCATCAAAATAGAGAAATCATAAAAAGTGGTGAAATTTTCGATACGAGCCATATAATTCAGGAAAACTCGATTGGAATAGCTACTGGAAGCTTACCGGTTACAACGCATCGAGAATTGGCTTCGTCGGAATCCGACGAATTTTTACGGATTTTCCTAGGGGTACCACTAGGAAAAATCACAAAAATCGAGAAATCGTAAAAACTGGTGAAATTTTGAATCCGAGTACAATAATTAAGAAAAACTCGATTGAAATTGCTACTGGAAGCTTACCGGTCACAACGCATCGAGAATTGATTTCGTCGGAATTCGAAACGGATTTATCTAGGGCTACCACTAGGGAAAATCACCAAAATCGAGAAATCGTAAAAAGTGGTGAAATTTTTGATCCGAGTCCAAAAATTAAAGAAAACTCGATTGAAATAGCTACTGGAAACTTGCCAGTCACAACACATCGAGAATTGGCTTCGTCAGAATTCGACGAATTTTTACGGATTTCCCTTGGGGTATCACTAGAGAAAATCACCAAAATCGAGAAATCATAAAAAGTGGGAAAATTTTGGATCCGAGTCCAATAATTCAGGAAAACTCGATCGGAATAGCTACTGGAAGCTTGCCGGTCACAACGCATCGAGAATTGGCTTCGTCAGAATCCGAAACGGATTTTCCTAGGGGTACCACTAGGAAAAATCATCAAAATAGAGAAATCATAAAAAGTGGTGAAATTTTGGATACGAGCCATATAATTCAGGAAAACTCGATTGGAATAGCTACTAGAAGCTTACCGGTTACAACGAATCGAGAATTTGTTCGTTGAAATCCGACGAATTTTTACGGATTTTTCTCTAGGGAAAATCACCAAAATCGAGAAATCGTAAAAAGTGGTGAAATTTTGGATCCGAGTCCAATAATTCAGGAAAACTCGATTGGAATAGCTACTGGAAGATTGCCGGTCACAACGCATCGAGAATTGGCTTCGTCGGAATCCGACGAATTTTTACGGATTTTCCTAGGGGTACCACTAGGAAAAATCACAAAAATCGAGAAATCGAAAAAAGTGGTGAAATTTTGTATCCGAGTCCAATAGTTCAGGAAAACTCGATTGGAATAGCTACTATAAGCGTGCCGGTCAGATCGCATCGAGAATTGGCTTCGTCGGAATCCGACGAAGTTTTACGGATTTTCCTATGGGTACCATTAGGGAAAATTAACAAAATCGAGAAATCGTAAAAAGTGGTGAAATTTTAGACCCGAGTCAAATAATTCAGGAAATCTCGATTGGAATAGCTACTGGAAGCTTGCCGGTCACAACGCATCGAGAACTGGTTTCGTCAGAATCCGATGAATTTTTATGGATTTCCCTAGGGGTACCACTAGGGAAAATCACCAAAATCTTAAAATCGTAAAAAGTGGTGAAATTTTAGATACGAGTCCAATAATTCAGTAAAACTCGATTGGAATAAATACTGGAAGTTTGCCGGTCACAACGCATCGAGAATTGGATTCGTCGGAATCCGACGAATTTTTACGGATTTTCCTAGGGGTACCACTAGGGAAAATCACCAAAATCGATAAATCGTAAAAAGTGGTGAAATTTTGGATCCGAGTCCAATAATTCAGGAAAACTAGATTGGAATAGCTACTAGAAGCTTGCAGGTCACAACGCATCGAGAATTGGCTTCGTCGAAATTCGACGAATTTTTACGGATTTCTGAAGGTGTACTACTAGGGAAAATCACCAAAATCGAAAAATCGTAAAAAGTGGTGAAATTTTGGATCCGAGTCCAATAATTCAGGAAAACTCGATTGGAATAGGTATTGGAAGATTGCCGCTCACAATGCATTGAGAATTCGCTTCGTCGGAATTCGACGAATTTTTACGGATTTCCCTAGGGGTACCACTAGAGAAAATCACCAAAATCGAGAAATCGTAAAAAGTGATAAAATTTTGGATCCAAGTCCAATAATTCAGGAAAACTCGATTGGAATAGCTACTGAAAGCTTGCTGGTCACAACGCATTGAGAATTGGTTTCGTCAAAATCCGACGAATTTTTACGGATTTTCCTAGGGGTACCACTAGGGAAAATCACCAAAATCGAGAAATCGTAAAAAGTGGTGAAATTTTGGATTCGAGTCTAATAATTCAGGAAAACTCGATTGGAATAGCTACTGGAAGCTTGCCGGTCACAACGAATTGAGAATTGGCTTCGTCGAAATCCGACGAATTTTTACGGATTTCTGAAGGGGTACCACTAGGAAAAATCACCGAAATCGAAAAACCGTAAAAAGTGGTGAAATTTTTGATCCGAGTCCAATAATTAAGGAAAACTCGATTGGAATAGCTACTGAAAGATTGTCGGTCACAACGCATCGAGAATTGGCTTCGTTGGAATCCGACGAATATTTACGGATTTTCCTAGGGGGTACCACTAGGGAAAATCACCAAAATCGAGAAATCGAAAAAAGTGGTGAAATTTTGGATCCGAGTCCAATAATTCAGGAAAACTAAATTGAAATAGCTACTGGAAGCTTGCCGGTCACAACGCATCGAGAATTGGCTTCGTCGAAATTCAATGAATTTTTTCGGATTTCCCTAGGGTTACCACTAGGGAAAATCACCAAAATCGAGAAATCGAAAAAAATGGTGAAATTTTGGATCCGAGTCCAATAATTCAAGAAAACTCGATTGGAATAGCTACTGGAAGCTTACCGGTCACAATGCAGCGAGAATTTGCTTCGTCAGAATCCGACGAATTTTTACGGATTTCCCTAGTGGTACCACTAGAGAAAATCACAAAAATCGAGAAATCGTAAAATGTGGTGAAATTTTGGATCCGAGTCCAATAATTCAGGAAAACTCGATTGGAATAGCAACTGGAAGCATGACGGTCACAACGCATTAAAAATTGACTTCGTCGGAATCCGAAAAGGATTTCTCTAGGGGTACCACTATGGAAAATCACCAAAATCGAGAAATCGTAAAAAGTGTTGAAATTTTTGATTCGAGTCCAATAATTCAAAAAAACTCGATTGGAATAGCTACTGGAAGCTTGCCGATCACAATTCATCGAGAATTGGTTTCGTCCGCATCTGAAACGGATTTTCCTAAGCGTACCACTAGGAAAAATCACTAAAATCGAAAAATCATAAAATGTGGTACCACTAGGAAAAATCACCAAAATCGAGAAATCGTAAAAAGTGTTGAAATTTTTGATCCGAGTCAAATAATTCAGGAAAACTCGATTGGAATAGCTACTGGAATTTTGCCGGTCACAACGCATCGGGAATTGGCTTCGTCGGAATCCGAAACGGATTTTCCTAGGGGTACCACTAGGAAAAATCACAAAAATCGAAAAATCGTAAAAAGTGGTGAAATTTTGGATCCGAGTCAAATAATTCAGAAAAACTCGATTGGAATAGCTACTGGAAGCTTGCAGGTCACAACGCATTGAGAATTGGCTTCGTCGGAATTTTTACGGATTTCCCTCGGGGTACCACTAGGGAAAATCACCAAAATCGAGAAATCGTAAAAAGTGGTAAAATTTTGGATCCGAGTCCAATAATTCAGAAAAACTCAATCGGAATAGCTACTGGGAGCTTGCCGGTCACAACACATCGAGAATTGGTTTCGTCGGAATCCGACGAATTTTTACGGATTTCCCTAGGGGTACCACTAGGAAAAATCACCAAAATCGAGAAATCGTAAAAAGTTGTAAAATTTTGGATTCGAGTCCAATAATTAAGAAAAACTCGATTGGAATAGCTACTGGAAGCTTGCCGGTCAGATCGCATCGAGAATTGGCTTCGTCGAAATTCGATAAATTTTTAGGGATTTCCCTAGGGGTACCACTAGGGAAAATTAAGAAAATTGAGAAATCGTAAAAAGTTGTGAAATTTTGGACTCAAGTCCAATTATTCAGGAAAACTCGATTATAATAGCTACTGGAAGCTTGCCGGTCACAACGTATCGAGAATTGGTTTCGTCGGAATCCGACGAATTTTTACGGATTTCCCTAGAGCTAACACAAGGAAAAATCACCAAAATCGAGAAATCGTAAAAAGTGGTGAAATTTTGGATCCGAGTAAATTAATTCAGGAAAACTCGATTGCTATTGCTACTAGAAGCTTGCCGTTCACAACGCATCGAGAATTGGCTTCGTCGGAATCCGTCGAATTTTTACGGATTTCCCTAGGGGTACCACTAGGCAAAATCACCAAAATCGAGAAATCGTAAAAAGTGGTGAAATTTTGGATCCGAGTCCAATAATTTAGGAAAACTCGATTGGAATAGCTACTGAAAGCTTGCCGGTCACAACGTATCGAGAATTGGCTTCGTCGGAATCCGAAAATTTTTTACGGATTTCCCTAGGGTTACCACTAGGGAAAATCACCAAAATCGAGAAATCGTAAAAAGTGGTAAAATTTTGAATCAGAGTCCAATAATTCAGGAAACCTTGATTGGAATAGCTACTGGAAGCTTGCCGGTCACAACGCATCGAGAATTGGTTTCGTCGGAATCCAAAACGGATTTCCTTAGGGTTACCACTAGGGATAATCACCAAAATCGAGAAATCGTAAAAAGTGATAAAATTTTGGATCCAAGTCCAATAATTCAGGAAAACTCGATTGGAATAGCTACTGGAAGCTTACCGGTCACAACGCATCTAGAATTGACTTCGTCGGAATCCGACGAATTTTTACGGATTTCCCTAGGGGTACCACTAGGGAAAATCAACAAAATCGAGAAATCTTAAAAAGTGTTGAAATTTTGGATGCGAGTCCAATAATTCAGGAAAATATTGGAATAGCTACTGGAAGCTTGCCGGTCACAACGCATCGGGAATTGACTTCGTCAGAATCCGAAACGGATTTTCCTAGGGGTACCACTATGAAAAATCACCAAAATCGAGAAATCGTAAAAAGTGGTGAAATTTAGGATCCGAGTGCAATAATTCAGGAAAACTCGATTGGAATAGCTTCTTGAAGCTTGTAGGTCACAACGGATCGAGAATTGGCTTCGTCGAAATTTTTACGGAATTCCCTCGGGGTACCACTAGGGAAAATCACCAAAATCGAGAAATCGTAAAAAGTTATGAAATTTTTGATCCGAGTCCAATAATTTAGGAAAACTAAATTAGAATAGCTACTGGATGCTTGCCGGTCACAATGCATCAAGAATTGGCTTCGTCGGAATCCGACATATTTTTACGGATTTTCCTAGGCGTACCACTAGGGAAAATCACCAAAATCGAGAAATCGTAAAAAGTAGTGAAATTTTCGATCCGAGTCAAATAATTCAGGAAAACACAATGGGAATAGCTACTGGACGTTTGCCGGTGACAACGCATCGAGAATTGACTTCGTCGGAATCCGAAACGGATTTCTCTAGGGGTACCACTACGAAAAATCACCAAAATCGAGAAATAGTAAAAAGTGGTGAAATTTTGGATCCGAATCCAATAATTCATGAAAACTATATTGGAATAGCTACCAGAAGCTTGCCGGTAAAAAGACTTCGAGAATTGGCTTCGTCGGAATCCGACGAATTTTTACGGATTTCCCTAGGGGTACTACAAGGGAAAATCACCAAAATCGAGAAATCATAAAAACTTGGAAAATTTTGGATTCGAGTCCAATAATTTAGGAAAACTCGATTGGAATAGCTACTGGAAGCTTGCCGGTCACAACGCATCGAGAATTAGTTTCGTCAAAATTCGAAACGGATTTCCCTAGGGGTACCACTAGGAAAAATCACCACAATCGAGAAATCGTAAAAAGTGGTTAAATTTCTGATTCGAGCCCAATAATTCAGGAAAACTCGATTGGAATAGCAACTGGTAGCTTACCGGTCACAACGCATCGAGAATTGGCTTCGTCGGAATTCGACGATTTTTTACGGATTTCCCTAGGGGTACCACTAGGGAAAATCACAAAAATCTAGAAATCGTAGAAAGTTGTGAAATTTTTGATTCGAGTCCAATAATTCAGGAAAACGCGATTGGAATAGATACTCGAAGCTTGTCGGTCAGATTGCATCGAGAATTAGCTTCGTCGGAATCCGACGAATTTTATGGATTTCCCTAGGGGTAGCACTAAGGAAAATTAACAAAATCGAGAAATCGTAAAAAGTGGTGAAATTTTGGATCCGAGTCCAATAATTCAGGAAAAATCGATGGGAATAGCTACTGGAAGCTTGCCGGTCACAACGCATCGAGAATTGATTTCGTCGAAATCCGACGAATTTTTATGGATTTCCCGAGGGGTACCACTAAGAAAAATCACCAAAATCGAGAAATCGTAAAAAGTGGAAAAATTTTTGATCTGAGTCCAATAATTCAGAAAAACTCGATTGGAATAGCTACTGGAAGCTTACTGGTTACAACGCATCGAGAATTGACTTCATCAGAATCCGACGAATTTTTACGGATTTTCCTAGTGGTACCACGAGGGAAAATCACCAAAACCGAGAAATCGTAAAAAGTGGTGAAATTTTGGATCCGAGTCTAATAATTCAAGAAAACTCGATCGGAATAGCTACTGGAAGCATGACAGTTAAAACGCATCGAGAATTGGCTTCGTCAGAATCCGACGAATTTTTACGGATTTTCCTAGGGTTACCACTAAGGAAAATCACCAAAATTGAGAAATCGTAAAAAGTAGTGAAATTTTGAATCAGAGTCCAATAATTCAGGAAACCTCGATTGGAATAGCTAATGGAAGCTTGCCGGTCACAATGCATCGAGAATTGGTTTCGTCGAAATCCAAAACGGATTTCCCTAGGGTTACCACTAGGGATAATCACCAAAATCGAGAAATCGTAAAAAGTGGTAAAATTTTGGATCCGAGTCCAATAATTCTGGAAAACTCGATTGGAATAGCTACTGGAAGCTTACCGGTCACAACGCATCTAAAATTGGCTTCGTTGGAATCCGACGTATTTTTACGGATTTCCCTAAGGGTACCACTAGGGAAAATCACCAAAATTGAGAAATCGTAAAAAGTGTTGAAATTTTTTATCCGAGTCCAATAATTTAGGAAAACTCGATTGGAATAGCTACTGGAAGCTTGTCGGTCACAACGCATCGGGAATTGGTTTCGTCGGAATCCGAAACGGATTTTCCTAGGGGTACCTATGAAAAATTACCAAAATCGAGAAATCGTAAAAAGTGGTGAAATTTTGGATCCGAGTCCAATAATTCAGGAAAACTCGTTTGGAATATCTACTGGAAGCTTGCAGGTCACAACGCATCGAGAATTGGCTTCGTCGGAATTTTTACGGATTTCCCTCGGGGTACCACTAGGGAAAATCACCAAAATTGAGAAATCGTAAAAAGTGGTGAAATTTTGGATCCGAATCACATAATTCAAGAAAACTCAATTGGAATAGCTACTGGGAGCTTGCCGGTCACAATACATCGAGAATTAGTTTCGTCGAAATCCGACGAATTTTTACGGATTTCCCTAGGGGTACCACTAGGAAAAATCACCAAAATCGAGAAATCGTAAAAAGGGGTGAAATTTTGCTTCCGAGTCCAATAATTAAGGAAAACTCGATTGGAATAGCTACTGGAAGCTTGCCGGTCAGATCGCATCGAGAATTGGCTTCGTCAGAATCCGATGACTTTTTAGGGATTTCTCTAGGGGTACCACTAGGGAAAATTAAGAAAATTGAGAAATCGTAAAAAGTGGTGAAATTTTTGACCCGAGTCCAATTATTCAGGAAAACTCGATTGTAATAGCTACTGGAAGCTTGCCGGTCACAATGCATCGAGAATTGGTTTCGTTGGAATCCGACAAATTTTTACGGATTTCCCTAGGGCTACCACAAGGGAAAATCACCAAAATCGAGAAATCGTAAAAAGTGGTGAAATTTTGGATCCGAGTAAATTAATTCAAGAAAACTCAATTGGAATTGCTACTGGAAGCTTGCCATTCATAACGCATCGAGAATTGGCTTCGTCGGAATCTGTCGAATTTTTACGGATTTCCCTAGGGGTACCACTAGGAAAAATCACCAAAATCGAGAAATCGTAAAAAGTGGTGAAATTTTGGATCCGAGTCTTATAATTGAGGAAAACTCAATTGGAATAGCTACTGGAAGCTTGCCAGTCACAACGGATCGAGAATTGACTTCGTCGGAATCCGACGAATTTTTACGGATTTTCCTAGGGGTACCACTAGGGAAAATCACCAAAACCGAGAAATCGTAAAAAGTGGTGAAATTTTGCATCCGAGTCTAATAATTCAGGAAAACTCGATTGGAATAGCTACTGGAAGCTTGTCGGTCACAACGCATCGAGAATTGGCTTCGTCGGAATCCGATGAATTTTTACGGATTTTCCTAGTGGTACTACTGGGGAAAATCACCAAAATCGAGAAATCGTAAAAAGTGGTGAAATTTTTGATCCGAGTCCAATAATTCAATAAAACTCGATTGGAATAGCTACTGGAAGTATGACGGTCAAAACGCATTGAGAATTGGCTTCGTCGAAATCGGACGAATTTTTACGGATTTTCCTAGGGTTACCACTAAGGCAAATCACCAAAATCGAGAAATAGTAAAAAGTGGTAAAATTTTTTATTAGAGTCCAATAATTTAGGAAATCTCGATTGGAATAGCTACTGGAAGCTTTCCGGTCACAATGCATTGAGAATTGACTTCGTCGGAATCCAAAACGGATTTCCCTAAGGTTACCACTAGGGATAATCACCAAAATCGAGAAATCGTAAAAAGTGGTAAAATTTTGTATCCGAGTCCAATAATTCAGGAAAAATCGATTGGAATAGCTACTGGAAGCTTACCGGTCACAATGCATCTAGTATTGGCTTCGTCGGAATCCGACGAATTTTTACGGATTTCCCTAGGGGTACCACTAGGGAAAATCACCATAATCGAGAAATCGTAAAAAGTGTTGAAATTTTGGATCCGAGTCCAATAATTCAGAAAAACTCGATTGAAATAGCTACTGGAAGCTTGCCGGTCACAACGCATCAGGAATTGGCTTCGTCGGAATCCGAAACGGATTTTCCTAGGGGTACCACTATAAAAAATCTCCAAAATCGAGAAATCGTAAAAAGTTATGAAATTTTGGATCCGAGTCCAATAATTAAGGAAAACTAAATTGGAATAGCTACTGGATGCATGCCGGTCACAATGTATCGAGAATTGGCTTCGTCGGAATCCGACAAATTTTTACGGATTTTCCTAGGGGTACCACTAGGGAAAATCACCAAAATCGAGAAATCGTAAAAAGTGGTGAAATTTTGGATTCGAGTCCAATAATTCAGGAAAACACGATGGGAATAGCTACTGGAAGCTTGTCGGTTACAACGCATCGAGAATTCATTTCGTCGGAATTCGAAACGGATTTCTCTAGGGGTGCCACTAGGAAATATCACCAAAATCGAGAAATAGTAATAAGTTGTAAAATTTTGGATCCGAGTCCAATAATTCAGGAAAATTATATTGGAATAGCTACTTGAAGCTTGCCGGTTTAAACACATCGAGAATTGACTTCGTCGGAATCCGACAAATTTTTACGTATTTCCCTAGGGGTACCATAAGGGAAAATAAACAAAATCGAGAAATCGTAAAAAGTGGGAAAATTTTGGATCGAAGTACAATAATTTAGGAAAACTCGATTGGAATAGCTACTGGAAAATTTCCGATAACAACGCATCGAGAATTGGCTTCTTCGGAATTTGACGAATTTTTACGGATTTCCCGAGGGGTACCACTAGGGAAAATCACAAAAATCTCGATTAGAATAGCTACTGGAAGCTTGCCGGTCAGATCGCATCGAGAATTAGTTTCGTCGAAATCCGATGAATTTTTACGAATTTCCCTAGGGGTACCACTAGGAAAAATTAACAAAATCGAGAAATCGTAAAAAGTGGTAAAATTTTGGACTCGAGTCCAATAATTCAGGAAAACTCGATTGGAATAGCTAGTGCAAGCTTGCCGGTCACAACGCATCGAAAATTATTTTCGTCGGAATCCGATGAATTTTTACGGATTTTCCTAGGGGTATCACTAGGGAAAATCACCAAAATCGAGAAATCGTAAAAAGTTATAAAATTTTTGATCCGAGTCCAATAATTTAGGAAAACTCGATTGGAATAGCTACTGGAAGCTTGCCGGTCACAACGCATCGAGAATTGACTTCGTCGGAATCCGAAACGGATTTCTCTAGCGGTACCACTAGGGAAAATCACCAAAATCGAGAAATCGTAAAAAGTGGTGAAATTTTAAATCCGAATCTAATAATTCAGGAAAAATTGATTGGAATATCTACTGGAAGCTTGCCGGTCACAATG
This sequence comes from Excoecaria cochinchinensis, assembly GCA_947683425.1. Classification (NCBI taxonomy): domain Eukaryota; kingdom Viridiplantae; phylum Streptophyta; class Magnoliopsida; order Malpighiales; family Euphorbiaceae; genus Excoecaria; species Excoecaria cochinchinensis. The sequence goes on along the minus strand of CANTUQ010000206.1, from coordinate 462,824 downwards.
CATCGAGAATTGGCTTCGTCGGAATCCGATGAATTTTTAATGATTTCCCAAGGGGTACCACTAGGGAAAATCACCAAAATCGAGAAATCGTAAAAAATGGTGAAATTTTGGATCCGAGTCCAATAATTCAGGAAAACTCGATTGGAATAGCTACTGGAAGCTTGCCGGTCTCAACGCATCGGGAATTGGTTTCGTCAGAATCCGAAACGGATTTTCCTAGGGGTACCACTATGAAAAATAACCAAAATCGACAAATCGTAAAAAGTTGTGAAATTTTCATCCGAGTCCAATAATTCAGGAAAAATTGATTGGAATAGCTACTGGAAACCTACCGATCACAATGCATCGAGAATTGGCTTCGTCGGAATCCGAAACGGATTTTCCTAGGGTACCACTAGGGAAAATCACCAAAATCGAAAAATCATAAAAAGTGGTAAAATTTTGGATCCGAGTCCAATAATTCAAGAAAACTCGATTTGAATAGCTACTGGAAGCTTGCAGGTCACAACGCATCGAGAATTGGCATCGTCGGAATCCGACGAATTTTTACGGATTTTCCTAGGGGTACCACTAGGGAAAATCACCAAAATCGAGAAATCGTAAAAAGTTGTGAAATTTTCATCCGAGTCCAATAATTCAGGAAAAATTGATTGGAATAGCTACTGGAAACCTACCGATCACAATGCATCGAGAATTGGCTTCGTCGGAATCCGAAACGGATTTTCCTAGGGTACCACTAGGGAAAATCACCAAAATCGAAAAATCAAAAAAAGTGGTAAAATTTTGGATCCGAGTCCAATAATTCAGGAAAACTATATTGGAATAGCTACTGGAACCTTGCCGGTCACAACGCATCGAGAATTGACTTCGTCGGAATCCGTAACGGATTTCTCTAGTGGTACCACTATGGAAAATCACCAAAATCGAGAAATCGTAAAAATTGGTGAAATTTTTGATCCGAGTCCAATAATTCAGGAAAACTCAATTGGAATAGCTACTGGAAGCTTGCCGATCACAATTCATCGAGAATTGGCTTCGTCGAAATCCGAAACGGATTTTCCTAGGGTACCACTAGGGAAAATCACCAAAATCGAGAAATCGTAAAAAGTGGAGAAATTTTGGACCCGAGTCCAATAATTCAGGAAAACTCGATTGGAATAGCTAATGGAAGCTTGCCGGTCACAACGCATCGAAAATTGGTTTCGTCGAAATCCGACGAATTTTTACGGATTTCCCTGGGGGTACCACTAGGGAAAATCACCAAAATCGAGAAATCGTAAAAAGTGGTGAAATTTTTAATCCGAGTCCAATAATTCAGGAAAACTCGATTGGAATAGCTACTGGTAGCTTGCCGGTCACAACGCATCGAGAATTTGCTTCGTCGGAATTCGAAACGGATTTCCCTAGGTGTACCACTAGAAAAAATACCAAAATCGGGAAATCATAAAAAGTGGTAAAATTTTGGATCCGACTCCACTAATTCAGGAAAACTCAATTGGAATAGCTACTGGAAGCTTGCCGGTCACAACGCATCGAGAATTTTCTTCATCGGAATCCGAAATGGTTTTTCCTAGGGGTACCACTCGGGAAAATCACCAAAATCGAGAAATCGTAAAAAGTTGTAAAATTTTGATCCGAGTCCAATAATTTAAGAAAACTCGATTAGAATAGCTACTGGAAGCTTGCTGGTCACAACGCATCGAGAATTGCCTTCGTCGGAATCCGATGAATTTTTACGGATTTCCCTACGGGTACCACTAGGGAAAATCATCAAAATCGAGAAATCATATAAAGTGGTGAAATTTTGGATCCAAGTCCAATAATTCAGGAAAACTCGATTGGAATAGCTACTGGAAGTTTGCCGGTCACAACGCATCGAGAATTCGCTTCATCGGAATCCGACGAATTTTTACGGATTTTCCTAGGGGTACCACTAGGAAAAATCACCAAAATCGAGAAATCGTGAAAAGTGGTGAAATTTTTTATCCGAGTCCAATAGTTCAGGAAAACTCGATTGGAATAGCTACTGGAAACTTGCCGGTCACAACGCATCGAGAATTTGTTTTGTCGGAATCCGAAACGGATTTCTCTAGGGGTACCACTAGCGAAAATCACCAAAATCAAGAAATCGTAAAAAGTGGTAAAATTTTGGATCCGAGTCAAATAATTCAGGAAAACTGGATTGGAATAGCTACTGGAAACTTGCCGGTCACAATGCATCGAGAATTTGTTTCGTCGGAATCCGACGAATTTTTAGGGATTTCTCTAGGGGTACCACTAGGAAAAATCACCAAAATCGAGAAATCGTAAAAAGTTGTGAAATTTTTGATCCGAGTCCAATAATTCAGGAAAACTCGATTGGAATAGCTACAGGAAGCTAACCGGTCACAACGCATCGAGAATTTGCTTCGTCGAAATTCGACGAATTTTTACGGATTTTCCTAGGGGTACCACTAGGAAAAATCACCAAAATCGAGAAATTATAAAAAGTGGTAAAATTTTGGATCCGAGTCCACTAATTAAGGAAAACTCAATTGGAATAGCTACTGGAAGCTTGCCGGTCACAACGCATCGAGAAGTTTCTTCATCGGAATCCGAAACGGATTTCCCTAGGGATACCACTAGGGAAAATCACCAAAATCGAGAAATCATAAAAAGTGGTAAAATTTTTTATCCGAGTCCAGTAATTCAGGAAAACTCGGTTGGAATAGCTACTGGAAGCTTGCCGGTGACAACGTATTGAAAATTGGCTTTGTCGGAATACGACGAATTTTTACGGATTTTCTTAGGGGTACCACTAGTGAAAGGCACCAAAATCGAGAAATCGTGAAAAGTGGTAAAATTTTTGATCCGAGTCCAATAATTCAGGAAAACTCGATTGTAATAACTACTGGAAGCTTACCGATCACAACGCATCGATAATTGGCTTTTTCAGAATCCGACAAATTTTTACGGATTTCCTTAGGGGTCCCACTAGGGAAAATCACCAAAATCGAGGAATCGTAAAAAGTGGTGAAATTTTTTGTCACACCCCAACCTATAACATGGATACTTCTACTCGTGATTAGAGCTAGAAGGACCCAAGATAGATAGGAGTGTCACACCCCACTAGTACAAACATACAAACATCACATATAGAATAATATATCCAGCATAAATAAAAAAAACTTTAAAAGAAAGAAGAGGAATACAGAACAATAGGAACACTTTTATTAATATACAGAAATAGTTCTTTACATGTTACATCAGATTACAAAAAGAACCAATTTACAAAAGCCCAACATACGTAGTTCAAAAGGGCTAACAAAACATTATACTATTACAAAAGAAGGAAAGCCTAAACTATAAAACTTCTGAACTCTAGTTGCGCTGGCCTTCCCGATGCGACACGCCCAGAACCTTTGTACCAAAACCTTCCACACCTGCACGGATAAACACCCGTGCTAAGCGAAATCGCTTAGTGGGGAAAACACTGAATGCACGACCGCCACTCACAGTGACGGTAACAGAAAACACATGATACAATACAATTATATATATATATATATATCATCATACATAGCCGATTCATTTATTTGCATTCTCATTCAGAATTCCAGCACAAAGGCACTCAGTAACACCTGCTTAATCATAATGAGTGGATAACGAGTACACATGGATACTAGAGAGTATCGGTTCTATAAGACAAACACATAGATACCCAAAGGTATCAAACCTTCTTTTTATTTCATTCCAAGTGGTTACACATAGAATCTTAAGAAAGATTCGACAGAAGGATCGCGAGGATCCAATCGGGGGACCTGATCAGGGTCCAAATCGTACACATAGCTGCAGCGGCACATAACTCTATTAGGCATGCCTAACTATCCACTTATTCGACATTAGCAGGTTATGCAAAATCTTATCACATTTTCATACATATAATTCATGTAAATAGACAGTCAAAGCTTTAATGAAAACTGCACACAAAAGAGATTAAGTCATTAAGCAAAAGGAAAAGAAATCAAATTTGGAAGCTGCGTCTGTCGCGCTCGCGACGGTTGTCGCGATCGCGACAGAGACCAAACACATCGCCCCGCCAAGTCTCGCGGTCGCGAGAAGGTCTCGCGCTCGCGAGAGGACAAAGGCATCACCCTCTGTCGCGCTCGCGACATAAGACAATCTTCCCATTCTATCGCGCTCGCGACTACTGCGCGCTCGCGACAGAGGGGAGTCCTGCATTCACTCGGAGGTTGAGCGCTCTGTCGCGCTCGCGACATATGTCGCGGTCGCGACAGAGAGTTCCCTATCGAGCTCTTGGCGCGACACTTCTCGCGCCGGCGCGAGGGTTGAAAGCTCCGCGCTCTGTCGCGCTCGCGACAATGTCGCGATCGCGACAGACACGGGTTTTTCAACTCTTACGCCCAAAATCTGCAGAATTCTCACACAATTCACATCCAAACTTCCAAAATCGATTCCAAACCTCAAAATTCAGCAACACAAGCATCCACAACTCATAACATATTTAAAAGCCCAGCTTTATCACCATTTATCTCAATTAAATCAAATCAATTTCATGTCCAATTGCAAGAATTTCCAAAACAACACATTTAACAATAATTTCAACATTCACACAATTTCTCACAAATCTTACAACAATACTCATGCTCCAGCATCTTATATCATATTTACTTCAAATCCCATCATACATACACCACTCATGACTCTAATCCAAGCAATAACACAACTATACAATTCAAATTACAAATATGTGTACAAAGACAAAATTCCCAAACCTTCTCTCCTTAGCTCCTAATCGCGAGCTCCACTCCCGCTAGCAACTTCCTTTCCTTTTGCCGGTCTAGGAGCCTCCTCTGAACCACAAACCCACAATAAACAGGATCAATTCCACAACAACCCATATGTATACATATACAACTACCCAAACCTAGAGAAGAGGAAGAAGAAGAATCTAAAATACCCATAACCCCAACTCACCTTTAAGCTTTAAATCCACAAGCCAAGCAACTCTAATTACTTCAAATGAAGAAAAGGGAGCAAGATCGGGCCAAGAAGAAGAAGAAAGAAGAAGAAGTAAGAAGAAAAGAGGAAATGGCGTGAGGAAGAGAGGATGATCGGGAAAACAAAAAGGGAAAGGCTGATTTCTCTCTCTCTCACCAAACCCATAAATGCCCACTTATCCTCTTTGCCACATGTCACACTCTCCTTAAGCCACATGCCATCTAACACATCCCACTCCCATACTTGCCTATACACACTAAGCTAACTCCTATTCACACATTTACTTCCATACACTCCCACATACTCTAATCTAATTTCCTCTTCTCACTAATACACACACACATGTACAATAAATAAATCCATAAATAAATAATCCAATTTAACTCACACATAAAAATACACACATATATATACACGGACAGGCTCAAACTACTGGGGTGGTTTTGGGGTGTTACATTTTTGATCCGAGTCACATAATTCTGGAAAACTTGATTGGAATAGCTACTGGAAGCTTGCTGGTCACAACGCATCGAGAATTGGCTTCGTCGGAATCCGAGTCCAATAATTCAGGAAAACTCGATTAGAATAGCTACTGGAAGCTTGCCGGTCATAACGCATCAAGAATTAGATTCGTCAGAATCCGACGAATTTTTACGGATTTCCCTAAGGGTACTACTAGGGAAAATCACCAAAATCGAGAAATCGTAAAAAGTGGTGAAATTTTGGATTCGAGTCCAATAATTCAGGAAAACTCGATCGGAATAGCTACTGGAAGCTTGCCGGTCACAACGCAACAAAAATTTTCTTCGTCGAAATTTGACGAATTTTTACGGATTTCCCTAGTGGTACCACTACGAAAAATCACCAAAATCGAGAAATCGTAAAAATTGGTAAAATTTTGGATCCGAGTCCAATAATTCAGGAAAACTCGATTGGAATAGCTACTGGAAGCTTGCCGGTCACAACATATCGAAAATTTGCTTTGTCGGAATCCGAAACGGATTTCCCTAGGGGTACTACTAGGAAAAATCACCAAAATCGAGAAATCGTAAAAAGTGGTAAAATTTTGGATCCGAGTCCAATAATTCAGGAAAACTCGATTGGAATAGCTACTAGAAGCTTGCCGCTCATCGAGAATTTGCTTTGTCGGAATTCGAAATGGATTTCCCTAGGTGTACCTCTAGGGAAAATCACAAAAATCGAGAAATCGTTAAAAGTTGTAAAATTTCTGATCCGAGCCCAATAATTCAGGAAAACTCAATTAGAATAGCTTCTGAAAGCTTGCCAGTCACAACGAATCGAGAATTAGTTTCGTTGGAATCCGACGAATTTTTACGGATTTTCCAAGTAGTACCACTAGGGATAATCACCAAAATCGAGAAATCGTAAAAAGTGGTGAAATTTTTGATCCGATTCCAATAATTTAGGAAAATTCGGTTGGAATAGCTACTGGAAGCTTGCCGGTCACAACGCATCGAGAATTTGCTTCGTCAAAATCCGAAACGGATTTCCCTAGGGGTACCACTAGGAAAAATCACGAAAATCGAGAAATCGTAAAAAGTGGTAAAATTTTTGATCCGAGTCCAATAATTCAGGAAAACTAGATTGGAATAGCTACAAGAAGCTTGCCGGTCACAACGCATCGAGAATTGGCATCGTCGGAATCCGACGAATTTTTACGGATTTATCTAGGGGTACCACTAGGGAAAATCACCAAAATCGAAAAATCGTAAAAAGTGGTGAAATTTTTGATCCGAGTCCAATAATTCGGGAAAACTCGATTGGATTTGCTACTGGAAGCTTGCCGGTCACAATGCATCGAGAATCGGCTTCGTCGGAATCCGACGAATCTTTACGGATTTCCCTAGGGGCACCACTAGGAAAAATCACCAAAATCGAGAAATCGTAAAAAGTGGTGAAATTTTTGATCCGAGTCCAATAATTCGGGAAAAATCAATTGGAGTAGCTACTGGAAGTTTGTCGGTCACAACGCATCGAGAATCGGCTTCGTCGGAATCCGACGAATTTTTAGGGATTTCCCTAGGGGTACCACTAGGGGAAATCACCAAAATCGTAAAAAGTGGTGAAATTTTGGATCCGAGTCCAATAATTCGGGAAAACTCGATTGGAGTAGCTACTGGAAGCTTGCCGGTCACAACGTATCGAGAATCGGTTTTGTCAGAATCTGACGAATTTTTACGGATTTCCCTAGGGGTACCACTAGGGAAAATCACCAAAATCGAGAAATCGTAAAAAGTGGTGAAATTTTGGATCCGAGTCCAATAATTTGGGAAAACTCGATTGGAGTAGCTACTGGAAGCTTGCCGGTCACAACGCATCGAGAATCGGCTTCGTCGAAATCCGACGAATTTTTACGGATTTCCCCAGGGGTACCACTAGGGAAAATCACCAAAATCGAGAAATCGTAAAAAGTGGTGATATTTTGAATCCGAGTCCAATAATTCGGGAAAACTCGATTGGAGTAGCTACTGGAAGTTTGCCGGTCACAACGCATCGAGAATCGGCTTCGTCGGAATCCGACGAATTTTTACGGATTTCTCTAGGGGTACCACTAGGGAAAATCACCAAAATCGAAAAATCGTCAAAAGTGGTGAAATTTTGGATCCGAGTCCAATAATTCAGGAAAACTCGATTGAAGTAGCTACTGGAAGCTTCCCGGTCACAACGCATCGAGAATCGGCTTCGTCGGAATCCGAAGAATTTTTACGGATTTTCCTAGGGACTAGGGAAAATCACAAAAATCGTAAAAGTGGTGAAATTTTGGATCCGAGTCCAATAATTAGGAAAAACTCGATTGGAGTAGCTACTGGAAGCTTGTCGGTCACAACGCATCGAGAATCGGCTTCGTCGGAATCCGACGAATTTTTACGGATTTCCCTAAGGGTACCACTAGGAAAAATCACCAAAATCGAGAAATCGTAAAAAGTGGTGAAATTTTGGATCCGAGTCCAATAATTCGGGAAAACTCGATTGGATTTTCTACTAGAAGCTTGCCGGTCACAACACATCGAGAATCGGCTTCGTCGAAATTCGACGAATCTTTACGGATTTCCCTAGGGGTACCACTAGGGAAAATCACCAAAATCGAGAAATCGTAAAAAGTGGTGAAATTTTTGATCCGAGTCCAATAATTCAGGAAAAATCGATTGAAGTAGCTACTGGAAGCTTGTCGGTCACAACGCATCGAGAATCGGCTTCGTCGGAATCCGACGAATTTTTAGGGATTTCCCTAGGGGTACCACTAGGGGAAATCACCAAAATCGTAAAAAGTGGTGAAATTTTGGATCCGAGTCCAATAATTCGGGAAAACTCGATTGGAGTAGCTACTGGAAGCTTGCCGGTCACAACGTATCGAGAATCGGTTTTGTCAGAATCTGACGAATTTTTACGGATTTCCCTAGGGGTACCACTAGGGAAAATCACCAAAATCGAGAAATCGTAAAAAGTGGTGAAATTTTGGATCCGAGTCCAATAATTTGGGAAAACTCGATTGGAGTAGCTACTGGAAGCTTGCCGGTCACAACGCATCGAGAATCGGCTTCGTCGAAATCCGACGAATTTTTACGGATTTCCCTAGGGGTACCACTAGGGAAAATCACCAAAATCGAGAAATCGTAAAAAGTGGTGATATTTTGAATCCGAGTCCAATAATTCGGGAAAACTCGATTGGAGTAGCTACTGGAAGCTTGCCGGTCACAACGCATCGAGAATCGGATTCGTCGGAATCCGACGAATTTTTACGGATTTTCCTAGGGGTACCACTAGGGAAAATCACCAAAATCGAAAAATCGTCAAAAGTGGTGAAATTTTGGATCCGAGTCCAATAATTCAGGAAAACTCGATTGAAGTAGCTACTGGAAGCTTCCCGGTCACAACGCATCGAGAATCGGCTTCGTCGGAATCCGAAGAATTTTTACGGATTTTCCTAGGGACTAGGAAAAATCACAAAAATCGTAAAAGTGGTGAAATTTTGGATCCGAGTCCAATAATTAGGAAAAACTCGATTGGAGTAGCTACTGGAAGCTTGTCGGTCACAACGCATCGAGAATCGGCTTCGTCGGAATCCGACGAATTTTTACGGATTTCCCTAAGGGTACCACTAGGAAAAATTACCAAAATCGAGAAATCGTAAAAAGTGGTGAAATTTTGGATCCGAGTCCAATAATTCGGGAAAACTCGATTGGATTTGCTACTAGAAGCTTGCCGGTCACAACACATCGAGAATCGGCTTCGTCGAAATCCGACGAATCTTTACGGATTTCCCTAGGGGTACCACTAGGGAAAATCACCAAAATCGAGAAATCGTAAAAAGTGGTGAAATTTTTGATCCGAGTCCAATAATTCAGGAAAAATCGATTGGATTAGCTACTGGAAGCTTGTCGGTCACAACGCATCGAGAATCGGCTTCGTCGGAATCCGACGAATTTTTACGGATTTCCCTAGGGGTACCACTAGGGAAAATCACCAAAATCGTAAAAAGTGGTGAAATTTTGGATCCGAGTCCAATAATTCGGGAAAACACAATTGGAGTTGCTACTAGAAGCTTACCGGTCACAACGCATCGAGAATCGGCTTCGTCGAAATCCGACGAATCTTTACGGATTTCCCTAGGGGTACCACTAGGAAAAATCACCAAAATTGAGAAATCGTAAAAAGTGGTGAAATTTTTGATCCGAGTCTAATAATTCGGGTAAACTCAATTGGAGTAGCTACTGGAAGCTTGCCGGTCACAACACATCGAGAATCCGCTTCGTCGGAATCCGACGAAGTTTTACGAATTTTCCTAGGGGTACCACTAGGGAAAATCACCAAAATCGAGAAACCGTAAAAAGTGGTAAAATTTTGGATCCGAGTCCAATAATTCGGGAAAACTAGATTGGAGTAGCTACTGGAAGCTTGCCGGTCAAAACGCATCGAGAATCCGCTTCATCGGAATCCGACGAATTTTTACGGATTTTCCTAGGGGTACCACTAGGGAAAATTACCAAAATCGAGAAATCGTAAAAAGTGGTGAAATTTTGGATCCGAGTCCAATAATACAAGAAAACTCGATTGGAGTAGCTACTGGAAGCTTGCCGGTCACAACGTATCGAGAATCGGCTTCGTCGGAATCCGACGAATTTTTACGGATTTCCCTAGGGGTACCACTAGGAAAAATCACCAAAATCGAGAAATCGTAAAAATGGCGATATTTTGGATCCGAGTCCAATAATTCGGGAAAACTCGATTGGAGTAGCTACTGGAATCTTGCCGGTCACAACGCATCGAGAATCGGCTTCGTCGGAATCCGACGAATTTTTACGGATTTCCCTAGCGGTACCACTAGGGAAAATCACCAAAATCTAGAAATCGTAAAAAGTGGTGAAATTTTAGATCCGAGTCCAATAATTCGGGAAAACTCGATTGGATTTGCTACTAGAAGCTTGCCGGTCACAACGCATCGATAATCGGCTTCGTCGGAATCCGACGAATCTTTACGGATTTCCCTAGGGGTACCACTAGGAAAAATCACCAAAATCGAGAAATCGTAAAAAGTTGTAAAATTTTGGATCCGAGTCCAATAATTCGGGAAAAATCGATTGGAGTAGCTACTGCAAGCTTGTCAGTCACAACGCATCGAGAATCGGCTTTGTCGGTATCCGACGAATTTTTACGGATTTCCCTAGGGGTACCACTAGGGAAAATCACCAAAATCGTAAAAAGTGGTGAAATTTTTGATCCGAGTCCAATAATTCGGGAAAACTCGATTGGAGTAGCTACTGGAAGCTTGCCGGTCACAACACATCGAGAATCCGCTTCGTCGGAATCCGACGAAGTTTTACGGATTTCCCTAGGGGTACCACTAGGTAAAATCACCAAAATCGAGAAACCGTAAAAAGTGGTAAAATTTTGGATCCGAGTCCAATAATTCGGAAAAACTAGATTGGAGTAGCTACTGGAAGCTTGCCGGTCAAAACGCATCGAGAATCCGCTTCGTCGGAATCCGACGAATTTTTACGGATTTTCCTTGGGGTACCACTAGGGAAAATTACCAAAATCGAGAAATCGTAAAAAGTGGTGAAATTTTGGATCCGAGTCCAATAATACGGGAAAACTCGATTGGAGTAGCTACTGGAAGCTTGCCGGTCACAACGCATCGAGAATCGACTTCGTCGGAATCCGACGAATTTTTACGGATTTCCCTAGGGGTACCACTAGGGAAAATCATCAAAATCGTAAAAAGTGGTGAAATTTTTGATCCGAGTCCAATAATTCGGGAAAACTCGATTGGAGTAGCTACTGGAATCTTGCCGGTCACAACGCATCGAGAATCGGCTTCGTCGGAATCCGACGAATTTTTACGGATTTCCCTAGCGGTACCACTAGGGAAAATCACCAAAATCTAGAAATCGTAAAAAGTGGTGAAATTTTAGATCCGAGTCCAATAATTCGGGAAAACTCGATTGGATTTGCTACTAGAAGCTTGCCGGTCACAACGCATCGAGAATCGGCTTCGTCGGAATCCGACGAATCTTTACGGATTTCCCTAGGGGTACCACTAGTGAAAATCACCAAAATCGAGAAATCGTAAAAAGTGGTAAAATTTTGGATCCGAGTCCAATAATTCAGAAAAAATCGATTGGAGTAGCCACTGCAAGCTTTTCGGTCACAACGCATCGAGAATCGGCTTTTTCGATATTCGACGAATTTTTACGGATTTCCCTAGGGGTACCACTAGGGAAAATCACCAAAATCGTAAAAAGTGGTGAAATTTTGGATCCGAGTCCAATAATTCGGGAAAACTCGATTGGAGTAGCTACTGGAAGCTTGCCGGTCACAACACATCGAGAATCCGCTTCGTCGGAATCCGACGAAGTTTTACGGATTTCCCTAGGGGTACCACTAGGGAAAATCACCAAAATCGAGAAACCGTAAAAAGTGGTAAAATTTTGGATCCGAATCCAATAATTCGGGAAAACTAGATTGGAGTAGCTACTGGAAGCTTTCCGGTCACAACGCATCGAGAATCCGCTTCGTCGGAATCCGATGAATTTTTACGGATTTCCCTAGGGGTACCACTAGGGAAAATCACCAAAATCGAGAAATCGTAAAAAGTGGTGAAATTTTGGATCCGAGTCCAATAATACGGGAAAACTCGATTGGAGTAGCTACTGGAAGCTTGCCGGTTACAACGCATCGAGAATCGGCTTCGTCGGAATCCGACGAATTTTTACGGATTTCCCTAGGGGTACCACTAGGGAAAATCACCAAAATCAAAAAATCGTCAAAAGTGGTGAAATTTTGGATCCGAGTCCAATAATTCAGGAAAACTCAATTGAAGTAGCTACTGGAAGCTTGCCGGTCACAACGCATCGAGAATCGGCTTCGTCGGAATCCGAAAAATTTTTACGGATTTTCCTAGGGGTACCACTAGGGAAAATCACAAAAATCGTAAAAGTGGTGAAATTTTGGATCCGAGTCCAATAATTAGGAAAAACTCGATTGGAGTAGCTACTGGAAGCTTGTCGGTCACAACGCATCGAGAATCGGCTTCGTCGGAATCCGACGAATTTTTACGGATTTCCCTAGGGGTACCACTAGGAAAAATCACCAAAATCGAGAAATCGTAAAAAGTGGTGAAATTTTTGATCCGAGTCCAATAATTCGGGAAAACGCGATTGGATTTGCTACTAGAAGCTTGCCGGTCACAACCCATCGAGAATCGGCTTCGTCGGAATCCGACGAATCTTTACGGATTTCCCTAGGGGTACCACTAGGAAAAATCACCAAAATCGAGAAATCGTAAAAAGTGGTGAAATTTTTGATCCGAGTCCAATAATTCAGGAAAAATCGATTGGAGTAGCTACTAGAAGCTTGTCGGTCACAACGCATCGAGAATCGGCTTCGTCGGAATCCGACGAATTTTTACGGATTTCCCTAGGGGTACCACTAGGGAAAATCACCAAAATCGTAAAAAGTGGTGAAATTTTGGATCCGAGTCCAATAATTCGGGAAAACTCAATTGGAGTAGCTACTGGAAGCTTACCGGTCACAACGCATCGAGAATCGTCTTCGTCGAAATCCGACGAATCTTTACGGATTTCCCTAGGGGTACCACTAGGGAAAATCACCAAAATTGAGAAATCGTAAAAAGTGGTGAAATTTTGGATCCGAGTCCAATAATTCGGGTAAACTCGATTGGAGTAGCTACTGGAAGCTTGCCGGTCACAACACATCGAGAATCCGCTTCGTCGGAATCCGACGAAGTTTTACGAATTTTCCTAGGGGTACCACTAGGGAAAATCACCAAAATCGAGAAACCGTAAAAAGTGGTAAAATTTTGGATCCGAGTCCAATAATTCGGGAAAACTAGATTGGAGTAGCTACTGGAAGCTTGCCGGTCAAAACGCATCGAGAATCCGATTCATCGGAATCCGACGAATTTTTACGGATTTCCCTAGGGGTACCACTAGGGAAATTTACCAAAATCGAGAAATCGTAAAAAGTGGTGAAATTTTGGATCCGAGTCCAATAATACGGGAAAACTCGATTGGAGTAGCTACTGGAAGCTTGCCGGTCACAACGCATCGAGAATCTGCTTCATCGGAATCCAACGAATTTTTACGGATTTCCCTAGGAGTACCACTAGGAAAAATCACCAAAATCGAGAAATCGTAAAAATGGTGATATTTTGGATCCGAGTCCAATAATTCGGGAAAACTTGATTGGTGTAGCTACTGGAAGCTTGCCGGTCAAAACGTATCGAGAATCCGCTTCGTCGGAATCCGACGAATTTTTACGGATTTCCCTAGGGGTACCACTAGGGAAAATTACCAAAATCGAGAAATCGTAAAAAGTGGTGAAATTTTGAATCCGAGTCAAATAATACGGGAAAACTCGATTGGAGTAGCTACTGGAAGCTTGCCGGTCACAACGCATCGAGAATCGGCTTCGTCGGAATCCGACGAATTTTTACGGATTTCCCTAGGGGTACCACTAGGGAAAATCACCAAAATCGAGAAATCGTAAAAAGTGGTGAAATTTTTGATCCGAGTCCAATAATTCAGGAAAAATCGATTGGAGTAGCTACTGGAAGCTTGTTGGTCACAACGCATCGAGAATCGGCTTCGTCGGAATCCGACGAATTTTTACGGATTTGCCTAGGGGTACCACTAGGGAAAATCATCAAAATCGTAAAAAGTGGTGAAATTTTTGATCCGAGTCCAATAATTCGGGAAAACTCAATTGGAGTAGCTACTGGAAGCTTACCGGTCACAACGCATCGAGAATCGGCTTCGTCGAAATCCGACGAATCTTTACGGATTTCCCTAGGGGTACCACTAGGGAAAATCACCAAAATTGAGAAATCGTAAAAAGTGGTGAAATTTTGGATCCGAGTCCAATAATTTGGGTAAACTCGATTGGAGTAGCTACTGGAAGCTTGCTGGTCACAACACATCGAGAATCCGCTTCGTCGGAATCCGACGAAGTTTTACGAATTTTCCTAGGGGTACCACTAGGGAAAATCACCAAAATCGAGAAACCGTAAAAAGTGGTAAAATTTTGGATCCGAGTCCAATAACTCGGGAAAACTAGATTGGAGTAGCTACTGGAAGCTTGCCGGTCAAAACGTATCGAGAATCCGCTTCGTCGGAATCCGACGAATTTTTACGGATTTCCCTAGGGGTACCACTAGGGAAAATTACCAAAATCGAGAAATCGTAAAAAGTGATGAAATTTTGGATCCGAGTCCAATAATACGGGAAAAATCGATTGGAGTAGCTATTGGAAGCTTGCCGGTCACAACGCATCGAGAATCGGCTTCGTCGGAATCCGACGAATTTTTACGGATTTCCCTAGGGGTACCACTAGGAAAAATCACCAAAATCGAGAAATCGTAAAAATGGTGATATTTTGGATCCGAGTCCAATAATTCGGGAAAACTTGATTGGAGTAGCTACTGGAATCTTGCCGGTCACAACGCATCGAAAATCGGCTTCGTCGGAATCCAACAAATTTTTACGGATTTACCTAGCGGTACCACTAGGGAAAATCACCAAAATCGAGAAATCATAAAAAGTGGTGAAATTTTAAATCCGAGTCCAATAATTCGGGAAACCTCGATTGGATTTGCTACTAGAAGCTTGCCGGTCGCAACGCATCGAGAATCGGCTTCGTCGGAATCCGACGAATCTTTACGGATTTCCCTAGGGGTACCACTAGGGAAAATCACCAAAATCGAGAAATCGTAAAAAGTGGTAAAATTTTGGATCCGAGTCCAATAATTCGGGAAAAATCGATTGGAGTAGCTACTGCAAGCTTGTCGGTCAGAACGCATCGAGAATCGGCTTTGTCGGTATCCGACGAATTTTTACGGATTTCCCTAGGGGTACCACTAGGGAAAATCACAAAAATCGTAAAAAGTGATGAAATTTTGGATCCGAGTCCAATAATTCGGGAAAACTCGATTGGAGTAGCTATTGGAAGCTTGCAGGTCACAACACATCGAGAATCCGCTTCGTCGGAATCCGACGAAGTTTTACGGTTTTCCCTAGGGGTACCACTAGGAAAAATCACCAAAATCGAGAAACCGTAAAAAGTGGTAAAATTTTGGATCCGAGTCCAATAATTCGGGAAAACTAGATTGGAGTAGCTACTGGAAGCTTTCCGGTCAAAATGCATCGAGAATCCCTTTCGTCGGAATCCGACGAATTTTTACGGATTTCCCTAGGGGTACCACTAGGGAAAATCACCAAAATCGAGAAATCGTAAAAAGTGGTGAAATTTTGGATCCGAGTCCAATAATACGGGAAAACTCGATTGGAGTAGCTACTGGAAGCTTACCGGTCACAACGCATCGAGAATCGGCTTCGTCGGAATCCGACGAATTTTTACGGATTTCCCTAGGGGTACCACTTTGAAAAATCACCAAAATCGAGAAATCGTAAAAATGGTGATATTTTGGATCCGAGTCCAATAATTCGGGAAAACTCGATTGGAGTAGCTACTGGAATCTTGCCGGTCACAACGCATCGAGAATCGGCTTCGTCGGAATCCGACGAATTTTTACGGATTTCCCTAGCGGTACCACTAGGGAAAATCACCAAAATCGAGAAATCGTAAAAAGTGGTGAAATTTTGGATCCGAGTCCAATAATTCGGGAAAACTCGATTGGATTTGCTACTAGAAGCTTGCCGGTCACAACCCATCGAAAATCGGCTTCGTCGGAATCCGACGAATCTTTACGGATTTCCCTACCACTAGGGAAAATCACCAAAATCTAGAAATCGTAAAAAGTGGTAAAATTTTGGATCTGAGTCCAATAATTCGGGAAAAATCGATTGGAGTAGCTACTGCAAGCTTGTCGGTCACAACGCATCGAGAATCGGCTTTGTCGGTATCCGACGAATTTTTACGGATTTCCCTAGGGGTACCACTAGGGAAAATCACCAAAATCGTAAAAAGTGGTGAAATTTTGGATCCGAGTCCAATAATTCGGGAAAACTCGATTGGAGTAGCTACTGGAAGCTTGCCGGTTACAACGCATCGAGAATCGGCTTCGTCGGAATCCGACGAATTTTTACGGATTTCCCTAGGGGTACCACTAGGGAAAATCACCAAAATCAAAAAATCGTCAAAAGTGGTGAAATTTTGGATCCGAGTCCAATAATTCAGGAAAACTCGATTGAAGTAGCTACTGGAAGCTTGCCGGTCACAACGCATCGAGAATCGGCTTCGTCGGAATCCGAAAAATTTTTACGGATTTTCCTAGGGGTACCACTAGGGAAAATCACAAAAATCGTAAAAGTGGTGAAATTTTGGATCCGAGTCCAATAATTAGGAAAAACTCGATTGGAGTAGCTACTGGAAGCTTGTCAGTCACAACGCATCGAGAATCGGCTTCGTCGAAATCCGACGAATTTTTACGGATTTCCCTAGGGGTACCACTAGGGAAAATCACCAAAATCGAGAAATCGTAAAAAGTGGTGAAATTTTTGATCCGAGTCCAATAATTCGGGAAAACTCGATTGGATTTGCTACTAGAAGCTTGCCGGTCACAACCCATCGAGAATCGGCTTCGTCGGAATCCGACGAATCTTTACGGATTTCCCTAGGGGTACCACTAGGAAAAATCACCAAAATCGAGAAATCGTAAAAAGTGGTGAAATTTTTGATCCGAGTCCAATAATTCAGGAAAAATCGATTGGAGTAGCTACTAGAAGCTTGTCGGTCACAACGCATCGAGAATCGGCTTCGTCGGAATCCGACGAATTTTTACGGATTTCCCTAGGGGTACCACTAGGGAAAATCACCAAAATCGTAAAAAGTGGTGAAATTTTGGATCCGAGTCCAATAATTCGGGAAAACTCAATTGGAGTAGCTACTGGAAGCTTACCGGTCACAACGCATCGAGAATCGTCTTCGTCGAAATCCGACGAATCTTTACGGATTTCCCTAGGGGTACCACTAGGGAAAATCACCAAAATTGAGAAATCGTAAAAAGTGGTGAAATTTTGGATCCGAGTCCAATAATTCGGGTAAACTCGATTGGAGTAGCTACTGGAAGCTTGCCGGTCACAACACATCGAGAATCCGCTTCGTCGGAATCCGACGAAGTTTTACGAATTTTCCTAGGGGTACCACTAGGGAAAATCACCAAAATCGAGAAACCGTAAAAAGTGGTAAAATTTTGGATCCGAGTCCAATAATTCGGGAAAACTAGATTGGAGTAGCTACTGGAAGCTTGCCGGTCAAAACGCATCGAGAATCCGATTCATCGGAATCCGACGAATTTTTACGGATTTCCCTAGGGGTACCACTAGGGAAAATTACCAAAATCGAGAAATCGTAAAAAGTGGTGAAATTTTGGATCCGAGTCCAATAATACGGGAAAACTCGATTGGAGTAGCTACTGGAAGCTTGCCGGTCACAACGCATCGAGAATCTGCTTCATCGGAATCCAACGAATTTTTACGGATTTCCCTAGGAGTACCACTAGGAAAAATCACCAAAATCGAGAAATCGTAAAAATGGTGATATTTTGGATCCGAGTCCAATAATTCGGGAAAACTTGATTGGAGTAGCTACTGGAAGCTTGTCGGTCAAAACGCATCGAGAATCCGCTTCGTCGGAATCCGACGAATTTTTACGGATTTCCCTAGGGGTACCACTAGGGAAAATTACCAAAATCGAGAAATCGTAAAAAGTGGTGAAATTTTGAATCCGAGTCAAATAATACGGGAAAACTCGATTGGAGTAGCTACTGGAAGCTTGCCGGTCACAACGCATCGAGAATCGGCTTCGTCGGAATCCGACGAATTTTTACGGATTTCCCTAGGGGTACCACTAGGGAAAATCACCAAAATCGAGAAATCGTAAAAAGTGGTGAAATTTTTGATCCGAGTCCAATAATTCAGGAAAAATCGATTGGAGTAGCTACTGGAAGCTTGTTGGTCACAACGCATCGAGAATCGGCTTCGTCGGAATCCGACGAATTTTTACGGATTTGCCTAGGGGTACCACTAGGGAAAATCATCAAAATCGTAAAAAGTGGTGAAATTTTTGATCCGAGTCCAATAATTCGGGAAAACTCAATTGGAGTAGCTACTGGAAGCTTACCGGTCACAACGCATCGAGAATCGGCTTCGTCGAAATCCGACGAATCTTTACGGATTTCCCTAGGGGTACCACTAGGGAAAATCACCAAAATTGAGAAATCGTAAAAAGTGGTGAAATTTTGGATCCGAGTCCAATAATTTGGGTAAACTCGATTGGAGTAGCTACTGGAAGCTTGCCGGTCACAACACATCGAGAATCCGCTTCGTCGGAATCCGACGAAGTTTTACGAATTTTCCTAGGGGTACCACTAGGGAAAATCACCAAAATCGAGAAACCGTAAAAAGTGGTAAAATTTTGGATCCGAGTCCAATAACTCGGGAAAACTAGATTGGAGTAGCTACTGGAAGCTTGCCGGTCAAAACGTATCAAGAATCCGCTTCGTAGGAATCCGACGAATTTTTACGGATTTCCCTAGGGGTACCACTAGGGAAAATTACCAAAATCGAGAAATCGTAAAAAGTGATGAAATTTTGGATCCGAGTCCAATAATACAGGAAAAATCGATTGGAGTAGCTATTGGAAGCTTGCCGGTCACAACGCATCGAGAATCGGCTTCGTCGGAATCCGACGAATTTTTACGGATTTCCCTAGGGGTACCACTAGGAAAAATCACCAAAATCGAGAAATCGTAAAAATGGTGATATTTTGGATCCGAGTCCAATAATTCGGGAAAACTCGATTGGAGTAGCTACTGGAATCTTGCCGGTCACAACGCATCAAAAATCGGCTTCGTCGGAATCCAACAAATTTTTACGGATTTACCTAGCGGTACCACTAGGGAAAATCACCAAAATCGAGAAATCATAAAAAGTGGTGAAATTTTAAATCCGAGTCCAATAATTCGGGAAACCTCGATTGGATATGCTACTAGAAGCTTGCCGGTCACAACGCATCGAGAATCGGCTTCGTCGGAATCCGACGAATCTTTACGGATTTCCCTAGGGGTACCACTAGGGAAAATCACCAAAATCGAGAAATCGTAAAAAGTGGTAAAATTTTGGATCCGAGTCCAATAATTCGGGAAAAATTGATTGGAGTAGCTACTGCAAGCTTGTCGGTCAGAACGCATCGAGAATCGGCTTTGTCGGTATCCGACGAATTTTTACGGATTTCCCTAGGGGTACCACTAGGGAAAATCACCAAAATCGTAAAAAGTGATGAAATTTTGGATCCGAGTCCAATAATTCGGGAAAACTCGATTGGAGTAGCTATTGAAAGCTTGCCGGTCACAACACATCGAGAATCCGCTTCGTCGGAATCCGACGAAGTTTTACGGTTTTTCCTAGGGGTACCACTAGGGAAAATCACCAAAATCGAGAAACCGTAAAAAGTGGTAAAATTTTGGATCCGAGTCCAATAATTCGGGAAAACTAGATTGGAGTAGCTACTGGAAGCTTGCCGGTCAAAATGCATCGAGAATCCCTTTCGTCGGAATCCGACGAATTTTTACGGATTTCCCTAGGGGTACCACTAGGGAAAATCACCAAAATCGAGAAATCGTAAAAAGTGGTGAAATTTTGGATCCGAGTCCAATAATACGGGAAAACTCGATTGGAGTAGCTACTGGAAGCTTGCCGGTCACAACGCATCGAGAATCGGCTTCGTCGGAATCCGACGAATTTTTACGGATTTCCCTAGGGGTACCACTAGGAAAAATCACCAAAATCGAGAAATCGTAAAAATGGTGATATTTTGGATCCGAGTCCAATAATTCGGGAAAACTCGATTGGAGTATCTACTGGAATCTTGCCGGTCACAACGCATCGAGAATCGGCTTCGTCGGAATCCGACGAATTTTTACGGATTTCCCTAGCGGTACCACTAGGGAAAATCACCAAAATCGAGAAATCGTAAAAAGTGGTGAAATTTTGGATCCGAGTCCAATAATTCGGGAAAACTCGATTGGATTTGCTACTAGAAGCTTGCCGGTCACAACCCATCGAAATCGGCTTCGTCGGAATCCGACGAATCTTTACGGATTTCCCTACCACTAGGGAAAATCACCAAAATCTAGAAATCGTAAAAAGTGGTAAAATTTTGGATCTGAGTCCAATAATTCGGGAAAAATCGATTGGAGTAGCTACTGCAAGCTTGTCGGTCACAACGCATCGAGAATCGGCTTTGTCGGTATCCGACGAATTTTTACGGATTTCCCTAGGGGTACCACTAGGGAAAATCACCAAAATCGTAAAAAGTGGTGAAATTTTGGATCCGAGTCCAATAATTCGGGTAAACTCGATTGGAGTAGCTACTGGAAGCTTGCCGATCACAACACATCGAGAATCGGCTTCGTCGGAATCCGACGAATCTTTACGGATTTCCCTAGGGGTACCACTATGGAAAATCACCAAAATCGAGAAATCGTAAAAAGTGGTGAAATTTTTGATCTGAGTCCAATAATTCGGGAAAACTCGATTGGAGTAGCTACTGGAAGCTTGCCGGTCACAACGCATCGAGGATCCGCTTCGTCGGAATCCGACGAATTTTTACGGATTTCCCTAGGGGTACCACTAGGGAAAATCAAGAAAATCGAGAAATCGTAAAAAGTGGTGAAATTTTTGATCGGAGTCAAATATTTCGGGAAAACTCGATTGGAGTAGCTACTGGAAGCTTTCCGGTCAGAACACATCGAGAATCCGCTTCGTCTGAATCCGACGAATTTTTACGGATTTTCCTAGGGGTACCACTAGGAAAAATCACCAAAATCGAGAAATCGTAAAAAGTAGTGAAATTTTGGATCCGAGTCCAATAATTCGGGAAAACTCAATTGGAGTAGCAACTGGAAGCTTGTCGGTCACAACGTATCGAGAATCGGCTTCGTCGAAATCCGACGAATTTTTATGTATTTCCCTAGGGGTACCACTAGGGAAAATCACCAAAATCTAGAAATCGTAAAAAGTGGTGAAATTTTGGATCCGAGTCCAATAATTCGGGAAAACTCGATTGGAGTAGCTACTGGAAGCTTGCCGGTCACAACGCATCGATAATCGGATTCGTCGGAATCCGATGAATTTTTACGGATTTTCCTAGGGGTACCTCTAGGGAAAATCACCAAAATCGAGAAATCGTAAAAAGTGGTGAAATTTTGGATCCGAATCCAATAATTCGGGAAAAGTCGATTGGAGTAGCTACTGTAAGCTTGCCGGTCACAACGCATCGAGAATCGGCTTCGTCGGAATCCGACGAATTTTTACGAATTTCCCAAGGGGTACCACTAGGGAAAATCACCAAAATCGAGAAAAGTGGTGAAATTTTGGATCTGAGTCCAATAATTCGGGAAAACTCGATTGGAGTAGCTATTGGAAGCTTGCCGGTCACAACATATCGATAATCGGTTTCGTCGGAATACGACGAATTTTTACGGATTTCCCTAGGGGTACCACTAGGGAAAATCACAAAAATCGTAAAAAGTGGTGAAATTTTGGATCCGAGTCAAATAATTCGGGAAAACTCGATTGGAGTAGCTACTGGAGGCTTGCCGGTCACAACGCATCGAGAATCGGCTTCGTCGGAATCCGACGAATTTTTACGGATTTCCCTAGGTTACCACTAGGGAAAATCACCAAAATCGAGAAATCGTAAAAAGTTGTAAATTTTTTTATCCGAGTCCAATAATTCGGGAAAACTCGATTGGAGTAGCTACTGGAAGCTTGCCGGTCACAACGCATCGAGAATCGGCTTCGTCGAAATCTGATAAATTTTTACGGATTTCCCTAGGAATATCACTAGGGAAAATCACCAAAATCGTAAAAAGTGGTGAAATTTATGATCCGAGTCCAATAATTCGGGAAAACTCGATTGGAGTAGCTACTGGAAGCTTGCCGGTCACAACGCATCGAGAATCGGCTTCATCGGAATTCGATGAATTTTTACGGATTTCCCTAGGGGTACCACTACGGAAAATCACAAAAATTGAGAAATCGTAAAAAGAGGTAAAATTTTGGATTCGAGTCCAATAATTCGGGAAAACTCGATTGGAGTAGCTACTGGAAGCTTGCCGGTCACAACGCATCGAGAATCGGTTTTCGTCGGAATCCGACGAATTTTTACGGATTTCCTAGGGGTACCACTAGGGAAAATCACAAAAATCGTAAAAAGTGGTGAAATTTTGGATCCGAGTCCAATAATTCGGGAAAACTCGATTGGAGTAGCTACTGGAAGCTTGCCGGTCACAACGCATCGAGAATCGGTCTCGTCGGAATCTGACGAATTTTTACGAATTTCCCTAGGGGTACCAATAGGGAAAATCACCAAAATCGAGTAATCGTAAAAATTGGTGATATTTTGGATCCGAGTCCAATAATTCGGGAAAACTCGATTGGAGTAGCTACTGGAAGTTTACGGGCACAACGCATCGAGAATCGGCTTCGTCGGAATCCGATGAATTTTTATGGATTTCCCTAGGGTTACCACTAGGGAAAATCACCAAAATCGAGAAATCGTAAAAAGTGGTGAAATTTTTGATCCGAGTCCAATAATTCTGGAAAACTCGATTGGAGTAGCTACTGGAAGCTTGCCGGTTACAACGCATCGAGAATCGGCTTAGTCGGAATCCGACGAATTTTTACGGATTTCCCTAGGGGTACCACTAGGGAAAATCACAAAAATCGTAAAAAGTGGTGAAATTTTGGATCCGAGTCCAATAATTCGGGAAAACTCGATTGGAGTAGCTACTGGAAGCTTGCCGGTCACAACGCATCAAGAATCGGCTTCGTCGGAATTCAACGAATTTTTACGGATTTCCCTAGGGGTACCACTAGGGAAAATCACCAAAATCGAGAAATCGTAAAAAGTGGTAAAATTTTTGATCCGAGTCCAATAATTCAGAAAATCTCGATTGGAGTAGCTACTGGAAGCTTGCCGGTCACAACGCATCGAGAATCGGCTTCGTCGGAATCCGACGAATTTTTACGGATTTTCCTAGGGGTACCACTAGGGAAAATCACCAAAATCGTAAAAAGTGGTGAAATTTTGGATCCGAGTCCAATAAATGGGGAAAACTCGATTGGAGTAGCTACTGGAAGCTTGCCGGTCACAACGCATCGAGAATCGGCTTCATCGGAATCCGATGAATTTTTACGGATTTTCCTAGGGGTACCACTAGGGAAAATCACCAAAATCGAGAAATCGTAAAAAGTGGTAAAATTTTTGATCCGAGTCCAATAATTCGGGAAAACTCGATTGGAGTAGCTACTAGAAGCTTGCCGGTCACAACGCATCGAGAATCGGATTCGTCGGAATCCGACGAATTTTTATGGATTTCCCTAGGGGTACCACTAGGAAAAATCACCAAAATCGAGAAATCGTAAAAAGTGGTTAAATTTTGGATTCGAGTCCAATAATTCGGGAAAACTTGATTGGAGTAGCTATTGGAAGCTTGCCGGTCACAACGCATCGAGAATCGGCTTCGTCGGAATCCGACGAATTTTTATGGATTTCCCTAGGGGTACCACTAGGAAAAATCACCAAAATCGAGAAATCATAAAAAGGGGTGAAATTTTGGATCCGAGTCCAATAATTCGGGAAAACTCGATTGGAGTAGCTACTGGAAGCTTGCCGGTCACAACGCATCGATAATCGGCTTCGTCGGAATCCGATGAATTTTTACGGATTTCCCTAGGGGTACCACTAGGGAAAATCAACAAAACCGAGAAATCGTAAAAAGTGGTGATATTTTGGATCCGAGTTCAATAATTCGGGAAAACTCGATTGGAGTAGCTATTGGAAGCTTGCCGGTCACAACGCATCGATAATTGGCTTCGTCGGAATTCGATGAATTTTTACGGATTTCCCTAGGGGTACCATTAGGGAAAATCACCAAAATCGAGAAATCGTAAAAAGTGGTGAAATTTTGGATCCGAGTCCAATAATTCAGAAAAACTCGATTGGAGTAGCTACTGGAAGCTTGCCGGTCACAACGCATCGAGAATCGGCTTCGTCGGAATCCGACGAATTTTTACGGATTTTCCTAGGGGTACCACTAGGGAAAATCACCAAAATCGTAAAAAGTGGTGAAATTTTGGATCCGAGTCCAATAAATCGGGAAAACTCGATTGGAGTAGCTACTGGAAGCTTGCCGGTCACAACGCATCGAGAATCGGCTTCATCGGAATCCGATGAATTTTTACGGATTTCCCTAGGGGTACCACTAGGGAAAATCACCAAAATCGAGAAATCATAAAAAGTGGTAAAATTTTTGATCCGAGTCCAATAATTCGGGAAAACTCGATTGGAGTAGCTACTGTAAGCTTGCCGGTCACAACGCATCGAGAATTGGCTTCGTCGGAATCCGACGAATTTTTACGGATTTTCCTAGGGGTACCACTAGGAAAAATCACCAAAATCGAGAAATCATAAAAAGTGGTGAAATTTTTCATCCGAGTCCAATAATTCGGGAAAACTCGATTGGAGAAGCTACTGGAAGCTTGCCGGTTACAACGCATTGAGAATCGGTTTCGTCGGAATCCGACGAATTTTTACTGATTTCCCTAGGGGTACCACTAGGAAAAATCACAAAAATCGTAAAAAGTGGCGAAATTTT
This sequence comes from Excoecaria cochinchinensis, assembly GCA_947683425.1. Classification (NCBI taxonomy): domain Eukaryota; kingdom Viridiplantae; phylum Streptophyta; class Magnoliopsida; order Malpighiales; family Euphorbiaceae; genus Excoecaria; species Excoecaria cochinchinensis. Next base: position 437,662 of record CANTUQ010000206.1, on the reverse strand, counting down.
TCATCCGAGTCCAATAATTCGGGAAAACTCGATTGGAGTAGCTACTGGAAGCTTGCCGGTTACAACGCATCGAGAATCGGTTTCGTCGGAACGTGACGAATTTTTACGGATTTCCCTAGGGGTACCACTAGGAAAAATCACAAAAATCGTAAAAAGTGGTGAAATTTTGGATCCGAGTCCAATAATTCAGGAAAACTCGATTGGAGTAGCGACTGGAAGCTTGCCGGTCATAACGCATCGAGAATCGGCTTCGTCGGAACGTGACGAATTTTTACGGATTTCCCTAGGGGTACCACTAGGAAAAATCACAAAAATCGAGAAATCGTAAAAAGTGGTGAAATTTTGGATCCGAGTCCAATAATTCGGGAAAACTCGATTGGAGTAGCTACTGGAAGCTTGCTGGTCACAACGCATCGAGAATCGGCTTCATCGAAATCCGATGAATTTTTACGGATTTCCCTAGGGGTACCACTAGGGAAAATCACCAAAATCGACAAATCATAAAAAGTGGTAAAATATTTGATCCGAGTCCAATAATTCGGGAAAACTCGATTGGAGTAGCTACTGGAAGCTTACCGGTCACAACGCATCGAGAATCGGCTTCGTCGGAATCCGAAGAATTTTTACGGATTTCCCTAGGGGTACCACTAGGAAAAATCACCAAAATCGAGAAATCGTAAAAAGTGGTGAAATTTTGGATCCGAATCCAATAATTCGGGAAAACTCGATTGGAGTAGCTACTGAAAGCTTGCCGGTCACAACGCATCGAGAATCGGCTTCATCGGAATCCGACGAATTGTTACGGATTTCTCTAGGGGTACCACTAGGAAAAATCACCAAAATCGAGAAATCGTAAAAAGTGGAGAAATTTTTGATCCGAGTCCAATAATTCGGGAAAACTCGATTGGGGTAGCTACTGGAAGTTTGCCGGTCACAACGCATCGAGAATCGGCTTCGTCGGAATCCGACGAATTTTTACGAATTTCCCTAGGGGTACCACGAGAGAAAATCACCAAAATCGAGAAAAGTGGTGAAATTTTTGATCTGAGTCCAATAATTCGGAAAAACTCGATTGGAGTTGCTACTGGAAGCTTGCCGGTCACAACGTATAGATAATCGGCTTCATCGGAATACGATGAATTTTTACGGATTTCCCTAGGGGTACTACTAGGGAAAATCACAAAAATCGTAAAAAGTGGTGAAATTTTGGATCCGAGTCCAATAATTCTGGAAAACTCGATTGGAGTAGCTACTGGAAGCTTGCCGGTCACAACCCATCGAGAATCGGCTTCGTCGGAATCCGACGAATTTTTACGGATTTCCCTAGGGGTACCACTTGGAAAAATCACCAAAATCTAATAATCGTAAAAAGTGGTGATATTTTGGATCCGAGTACAATAATTCGGAAAAACTCGATTGGAGTAGCTACTGGAAGCTTGCCGGTCACAACGCATCGAGAATCGGCTTCGTCGGAATCCGACGAATTTTTACGGATTTCCCTAGGGGTACCACTAGGGAAAATCAGCAAAATCGAGAAATCGTAAAAAGTGGTAAAATTTTGGATCCGAGTCCAATAATTCGGGAAAACTTGATTGGAGTAGCTACTGGAAGCTTGCCGGTCACAACGCATCGAGAATCGGATTCGTCGGAATTCGACGAATTTTTACGGATTTCCCTAGGGGTACCACTAGGGAAAATCACAAAAATCGTAAAAAGTGGTGAAATTTTGGATCCGAGTCCAATAATTCGGGAAAACTCGATTGGAGTAGCTACTGGAAGCTTGCCGGTCACAACGCATCGAGAATTGGTTTCGTCGTAATCCGACGAATTTTTACGGATTTCCCTAGGGGTACCACTAGGGAAAATCACCAAAATCGAGAAATCGTAAAAAGAGGTGAAATTTTGGATCCGAGTCCAATAATTCGGGAAAACTCGATTGGATTTGCTACTGGAAGCTTGCCGGTCACAACGCATCGAGAATCGGCTTCGTCGGAATCCGACGAATCTTTACGGATTTCCCTAGGGGTACCACTAGGGAAAATCACCAAAATCGAGAAATCGTAAAAAGTGGTGAAATTTTGGATCGTAGTCCAATAATTCGAAAAAACTCGATTGGAGTAGCTACTGGAAGCTTGCCAGTCAGAACGCATCGAAAATCGGCTTCGTCGGAATCCGACGAATTTTTACGGATTTCCCTAGGGGTACCTCTAGGGAAAATCACCAAAACCGAGAAATCGATAAAAAATTGTGAAATTTTGGATCCGAATCCAATAATTCGGCAAAACTCTATTGGAGTAGCTACTGTAAGCTTGCCGGTCACAACGCTTCGAGAATCGGCTTCGTCGGAATCCGACGAATTTTTACGAATTTCCCTAGGGGTACCACTAGGGAAAATCACCAAAATCGAGAAAAGTGGTGAAATTTTGGATCCGAGTCCAATAATTCGGGAAAACTCGATTGGAGTAGCTACTGGAAGCTTGCCGGTCACAACGCATCGAGAATCGGTTTCGTCGGAATCTGACGAATTTTTACGAATTTCCCTAGGGGTACCACTAGGGCAAATCACCAAAATCGTAAAAAGTGATGAAATTTTGGATCCGAGTCCAATAATTCGGGAAAACTCGATTGGAGTAGCTACTGGAAGCTTGCCGGTCACAACGCATCGAGAATCGGCTTCTTCGGAATTCGACGAATTTTTACGGATTTCCCTAGGGGTACCACTAGGGAAAATCACCAAAATCGAGAAATCGTAAAAAGTGTTAAAATTTTTGATCCGAGTCCAATAATTCGGGAAAACATGATTGGAGTAGCTACTGGAAGCTTGCCGGTCACAACGCATCGAGAATCGGATTCGTCGGAATTCGACGAATTTTTACGGATTTCCCTAGTGGTACCACTAGGGAAAATCACAAAAATCGTAAAAAGTGGTGAAATTTTGGATCCGAGTCCAATAATTCTGGAAAACTCGATTGGAGTAGCTACTGGAAGCTTGCCGGTCACAACGCATCGAGAATTGGTTTCGTCGTAATCCGACGAATTTTTACGGATTTCCCTAGGGGTACCACTAGGGAAAATCACCAAAATCGAGAAATCGTAAAAAGAGGTGAAATTTTGGATCCGAGTCCAATAATTCGGGAAAACTCGATTGGATTTGCTACTGGAAGCTTGCCGGTTACAACGCATCGAGAATCGGCTTCGTCGGAATCCGACGAATCTTTACGGATTTCCCTAGGGGTACCACTAGGGAAAATCACCAAAATCGAGAAATCGTAAAAAGTGGTGAAATTTTGAATCCTAGTCCAATAATTCGGAAAAACTCGATTGGAGTAGCTACAGGAAGCTTGCCAGTCAGAACGCATCGAAAATCGGCTTCGTCGGAATCCGACGAATTTTTACAGATTTCCCTAGGGGTACCTCTAGGGAAAATCACCAAAATCGAGAAATCGATAAAAAATTGTGAAGTTTTGGACCCGAATCCAATAATTCGGCAAAACTCGATTGGAGTAGCTACTGTAAGCTTGCCGGTCACAACGCTTCGAGAATCGGCTTCATCGGAATCCGACGAATTTTTACGAATTTCCCTAGGGGTACCACTAGGGAAAATCACCAAAATCGAGAAAAGTGGTGAAATTTTGGATCCGAGTCCAATAATTCGGGAAAACTCGATTGGAGTAGCTACTGGAAGCTTGCCGGTCACAACGCATCGAGAATCGGTTTCGTCGGAATCTGACGAATTTTTACGAATTTCCCTAGGGGTACCACTAGGGCAAATCACCAAAATCGTAAAAAGTGGTGAAATTTTGGATCCGAGTCAAATAAGTCGGGAAAACTCGATTGGAGTAGCTACTGGAAGCTTGCCGGTCACAACGCATCGAGAATCGGCTTCATCAGAATCCGACAAATTTTTACGGATTTCCCTAGGGGTACCACTAGGGAAAATCACCAAAATCGTAAAAAGTGGTGAAATTTTTGATCCGAGTCCAATAATTCGGGAAAACTCGATTGGAGTAGTTACTAGAAGCTTGCCGGTCACAACGCATCGAGAATCGGCTTCGTCAGAATACGACGAATTTTTACGGATTTCCCTAGGGGTACCACTAGGAAAAAATAACCAAAATCGAGAAATCGTAAAAACTGGTGAAATTTTTGATCCGAGTCCAATAATTCTGGAAAACTCGATTGGAGTAGCTACTGGAAGCTTGCCGGTCACAACCCATCGAGAATCGGTTTCGTCGGAATCCGACGAATTTTTACGGATTTCCCTAGGGGTACCACTTGGAAAAATCACCAAAATCTAATAATCATAAAAATTGGTGATATTTTGGATCCGAGTACAATAATTCGGAAAAACTCGATTGGAGTAGCTACTGGAAGCTTGCCGGTCACAACGCATCGAGAATCGGCTTCGTCGGAATCCGACGAATTTTTACGGATTTCCCTAGGGGTACCACTAGGGAAAATCACCAAAATCGAGAAATCGTAAAAAGTGGTAAAATTTTTGATCCGAGTCCAATAATTCGGGAAAACTCGATTGGAGTAGCTACTGGAAGCTTGCCGGTCACAACGCATCGAGAATCGGATTCGTCGGAATTCGACGAATTTTTACGGATTTCCCTAGGGGTATCACTAGGGAAAATCACAAAAATCGTAAAAAGTGGTGAAATTTTGGATCCGAGTCCAATAATTCGGGAAAACTCGATTGGAGTAGCTACTGGAAGCTTGCCGGTCACAACGCATCGAGAATTGGTTTCGTCGTAATCCGACGAATTTTTACGGATTTCCCTAGGGGTACCACTAGGGAAAATCACCAAAATCGAGAAATCGTAAAAAGAGGTGAAATTTTGGATCCGAGTCCAATAATTCGGGAAAACTCGATTGGATTTGCTACTGGAAGCTTGCCGGTCACAACGCATCGAGAATCGGCTTCGTCGAAATCCGACGAATTTTTACGGATTTCCCTAGGGGTACCACTAGGGAAAATCACCAAAATCGAGAAATCATAAAAAGTGGTGAAATTTTTGATCCGAGTCGAATAATTCAGGAAAAATCGATTGGAGTAGCTACTGGAAGCTTGTCGGTCACAACGCATCAAGAATCGGCTTCGTCGGAATCCGACGAATTTTTACGGATTTGCCTAGGGGTACCACTAGGGAAAATCACCAAAATCGTAAAAAGTGGTGAAATTTTGGATCCAAGTCCAATATTTCGGGAAAACTCAATTGGAGAAGCTACTGGAAGCTTACCGGTCACAACGCATCGAGAATCGGTTTCGTCGAAATCCGACGAATCTTTACGGATTTCCCTAGGGGTACCACTAGGGAAAATCACCAAAATTGAGAAATCGTAAAAAGTGGTGAAATTTTGGATCCGAGTCCAATAATTCATGTAAACTCGATTGGAGTAGCTACTGGAAGCTTGCCGGTCACAACACATCGAGAATCCGCTTCGTCGGAATCCGACAAAGTTTTACGAATTTCCCTAGGGGTACCACTAGGGAAAATCACCAAAATCGAGAAACCGTAAAAAGTGGTAAAATTTTGGATCCGAGTCCAATAATTCGGGAAAACTAGATTGGACTAGCTACTGGAAGCTTGCCGGTCAAAACGCATCGAGAATCCGCTTCGTCGGAATCCGACGAATTTTTACGGATTTCCCTAGGGGTACCACTAGGGAAAATCACCAAAATCGTAAAAAGAAGTGAAATTTTGGATCCGAGTCCAATAATTCGGGAAAACTCGATTGGATTTGCTACTGGAAGCTTGCCGGTCACAACGCATCGAGAATCGGCTTCGTCAGAATCCTACGAATTTTTACGGATTTCCCTAGGGGTACCACTAGGGAAAATCATTAAAATCGAGAAATCGTAAAAAGTGGTGAATTTTTTGATACGAGTCCAATAATTCGAGAAAACTCGATTGGAGTAGCTACTGGAAGCTTGCCGGTTACATTGCATCGAGAATTGGCTTCGTCGGAATCCGACGAATTTTTACGGATTTCCCTAGGGGTACCACTAGGGAAAATCACAAAAATCGTAAAAAGTGGTGAAATTTTGGATCCGAGTCCAATAATTCGGGAAAACTCGATTGGAGTAGCTACTGGAAGCTTGCCGGTCACAACGCATCAAGAATCAGCTTCGTCGGAATCCGATAAATTTTTACGGATTTCCCTAGGGGTACCACTAGGGAAAATCACCAAAATCGAGAAATCGTAAAAAGTGGTGAAATTTTGGATCCGAGTCCAATAATTCAGAAAAACTCGATTGGAGTAGCTACTAGAAGCTTGCCGGTCACAATGCATCGAGAATCGGCTTCGCCGAAATCCGACGAATTTTTACGGATTTCCCTAGGGGTACCACTAGGGAAAATCACCAAAATCGTAAAAAGTGGTGAAATTTTGGATCCGAGTCCAATAATTCGGGAAAACTCAATTGGAGTAGCTACTGGAAGCTTGCCGGTCACAATGCATCGAGAATCGGCTTCATCGAAATCCGATGAATTTTTACGGATTTCCCTAGGGGACCACTAGGAAAAATCACCAAAATCGAGAAATCGTAAAAAGTGGTAAAATTTTGGATTCGAGTCCAATAATTCGAGAAAACTCGATTGGAGTAGCTACTGGAAGCTTGCCGGTGACAACGCATCGAGAATCGGCTTCGTCGAAATCCGACAAATTTTTACGGATTTTCCTAGGGGTACTACTAGGGAAAATCACCAAAATCGAGAAAAGTGGTGAAATTTTGGATCCGAGTCCAATAATTTGGGAAAACTCGATTGGAGTAGCTACTGAAAGCTTGCCGGTCACAATGCATCGAGAATCGGCTTCATCGGAATCCGACGAATTGTTACGGATTTTCCTAGGGCACTAGGAAAAATCACCAAAATCGAGAAATCGTAAAAAGTGGTGAAATTTTTGATCCGAGTCCAATAATTCGGGAAAACTCGATTGGGGTAGCTACTGGAAGTTTGCTGGTCACAATGCATCGAGAATCGGCTTTGTCGGAATCCGACGAATTTTTACGAATTTCCCTAGGGGTACCACGAGAGAAAATCACCAAAATCGAGAAAAGTGGTGAAATTTTTGATCCGAGTCCAATAATTCGGGAAAACTCGATTGGAGTAGCTACTGGAAGCTTGCTGGTCACAACGTATAGATAATCGGCTTCATCGGAATATGACGAATTTTTACGGATTTCCCTAGGGGTACCACTAGGGAAAATCACAAAAGTCGTAAAAAGTGGTGAAATTTTGGATCCGAGTCCAATAATTCGGGAAAACTCGATTGGAGAAGCTACTGGAAGCTTGCCGGTCACAACGCATCTAGAATCGGCTTCGTCGGAATCCGACGAATTTTTACGGATTTCCCTAGGGGTACCACTATGGCAAATCACCAAAATCGTAAAAAGTGGTGAAATTTTGGATCCGAGTCAAATAATTCGGGAAAACTCGATTGGAGTAGCTACTGGAAGTTTTCCGGTCACAACGCATCGAGAATCGACTTCGTCGGAATCCGACGAATTTTTACGGATTTCCCTAGGGGTACCACTAGGGAAAATCACCAAAATCGAGAAATCGCAAAAAGAGGTGAAATTTTGGATCCGAGTCCAATAATTCGGGAAAACTCGATTGGATTTGCTACTGGAAGCTTGCATGTCACAACGCATCGAGAATCGGCTTCGTCGGAATCCGACGAATCTTTACGGATTTCCCTAGGGGTACCACTAGGGAAAATCACCAAAATCGTAAAAAGAAGTAAAATTTTTGATCTGAGTCCATTAATTCGGGAAAAATCGATTGGAGTAGCTACTGCAAGCTTGTCGGTCACAACGCATCGAGAATCGGCTTTATCGGAATCCGACGAATTTTTACGGATTTCCCTAGGGGTACCACTAGGGAAAATCACCAAAATCGTAAAAAGTGGTGAAATTTTGGATCTGAGTCCAATAATTCGTGGAAACACGATTGGAGTAGCTACTGGAAGTTTGCCGGTCACAACACATCGAGAATCGACTTCGACGGAATCCGATGATTCTTTACGGATTTCTCTAGGGGTACCACTAGGGAAAATCACCAAAATCGAGAAATCGTAAAAAGTGGTGAAATTTTTTATCTGAGTCCAATAATTCGGGAAAACTCGATTGGAGTAGCTACTGGAAGCTTGCCGGTCACAACACATCGAGGATCCGCTTCGTCGGAATCCGACGAATTTTTAAGGATTTCCCTAGGGGTACCACTAGGAAAAATCACCAAAATCGAGAAATCGTAAAAAGTGGTAAAATTTTGGATCCGAGTACAATAATTCGGGAAAACTCGATTGGAGTAGCTACTGGAAGCTTGCCGGTCACAACGCATCGAGAATCGGCTTCGTCGGAATCTGACGAATTTTTACGGATTTCCCTAGGGGTACCACTAGGAAAAATCACCAAAATCGAGAAATCGTAAAAAGTGGTGAAATTTTAAATCCTAGTCCAATAATTCGGGAAAACTCGATTGGAGTAGCTACTGGAAGCTTGCCAGTCAGAACGCATCGAAAATCGGCTTCGTCGGAATCCGACGAATTTTTACGGATTTCCCTAGGGGTACCTCTAGGGTAATCACCAAAATCGAGAAAAGTGGTGAAATTTTTGATCCGAGTCAAATAATTCGGGAAAACTCGATTGGAGTAGCTACTGGAAGCTTGCCAGTCACAACGCATCGAGAATCGGCTTCGTCGGAATCCGACGAATTTTTACGGATTTCGCTAGGGGTACCACTCGGGCAAATTACCAAAATCGTAAAAAGTGGCGGAATCCGATGAATTTTTACGGATTTTCCTAGGGGTACCACTAGGGCAAATCACTAAAATCGTAAAAAGTGGTGAAATTTTGGATCCGAGTCAAATAATTTGGGAAAACTCGATTGGAGTAGCTACTGGAAGCTTGCCGGTCACAATGCATCGAGAATCGGCTTCGTCGGAATCCGACGAATCTTTACGGATTTCCCTAGGGGTACCACTAGGGAAAATCACGAAAATCGAGAAATCATAAAAAGTGGTGAAATTTTGGATCCGAGTCCAATAATTCGGGAAAAATCGATTGGAGTAGCTACTGGAAGCTTGCCGGTCACAACGCATCGAGAATCGGCTTCGTCGAAATCCGACGAATTTTTACGGATTCCCCTAGGGGTACCACTAGGGAAACTCACCAAAATCGTAAAAAGTGGTGAAATTTTGGATCCGAGTCCAATAATTCGGGAAAACTCGATTGGAGTAGCTACTGGAAGCTTACCGGTCACAACACATCGAGAATCGGCTTCGTCGGAATCCGATGAATCTTTACGGATTTCCCTAGGGGTACCACTAGGGAAAATCACCAAAATCGAGAAATCGTAAAAAGTGGAGAAATTTTTGATCGGAGTCCAATAATTCGGGAAAACTCGATTGGAGTAGCTACTTGAAGCTTGCCGGTCAGAACACATCGAGAATCCGCTTCGTCTGAATCCGACGAATTTTTACGGATTTTCCTAGGGGTACCACTAGGAAAAATCACCAAAATCGAGAAATCGTAAAAAGTAGTGAAATTTTGGATCCGAGTCCAATAATTCGGGAAAACTCAATTGGAGTAGCTACTGGAAGCTTGTCGGTCACAACGCATCGAGAATCGGCTTCGTCGGAATCCGACGAATTTTTATGGATTTCCCTAGGGGTACCACTAGGGAAAATCACCAAAATCTAGAAATCGTAAAAAGTGGTGAAATTTTGGATCCGAGTCCAATAATTCGGGAAAACTTGATTGGAGTAGCTACTGGAAGCTTGTCGGTCACAACGCATCGAGAATCGGCTTCGTCGGAATCCGACGAATTTTTACAGATTTCCCTAGGGGTACCACTAGGAAAAATCACCCATATCGAGAAATCGTAAAAAGTGGTGAAATTTTGGATCCAAATCCAATAATTCGGGAAAACTCGATTGGAGTAGCTACTGGAAGCTTGCTGGTCACAACGCATCGAGAATCGGCTTCGTCGAAATCCGATGAATTTTTACGGATTTCCCTAGGGGTATCACTAGGGAAAATCACCAAAATCGAGAAATCGTAAAAAGTGGTAAAATATTTGATCCGAGTCCAATAATTCGGGAAAACTCGATTGGAGTAGCTACTGGAAGCTTGCCGGTCACAACACATCGAGAATCGGCTTCGTCGGAATCCGACGAATTTTTACGGATTTTCCTAGGGGTACCACTAGGAAAAATCACCAAAATCGAAAAATCGTAAAAAGTGGTGAAATTTTTGATCCGAGTCCAATAATTCGGGAAAACTCGATTGGGGTAGCTACTGGAAGCTTGCCGGTCACAACGCATCGAGAATCGGCTTCGTCGGAATCCGATGAATTTTTACGAATTTCTCTAGGGGTACCACTAGAGAAAATCACCAAAATTGAGAAAAGTGGTGAAATTTTTGATCCGAGTCCAATAATTCGGGAAAACTCGATTGGAGTAGCTATTGGAAGCTTACCGGTCACAACGTATAGATAATCGGCTTCATCGGAATACGACGAATTTTTACGGATTTCCCTAGGTGTACCACTAGGGAAAATCACAAAAATCGTAAAAAGTGGTGAAATTTTGGATCCGAGTCCAATAATTCGGGAAAACTCGATTGGAGAAGCTACTGGAAGCTTTCCGGTCTCAACGCATTGAGAATCGGTTTCGTCGGAATCCGACGAATTTTTACGGATTTCCCTAGGTGTACCACTAGGGCAAATCACCAAAATCGTAAAAAGTGGTGAAATTTTGGATCCGAGTCAAATAATTCGAAAAAACTTGATTGGAGTAGCTACTGGAGGCTTGCCGGTCACAACGCATCGAGAATCGGCTTCGTCGGAATCCGATGAATCTTTACGGATTTCCCTAGGGGTACCACTAGGGAAAATCACCAAAATCGAGAAATCGTAAAAAGTGGTGAAATTTTGGATCCTAGTCCAATAATTCGGGAATACTCGATTGGAGTAGCTACTGGAAGCTTGCCAGTCAGAACGCATCGAAAATCGGCTTCGTCAGAATCCGACGAATTTTTACGGATTTCCCTAGGGGTACCTCTAGGGAAAATCACCAAAATCGAGAAATCGATGAAAAAGTGGTAAAATTTTGGATCCGAATCCAATAATTTGGGAAAACTCGATTGGAGTAGCTACTGGAAGCTTGCCGGTCACAACGCTTCGAGAATCAGCTTCGTCGGAATCCGACGAATTTTTACGAATTTCCCTAGGGGTACCACTAGGGAAAATCACCAAAATCGAGAAAAGTGGTGAAATTTTGGATCCGAGTCCAATAATTTGGGAAAACTCGATTGGAGTTGATAGGAGCTTAGTTAATGTATAATTAAGTATATATTTTGTATGAGATTATGATATTAACTATGCCATTATGTTTATATTAGATGTCATTTGTGTTAGTTTATGTGTATATCTGTTAGTTTGTGTATTTGTTGTGTTACAGGTCTATTTAGCTGTAAAATTGAGCAAACAAGCTTTGATGGGAGAAGAAACAGAGTTACTGGGACAGTGGAGCACGAAAAGAACAGAGCAAAAGGAGAGGATCCGACTCGGATGGCCGAGCACGAGTAGGACAGGGGAAAGGAAAGAAGAAAGAAAGAAGAAGAAAGAAAGAAGAAGAAGAGGGAAAAGGAAGTAAACATCCGAGTGGAGCATCCGAGTAGGACAATTCATCCGACTAGGATTGTCAAGCACGGGTCGGATGGGTGAAGCAGAAAGACGAAGAAAGCAAGAGGGGAAAGAAGGAGCATCCGACTAGGATGTTGCATCCGACTAGGACAGGAGAAGGTGCGACGTGAGGATAGGTCACGTGACGTGAAGAGAAGCCAGAGAGGCCAGGAAAAGGAAGGGAAAAGAGAAGAGAAAGAAGGGAAGAAGTCACGCGACGTGACTGGCCAGAGAGGGAGAGGAAAACTGGCGAGAGAAGGAAAGAAGAAAACCACCAGCGCGTTCTGTCGCGATCGTGACACCGTTGCGAGCGCGACAGAAACGACCGTTGGACGGTTTTGGGCCAAAAATTTACATGAAAAGTCACCATCTTTCACCAAATTTTGCAACCATTCCCAAGAGACATCTTCAAGAGACACAAGCTTTCAATTATTTTCTATAAATATGTAGTTTAACTGTAGTTTTAATATACAATAGATGACAATGAGAAAAATTTTTAGTTAAGGAATTTTCTGTATTTTGTAAACAGTTCTTCTTAGTTAAATTTCATTATTTAGTTCTATGATTTGAAGAAGAAGATCAAAGAGGAGAAAATCTATTTCAAGAGATTGAGAAAAAGGGTTGAAAGGCTTCTATCTTATTCTCTTATTTTTAATTCTTCTCCACTATTTTTATGAATATTATTTTAATGAACTTGCATATTATAATTCTTTCTATTTCTATCTACTTTCATAATCTTTCATTGTAGATTCTCTATTAATATCTTTTGCATGATCTTTACAAGTTAAAGTAATTCGAGAGTTTGCTTTATCCGACATTTAATAGAGATTCATTATCAAGGTATATTTGAGAGATTGGTATATTGAGATAATTGCTATAGGTTAGTGTTTATTCTTAAAATATGTAATTAGAAACCTCTAATTCATTAATGAAAATTGTGAGTTAGAATTTTAATTATATGTTTTAGGCATTTTAATTCATGTCGAGAGAGTGAGTTAAAAGTTTATTCTAACTTGACTTGCAAGAAAAGATGAAAGATGTTAATCTAAATGATGGAATCAAGTTCATTGTTTTTAATTCTTCATGATTTATTTTATCTTCTTTTGACTATCATTAACTAGGTTTAATTAGTTTACATTTTAGATTAGATTAAAACCAATTCTACCATTAATTAATCATTGTAAACAAGATTAAAATCAATTAGTAATAGTGTGTAACACGTTCCCTGTGGGATCGATATCTAAAGTACTATTGCGGTACACCGTATACTTGCGGTATGTTGCATCAATAGAAAATGCACGACAAGTTTTTGGCGCCGTTGCCGGGGAACGGTTCTATGCCATTGTGAAAATTGATTTATGATTTTGGATTACAATATTTTCTTTTGTTTTAATTTATTTGTTTGTTTTAGTTTAATTTTGTGTTTTATTTGAGTTTTGTTTTTGGCTTACAGGATTTGTGGTTTACTTAGTTTTATTTTATTTTTAAATATATTTTATGTTGTGTTAGATTTGTATAGATAGATTTATGTATTAATTTTTGTATTCTAGTTTCTTATGTTACTAACACATTTGATTTTTATGTTACAGCTAAGTTAGGAACATTAGAAAGTTTAATTTAATTTATTTAAAAAAAAAAAATTTAAATTAAAAAAAAAAATTATTATTTCGAAGCGTTCTGTCGCGAGCTTGGCATCATCGCGCTCGCGACAGAGAGGATTTGCAAGCAAACTCAGAAGGAGAATCCGAGACGAACAGGAGCATCCGAGTAAGACGCCAGAACACGAGTCGTGCTGGTCTGTCCGACTCGTGCTGGTGCCCAGATTTCCAAGGAGCGTCGATTTTAACAAGTTTTTAATCGCTGTAAGTTTTCTTTTCCCTCAATTATTTTATTTACTTGCAGATTCTTTCTAACCTGATTTTATTTCTTGTTAAGTGCTTGTTTTACGTTTCATTAACCTTAGATTAATTACCATTAACCCTAAAAGTACCAATCTAGAAATTAAAACAGGGGAGTTTTATTTTCATAACCTAACTTTTAAACTTACGCTATTTGGATTCCCTCTCGTTTCTTTTCGTTTTCTTCTTATTCTCTCCTTGTCGTGTTCTTCAATTCGAGTCGCACACAGATAAGTTTCTTTTCATTTTCTTTCTTTCTTTTTCTTCTGTTCAAGTCGCACGCACGTTTCCTCTTTAGTTTCTTCCTCTTCTTCACTCATTTCCCCTCGTTTTTGTGCATCACGTTTGCTTTTAGGTTTCTTTTTCTCTTTATCGTTTTGCACTGTTCGAAGCACACTTTGTGTAGTTTATTTTCATTTTTCTTTTCTTTTCTTCTTGTTATCGTAAGGTTGTTGTTATATTACCACAATCTGTTGTTTTGATTTCGTGAACTGTTTTTTACAGTATATCTATTCTTTCTATTTCTTGCATTTTCTATTTCCACAAACACATAACTATGGTGCGAACTAAGAATCCCACACCTTCAAGCGCTAACCAGGAGCCAGTGGAGGAATCACAGGTACCTATTTCTACTGCCCTTGGTGCAAATTTTACAATTCATTCCGCTGAAGAAGGTAATCGTTTCTTAACTCTAGAGGACAGAGGTGCATTACAATGTAGGTTTTTCCCTACAGATTTGCTTGAACAATCTGGTTTGCTTAATGTTTTGAATGAAATGCTTGCTGGTTGTGGTTTGTCTAGATTTGCTGCTATGCATGAGCCCTTTTATCCTGACATTGTGTTTGAGTTTTACACTACATTGCAATAAAATGAACAAAATGATAGGCTGTTAGATTTTCGCCTAGAAGATAGGCCATATACACTTACATATTTCATGATGCATAGGATTTATGGCTTTTCACAACATGGATTAACAGAGTTTCCTAGATCTTTTAACCCGAATGAGTTTTGGACTTATTTGACTGATATACAAACTCCTTTCAAAACTAGGGATGCTAAATCCATGTTTATCAAAGATTTAAGATTTTGGATTTTGCACAAAATTTTAGCTTCCTATGTTTTTAATCGGATGGAGTTTAATCGGGTTTCTTTGAATGAATTATTTCTCATGTGGTGTGTGCATAAAGGTAAGCCTATTTGTTGGTCATATTGGATATTCAATGAATTGTTGCAAGGTGTTAACAAGAAAAATTCACCTCTTACCCATGGGCATATCATTGCTGCTATTGCTAAACATTTACATGTTTCTGTTCGTGCATTTGCTAACATACTTCCTTGTAAATATTTTACTAAGCATTTATTTGTGCGTGGAGGTGTGGTTAATAATGATTTTCAGGAAATTCCACCTCGCTTGAGATCTTGTTGGAGGGATTTTGCAGGTCCCTCTGCACAACAAGAAGAAGAGGCTGAGGAGGAACCTAGTGGTGATGCCTCAATGCATGAGGTTCCTACTACACTTGAAGTTGGCTCATCAAGCTCCAATATTCCAGCCATGTTTGATCAACTTCTTAGCAACCTGCACCACATATAAGATCAACAAACCAGTTTAGCTAGAAGACAAAGAAGGTTGGAGTACAAATTTGATAACTTCATGAATCAAGTTGGGTTTCGTGTGCCATCACCTCCACCATCACCATGATAGGGGAGTTCTCTTCTCTTACTTTTTCTTTATTTATTTATTTATTGTGTGTCATTCCTTCACATTGAGGACAATGTGTGTTTTAAGTGTGAGGGAGTGTGTTTATAGGTTGTGTTTGTGTATGTGTTCTAATTATGTATATGTATATATTGTATGATTGTTTTGCTTATAGGTTGTGTGTATGTTTTAATTAGGCTTTTAAGTAAGTTTTATTATAAAGTATTGTTCTTTTGGCATGTTATATAGGTTGTTAAGTCATTTATCTTTTATGCTCATTTTTATCAGTTTTTCAAAAATTTTTAGCATGTATTTTAAGTTTTTCAAGTTATTTTGTTTTACTTATTTCAACATAATAGATTATTTAGTCTTTCTAACTAACCATGTTTTTAAAGTTAGAATTTACTCATTTAGTTTATAATTTTCAATTTCTAGTTGTTTAAGGAAACTATAGCCATAATACTTACCTTTTATCTTTTCAATAATGGATGAGGACTAAATTTAAAAAGAAAAGTTAAAAGTGGGATGGAGCATAAAATGCACCCACTAAAGTCATAAAAAAAAAAAAAAAAGCAAGATATATATCAAAAATTGCAAAAATATGGGATGGAGCGTAAAACGCACCCATATACTTTCTCTTGCTAGAAATCAAAAAGAAAAATCAAAGAAAAAAAAAAAGCAAAGTCTAAAAATGCCATGAGATTGGATTAAGGGTAAGTGAGCTCAAAATGTCCTAAGTGCAGCTAGTAACTTGAGAATTTTAACTTAATGACTAATTTTCTTTCTTTATTTCATGTTTAGTTTTCATAGACTTCATACTTTTTATGTTGGCATTAGTAAAGTTAAGTAATTTGTTGAATTTGAAATGCATACTTTTAAATTTTGACTTACTGATTTTATTTAATTATGAGTGTATGAGATATTTGTTTCTTTCCAATTCTATTACATATGCTAAATAACAGTGTTTTGTAGTGATGTTTACTAGCTGTTAAATTTGCTCATGACTTTTGTCTTGCTTGGGGACAAGCAAGGTTCAGGAGTAGCCACTGGAAGCTTGCCGGTCACAACGCATCGAGAATCGGTTTCGTCGGAATCTGACGAATTTTTACGGATTTCCCTAGGGGTACCATTAGGGCAAATCACCAAAATCGTAAAAAGTGGTGAAATTTTGGATCCGAGTCAAATAAGTCGGGAAAACTCGATTGGAGTAGCTACTGGAAGCTTGCCGGTCACAACGCATCGAGAATCGGCTTCGTCGGAATCCGACAAATTTTTACGGATTTCCCTGGACGTACCACTAGGGAAAATCACCAAAATCGTAAAAAGTGGTGAAATTTTGGATCCGAGTCCAATAATTCGGGAAAACTCGATTGGAGTAGCTACTGGAAGCTTACCGGTCACAACGCATCGAGAATCGGCTTCGTCGGAATACGACGAATTTTTACGGATTTCCCTAGGGGTACCACTAGGAAAAATCACAAAAATCGAGAAATCGTAAAAAGGGGTGAAATTTTTGATCCGAGTCCAATAATTCTTGAAAACTCGATTGGAGTAGCTACTGGAAGCTTGCCGGTCACAACCCAATGAGAATCGGCTTCGTCGGAATCCGACGAATTTTTACAGATTTCCCTAGGGGTACCACTAGGAAAAATCACCAAAATCTAATAATCGTAAAAAGTGGTGATATTTTGGATCCGAGTACAATAATTCGGAAAAACTCGATTGGAGTAGCTACTGGAAGCTTGCCGGTCACAACGCATCGAGAATCGGTTTCGTCGGAATCCGATGAATTTTTACGGATTTCCCTAGGGGTACCACTAGGAAAAATCACCAAAATCGAGAAATCGTAAAAAGTGGTAAAATTTTTGATCCGAGTCCAATAATTCGGGAAAACTCGATTGGAGTAGCTACTGGAAGCTTGCCGGTTACAACGCATCAAGAATCGGATTCGTCGGAATCCGACGAATTTTTACGGATTTTCCTAGGGGTACCACTAGGAAAAATCATCAAAATCGAGAAATCGTAAAAAGTGGTGAATTTTTTGATACGAGTCCAATAATTCGAGAAAACTCGATTGGAGTAGCTACTGGAAGCTTGCCGGTTACAACGCATCGAGAATCGGTTTCGTCGGAATCCAACGAATTTTTACGGATTTCCCTAGGGGTACCACTAGGAAAAATCATCAAAATCGAGAAATCGTAAAAAGTGGTGAATTTTTTGATACGAGTCCAATAATTCGAGAAAACTCGATTGGAGTAGCTACTGGAAGCTTGCCGGTTACAACGCATCGAGAATCGGTTTCGTCGGAATCCAACGAATTTTTACGGATTTCCCTAGGGGTACCACTAGGGAAAATCACAAAAATCGTAAAAAGTGGTGAAATTTTGGATCCGAGTCCAATAATTCGGGAAAAATCGATTGGAGTAGCTACTGGAAGCTTGCCGGTCACAACGCATCAAGAATCAGCTTCGTCGGAATCCGACGAATTTTTACGGATTTCCCTAGGGGTACCACTAGGGAAAATCACCAAAATCGAGAAATCGTAAAAAGTGGTGAAATTTTTGATCCGAGTCCAATAATTCAGAAAAACTCGATTGGCGTAGCTACTGGAAGCTTGCCGGTCACAATGCATCGAGAATCGGCTTCGTCGAAATCCGACGAATTTTTACGGATTTCCCTAGGGGTACCACTAGGGAAAATCACCAAAATCGTAAAAAGTGGGGAAATTTTGGATCCGAGTCCAATAATTCGGGAAAACTCAATTGGAGTAGCTACTGGAAGCTTGCCGGTCACAACGCATCGAGAATCGGCTTCATCGAAATCCGATGAATTTTTACGGATTTCCCTAGGGGTACCACTAGGAAAAATCACCAAAATCGAGAAATCGTAAAAAGTGGTTAAATTTTGGATTCGAGTCCAATAATTCGAGAAAACTCGATTGGAGTAGCTACTGGAAGCTTGCCAGTGACAACGCATTGAGAATCGGCTTCGTCGGAATCCGACGAATTTTTACGGATTTCCCTAGGGGTACCACTAGGGAAAATCACCAAAATCGAGAAATCGTAAAATGTGGTGAAATTTTGGATCCGAGTCCAATAATTCGAGAAAACTCGATTGGAGTAGCTACTGGAAGCTTGCCGGTCACAACGCATCGAGAATCGGCTTCGTCATAATCCGACGAATTTTTACGGATTTTCCTAGGGGTACCACTAGGAAAAATCACCAAAATCGAGAAATCGTAAAAAGTGGTGAAATTTTGGATCCGAGTCCAATAATTCGGGAAAACTCGATTGGAGTAGCTACTGGAAGCTTGCCGGTCACAACGCATCGATAATCGGCTTCGTCGGAATCCGATGAATTTTTACGGATTTCCCTAGGAGTACCACTAGGGAAAATCACCAAAATCGAGAAATCGTAAAAAGTGGTGATATTTGGATCCGAGTCCAATAATTCGGGAAAACTCGATTGGAGTAGCTACTGGAAGCTTGCCGGTTAGAACGCATCGAGAATCGGCTTCGTCGGAATCCGACGAATTTTTACTGATTTCCCTAGGGGGTGCCACTAGGGAAAATCATCAAAATCGAGAAATCATAAAAAGTGGTGAAATTTTGGATCCAAGTCCAATAATTTGGGAAAACTCGATTGGAGTAGCTACTGGAAGCTTGCCGGTTACAACGCATCGAGAATCGGCTTCTTAGGAATCCGACAAATTTTTACGGATTTCCCTAGGGGTACCACTAGGAAAAATCACAAAAATCGTAAAAAGTGGTGAAATTTTGGATCCGAGTCCAATAATTCAGGAAAACTCGATTGGAGTAGCGACTGGATGTTTGCCGGTCATAACGCATCGAGAATCGGCTTCGTCGGAACGCGACGAATTTTTACGGATTTCCCTAGGGGTACCACTAGGAAAAATCACCAAAATCGAGAAATCGTAAAAAGTGGTGAAATTTTTGATTTGAGTCCAATAATTCGGGAAAACTCGATTGGAGTAGCTGCTGGAAGCTTGCCGGTCATAATGCATCGAGAATCGACTTCGTCGGAATTCGACGAATTTTTACGGATTTCCCTAGGGGTACCACTAGGGAAAATCACCAAAATCGAGAAATCGTAAAAAGTGGTGAAATTTTTGATCCGAGTCCAATAATTCGGGAAAACTCGATTGGAGTAGCTACTGGAAGCTTACCGGTTACAACGCATCGAGAATCGGCTTCGTCGGAATCCGACGAATTTTTACAGATTTCCCTAGGGGTACCACTAGGAAAAATCACCCAAATCGGAAAAATGGATTGGAGTAGCTACTGGAAGCTTGCCGGTCACAACGAATCGAGAATCGGCTTCATCGGAATCCGACAAATTTTTACGGATTTCCCTAGGGGTACCAATAGGGAAAATCACCAAAATCGAGTAATCGTAAAAAGTGGTGATATTTTGGATCCGAGTGAAATAATTCCAGAAAACTCGATTGGAGTAGCTACTGGAAGCTTGCCGGTCACAACGCATCGAGAATCGGCTTCGTCGGAATCCGACGAATTTTTACGGATTTTCCTAGGGGTACCACTAGGGAAAATCACCAAAATCTTAAAAAGTGGTGAAATTTTGGATCCGAGTCCAATAATTCGGGAAAACTCGATTGGAGTAGCTACTGGAAGCTTGCCGGTCACAACGCATCGAGAATCGGCTTGATCCGAGTCCGATGAATTTTTACGGATTTTCCTAGGGGTACCACTAGGAAAAATCACCAAAATCGAGAAATCGTAAAAAGTGGTAAAATTTTTGATTCGAGTCCAATAATTCGGGAAAACTCGATTGGAGTAGCTACTGGAAGCTTGCTGGTCACAACGCATCGAGAATCAGCTTCGTCGGAATCCGACGAATTTTTACGGATTTTCCTAGGGGTACCACTAGGGAAAATCACCAAAATCGTAAAAAGTGGTGAAATTTTTTATCCGAGTCCAATAATTTGGGAAAACTCGATTGGAGTAGCTACTTGAAGCTTGCCGGTTACAACGCTTCGAGAATCGGCTTCTTAGGAATCCGATGAATTTTTACGGATTTCCCTAGGGGTACCACTAGGGAAAATCACAAAAATCCTAAAAAGTGGTGAAATTTTGGATCCGAGTCCAATAATTTGGGAAAATTCGATTGGAGTAGCTACTGGAAGCTTGCCGGTTACAACGCATCGAGAATCGGCTTCGTCGGAATACGACGAATTTTTACGGATTTCCCTAGGGGTACTACTAGGAAAAATCACCAAAATCGAGAAATCGTAAAAAGTGGTGAAATTTTTAATCCAAGTCCAATAATTCTGGAAAACTCGATTGGAGTAGCTACTGGAAGCTTGCCGGTCACAACCCATCAAGAATCGGCTTCGTCGGAATCCGACGAATTTTTACGGATTTCCCTAGGGGTACCACTAGGGAAAATCACCAAAATCTAATAATCGTAAAAAGTGGTCATATTTTGGATCCGAGTACAATAATTTGGAAAAACTCGATTGGAGTAGCTACTGGAAGCTTGCCGGTCACAACGCATCGAGAATCGGCTTCGTCGGAATCCGATGAATTTTTACGGATTTCCCTAGGGGTACCACTAGGGAAAATCACCAAAATCGAGAAATCGTAAAAAGTGGTAAAATTTTTGATCCGAGTCCAATAATTCGAGAAAACTCGATTGGAGTAGCTACTGGAAGCTTGCCGGTAACAACGCATCGAGAATCGGATTCGTCGGAATCCGACGAATTTTTACGGATTTCCCTAGGGGTACCACTAGGAAAAATCACCAAAATCGAGAAATCGTAAAAAGTGGTAAAATTTTTTATTTGAGTCCAATAATTCGGGAAAACTCGATTGGAGTAGCTACTGGAAGCTTGCCGGTCACAACGTATCGAGAATCGGTTTCGTCGGAATCCGACGAATTTTTACGGATTTCCCTAGGGGTACCACTAGGGAAAATCACCAAAATCGATAAATCGTAAAAAGTGGTGAAATTTTTGATCCGAGTCCAATAATTCGGGAAAACTCGATTCGAGTAGCTACTGGAAGCTTGCCGGTTACAACGCATCGAGAATCGGTTTCGTCGGAATCCGACGAATTTTTATGGATTTCCCTAGTGGTACCACTAGGGAAAATCACAAAAATCGTAAAAAGTGGTTAAATTTTGGATTCGAGTCCAATAATTTGGGAAAACTCGATTGGAGTAGCTACTGGAAGCTTGCCGGTCACAACGCATCGAGAATCGGATTCGTCGGAATCCGACGAATTTTTACGGATTTCCCTAGGGTTACCACTAGGGAAAATCAACAAAATCGAGAAATCATAAAAAGTGGTGAATTTTTGGATCCGAGTCCAATAATTCGGGAAAAATCGATTGGAGTAGCTACTGGAAGCTTGTCGGTCACAACGCATCGAGAATCGGTTTCGTCGGAATCCGATGAATTTTTACGGATTTCCCTAGGGGTACCACTAGGGAAAATCACCAAAATAGAGAAATCGTAAAAAGTGGTGAAATTTTGGATCCGAGTCCAATAATTCAGGAAAAATCGATTGGAGTAGCTACTGGAAGCTTGTCGGTCACAACGCATCGAGAATCGGCTTCGTTGGAATCCGACGAATTTTTACGGATTTCCCTAGGGTTACCACTAGGGAAAATCAACAAAATCGAGAAATCATAAAAAGTGGTGAATTTTTGGATCCGAGTCCAATAATTCGAGAAAAATCGATTGGAGTAGCTACTGGAAGCTTGTCGGTCACAACGCATCGAGAATCGGCTTCGTCGGAATCCGTCGAATTTTTACGGATTTCCCTAGGGGTACCACGAGGGAAAATCACCAAAATCGAGAAATCATAAAAAGTGCTGAAATTTTGGATCCGAGTCCAATAGTTTGGAAAAACTCGATTGGAGTAGCTACTGGAAGCTTGCCGGCCACAACGTATCGAGAATCGGTTTCGTCGGAATACGACGAATTTTTACGGATTTCCCCAGGGGTACCACTAGGAAAAATCACAAAAATCGTAAAAAGTGGTGAAATTTTGGATCCGAGTCCAATAATTCGGGAAAACTCGATTGGAGTAGCTACTGGAAGCTTGCCGGTCACAACGCATCGAGAATCGGTTTCGTCGGAATCCGACGAATTTTTACGGATTTCCCTAGGGGTACCACTAGGGCAAATCACCAAAATCGTAAAAAGTGGTGAAATTTTGGATCCGAGTCCAATAATTCGGGAAAACTCAATTGGAGTAGCTACTCGAAGCTTGCCGGTCACAATGCATCGAGAATCGGCTTCGTCGGAATCCGTCGAATTTTTACGGATTTCCCTAGGGGTACCACTAGGGAAAATCACCAAAATCGAGATATCGTAAAAAGTGGTGATATTTTGGATCCGAGTCCAATAATTCGGGAAAACTCGATTGGAGTAGCTACTGGAAGCTTGCCGGTCACAACGCATCGAGAATCGGCTTCGTCGGAATCCGACGAATTTTTACGAATTTCCCTAGGGGTACCACTAGGGAAAATCACCAAAATCGAGAAATCGTAAAAAGTTGTGAAATTTTGGATCCGAGTCCAATAATTCGGGAAAACTTGATTGGAGTAGCTACTGGAAGCTTGCCGGTCACAACGCATCGAGAATCGGCTTCGTCGAAATCCGACGAATTTTTACAGATTTTCCTAGGGGTACCACTAGGGAAAATCACCAAAATCGAGAAATCATAAAAAGTGGTAAAATTTTGGATCCGAATCAAATAATTCGGGAAAACTCGATTGGATTAGCTACTGGAAGCTTGCCGGTCACAACGCATCGAGAATCGGCTTCGTCGGAATCCGACTAATTTTTACGGATTTCCCTAGGGGTACCACTAGGGAAAATCACCAAAATCGAGAAAAGTGTTGAAATTTTTGATCTGAGTCCAATAATTCGGGAAAACTCAATTGGAGTAGCTACTGGAAGCTTACCGGTCACAACGTGTCGATAATCGACTTTGTCGGAATACGACGAATTTTTACGGATTTCCCTAGGGGTACCACTAGGGAAAATCACCAAATTCGAGAAATCGTAAAAAGTGGTGAAATTTTGGATCTAAGTCCAATAATTCGGGAAAACTCGATTGGAGTAGCTACTGGAAGCTTGCCGGTCACAACGCATCGAGAATCGGCTTCGTCGGAATCCGACGACTTTTTACGGATTTCCCTAGGGGTACCACTAGGGCAAATCACCAAAATCGTAAAAAGTAGTGAAATTTTGGATCCGAGTCCAATAATTTGGGAAAAATCGATTGGAGTAGCTACTGGAAGCTTGCCGGTCACAACACATCGAGAATCGGCTTCGTCGGAATCCGACGAATCTTTACGGATTTCCCTAGGGGTACCACTAGGGAAAATCACCAAAATTGAGAAATCGTAAAAAGTGGTGAAATTTTGGATCCGAGTCCAATAATTCGGGAAAACTCATTTGGAGTAGCTACTGGAAGCTTGCCGATCACAACGCTTCGAAAATCGGCTTCGTCGGAATCCGTCGAATCTTTATGGATTTCCCTAGGGGTACCACTAGGGAAAAACACCAAAATCGAGAAAGCGTAAAAAGTGGTGAAATTTTGGATCCGAGTCCAATAATTCGGGAAAACTCGATTGGAGTAGCTACTGGAAGCTTGCCGGTCACAACACATCGAGAATCGGCTTCGTCGAAATCCGACGAATTTTTACGGATTTCGTTAGGGGTACCACTAGGAAAAATTACCAAAATCGAGAAATCGTAAAAAGTGGTGAAATTTTGGATCCGAGTCTAATAATTCAAGAAAACTCGATTGGAGTAACTACTGGAAGCTTGTCGGTCACAACGCATCGAGAATCGGATTCGTCGGAATCCGACGAATTTTTACGGATTTCCCTAGGGGTACCACTAGGGAAAATCACCAAAATCGTAAAAAGTGGTGAAATTTTGGATCCGAGTCCAATAATTCGGGAAAACGCGATTGGAGTAGCTACTGGAAGCTTGCCGGTCACAACGTATCGATAATCGGCTTCGTCGGAATACGACGAATTTTTACGGATTTCCCTAGGGGTACCACTAGGGAAAATCACAAAAATCGTAAAAAGTGGTGAAATTTTGGATCCAAGTCCAATAATTTGGGAAAACTCGATTGGACTAGCTACTGGAAGCTTGCCGGTCACAACGCATCTAGAATCGGCTTCGTCGGAATACAACGAATTTTTACGGATTTCCCTAGGTGTACCACTAGGGCAAATCACCAAAATCGTAAAAAGTGGTGAAATTTTTGATCCGAGTTCACTAATTCCGGAAAACTCGATTGGAGTAGCTCATAGAAGCTTTCCGGTCACAACGCATCGAGAATCGGCTTCGTCGCAATCCGACGAATCTTTACGGATTTCCCTAGGGGTACCACTAGGGAAAATCACCAAAATCGAGAAATTGTAAAAAGTGGTGAAATTTTGGATCCGAGTCCAATAATTCGAGAAAACTCGATTGGAGTAGCTACTGGAAGCTTGTCGGTCACAACGCATCGAGAATCGGATTCGTCGGAATCCGATGAATTTTTACGGATTTCCCTAGGGGTACCAATAGGGAAAATCACCAAAATCGTAAAAAGTGGTGAAATTTTGGATCCGAGTCCAATAATTCGGGAAAACTCGATTGGAGTAGCTACTGGAAGCTTGCCGGTCACAATGCATAGAGAATCGGCTTCGTCGGAATCCGACGAATTTTTACGGATTTTCCTAGGGGTACCACTAGGGAAAATCACCAAAATCGAGATATCGTAAAAAGTGGTGATATTTTGGATCCGAGTCCAATAATTCGGGAAAACTCGATTGGAGTAGCTACTGGAAGCTTGCCGGTCACAACGCATCGAGAATCGGCTTCGTCGGAATTCGACGAATTTTTACGAATTTCCCTAGGGGTACCACTAGGGAAAATCACCAAAATCGAGAAATCGTAAAAAGTTGTGAAATTTTGGATCCAAGTCCAATAATTCGGGAAAACTTGATTGGAGTACCTACTGGAAGCTTGCCGGTCACAACGCATCGAGAATCGGCTTCGTCGAAATCCGATGAATTTTTACAGATTTCCCTAGGGGTACCACTAGGGAAAATCACCAAAATCGAGAAATCATAAAAAGTGGTAAAATTTTGGATCCGAATCAAATAATTCGGGAAAACTCGATTGGAGTAGCTACTGGAAGCTTGCCGGTCACAACGCATCGAGAATCGGCTTCGTCAGATTCCGACTAATTTTTACGGATTTCCCTATGGGTACCACTAGGAAAAATCACCAAAATCGAGAAAAGTGTTGAAATTTTTGATCTGAGTCCAATAATTTGGGAAAACTCGATTGGAGTAGCTACTGGAAGCTTACCGGTCACAACGTGTCGATAATCGGCTTTGTCGGAATACGACGAATTTTTACGGATTTCCCTAGGGGTACCACTAGGGAAAATCACCAAATTCGAGAAATCGTAAAAAGTGGTGAAATTTTGGATCTAAGTCCAATAATTCGAGAAAACTCGATTGGAGTAGCTACTGGAAGCTTGCCGGTCACAACGCATCGAGAATCGACTTCGTCGGAATCCGACGACTTTTTACGGATTTCCCTAGGGGTACTACTAGGGCAAATCACCAAAATCGTAAAAAGTAGTGAAATTTTGGATCCGAGTCCAATAATTTGGGAAAACTCGATTGGAGTAGCTACTGGAAGCTTGCCGGTCACAACGCATCGAGAATCGGCTTCGTCGGAATCCGACGAATATTTACGGATTTCCCTAGGGGTACCACTAGGGAAAATCACCAAATTTGGGAAATCGTAAAAAGTGGTGAAATTTTGGATCCAAGTCCAATAATTCGGGAAAACTCGATTGCAGTAGCTACTGGAAGCTTGCCGGTCACAATGCATCGAGAATCGGCTTCGTCGGAATCCGACGAATTTTTACGGATTTCCCTAGGGGTACCACTAGGGAAAATCACCAAAATCGAGATATAGTAAAAAGTGGTGATATTTTGGATCCGAGTCCAATAATTCGGGAAAACTCGATTGGAGTAGCTACTGGAAGCTTGCCGGTCACAACGCATCGAGAATCGGTTTCGTCGGAATCCGACGAATTTTTACGAATTTTCCTAGGGGTACCACTAGGAAAAATCACCAAAATCGAGAAATCGTAAAAATTTGTGAAATTTTGGATCCGAGTCCAATAATTCGGGTAAACTCGATTGGAGTAGCTACTGGAAGCTTGCCGGTCACAACGCATCGAGAATCGGCTTCGTCAAAAGCCGACGAATTTTTACAGATTTCCCTAGGGGTACCACTAGGGAAAATCACCAAAATCGAGAAATCATAAAAAGTGGTAAAATTTTGGATCTGAATCAAATAATTCGGGAAAACTCGATTGGAGTAGCTACTGGAAGCTTGCCGGTCACAACGCATCGAGAATCGGCTTCGTCGGAATCCGACTAATTTTTACGGATTTCCCTAGGGGTACCACTAGGGAAAATCACCAAAATCGTAAAAAGTGGTGAAATTTTGGATCCGAGTTCAATAATTCGGGAAAAATCGATTGGAGTAGCTACTTGAAACTTGCCGGTCACAACGCATCGAGAATCAGCTTCGTCAAAATCCGACAAATTTTTACGGATTTCCCTAGGGGTACCACTTGGAAAAATCACCAAAATCGAGAAATCATAAAAAGTGGTGAAATTTTGGATCCGAGTCCAATAATTCGGGAAAACTCGATTGGAGTAGCTACTGGAAGCTTGCCGGTCACAACGCATCGAGAATCGGCTTCGTCGGAATCCGATGAATTTTTACGGATTTCCCTAGGGGTACCACTAGGGAAAATCGCCAAAATCGTAAAAAGTGGTGAAATTTTGGATCCGAGTCCAATAATTCGGGAAAACTCGATTGGACTAGCTACTGGAAGCTTGCCGGTCAAAACGCATCGAGAATCGGCTTCGTCGAAATCCATCGAATTTTTACGGATTTCCCTAGGGGTACCACTAGGGAAAATCACCAAAATCGAGAAATCGTAAAAAGTGGTGAAATTTTGGATCCGAGTCAAATAATTCAGGAAAACTCGATTGGAGTAGCTACTGGAAGCTTGCCGATCACAACGCATTGACAATTGGCTTCGTCGGAATCCGACGAATTTTTACGGATTTCCCTAGGCGTACCACTAGGGAAAATCACCAAAATCGAGAAATCGTAAAAAGTGGTGAAATTTTGGATCCGAGTCCAATAATTCGGAAAACCTTGATTGGAGTAGCTACTGGAAGCTTGCCGGTCACAACGCATCAAGAATCGGCTTCGTCGAAATCCGATGAATCTTTTCGGATTTCCCTAAGGGTACCACTAGGGAAAATCACCAAAATCGAGAAATCGTAAAAAGTGGTGAAATTTTTCATCCGAGCCCAATAATTCGGGAAAACTCGATTGGAGTAGCTACTGGAAGCTTGCCGGTCACAACGCATCGAGAATCGGCTTCGTCGGAATCCGACGAATTTTTACGGATTTCCCTAGGGGTGCCACTAGGGAAAATCATCAAAATCGAGAAATCATAAAAAGTGGTGAAATTTTGGATCCAAGTCCAATAATTCGGGAAAACTCGATTGGAGTAGCTACTGGAAGCTTGCCGGTCACAATGCATCGAGAATCGGCTTCGTCGGAATCCGACGAATCTTTACGGATTTCCCTAGGGGTACCACTAGGGAAAATCACCAAAATCGAGAAATCGTAAAAAGTGGTGAAATTTTTGATCCGAGTCCAATAATTCGGGAAAACTCGTTTGGAGTAGGTACTGGAAGCTTGCCGATCACAACGCATCGAGAATTGGCTTCATCGGAATCCGACGAATCTTTACGGATTTCCCTAGGGGTACCACTAGGGAAAATCACCAAAATCGAGAAATCATAAAAAGTGGTGAAATTTTGGATCCGAGTCCAATAATTCGGGAAAACTCGTTTGGAGTAGCTACTGGAAGCTTGCCGATCACAACGTATCGAGAATCGGCTTCGTCGGAATCCGTCGAATCTTTATGGATTTCCCTAGGGGTACCACTAGGAAAAATCACCAAAATCGAGAAAGCGTAAAAAGTTGTGAAATTTTGGATCCGAGTCCAATAATTCGGGAAAACTCAATTGGAGTAGCTACTGGAAGCTTGCCGGTCACAACACATCGAGAATCGGCTTCGTCGAAATCCGACGAATTTTTACGGATTTCGTTAGGGGTACCACTAGGAAAAATTACCAAAATCGAGAAATCGTAAAAAGTGGTGAAATTTTTGATCCGAGTCTAATAATTCAAGAAAACGCGATTGGAGTAACTACTGGAAGCTTGTCGGTCACAACGCATCGAGAATCGGCTTCGTCGGAATCCGACGAATTCTTACGGATTTCCCAAGGGGTACCACTAGGGAAAATCACCAAAATCGTAAAAAGTGGTGAAATTTTGGATCCGAGTCCAATAATTCGGGAAAACTCGATTGGAGTAGCTACTGGAAGCTTGCCGGTCACAACGTATCGATAATCGGTTTCGTCGGAATACGACGAATTTTTACGGATTTCCCTAGGGGTACCACTAGGGAAAATCACCAAAATCGTAAAAAGTGGTGAAATTTTGGATCCAAGTCCAATAATTAGGGAAAACTCGATTGGACTAGCTACTGGAAGCTTGCCGGTCACAACGCATCGAGAATCGGCTTCGTCGGAATACGACGAATTTTTACGGATTTTCCTAGGGGTACCACTAGGGCAAATCACCAAAATCGTAAAAAGTGGTGAAATTTTGGATCCGAGTTCACTAATTCGGGAAAACTCGATTGGAGTAGCTACTGGAAGCTTGCAGGTCACAACGCATCGAGAATCGGCTTCGTCGGAATCCGTCGAATCTTTATGGATTTCCCTAGGGGTACCACTAGGGAAAAACACCAAAATCGAGAAAGCGTAAAAAGTGGTGAAATTTTGTATCCGAGTCCAATAATTCGGGAAAACTCGATTGGAGTAGCTACTGGAAGCTTGCCGGTCACAACACATCGAGAATCGGCTTCATCGAAATCCGACGAATTTTTACGGATTTCGTTACGGGTACCACTAGGAAAAATTACCAAAATCGAGAAATCGTAAAAAGTGGTGAAATTTTGGATCCGAGTCCAATAATTCGAGAAAACTCGATTGGAGTAGCTATTGGAAGCTTGCCGGTCACAACGCATCGAGAATCGGCTTCGTCGGAATCTGATGAATTTTTACGGATTTCCCTAGGGGTACCAATAGGGAAAATCACCAAAATCGTAAAAAGTGGTGAAATTTTGGATCCGAGTCCAATAATTCGGGAAAACTCGATTGGAGTAGCTACTGGAAGCTTGCCGGTCACAATGCATCGAGAATCGGCTTCGTCGGAATCCGACGAATTTTTACGGATTTTCCTAGGGGTACCACTAGGGAAAATCACCAAAATCGAGATATCGTAAAAAGTGGTGATATTTTGGATCCGAGTCCAATAATTCGGGAAAACTCGATTGGAGTAGCTACTGGAAGCTTGCCGGTCACAACGCATCGAGAATCGGCTTCGTCGGAATTCGACGAATTTTTACTAATTTCCCTAGGGGTACCACTAGGGAAAATCACCAAAATCGAGAAATCGTAAAAAGTTGTGAAATTTTGGATCCAAGTCCAATAATTCGGGAAAACTTGATTGGAGTAGCTACTGGAAGCTTGCCGGTCACAACGCATCGAGAATCGGCTTCGTCGAAATCCGACGAATTTTTACAGATTTCCCTAGGGGTACCACTAGGGAAAATCACCAAAATCGAGAAATCGTAAAAAGTGGTGAAATTTTGGATCCGAGTCAAATAATTCAGGAAAACTCGATTGGAGTAGCTACTGGAAGCTTGCCGATCACAACGCATTGACAATTGGCTTCGTCGGAATCCGACGAATTTTTACGGATTTCCCTAGGGGTACCACTAGGGAAAATCACCAAAATCGAGAAATCGTAAAAAGTGGTGAAATTTTGGATCCGAGTCCAATAATTCGGAAAACCTTGATTGGAGTAGCTACTGGAAGCTTGCCGGTCACAACGCATCAAGAATCGGCTTCGTCGAAATCCGATGAATCTTTTCGGATTTCCCTAAGGGTACCACTAGGGAAAATCACCAAAATCGAGAAATCGTAAAAAGTGGTGAAATTTTTCATCCGAGCCCAATAATTCGGGAAAACTCGATTGGAGTAGCTACTGGAAGCTTGCCGGTCACAACGCATTGAGAATCGGCTTCGTCGGAATCCGACGAATTTTTACGGATTTCCCCTAGGGGGTGCCACTAGGGAAAATCATCAAAATCGAGAAATCATAAAAAGTGGTGAAATTTTGGATCCAAGTCCAATAATTTGGGAAAACTCGATTGGAGTAGCTACTGGAAGCTTGCCGGTCAAAATGCATCGAGAATCGGCTTCGTCGGAATCCGACGAATCTTTACGGATTTCCCTAGGGGTACCACTAGGGAAAATCACCAAAATCGAGAAATCGTAAAAAGTGGTGAAATTTTTGATCCGAGTCCAATAATTCGGGAAAACTCGTTTGGAGTAGCTACTGGAAGCTTGCCGATCACAACGCATCGAGAATCGGCTTCGTCGGAATCCGTCGAATCTTTATGGATTTCCCTAGGGGTACCACTAGGAAAAATCACCAAATCGAGAAAGCGTAAAAAGTGGTGAAATTTTAGATCCGAGTCCAATAATTCGGGAAAACTCAATTGGAGTAGCTACTGGAAGCTTGCCCGGTCACAACACATCGAGAATCGGCTTCGTCGAAATCCGACGAATTTTTACGGATTTCGTTAGGGGTACCACTAGGAAAAATTACCAAAATCGAGAAATCGTAAAAAGTGGTGAAATTTTTGATCTGAGTCTAATAATTCGAGAAAACTCGATTGGAGTAACTACTGGAAGCTTGTTGGTCACAACGCATCGAGAATCGGCTTCGTCGGAATCCGACGAATTTTTACGGATTTCCCTAGGGGTACCACTAGGGAAAATCACCAAAATCGTAAAAAGTGGTGAAATTTTGGATCCGAGTCCAATAATTCGGGAAAACTCGATTGGAGTAGCTACTGGAAGCTTGCCGGTCACAACGTATCGATAATCGGCTTCGTCGGAATACGACGAATTTTTACGGATTTCCCTAGGGGTACCACTAGGGAAAATCACCAAAATCGTAAAAAGTGGTGAAATTTTGGATCCAAGTCCAATAATTAGGGAAAACTCGATTGGACTAGCAACTGGAAGCTTGCCGGTCACAACGCATCGAGAATCGGCTTCGTCGGAATACGACGAATTTTTACGGATTTCCCTAGGGGTACCACTAGGGCAAATCACCAAAATCGTAAAAAGTGGTGAAATTTTGGATCCGAGTTCACTAATTCGGGGAAAACTCGATTGGAGTAGCTACTGGAAGCTTGCCGGTCACAACGCATCGAGAATCGGCTTCGTCGGAATCCGTCGAATCTTTACGGATTTCCCTAGGGGTACCACTAGGGAAAATGACCAAAATCGAGAAATCGTAAAAAGTGGTGAAATTTTGGATCCGAGTCCAATAATTCGAGAAAACTCGATTGGAGTAGCTACTGGAAGCTTGCCGGTCACACGCATCGAGAATCGGCTTCGTCGGAATCCGATGAATTTTTACGGATTTCCCTAGGGGTACCACTAGGGAAAATCACCAAAATCGTAAAAAGTGGTGAAATTTTGGATCCGAGTCCAATAATTCGGGAAAACTCGATTGGAGTAGCTACTGGAAGCTTGCCGGTCACAATGCATCGAGAATCGGCTTCGTCGGAATCCGACGAATTTTTACGGATTTCCCTAGGGGTACCACTAAGGAAAATCACCAAAATCGAGATATCGTAAAAAGTGGTGACATTTTGGATCCGAGTCCAATAATTCGGGAAAACTCGATTGGAGTAGCTACTGGAAGCTTGCCGGTCACAACGCATCAAGAATCGGCTTCGTCGGAATCCGACGAATTTTACGAATTTCCCTAGGGGTACCACTAGGAAAAATCACCAAAATAGAGAAATCGTAAAAAGTTGTGAAATTTTTGATCCGAGTCCAATAATTCGGGAAAACTCGATCTGGAGTAGCTACTGGAAGCTTGCCGGTCACAATGCATCGAGAATAGGCTTCGTCGAAATCCGACGAATTTTTACGGATTTCCCTAGGGGGTACCACTAGGGAAAATCACCAAAATCGAGATATCGTAAAAAGTGGTGATATTTTGGATCCGAGTCCAATAATTCGGGAAAACTCGATTGGAGTAGCTACTGGAAGCTTGCCGGTCACAACGCATCGAGAATCGGCTTCGTCGGAATCCGACGAATTTTTACGAATTTCCCTAGGGTATCACTAGGAAAAATCACCAAAATCGAGAAATCGTAAAAAGTTGTGAAATTTTGGATCCGAGTCCAATAATTCGGGTGAACTCGATTGGAGTAGCTACTGGAAGCTTGCCGGTCACAACGCATCGAGAATCGGCTTCGTCGAAATCCGATGAATTTTTACAGATTTCCCTAGGGGTACCACTAGGGAAAATCACCAAAATCGAGAAATAATAAAAAGTGGTAAAATTTTTGATCCGAATCAAATAATTCGGGAAAACTCGATTGGAGTAGCTACTGGAAGCTTGCCGGTCACAACGCATCGAGAATCGGCTTCGTCGGAATCCGACTAATTTTTACGGATTTCCCTAGGGGTACCACTAGGGAAAATCACCAAAATCGAGAAAAGTGTTGAAATTTTGGATCTGAGTCCAATAATTCGGGAAAACTCGATTGGAGTAGCTACTGGAAGCTTACCGGTCACAACGTGTTGATAATCGGCTTTGTCGGAATACGACGAATTTTTACGGATTTCCCTAGGGGGTACCACTAAAGAAAATCACAAAAATTGTAAAAAGTGGTGAAATTTTGGATCCGAGTCCAATAATTCGGGAAAACTCGATTGGAGTAGCTACTGGAAGCTTGCCGGTCACAACGCATCGAGAATCGGCTTCGTCGGAATCCGACGAATTTTTACGGATTTCCCTATGGGTACCACAAGGGCAAATCACCAAAATCGTAAAAAGTAGTGAAATTTTGGATCCGAGTGCAATAATTCGGGAAAACTCGATTGGAGTAGCTACTGGAAGCTTGCCGGTCACAACGCATCGAGAATTGGCTTCGTCGGAATCCGACGAATCTTTACGGATTTCCCAAGGGGTACCACTAGGGAAAATCACCAAAATCGAGAAATCGTAAAAAGTGGTGAAATTTTGGATCCGAGTCCAATAATTCGAGAAAACTCGATTGGAGTAGCTACTGGAAGCTTGCCGGTCACAACGCATCGAGAATCGGCTTCGTCGGAATCCGATGACTTTTTACGGATTTCCCTAGGGGTACCACTAGGGCAAATCACAAAAATCGTAAAAAGTAGTGAAATTTTGGATCCGAGTCCAATAATTTGGGAAAACTCGATTGGAGTAGCTACTGGAAGCTTGCCGGTCACAACGCATGGAGAATCGGCTTCGTCGGAATCCGACGAATTTTTACGGATTTTCCTAGGGGTACCACTAGGGAAAATCACCAAAATCGAGATATCGTAAAAAGTGGTGATATTTTGGATCCGAGTCCAATAATTCGGAAAAACTCGATTGGAGTAGCTACTGGAAGCTTGCCGGTCACAACGCATCGAGAATCGGCTTCGTCGGAATCCGACGAATTTTTACGAATTACCCTAGGGGTACCACTAGGGAAAATCACCAAAATCGAGAAATCGTAAAAAGTTGTGAAATTTTGGATCCGAGTCCAATAATTCGGGAATACTCGATTGGAGTAGCTACTGGAAGCTTGCCGGTCACAACGCATCGAGAATCGGCTTCGTCGAAATCCGACGAATTTTTACAGATTTTCCTAGGGGTACCACTAGGGAAAATCACCAAAATCGAGAAATCATAAAA
The DNA here is from genome assembly GCA_947683425.1 of Excoecaria cochinchinensis. Classification (NCBI taxonomy): domain Eukaryota; kingdom Viridiplantae; phylum Streptophyta; class Magnoliopsida; order Malpighiales; family Euphorbiaceae; genus Excoecaria; species Excoecaria cochinchinensis. The sequence continues at coordinate 403,393 of CANTUQ010000206.1, read as the reverse complement.
AGTGGTTAAAATTTTGGATCCGAATCAAATAATTCGGGAAAACTCAATTGGAGTAGCTACTGGAAGCTTGCCGGTCACAACGCATCGAGAATCGGCTTCGTTGGAATCCGACTAATTTTTACGGATTTCCCTAGGGGTACCACTAGGGAAAATCACCAAAATCGAGAAATCATAAAAAGTGGTAAAATTTTGGATCCGAATCAAATAATTCGGGAAAACTCGATTGGAGTAGCTACTGAAAGCTTGCCGGTCACAACGCATCGAGAATCGGCTTCGTCGGAATCCGACGAATTTTTACGGATTTCCCTAGGGGTACCACTAGGGCAAATCACCAAAATCGTAAAAAGTAGTGAAATTTTTGATCCGAGTCCAATAATTCGGGAAAACTCGATTGGAGTAGCTACTGGAAGCTTGCCGGTCACAACGCATCGAGAATCGGCTTCGTCGGAATCCGACGAATCTTTACGGATTTCCCTAGGGGTACCACTACGGAAAATCACCAAATTCGAGAAATCGTAAAAGTGGTGAAATTTTGGATCTAAGTCCAATAATTCGGGAAAACTCGATTGGAGTAGCTACTGGAAGCTTGCCGGTCACAACGCATCGAGAATCGGCTTCGTCGGAATCCGACGACTTTTTACGGATTTCCCTAGGGGTACCACTAGGGCAAATCACCAAAATCGTAAAAAGTAGTGAAATTTTGGATCCGAGTCCAATAATTCGGGAAAACTCGATTGGAGTAGCTACTAGAAGCTTGCCGGTCACAACGCATTGAGAATCGGCTTCGTCGGAATCCGACGAATTTTTACTGATTTTCCTAGGGGTACCACAAGGGCAAATCACCAAAATCGTAAAAAATAGTGAAATTTTGGATCCGAGTCCAATAATTCGGGAAAACTCGATTGGAGTAGCTACTGGAAGCTTGCCGGTCACAACGCATCGAGAATCGGCTTCGTCGAAATCCGACGAAGTTTTACTGATTTCCATAGGGGTACCACTAGGGAAAATCACCAAAATCGAGAAATCATAAAAAGTGGTAAAATTTTGGATCCGAATCAAATAATTCGGGAAAACTCGATTGGAGTAGCTACTGAAAGCTTGCCGGTCACAACGCATCAAGAATCGGCTTCGTCGGAATCCGACGAATTTTTACGGATTTGCCTAGGGGTACCACTAGGGCAAATCACCAAAATCGTAAAAGTAGTGAAATTTTGGATCCGAGTCTAATAATTCGGGAAAACTCGATTGAAGTAGCTACGGGAAGCTTGCCGGTCACAACGCATCGGGAATCGGCTTCGTCGGAATCCGACGAATCTTTACGGATTTCCCTAGGGGTACCACTAGGGAAAATCACCAAATTCGAGAAATCGTAAAAGTGGTTAAATTTTGGATCTAAATCCAATAATTCGGAAAAGCTCGATTGGAGTAGCTACTGGAAGCTTGCCGGTCACAACGAATCGAGAATCGGCTTCGTCGGAATCTGATGACTTTTTACGGATTTCCCTAGGGGTACCACTAGGGCAAATCACTAAAATCGTAAAAAGTAATGAAATTTTGGATCCGAGTCCAATAATTCGGGAAAACTCGATTGGAGTAGCTACTGGAAGCTTGCCGGTCACAACGCATCGAGAATCGGCTTCGTCGAAATCCGACGAATTTTTACAGATTTCCCTAGGGGTACCACTAGGGAAAATCACTAAAATCGAGAAATCATAAAAAGTGGTAAAATTTTGGATCCGAATCAAATAATTCGGGAAAACTCAATTGGAGTAGCTACTGGAAGCTTGCCGGTCACAACGCATCGAGAATCGGCTTCGTTGGAATCCGACTAATTTTTACGGATTTCCCTAGGGGTACCACTAGGGAAAATCACCAAAATCGAGAAATCATAAAAAGTGGTAAAATTTTGGATCCGAATCAAATAATTCGGGAAAACTCGATTGGAGTAGCTACTGAAAGCTTGCCGGTCACAACGCATCGAGAATCGGCTTCGTCGGAATCCGACGAATTTTTACGGATTTCCCTAGGGGTACCACTAGGGCAAATCACCAAAATCGTAAAAAGTAGTGAAATTTTTGATCCGAGTCCAATAATTCGGGAAAACTCGATTGGAGTAGCTACTGGAAGCTTGCCGGTCACAACGCATCGAGAATCGGCTTCGTCGGAATCCGACGAATCTTTACGGATTTCCCTAGGGGTACCACTACGGAAAATCACCAAATTCGAGAAATCGTAAAAGTGGTGAAATTTTGGATCTAAGTCCAATAATTCGGGAAAACTCGATTGGAGTAGCTACTGGAAGCTTGCCGGTCACAACGCATCGAGAATCGGCTTCGTCGGAATCCGACGACTTTTTACGGATTTCCCTAGGGGTACCACTAGGGCAAATCACCAAAATCGTAAAAAGTAGTGAAATTTTGGATCCGAGTCCAATAATTCGGGAAAACTCGATTGGAGTAGCTACTAGAAGCTTGCCGGTCACAACGCATTGAGAATCGGCTTCGTCGGAATCCGACGAATTTTTACTGATTTTCCTAGGGGTACCACAAGGGCAAATCACCAAAATCGTAAAAAATAGTGAAATTTTGGATCCGAGTCCAATAATTCGGGAAAACTCGATTGGAGTAGCTACTGGAAGCTTGCCGGTCACAACGCATCGAGAATCGGCTTCGTCGAAATCCGACGAAGTTTTACTGATTTCCATAGGGGTACCACTAGGGAAAATCACCAAAATCGAGAAATCATAAAAAGTGGTAAAATTTTGGATCCGAATCAAATAATTCGGGAAAACTCGATTGGAGTAGCTACTGAAAGCTTGCCGGTCACAACGCATCAAGAATCGGCTTCGTCGGAATCCGACGAATTTTTACGGATTTGCCTAGGGGTACCACTAGGGCAAATCACCAAAATCGTAAAAAGTAGTGAAATTTTGGATCCGAGTCTAATAATTCGGGAAAACTCGATTGAAGTAGCTACGGGAAGCTTGCCGGTCACAACGCATCGGGAATCGGCTTCGTCGGAATCCGACGAATCTTTACGGATTTCCCTAGGGGTACCACTAGGGAAAATCACCAAATTCGAGAAATCGTAAAAGTGGTTAAATTTTGGATCTAAGTCCAATAATTCGGAAAAGCTCGATTGGAGTAGCTACTGGAAGCTTGCCGGTCACAACGAATCGAGAATCGGCTTCGTCGGAATCCGATGACTTTTTACGGATTTCCCTAGGGGTACCACTAGGGCAAATCACTAAAATCGTAAAAAGTAATGAAATTTTGGATCCGAGTCCAATAATTCGGGAAAACTCGATTGGAGTAGCTACTGGAAGCTTGCCGGTCACAACGCATCGAGAATCGGCTTCGTCGAAATCCGACGAATTTTTACAGATTTCCCTAGGGGTACCACTAGGGAAAATCACTAAAATCGAGAAATCATAAAAAGTGGTAAAATTTTGGATCCGAATCAAATAATTCGGGAAAACTCAATTGGAGTAGCTACTGGAAGCTTGCCGGTCACAACGCATCGAGAATCGGCTTCGTTGGAATCCGACTAATTTTTACGGATTTCCCTAGGGGTACCACTAGGGAAAATCACCAAAATCGAGAAATCATAAAAAGTGGTAAAATTTTGGATCCGAATCAAATAATTCGGGAAAACTCGATTGGAGTAGCTACTGAAAGCTTGCCGGTCACAACGCATCGAGAATCGGCTTCGTCGGAATCCGACGAATTTTTACGGATTTCCCTAGGGGTACCACTAGGGCAAATCACCAAAATCGTAAAAAGTAGTGAAATTTTTGATCCGAGTACAATAATTCGGGAAAACTCGATTGGAGTAGCTACTGGAAGCTTGCCGGTCACAACGCATCGAGAATCGGCTTCGTCGGAATCCGACGAATCTTTACGGATTTCCCTAGGGGTACCACTACGGAAAATCACCAAATTCGAGAAATCGTAAAAGTGGTGAAATTTTGGATCTAAGTCCAATAATTTGGGAAAACTCGATTGGAGTAGCTACTGGAAGCTTGCCGGTCACAACGCATCGAGAATCGGCTTCGTCGGAATCCGACGACTTTTTACGGATTTCCCTAGGGGTACCACTAGGGCAAATCACCAAAATCGTAAAAAGTAGTGAAATTTTGGATCCGAGTCCAATAATTCGGGAAAACTCGATTGGAGTAGCTACTAGAAGCTTGCGGTAACAACGCATTGAGAATCGGCTTCGTCGGAATCCGACGAATTTTTACTGATTTTCCTAGGGGTACCGAACTAGGGCAAATCACCAAAATCGTAAAAAATAGTGAAATTTTGGATCCGAGTCCAATAATTCGGGAAAACTCGATTGGAGTAGCTACTGGAAGCTTGCCGGTCACAACGCATCGAGAATCCGCTTCGTCGAAATCCGACGAAGTTTTACCGATTTCCATAGGGGTACCACTAGGGAAAATCACCAAAATCGAGAAATCATAAAAAGTGGTAAAATTTTGGATCCGAATCAAATAATTCGGGAAAACTCGATTGGAGTAGCTACTGAAAGCTTGCCGGTCACAACGCATCAAGAATCGGCTTCGTCGGAATCCGACGAATTTTTACGGATTTGCCTAGGGGTACCACTAGGGCAAATCACCAAAATCGTAAAAAGTAGTGAAATTTTGGATCCGAGTCTAATAATTCGGGAAAACTCGATTGAAGTAGCTACGGGAAGCTTGCCGGTCACAACGCATCGGGAATCGGCTTCGTCGGAATCCGACGAATCTTTACGGATTTCCCTAGGGGTACCACTAGGGAAAATCACCAAATTCGAGAAATCGTAAAAGTGGTTAAATTTTGGATCTAAGTCCAATAATTCGGAAAAACTCGATTGGAGTAGCTACTGGAAGCTTGCCGGTCACAACGCATCGAGAATCGGCTTCGTCGGAATCCGATGACTTTTTACGGATTTCCCTAGGGGTACCACTAGGGCAAATCACCAAAATCGTAAAAAGTAATGAAATTTTGGATCCGAGTCCAATAATTCGGGAAAACTCGATTGGAGTAGCTACTGGAAGCTTGCCGATCACAACGCATCGAGAATCGGCTTCGTCGGAATCCGACGAATCTTTACTGATTTCCCTAGGGGTACCACTAGGGAAAATCACCAAATTTGACAAATCGTAAAAAGTGGTGAAATTTTGGATCCAAGTCCAATAATTCGGGAAAACTCGATTGGAGTAGCTACTGGAAGCTTGCCGGTCAAAATGCATCGAGAATCGGCTTCGTCAGAATCCGACGAATTTTTACAGATTTCCCTAGGGGTACCACTAGGGAAAATCACCAAAATCGAGAAATCGTAAAAAGTGGTGAAATTTTTGATCCGAATCCAATAATTCTGAAAAACTTGATTGGAGTAGCTACTGAAAGCTTGCCGGTCACAACGCATCGAGAATCGGCTTCGTCGGAATCCGACTAATTTTTACGGATTTCCCTAGGGGTACCACTAGGGAAAATCACCAAAATCGAGAAATCGTAAAAAGTGGTGAAATTTTGGATCCGAGTCCAATAATTCGGGAAAACTCGTTTGGAGTACCTACTGGAAGCTTGCCGGTCACAATGCATCGAGAATCGGCGTCGTAGGAATCCGACGAATTTTTACGGATTTCCCTAGGGGTACCACTAGGGAAAATCACCAAAATCGAGAAATCGTAAAAAGTGTTGAAATTTTGGATCCGAGTCCAATAATTCTGGAAAACTCGATTGGAGTAGCTACTGGAATCTTGCCGGTTACAACACATCGAGAATCGGCTTTGTCGGAATCCGATAAATTTTTACGGATTTCCCGAGGGGTACCACTAGGGAAAATCACCAAAATCGAGTAATCATAAAAAGTGGTGAAATTTTGGATCCGAGTCCAATAATTCGAGAAAACTCGATTGGAGTAGCTACTGGAAGCTTGCCGGTCACAACGCATTGAGAATCGGCTTCGTCGGAATCCGATGAATTTTTACGGATTTCCCTAGGGGTACCACTAGGGAAAATCACCAAAATCGTAAAAAGTGGTGAAATTTTGGATCCGAGTCCAATAATTCAAGAAAACTCGATTGGAGTAGCTACTGGAAGCTTGCCGGTCACAACGCATCGAGAATCGGCTTCGTCGGAATCCGACGAATTTTTACGGATTTCCCTAGGGGTAACACTAGGGAAAATCACCAAAATCGAGATATCGTAAAAAGTGGTTATATTTTGGATCCGAGTCCAATAATTCGGGAAAACTCGATTGGAGTAGCTACTGGAAGCTTGCCGGTCACAACGCATCGAGAATCGGCTTCGTCGGAATCCGACGAATTTTTACGAATTTCCCTAGGGGTACCACTAGGGAAAATCACCAAAATCGAGAAATCGTAAAAAGTTGTGAAATTTTGGATCCGAGTCAAATAATTCGGGAAAACTCGATTGGAGTAGCTACTGGAAGCTTGCCGGTCACAACGCATCGAGAATCGGCTTCGTCGAAATCCGACGAATTTTTACAGATTTCCCTAGGGGTACCACTAGGGAAAATCACCAAAATCGAGAAATCATAAAAAGTGGTAAAATTTTGGATCCGAATCAAATAATTCGGGAAAACTCAATTGGAGTAGCTACTGGAAGCTTGCCGGTCACAACGCATCGAGAATCGGCTTCGTCGGAATCCGACTAATTTTTACGGATTTCCCTAGGGGTACCACTAGGGAAAATCACCAAAATCGAGAAATCATAAAAAGTGGTAAAATTTTGGATCCGAATCAAATAATTCGGGAAAACTTGATTGGAGTAGCTACTGAAAGCTTGCCGGTCACAACGCATCGAGAATCGGCTTCGTCGGAATCCGACGAATTTTTACTGATTTTCCTAGGGGTACCACTAGGGCAAATCACCAAAATCGTAAAAAGTAGTGAAATTTTGGATCCGAGTCCAATAATTCGGGAAAACTCGATTGGAGTAGCTACTGGAAGCTTGCCGGTCACAACGCATCGAGAATCGGCTTCGTCGGAATCCGACGAATCTTTACGGATTTCCCAAGGGGTACCACTAGGGAAAATCACCAAATTCGAGAAATCGTAAAAGTGGTGAAATTTTGGATCTAAGTCCAATAATTCGGGAAAACTCGATTGGAGTAGCTACTGGAAGCTTGCCGGTCACAACGCATCGAGAATCGGCTTCGTCGGAATCCAACGACTTTTTACGGATTTCCCTAGGGGTACCACTAGGGCAAATCACCAAAATCGTAAAAAGTAGTGAAATTTTGGATCCGAGTCCAATAATTCGGGAAAACTCGATTGGAGTAGCTACTAGAAGCTTGCCGGTCACAACGCATCGAGAATCGGCTTCGTCGGAATCCGACGAATTTTTACGGATTTCCCTAGGGGTACCACTAGGGCAAATCACCAAAATCGTAAAAAGTAGTGAAATTTTGGATCCGAGTCCAATAATTCGGGAAAACTCGATTGGAGTAGCTACTGGAAGCTTGCCGGTCACAACGCATCGAGAATCGGCTTCGTCAAAATCCGACGAATTTTTACCGATTTCCCTAGGGGTAACACTAGGGAAAATCACCAAAATCGAGAAATCATAAAAAGTGGTAAAATTTTGGATCCGAATCAAATAATTCGGGAAAACTCGATTGGAGTAGCTACTAAAAGCTTGCCGGTCACAACGCATCGAGAATCGGCTTCGTCGGAATCCGACGAATTTTTACGGATTTCCCTAGGGGTACCACTAGGGCAAATCACCAAAATCGTAAAAAGTAGTAAAATTTTGGATCCGAGTCCAAAAATTCGGGAAAACTCGATTGGAGTAGTTACTGGAAGCTTGCCTGTCACAACGCATCGGGAATCGGCTTCGTCGGAATCCGACGAATCTTTACGGATTTCCCTAGGGGTACCACTAGGGAAAATCACCAAATTCGAGAAATCGTAAAAGTGGTGAAATTTTGGATCTAAGTCCAATAATTCGGGAAAACTCGATTGGAGTAGCTACTGGAAGCTTGCCGGTCACAACGCATCGAGAATCGGCTTCGTCGGAATCCGACGACTTTTTACGGATTTCCATAGGGGTACCACTAGGGCAAATCACCAAAATCGTAAAAAGTAGTGAAATTTTGGATCCGAGTCCAATAATTCGGGAAAACTCGATTGGAGTAGCTACTGGAAGCTTGCCGATCACAACGCATCGAGAATCGGATTCGTCGGAATCCGACGAATCTTTACGGATTTCCCTAGGGGTACCACTAGGGAAAATCACCAAATTTGAGAAATCGTAAAAAGTGGTGAAATTTTGGATCCAAGTCCAATAATTCGGGAAAACTCGATTGGAGTAGCTACTGGAAGCTTGCCGGTCACAATGCATCGAGAATCGGCTTCGTCAGAATCCGACGAATTTTTACAGATTTCCCTAGGGGTACCACTAGGGAAAATCACCAAAATCGAGAAATCGTAAAAAGTGGTGAAATTTTGGATCCGAATCCAATAATTCTGGAAAACTTTATTGGAGTAGCTACTGGAAGCTTGCCGGTCACAACGCATCGAGAATCGGCTTCATCGGAATCCGACTAATTTTTACGGATTTCCCTAGGGGTACCACTAGGGAAAATCACCAAAATCGAGAAATCATAAAAAGTGGTGAAATTTTGGATCTGAGTCCAATAATTCGGGAAAACTCGTTTGGAGTAGCTACTGGAAGCTTGCCGGTCACAATGCATCGAGAATCGGCGTCGTAGGAATCCGACGAATTTTTACGGATTTCCCTAGGGGTACCACTAGGGAAAATCACCAAAATCGAGAAATCGTAAAAAGTGTTGAAATTTTGGATCCGAGTCCAATAATTCGGGAAAACTCGATTGGAGTAGCTACTGGAAGCTCGCCGGTCACAATGCATCAAGAATCGGCTTCGTCGGAATTCGACGAATTTTTACAGATTTCCCTAGGGGTACCACTACGGAAAATCACCAAAATCGAGAAATCGTAAAAAGTGGTGAAATTTTGGATCCGAGTCCAATAATTCGGGAAAACTCGATTGGAGTAGCTACTGGAAGCTTGCCGGTCACAATGCATCGAGAATCGGCTTCGTCGGAATTCGACGAATCTTTACAGATTTCCCTAGGGGTACCACTACGGAAAATCACCAAAATCGAGAAATCGTAAAAAGTGGTGAAATTTTTGATCCGAGTCCAATAATTCGGGAAAACTCGACTGGAGTAGCTACTGGAAGCTTGCCGGTCACAACATATCGAGAATAGGCTTCGTCAGAATCCGACGAATTTTTACGGATTTTCCTAGGGGTACCACTAGGGAAAATCACAAAAATCGTAAAAAGTGGTGAAATTTTTGATCCGAGTCCAATAATTCGGGAAAACTCGATTGGAGTAGCTACTGGAAGCTTGACGATCACAACGCATCGAGAATCGGCTTCGTCAAAAAACTACTAGGTAAAATCACTAAAATCGAGAAGTCGTAAAAAGTGGTGAAATTTTGGATCCGAGTCCAATAATTCGGGAAAACTTGATTGGAGTAGCTACTTGAAGCTTGCCGGTCACAACGCATCGAGAATCGGCTTCGTCGAAATCCGATGAATCTTTACGGATTTCCCTAGGGGTACCACTAGGGAAAATCACCAAAATCGAGAAAGCGTAAAAAGTGGTGAAATTTTGGATCCGAGTCCAATAATTCGGGAAAACTCGATTGGAGTAGCTACTGGAAGCTTGCTGGTCACAACACATCGAGAATCGGCTTCGTCGAAATCCGACGAATTTTTACGGATTTCGTTAGGGGTACCACTAGGAAAAATCACCAAAATCGAGAAATCGTAAAAAGAGGTGAAATTTTGGATCCGAGTCTAATAATTCGACAAAACTCGATTGGAGTAACTACTGGAAGCTTGTCGGTCACAACGCATCGAGAATCGGCTTCGTCGGAATCCGACGAATTTTTACGGATTTTCCTAGGGGTACCACTAGGGAAAATCACCAAAATCGTAAAAAGTGGTGAAATTTTGGATCCGAGTCCAATAATTCGGGAAAACTCGATTGGAGTAGCTACTGGAAGCTTGCCGGTCACAACGCATCGAGAATCGGCTTCCTCGGAATCCGACGAATTTTTACGGATTTCCCTAGGGGTACCACTAAGGAAAATCACCAAAATCGATATATCGTAAAAAGTGGTGATATTTTGGATCCGAGTCCAATAATTCAGGAAAACGCGATTGGAGTAGCTACTGGAAGCTTGCCGGTCACAACGCATCGAGAATCGGCTTCGTCGGAATCCGACGAATTTTTACGAATTTCCCTAGGGGTACCACTAGGGAAAATCACCAAAATCGAGAAATCATAAAAAGTGGTAAAATTTTGGATCCGAATCAAATAATTCGGGAAAACTCGATTGGAGTAGCTACTGGAAGCTTGCCGGTCACAACGCATCGAGAATCGGCTTCGTCGGAATCCGACTAATTTTTACGGATTTCCCTAGGGGTACCACTAGGGAAAATCACCAAAATCGAGAAAAGTGTTAAAATTTTAGATCTGAGTCCAATAAGTCGGGAAAACTCGATTGGAGTAGCTACTGGAAGCTTACCGGTCACAACGTGTCGATAATCGGCTTTGTCGGAATACGACGAATTTTTACTGATTTCCCTAGGGGTACCACTAAAGAAAATCACAAAAATCGTAAAAAGTGGTGAAATTTTTGATCCGAGTCCAATAATTCGGGAAAACTCGATTGGAGTAGTGTTGTGCATTTTTCTAATGATGCAACATACCGCAAGTATACGGTGTACCGCAATAGTACTTTAGATATCGATCCCACAGGGAACGTGTTACACACTATTACTCATTGATTTTAATCTTGTTTACAATTATAAAATGATAGAGAAGTGGTTCTAATTTAATCTAATATGTAAACTTATTAAACCTAGTTAATGATAGTCAAAAGAAGATAAAATAAATCATGAAGAATTAAAAACAATGAACTTGATTCCATCATTTAGATTAACATCTTTCATCTTTTTATGCAAGCCAAGTTAGAATAAACTTTTAACTCACTCTCTCGACATGAATTAAAATGCCTAAAACATATAATTAAAATTCTAACTCACAATTTTCATTAATGAATTAGAGTTTTCTGATTACATCTTTTAAGAATAATCACTAACCTATAGCAATTATCTCAATATACCAATCTCTTGAATATACCTTGATAATGAATCTCTATTAAATGTCAGATAAAGCAAACTCTCGAATTACTTTAACTTGTAAAGATCATGCAAAAGATATTAATAGAGAATCTACAATGAAAGACTATGAAAATAGATAGAAATAGAAAGAATTATAATATGTAAGTTCATTAAAATGATATTCATAAAAATAGTGGAGAAGAATTAAAAATAAGAGAACAAGATAGAAGTTCTTCAACCCTTTTCTCAATCTCTTGAAATAAATTTTCTCCTCCTTGATCTTCTTCTTCAATACATAGAACTAAATAATAAAACTAAAGAATATTGTTCAACTAAAAATACAGAAAATTACTTTACTAAAAATTCATCCAATATTATTGTCTATTTGAATTTTACAGTTAAACTACATATTTATAGAATATAATTGAAAACTTGTGTCTCTTGAAATGACCCTTGAGAATGGTTGCAAACTTTGGTTGAAAATATGTGACTTTTGAAGTGATTTTTGGCTGAAAACCGTCCAACGGTCGTCTCTGTCGCGCTCGCAACGGTGTCGCGATCGCGACAGAACGCGCTTGCCCATTTTTCCTTCTTTCCTCTCTTCGGTTTTCGCTTCCCTCTCTGGCCAGTCACGTCGCGTGACTCCCCATCACGGCGTGCCTTCTTCGCGCCTCGTCGCAACCTCGCTCACGTCGCGCCTCTTCTCCTCTCCTTTCTCTTCTCTTCTCTTCTCTTTTCCCTTCCTTTCCTAGCCTCTCAGTGGCGTCACGTCACGTGATCCCTGGTCACGGCGTGTCTTCTTCTTTCTTCTTCTCTTTCTTTTCTTTCCTTTCTTTGCTGGCTTCTCTTCTTCAGTCACGTCACGTGACTCCTGGTCACGGCGTGACTCGCCTCTTCTCAGCTTCTTCTTCCTTTCCTCCTTCTTCTACATTCTTCTAGCAAGTCACGTCACGTGACTCATAGTCACGGCGTGATCCTTGAATGAAATGTGATCTGCTCCTTCTTCTCGTGATCTTCTCATTCTATATCTGTTATTCTCTTCATTTTTCTCCTAAAAACAACAGTAAACAGCATAAAACACTCAACTGATAAAAATAAACATAAACTAATATATCACATCAAATATTCACTTAATTATATAATTAATTAATTAAACTCATACTAAACTTATACTTAATTATACATTAATTAAGCTCCTATCAAATTCCCCCACACTTAAACCTTGCTTGTCCCCAAGCAAGATCAAAGAAATAAGAAAATTTAATAACCAGTAAAAATTACTACAAAACACTGTTATTTAGCACATGTAATAGAATTGAAAAGAACCAAAATATCTCATACACTCATAATAGAATAAAATCAGTAAGTCAAAATTTAAGAGTATGCATTTCAAATTCAACAAATTACTTAACTTTACTAATGCCAACATAAAGAGTATGAAGTTTATTAAAACTAAACATGAACTAAAGAAAGAAAATTAATCATAAAGTTTAAATTCTCAAGCTACTAGTTGTATTTAGGACATTTTGAGCTCACTTACCCTTAATCCAATCTCATGGCATTTTTAGACTTTGCTTTTTCTTTTCTTTTGATTTTTCTTTTTGATTTCTAGCAAGAGAAAATATATGGGTGCGTTTTACGCTCCATCCCATATTTTTGCAATTTTTGATATATATCTTGCTTTTCTTTTTTTTTTTTATATATGACTTTAGTGGGTGCATTTTATGCTCCATCCCACTTTTAACTTTTCTTTTTAAATTTAGTCCTCATCCATTATTGAAAAGATAAAAGGGTAAGTATTATGGCTATAGTTTCCATAAACAACTAGAAATTGAAAATTATAAACTAAATGAGTAAATTCTAACTTTAAAAACATGGTTAGTTAGAAAGACTAAATAATCTATAATGTTGAAATAAGTAAAACAAAATAACTTGAAAAACTTAAAATACATGCTAAAAATTTTTGAAAAACTGATAAAAATGAGCATCAAAGATAAATGACTTAACAATCTATACCATATACTAAATAAACAATGCTTTATAATAAAGTTTACTTAAAAGCCTAATTGAAATATAAAAATACACAAACAAAAACAATCATGCAATTTACATACATAATATATATACAAACTCACAAACACAGTCACAAACATCACAACACATAACACAGTCACTCCCCCACACTTAGAACCAACATTGTCCTCAATGTGTAGGAATGACACACAAAAACAAGTAAAAAGAAATAAATGAAATGAATAAAAAGAAAACTCCCCTATCATGGTGAAGGTGGAGGTGAAGGAACCCGAAAACCCGATTGCATTAAGAAGTTATCAAACTTGTACTGCAGCCTCCTTTGACGTCGCTCAATGGAAGATAATTGCTCTTGCATATTAGATAGCATTGAGGGAATATTTTGGCTAGATGAACCCACTTCAGGTGCAGTAGCTGCAGCAGGTGGAATAACTGCCATCTCCTCATCTTCACTTGCCTCCCCCTCTCCTTCTTCTTCTTGTTCCTCAACTTGTGGCGCAGCATTTCCAGCAATATCCCGCCAACATGATCGAGCACGTGCAGGAATTTCCTGAAAATTATTGCCAACAATTTCTCCACGAACTAACATAGTCTTATTAAAATAATGGCAAGGAAAAACTCTATAATAAGCACCAAGATCCACATTTAAATTAGTTGCAATACTAGAAATAACATGCCCATGTGATAAAGGCGAATCATGCTTATGTACACATTGCAACAATTGACTGACTATCCAAAAAGGCCAACATACATCCTTGCGTTTATGTACACACCACATCAAAAACAATTCATTATATGAAACTCTATTGAATTCGGACCTATTAAAAACCAAAGAAGCTAAAATCCTATGCAAAATCCAATATCTTAAATCTTTAATAAACATTGATTTAGCATCCCTAGCTCTATAACGTGTTTGCAAATCAGTCAAAAATGTCCAAAATTCATGTGGCTTAAACGATTTAGGTGGCTCGGTCAAACCAGCTTGAGAAAATCTAAATATCCTATTCATCATAAAATAGGTTAAAGTATAAGGTATTCCAGCCATCCTAAAGTCTAACCAATTCTCATTATCATCATTCTTTTTTAATGTGGTATAGAATTCTAAAACTAAATCAGGACGCACATTTTCACGCATAGAAGCAAATTTAAACAACCCACATACTCTTAACATGTCATTAACTACTTATAGCATACCAATTTGATTAAGTAAAGAGTCAGGAAAAAACTTACAGCGCATCAAATACCTATTACGAAGTAGTAAATACTTGCTACCTTCATTTACAGAGAAAATAGGAAACAAGGCACCATAGTGAGAAGCAATGTTCACCACTTCAACTTCCTGCTCTTCTGGGTCAGTCCTGGGAACAGTGGGGTTTTTTGTTCTTACCATTCTTGCTGGTGTTGGGTAAACAAGAATGAAAAATATGGAGAAGTAAACTGAACACAAATGAAAGAAATTAACAAAACCAAATACACAAAACCAAAACTAAATAGATAAACGAAACAGTAATAGAAACAGAGAACAAATTATAAACGAAATGTGATTATGCATGAACATACAGAAATTAAATGGGTTTAGGGAAAGAAGAAATGAAAAAGAAAAATGAAAATACATTAACAAACCTGTAAAGAGAATGCAAAACCCGAAATCCCTAAATCAAGCTTTACTTGAAGAAAATAGAAGAGAAACACAAAGCTAAAATGTGGAACTAGAAAAACGAAAGGGAAACAGAGGATGGAAGTTCGAAATTTCTTGGTGAAATGAGGAAACGAAGAAGAAAAAGTGGCTAATGAGGGTCTTTTAAGTCGTGACCTGAGTTAAGGAAAGAAAAAGAACAGTGAAATGAAGTAGAAAGGGAAAAAAATGAAGGGTCACGACTTTTAGGGTTTTAAATTTAGAATTCCCGCTTTTAATTCTCCTTTTTCTGTGTTTGTAATGCTTAAATGTAAAATTAGGTTAATGTAACTAAAATTAAATCATATAAAGTAAAAAAGAAAAGAAAACAAACCCAAATAATAGACAAATAAATAGTGAAATAAAAAAAAATAAAAGAAAAGAAAAAATTTAAAACATACCTGTTGGAGATCACGGCGTCACGGCGTGAGGTAACGTCACGCCTCGTGACGCTTCGCTTACCTGGGAGAAGAGCTTCAAGCGAAAACCAAAGAGCGTCACGTCGCGTGAAGGTACATCACGCCGTGACGCTTCGGCCTTACCTGGGCGAAGTCCCTCATCCTAAGATCGTCACGTCACGTGAAGATGAATCACGCCGTGCTCCCTGCAGAAATGGCTTGCTTTTTTTTGCTTCATCGCCTTCTGTCGCGATCGCGATACTTGCCGCGATCGCGACAGAAGCCAACGTCTTCATAAAATTTTTATTTTCTTAATTTTTTTTTCTTCTTTGCTTCTTTTTTTTTTTATTTATTTATTTATTAATATATTTATTAAACAAATCTAGTCTTACTAAATTAGCTGTGAAATAAAACAAATATATTAGTAGCATGAAAATCAAAAAATAAAACTATAGAAACAAATTTAAAAACAAAGTACAAAACATAAATAAAAACAATATAATTAAGTAACCTAAATAAAAGAACTAGATATATCATGGCTTAATATGCTCCCTAGGATTCTCCTCAGTATTACTTGGAAGACATCCTAAATTTCTAGAAGGTAAAGAATTAGCAAGTTGGCCTATTTGAACCTCAAGATTATGAATAGAGGCTGCATGATTTTTAGTGATTTGATCAATTTTTGCCTCAAGTTTCTCATGACTTTCATCTTGAGAATGCATCTTATAATTAATTTCTTCAATAAACTTATCAAGTTTTCCTTCAAAAACACCAAACCTATCTTGTGGTTGTTGATATCCTACTCCCCTATTTTGGTTGTTAACATTATTATTTCCCCATGAAAGGTTAGGATGATTTCTCCAACCAGAATTATAGGTATTAGAATAAGGATTTCCACGACTTTGGCTTTGAAGAAAATTAACTTGCTCTTTATTAGCTATGCCTAAAGTGCAGTTTCCACTATCATGCCCATTTTGACCACACACATTACATGCATTTGATACATTACCTCCCATGCCTAGGCTATTAACTCTATGAGTTAAAGCCTCAACTTGAGCTTGTAATGCAACCATAGAATCAACTGAATGTATCCCCCTAACATTAGAATTATTATACTCTCTTACTCTTTCAGGAGGCCACATACAGTTATTCATGGCCATCTCTTCCAAAAGCTCATATGCTGCATCAATTGTTTTTCTCATTAAAGATCCACCGGCAGCAGCATCAATAGTACCTCTTGTAGTTGGATTTACACCATTATAGAATGTTTGCATCAATAACTCTCTTGGCAAGTTATGGTGTGGACACATTCTTTGTAATTCTTTGAATCTTTCCCAAGCCTCATATAATGATTCATTTTCATTTTGAACAAATGTAGTAATATCCTTTATGATTTTTGCAGTTTTGGCCAAGGGAAAATATTTTGATAAAAATGCTTGGGCCAATTGGTCCCAAGTAGTTATAGAACCCCTAGTCAATGAATTTAACCAAGCCTTTGCTTTATCCTTCAAGGTGAATGGAAAAAGCCTAAGTTTGATTGCATCATTTGAAACCCCATTTATCTTAAAGGTATCACAAATCTCAAGAAAATTTGCCAAATGAGCATTTGGATCCTCATTTGCCAAACCATAAAATTGTATACTATTTTGAATCATTTGCAATAATGAAGGCTTAATTTCAAATTGATTGGCATTTACCGTTGGTCTTACCACTCCTTGTTGAGCACCACTCAAAGCAGGTGTGGCAAAGTCCATCAATCTTGGTGGATTTTCATCAGCCATCCCAATTGATTTCCTATTTTTATTCTTCTTTTTATTTGATTTTCGGTTACTTAATAAAAACCTCTCAATTTCAGAATTTATAGGCTCAAGCTCTTCTAAAGAACTCCTTGTACTAGGCATGAACTTTCAAAATCCTGTAAAAACAAAATACAAAATTAATTTAACA
Source organism: Excoecaria cochinchinensis (assembly GCA_947683425.1). NCBI lineage: Eukaryota > Viridiplantae > Streptophyta > Magnoliopsida > Malpighiales > Euphorbiaceae > Excoecaria > Excoecaria cochinchinensis. The sequence goes on along the minus strand of CANTUQ010000206.1, from coordinate 386,168 downwards.
TACACCCAAATTAAAACAAAACAAAATATTGTAATCCAAAATCATAAATCAATTTTCACAATGGCATAGAACCGTTCCCCGGCAACGGCGCCAAAAACTTGTTGTGCATTTTTCTAATGATGCAACATACCGCAAGTATACGGTGTACCGCAATAGTATTTTAGATATCGATCCCACAGGGAACGTGTTACACACTATTACTCATTGATTTTAATCTTGTTTACAATTATAAAATGATAGAGAAGTGGTTCTAATTTAATCTAATATGTAAACTTATTAAACCTAGTTAATGATAGTCAAAAGAAGATAAAATAAATCATGAAGAATTAAAAACAATGAACTTGATTCCATCATTTAGATTAACATCTTTCATCTTTTTATGCAAGCCAAGTTAGAATAAACTTTTAACTCACTCTCTCGACATGAATTAAAATGCCTAAAACATATAATTAAAATTCTAACTCACAATTTTCATTAATGAATTAGAGGTTTCTAATTACATCTTTTAAGAATAATCACTAACCTATAGCAATTATCTCAATATACCAATCTCTTGAATATACCTTGATAATGAATCTCTATTAAATGTCAGATAAAGCAAACTCTAGAATTACTTTAACTTGTAAAGATCATGCAAAAGATATTAATAGAGAATCTACAATGAAAGACTATGAAAATAGATAGAAATAGAAAGAATTATAATATGTAAGTTCATTAAAATGATATTCATAAAAATAGTGGAGAAGAATTAAAAATAAGAGAACAAGATAGAAGTTCTTCAACCCTTTTCTCAATCTCTTGAAATAAATTTTCTCCTCCTTGATCTTCTTCTTCAATACATAGAACTAAATAATAAAACTAAAGAATATTGTTCAACTAAAAATACAGAAAATTACTTTACTAAAAATTCATCCAATATTATTGTCTATTTGAATTTTACAGTTAAACTACATATTTATAGAATATAATTGAAAACTTGTGTCTCTTGAAATGACCCTTGAGAATGGTTGCAAACTTTGGTTGAAAATATGTGACTTTTGAAGTGATTTTTGGCTGAAAACCGTCCAACGGTCGTCTCTGTCGCGCTCGCAACGGTGTCGCGATCGCGACAGAACGCGCTTGCCCATTTTTCCTTCTTTCCTCTCTTCGGTTTTCGCTTCCCTCTCTGGCCAGTCACGTCGCGTGACTCCCCATCACGGCGTGCCTTCTTCGCGCCTCATCGCAACCTCGCTCACGTCGCGCCTCTTCTCCTCTCCTTTCTCTTCTCTTCTCTTCTCTTTTCCCTTCCTTTCCTAGCCTCTCAGTGGCGTCACGTCACGTGATCCCTGGTCACGGCGTGTCTTCTTCTTTCTTCTTCTCTTTCTTTTCTTTCCTTTCTTTGCTGGCTTCTCTTCTTCAGTCACGTCACGTGACTCCTGGTCACGGCGTGACTCGCCTCTTCTCAGCTTCTTCTTCCTTTCCTCCTTCTTCTACATTCTTCTAGCAAGTCACGTCACGTGACTCATAGTCACGGCGTGATCCTTGAATGAAATGTGATCTGCTCCTTCTTCTCGTGATCTTCTCATTCTATATCTGTTATTCTCTTCATTTTTCTCCTAAAAACAACAGTAAACAGCATAAAACACTCAACTGATAAAAATAAACATAAACTAATATATCACATCAAATATTCACTTAATTATATAATTAATTAATTAAACTCATACTAAACTTATACTTAATTATACATTAATTAAGCTCCTATCAAGTAGCTACTGGAAGCTTGCCGGTCACAACGCATCGAGAATCGTCTTCGTCGGAATCCGACGAATTTTTACGGATTTCCCTAGGGGTACCACTAGGGCAAATCACCAAAATCGTAAAAAGTAGTGAAATTTTGGATCCGAGTCCAATAATTCGGGAAAACTCGATTGGAGTAGCTACTGGAAGCTTGCCGATCACAACGCATCGAGAATTGGCTTCGTCGGAATCCGACGAATCTTTACGGATTTCCCTAGGGGTACCACTAGGGAAAATCACCAAAATCGAGAAATCGTAAAAAGTGGTGAAATTTTGGATCCGAGTCCAATAATTCGAGAAAACTCGATTGGAGTAGCTACTGGAAGCTTGCCGGTCACAACGCATCGAGAATCGGCTTCGTCGGAATCCGATGAATTTTTACGGATTTCCCTAGGGGTACCACTAGGGAAAATCACCAAAATCGTAAAAAGTGGTGAAATTTTGGATCCGAGTCCAATAATTCGGGAAAACTCGATTGGAGTAGCTACTGGAAGCTTGCCGGTCACAACGCATCGAGAATCGGCTTCGTCGGAATCCGATGAATTTTTACGGATTTTCCTAGGGGTACCACTAGGGAAAATCTCCAAAATCGAGATATCGTAAAAAGTGGTGATATTTTGGATCCGAATCCAATAATTCGGGAAAACTCGATTGGAGTAGCTACTGGAAGCTTGCCGGTCACAACGCATCGAGAATCGGCTTCGTCGGAATCCGATGAATTTTTACGGATTTCCCTAGGAGTACCACTAGGGAAAATCACCAAAATCGTAAAAAGTGGTGAAATTTTGGATCCGAGTCCAATAATTCGGGAAAACTCGATTGGAGTAGCTACTGGAAGCTTGCCGGTCACAACGCATCGAGAATCGGCTTCGTCGGAATCCGACGAATTTTTACGGATTTTCCTACGGGTACCACTAGGGAAAATCACCAAAATCGAGATATCGTAAAAAGTGGTGATATTTTGGATCCGAGTTCAATAATTCGGGAAAACTCGATTGGAGTAGCTACTGGAAGCTTGCCAGTCACAACGCATCGAGAATCGGCTTCGTCGGAATCCGACGAATTTTTACGAATTTCCCTAGGGGTACCACTAGGGAAAATCACCAAAATCGAGAAATCGTAAAAAGTTGTGAAATTTTGGATCCGAGTCTAATAATTCGGGAAAACTCGATTGGAGTAGCTACTGGAAGCTTGCCGGTCACAACGCATCGAGAATCGGCTTCGTCGAAATCCGATGAATTTTTACAGATTTTCCTAGGGGTACTACTAGGGAAAATCACCAAAATCGAGAAATCATAAAAAGTGGTAAAATTTTGGATCCGAATCAAATAATTCGGGAAAACTCGATTGGAGTAGCTACTGGAAGTTTGCCGGTCCCAATGCATCGAGAATCGGCTTCGTCGGAATCCGACTAATTTTTACGAATTTCCCTAGGGGTACCACTAGGGAAAATCACCAAAATCGAGAAAAGTGTTGAAATTTTAGATCTGAGTCCAATAATTCGGGAAAACTCGATTGGAGTAGCTACTGGAAGCTTACCGGTCACAACGTGTCGATAATCGGCTTTGTCGGAATACGACGAATTTTTACGGATTTCCCTAGGGGTACCACTAAAGAAAATCACAAAAATCGTAAAAAGTGGTGAAATTTTTGATCCGAGTCCAATAATTCAGGAAAACTCGATTGGAGTAGCTACTGGAAGCTTGCCGGTCACAACGCATCGAGAATCGGCTTCGTCGAAATCCGACGAATTTTTACGGATTTCCCTAGGGGTGCCACTAGGGCAAATCACCAAAATCGTAAAAAGTAGTGAAATTTTGGATCCGAGTCCAATAATTCTGGAAAACTCGATTGGAGTAGCTACTGGGAGCTTGCCGGTCACAACGCATCAAGAATCGTCTTCGTCGGAATCCGACGAATCTTTACGGATTTCCCTAGGGGTACCACTAGGGAAAATCACCAAAATCGAGAAATCGTAAAAAGTCGTTAAATTTTGGATCCGAGTCCAATAATTCGAGAAAACTCAATTGGAGTAGCTACTGGAAGCTTTCCGGTCACAACGCATCGAGAATCGGCTTCGTCGGAATCCGATGAATTTTTACGGATTTCCCTAGGGGTACCACTAGGGAAAATCACCAAAATCGTAAAAAGTGGTGAAATTTATGATCCGAGTCCAATAATTCGGAAAAACTCGATTGGAGTAGCTACTGGAAGCTTGCCGGTCACAACGCATCGAGAATCGGCTTCGTCGGAATCCGAGGAATTTTTACGGATTTCCCTAGGGGTACCACTAGGGCAAATCACCAAAATCGTAAAAAGTAGTGAAATTTTGGATCCGAGTCCAATAATTCGGGAAAACTCGATTGGAGTAGCTACTGGAAGCTTGCTGGTCACAACGCATCGAGAATCAGCTTCGTCGGAATCCGACGAATCTTTACGGATTTCCCTAGGGGTACCACTAGGGAAAATCACCAAATTCGAGAAATCGTAAAAGTGGTGAAATTTTGGATCTAAGTCACATAATTCGGGAAAACTCGATTGGAGTAGCTACTGGAAGCTTGCCGTTCACAACGCATCGAGAATCGGCTTCATCGGAATCCGATGACTTTTTACGGATTTCGCTAGGGGTACCACTAGGGCAAATCACCAAAATCGTAAAAAGTAGTGAAATTTTGGATCCGAGTCCAATAATTCGGGAAAACTCGATTGGAGTAGCTACTGGAAGCTTGCCTATCACAACGCATCGAGAATCGGCTTCGTCGGAATCCGACGAATCTTTACGGATTTCCCTAGGGGTACCACTAGGGAAAATCACCAAATTTGAGAAATCGTAAAATGTGGTGAAATTTTGGATCCAAGTCCAATAATTTGGGAAAACTCGATTGGAGTTGCTACTGGAAGCTTGCCGGTCACAATGCATCGAGAATCGGCTTCGTCAGAATCCGACGAATTTTTACAGATTTCCCTAGGGGTACCACTAGGGAAAATCACCAAAATCGAGAAATCGTAAAAAGTGGTGAAATTTTGGATCCGAATCCAATAATTCGGGAAAACTTGATTGGAGTAGCTACTGGAAGCTTGCCGGTCACAACGCATCGAGAATCGGCTTCGTCGGAATCCGACTAATTTTTACGGATTTCCCTAGGGGTACCACTAGGGAAAATCACCAAAATCGAGAAATCGTAAAAAGTGGTGAAATTTTGGATCCGAGTCCAATAATTCGGGAAAACTCGTTTGGAGTAGCTACTGGAAGCTTGCCGGTCATAACGCATCGAGAATCGGCGTCGTAGGAATCCGACGAATTTTTACGGATTTCCTTAGGGGTACCACTAGGGAAAATCACCAAAATCGAGAAATCGTAAAAAGTGTTGAAATTTTGGATCCGAGTCCAATAATTCGGGAAAACTCGATTGGAGTAGCTACTAGAATCTTGCCGGTCACAACACATCGAGAATCGGCTTCGTCGGAATCCGATAAATTTTTACGGATTTCCCGAGGGGTACCACTAGGGAAAATCACCAAAATCGAGAAATCGTAAAAAGTGGTGAAATTTTGGATCCGAGTCCAATAATTCGGGAAAATTCGATTGGAGTAGCTACTGGAAGCTTGCCGGTCACAACATATCGAGAATCGGCTTCGTCGGAATCCGACGAATTTTTACGGATTTTCCTAGGGGTACCACTAGGGAAAATCACAAAAATCGTAAAAAGTGGTGAAATTTTTGATTCGAGTCCAATAATTCGGGAAAACTTGATTGGAGTAGCTACTGAAAGCTTGCCGGTCACAACGCATCGAGAATCGGTTTCGTGGGAATCCGACGAATTTTTACGGATTTCCCTAGGGGTACCACTAGGGAAAATCACCAAAATCGAGAAATCGTAAAAAGTTGTGAAATTTTTCATCCGAGTCCAATAATTCGGGAAAACTTGATTGGAGTAGCAACTGGAAGCTTGCCGGTCACAACTCATCGAGAATCGGCTTCGTCGGAATCCGACGAATTTTTACGGATTTCCCTAGGGTTACCACTAGGGAAAATCACCTAAATCGAGAAATCGTAAAAAGTGGTGAAATTTTTGATCCGAGTCCAATAATTCGGGAAAAATCGATTGGAGTAGCTACTGGAAGATTGCCGGTCACAACTCATCGAGAATCGGCTTCGTCGGAATCCGACGAATTTTTACGGATTTCCATAGGGGTACCACTAGGGAAAATCACCAAAATCGAGAAATCGTAAAAAGTGATGAAATTTTGGATCCGAGTCCAATAATTTGGGAAAACTCGACTGGAGTAGATACTGGAAGCTTGCCGGTCACAACGTATCGAGAATCGGCTTCGTCGGAATCCGACAAATTTTTACGGATTTCCCTAGGGGTACAACTAGGGAAAATCACAAAAATCGTAAAAAGTGGTGAAATTTTGGATCCGAGTCCAATAATTCGGGAAAACTCGATTGGAGTAGCTACTGGAAGCTTGCCGGTCACAACACATCGAGAATCGGCTTCGCCGAAATCCGACGAATTTTTACGGATTTCGCTAGGGGTACCACTAGGAAAAATCACCAAAATCGAGAAATCGTAAAAAGTGGTGAAATTTTAAATCCGAGTCTAATAATTCGAGAAAACTCGATTGGAGTAGCTACTGGAAGCTTGCCGGTCACAACGCATCGAGAATCGGCTTCGTCGGAATCCGACGAATTTTTATAGATTTCCCTAGGGGTACCACTAGGAAAAATCACCAAAATCGTAAAAAGCGGTGAAATTTTTGATCCGAGTCCAATAATTCGGAAAAAATCGATTGGAGTAGCTACTGGAAGCTTGCCGGTCACAACGCATCGAGAATCGGCTTCGTCGGAATCCGACGAATTTTTACGGATTTCCCTAGGGGTACCACAAGGGAAAATCACCAAAATCGAGAAATCGTAAAAAGTGGTTAAATTTTGGATCCGAGTCCAATAATTCGGGAAAACTTGATTGGATTAGTAACTGGAAGCTTGCCGGTCACAACGCATCGAGAATCGTCTTCGTCGGAATTCGACGAATTTTTACGGATTTCCATAGGGGTACCACTAGGGAAAATCACCAAAATCGAGAAATCGTAAAAAGTGGTGAAATTTTGGATCCGAGTCCAATAATTCATGAAAACTCGATTGGAGTAGCTACTGGAAGCTTGCCGGTCACAACACATCGAGAATCGGCTTCGTCGGAATCCGACGAATTTTCACGGATTTTCCTGGGGGTACCACTAGGGAAAATCACCAAAATCGAGAAATCGTAAAAAGTGATGAAATTTTGGATCCGAGTCCAATAATTCATGAAAACTCGACTGGAGTAGCTACTAAAAGCTTGCCGGTCACAACGTATCGAGAATCGGCTTCGTCGGAATCCGACAAATTTTTACGGATTTCCCTAGTGGTACCACTAGGGAAAATCACAAAAATCGTAAAAAGTGGTGAAATTTTTTATCCGAGTCCATTAATTCGGGAAAACTCGATTGGAGTAGCTACTGGAAGCTTGCCGGTCACAACGCATCGAGAATCGGCTTCGTCGGAATCCGACGAATCTTTACGGATTTTCCTAGGGGTACCACTAGGGAAAATCACCAAAATCGTAAAAAGTGGTGAAATTTTGGATCCGAGTCCAATAATTTGGGAAAAATCGATTGGAGTAGCAACTGGAAGCTTACCGGTCACAACGCATCGAGAATCGGCTTCGTCGGAATCCGACGAATTTTTACTGATTTCCCTAGGGGTACCACTAGGAAAAATCACCAAAATCGTGAAATCTTAAAAAGTGGTGAAATTTTTGATCCGAGTCCAATAATTTGGGAAAACTCGATTGGAGTATCTACTGGAAGCTTGCCGATCACAACGCATCGAGAATCGGCTTCGTTGGAATCCGACGAATTTTTACGGATTTTTCTAGGGGTACCACTAGGGAAAATCACCAAAATCGAGAAATCGTAAAAAGTGGTGAAATTTTGGATCCGAGTCCAATAATTCGGGAAAACTCGATTGGAGTATCTACTGGAAGCTTGCAGGCCACAACGCATCGAGAATCGGCTTCATCGGAATCCGACGAATTTTTACGGATTTCCCTAGGTGTACCACTAGGGAAAATCACCAAAATCGAGAAATCGTAAAAAGTGGTGAAATTTTTGATGGTTTATGTCATGGTATGTGTATGTAGATAACGCCGCGGAAAAATATCGAAAAACGATCATACACATCAAACAATTCCACGACAAGAATCGAAACATGCACTTTTAGGGTTTTTAAAACTTACAACTTTAGATGCCTATTCCGAAATGAATTTGATGATGACCAGCAACCAAGATTAGTTTTTCCACTTTTGATCTTCACCACCAATGCCAAGGAACAGCCTTTACGCCAATCCTCTCTATGCTCACACACACACTTGCAAGCTAGGCTCAAAACCGAGAATGCTAGCTCTCAAAATTTAGTATTGCGTAATGGTAAGGATTGAAGCCACAAGATTTTTTCTTGCCCTTCCTTTAGATGTTATTCACGCCTAAATAACACAAGAAAGCAAAAAAAAATCTCTCTTTGTGTATTTCGGCCAAGAAGAAAAATGAGAGAGAGAAAGAGAGGTTCACGCCAATACTAGCTCTCCTAGGGTTTTTTCTTTCTTCCCATCCGTATCCTCATCCTATGGCAAGTCTTTAAATTGAATTCAACTACCTTAAGATAGTATATTCAACCTTAAACACTTCCTAGAGATAAGTAACAAATATTAATTTAAACCCTTTTTGAATTTAGAGTTCAAATTCGGATTTAATAATCAATTAACTTAATTAATATAATTAACTAATTGATATTAAACCTTATGGGCCGAAATTCTCCTCTCTCATGGACCAAAGTCCAATAGCAATTTTAATACCCATTACATGCATTAATTTGACTTTAATTAAAAGCCCAAATTAATGCCCAATACATTATTTAAATATTTTAAGCCCAATACTTTGTGTGCGATCCTATAGGTCCATTTAATGTTGGCAATGAATTAATGAATTAATTCAAAGGCTATATATATTCTCTAGCAAGATATTATAGCATTCCAAATTAAATGAAAAATGCAAATGGCATTTAGTGACCTAATGCAATTTTTATATAGTCCCTTACCCATAAATATCAGAATTAATATAAGGCATGGAACTAGTCATCCTTATATGTAAGTTAATTCCTTTCTTGATATTCCAGTGACACTGAACTCTCAGATAAATAATGATTGCACATTATTACATCTCGGTATGGCCATACACTTCTCAGTTCACTGATCAAGTGGCCGATGATATTTTTCTCTCTTATAGAGAGGGGTAATCCCTTCACTTCTCTCATGCTCTCTAACATGAATCAATGCATACCCAAGCATACCCATACTTGTCACTCAGTTACGAGCACGTTAGGTGTATGTCAAAGTACACAGTAATTCATAAAGAGTTTCATAGAGATTTTAGGTCTAAGAACTCCGATACAAAACTTGCATATGAGGAACACTTATGACTTGTACCATGTAGTGTTCTCATGTGTGGATCGTATCCAAATACCATGTTATAAACATGTATCTATGATCTCTGATTGACACTTTTGTCCTTATGATCCGTAAGACAGAACTCAACTAATCAGAGAGAGCATACTAGTCTTAATTCATTTGTTATTCCCATAACAATGACTGACTAGGGATATTTAGAATGAAGTCTCATTTGTTTCAAGGTCTTACAACCATGTGCCTCACACATGATAACTTAAACTGAAACAACATTCTTGGATAGTTCTATCAATTGATATGCACAGGAATACAATTGGTAAAACAAATGCCTCATTTATTAACTAAAGTGTTTTATTACAATGTATTGGGGCTAGAGCTTACACTAACAATCTCCCACTAGCACTAGTCCCAATTGGGCATAGCCCTAAGACCGAATGCTCTCAAATGAGTTTCGTGCAGATTTGGACGCAACTGTTTCGTCAAAGGATCTGCTACATTATTTTCACTTGCTATCTTGCTAACCTTGACGTCCCCACGATCAATGATCTCTCTGATCAGGTGGTACCTCCTGAGTATGTGTTTGGATTTCTGGTGTGACCGGGGCTCCTTGGCCTGTGCAATGGCCCCGTTGTTATCACAAAAAATTTCTAATGGATCTAGGATGCTTGGGACCACTCCTAATCCAGAAATGAAATTTCTAATCCAAACAGCCTCTTTTGCAGCCTCACTTGCTGCAATATACTCAGATTCTGTAGTTGAGTCGGCAACGGTCTCTTGCTTTGAGCTTCTCCAGCTGACAGCAGCACCGTTTAAAACAAAAACGAATCCAGATTGCGATCTTGAGTCCTGAGTGCTGGTTTGAAAAGCAGCATCGGCATAGCCTTGTATGACGAGCTCTTCCTGACCACCATACACCAAGAAGTGATCCTTAGTCCTTCGTAGGTACTTTAGAATCCCTTTTACAGCAGACCAGTGCTTTTCACCAGGGTCTTGCTGAAACCTACTGGTTATACTCAGTGCATGAGCAACATCCAACCTAGTACATAACATAGCGTACATGATAGATCCAATAGCAGATGCATATGGGATTCTACTCATGTTGTCCCTTTCCTCTTTGGTTTTAGGGCACTGTTCTTTAGTTAAAGGAACTCCCAAAGCCAAAGGTATGTACCCTTTCTTTGAGTCTCCCATACTAAAACGCTTTAGTACCTTGTCTATGTACTTTTCTTGACTTAGTCCCAATAGCCGATTCGATCTATCTCTGTAGATCCGAATGCCAAGTATTGTCTCAGCTTCACCTAAGTCTTTCATTGAGAAACATTTCCCCAACCATTGCTTAACCTTTTGCAATGTTGGAATGTCATTCCCAATGAGAAGGATGTCGTCCACATACAGGACCAGAAATACTACTATGCTCCCACTAACCTTCTTGTATACACAAGGCTCATCTTCGTTCTTGACGAAGTTAAATTCTTTGACTGCCTCATCAAAACGAAGATTCCAACTTCGGGATGCTTGCTTTAATCCATAAATGGATTTCTGAAGCTTGCAAACCTTCTTAGGATGCTTGGGATTGACAAAACCTTCAGGTTATGTCATATACACATCCTCAAGTAAATTTCCATTAAGGAAAGCAGTTTTGACATCCATTTGCCATATCTCATAATCATGATATGCAGCTATGGCAAGCAAGATCCTAATGGATTTGAGCATGACTACAGGCGAAAAGGTTTCATCATAGTCTACACCATGTGTTTGTCGAAAACCTTTTGCTACTAGTCTACCTTTGTAGGTCTTATCAGCTTTGAGTTTAAATAGCCACTTGCATTCAATTACTTTAGCACCTTCTGGTGGATCAACCAAGGTCCAAACCTGGTTATCGTACATTGATTGCATCTCGGATTTCATGGCTTCAAGCCAATTTTTCGAGTCTGGGCTTTCAATAGCTTCTCGGTAGGTAGTAGGATCCTCACGATCTACTAACTCAATAGTGTCACTGTCGGTGATTAGAAAACCATATCTCTCAATCCCCTGACGTACCCTACCGGACCTTCTAGGTACTTGTGCAATGGGTTCTTGTTCCACAATTGGTTGTGAACATGATCCCATTTCCAACTCATCCTGTATAGGAGTTTGTGGTGTTTGAATTTCTCCAAGTTCTACTTTACTCCCACTGTCTTTCTTGAGAAGGAACTCCTTTTCCAAGAAAACAGCCTTGCGAGCAACAAATACTTTGTTCTCGGTTTGTGAGTAAAAGTAGTATCCCTTTGTTTCTTTGGGATAACCCACAAATAAGCAGACAGTGGATTTGGACTCTAGTTTGTCAGATGTTAATTTCTTAACATGTGCTTCACAGCCCCAAATCCTGAGAAACGACATATTGGGTTCTTTCCCAGTCCATACCTTGTATGGTGTCTTTTCAACTGCTTTAGTTGGAATACGGTTTAGTAGAAACGCAGCAGTTTCTAATGCATAGCCCCAAAAAGAGACAGGAAGATTTGCTTGACTCATCATAGATCGAACCATGTCCAATAGAGTTCGATTTCTCCTTTCGGACACACCATTCCATTGTGGTGTTCCAGGAGGAGTGAGCTGTGAAATAATACCACACTCCTTTAGATGACAGTCAAACTCTTGGCTTAAATATTCGCCACCTCGATCTGACCGAATGGCTTTTATACTATTGCCAAGTTGGTTTTCTACTTCGTTTTTAAACACTTTGAATTTCTCAAAAGTTTCAGATTTATGCTTCATTAGATAGACATAGCCATATCTACTGAAGTCATCTGTGAATGTCACGAAGTAGCTAAAACCACCTCTGGCTTGTGTACTTAATGGTCCACATACATCGGTATGTATTAGCTCCAATAAGCCATTAGTCCTCTCACCTTTCTTGTTAAAAGGACTCTTTGTCATTTTTCCATGCAAACATGGCTCGCATGTATCATAAGATTCTAAGTCAAATGACCCAAGCACTCCAGTTTTGTGGAGTCTTGAAATGCGTTTTTCGTTTGCATGTCCTAAACGACAATGCCAGAAGTAAGTAGGGTTTAACTCATTTGATTTAACCCTCTTTGTATTAATGTTGTATATGGACTCTTTGTTTGATAGATCAAGGATATAAAGGCCATTTTGCAACATGGCATTGCCATATGAAATGCCTTGGCGACGAATATGAGCATTGCCATTTTTAATAACAAAATCAAATTCATCCAAATCCAATAATGAAACTGAAATAATGTTTCTGCTCATAGCAGGCACATAATAACAATTTTTCAAAATTAAACAAAGTCCGGAAGGTAAAGTGAGTTGATAGTCGCCTATCTCCATGGCAGCAACTCGTGCTCCATTCCCCACACGGAGGTCCACTTCATTCTTCCCAAGTAACCTCCTATTTCTTAGCCCCTGCACATTTGAACAAATGTGAGAACCACAACCGGTATCTAGTACCCAAGTGGTAGAAATAGAAAGGTTAATTTCAACAATAAAAATACCTGAACTGGACGCCTTGGCTCCATTCTTTTTTTTGTTCTTCCTTGAAGAGAGCGCAATTCTTCCTCCAATGCCCTATTTTGTTGCAGTGGAAGCAAGTGCTCTCGCTCTCCTTGAGCTTTTGTGCCTTGGGCTTGGATTGGGCCTGAGGTGCACTCCCATTTGACTTGAGCCGAGTCAGGTCATTCTTGGGTTTTGCCTTTCCCTTTCCCTTTCCCTTAGCGGGTCCCTTCTTGATGCCCCCTTGAACCATCAGTACGGGATTGGTCTTTCGAATGTTTTCTTCAGCATTCTTAAGCATCCCATGAAGCTCAGTAACTGACTTGTTCATCGCATGCATGTTATAATTCATTACAAATGGGTCATAATCATCAGCCAATGATCCTAAAATCAAGTCAGTAGCCAATTCCTTTGGTACTTGTACCTCAAGCTTCTCAAGAGTATCAAGATACCCTTTCATCTTGAGTACATGCGTACTAACAGGAGTACCTGCAGCCATCTTACAGGAAATTAAGGCCTTAGTTGTCACAAACCTCTCGTGACGAGCTTGCTCTTGGAACATCTCCTTTAAGTGCACCATGATCGCATAAGCCTCTTGGTCCATAAATTGCTTTTGCAAGTCAGGCACCATAGTGGCTAGCATCAAACAGGTCACATCATTGGAGTTGCTCTTCTTGGTCTCAAAAGTTTCCCTTTGAACCGCAGAGGCGTTCCTACCAGGTTCTTGAGGCAAGGGTGCATCCAAAACATACGACTTTTTCTCTTGCTTAAGAACTATCCTTAAGTTTCGAGACCAGTCTATGAAATTGGTGCCATTCAATTTGTCCTTTTCAAGGACCGATCGCAATGAGAAATTGTTGTTTGAAGATGCCATTTTTCAATCTACAATAAAATTTAGCAAGATTAAATGAGGTCTTATTAATAATCCCACAAACCGAATTAATATCCCTTTAAATAATTCGCGTTAGTGATTTAATGTGGGCCAAGATCCACTTTTCACAACAACCTTATTAGTCAAGCTGAGCTTGTACACCTAACAAGTTAAGTTACTTAGGTAGGATAACTCCAATCATGACTCGTACATGACTCTTGGATCAAATGGGCTAACATCTTAAGATGTTATAGCACAAACCCATTTATTAGTTGCCTAGGTCCGGGCATCCCTTTCCATGTTAAGTCCAACCTACATTCACAACTCATGCCTCACAAAGATAATCGGGCGCATCTAGGACTCCTAGTCTACGTTACCGATGATCGATGCCTTGACATGTTTCGAATTAGGAAGGCAACTTTGTGACTTACTATTTTAGGGATTCATTTTATTACGGCTTACATGGCATACGCTTTGTCATCCATTCATAGCATGCATATATAAATAATTGCATAAAGTAAAGCGTGACAAACATGGGCCCATAAAACCTACAACTAAGATTCTATACTATTACATAAGAATCTTCGAGTTGGGCTTCACCACTCCGGTGGGCTTCATCTTGATTTACAAAGTCTTCAAGTAAATTCTATTCTAAGAAATAAATGAAACTTTTACAATAATACATAATGGCTCGCAGGCCATAATTAATTACAAAAACCCAGGGCCCATGAATGCACCATGCATATCCATTTATCACACCAAACAAGCAAATTAATATACATAACATTCATGGATCAAACAAAGTCCAATTTTAATTAAATTAGCCAAGCCCATTAATGGAAATCGTGTACTTGAACCTTTAAGAGATGACCCTATGATGGGCCTGGGCCGAGGCCCAATGGACTAAATCCTCTTATTGAATAAGTTCTCTTAAAAGCCCAAAACACAAACTAGTTAGATTTGTGCTATAAATCAACTCTAGTATAATTTCCAATTTTGCCATTTTTAATGTTATGTCATACTGCCCATAAACATTAAAAATACATATAATATGTACCGACATGAATTAAAAAAATAAAAAACATGAAGAACACATATATGATACACGGCATACATATAAAAACAAACAAACAACAAAACTAGTTGTTTAATGCTTATGTGATGCCACAAAAAATGCACAAACCCTTAAATCAATTTTATGAGTCAATTAATAATTCAAATAAGGTCATAAAAATGATTTAATATATTGTACCAATCTGATCTAAATGTGTTTTTACCATTTTAATCAAATCAAAACAAACAATGTTGATTAAACATGTAACAAACACAAACTAGTCATTGTTTTAAGTGATATTAAAATTAATCAATTAAATTGTCATGGACCAGAATTAAAACCAAATTTTAAAAATGTCCAGACCTGATATTTAATCATTAAAAACCACTTACAAACATGCCAAAAACGTTTTTACATTTAATATTCAAAACTAGTTGTTTAATTAACAATTAACATGCCAAAAAGCACCTAGTTTTAATATTAACATATACCATCAGGTATTACCAATTAAATCTGACTAATAACAGCTCCTAGAACATCTTAGGACAGTATATTAACATGTCATATTAATTATAATACCTATCTAATCAATTAAAATCGTTTTTACACCAAAACAATGCAAAAAACTCAAAACAGAAAATTTCAGCATTGCATGTATTAAAAGTAACGATTTTTAATTAATTATTTCATGCATCTAAAGCACTAAAATAAGCATGTTTAGGCTTTGATACCACTGATGGTTTATGTCATGGTATGTGTATGTAGATAACGCAGCGGAAAAATATCGAAAAACGATCATACACATCAAACAATTCCACGACAAGAATCGAAACATGCACTTTTAGGGTTTTTAAAACTTACAACTTTAGATGCCTATTCCGAAATGAATTTGATGATGACCAGCAACCAAGATTAGTTTTTCCACTTTTGATCTTCACCACCAATGCCAAGGAACAGCCTTTACGCCAATCCTCTCTATGCTCACACACACACTTGCAAGCTAGGCTCAAAACCGAGAATGCTAGCTCTCAAAATTTAGTATTGCGTAATGGTAAGGATTGAAGCCACAAGATTTTTTCTTGCCCTTCCTTTAGATGTTATTCACGCCTAAATAACACAAGAAAGCAAAAAAAAATCTCTCTTTGTGTATTTCGGCCAAGAAGAAAAATGAGAGAGAGAAAGAGAGGTTCACGCCAATACTAGCTCTCCTAGGGTTTTTTCTTTCTTCCCATCCGTATCCTCATCCTATGGCAAGTCTTTAAATTGAATTCAACTACCTTAAGATAGTATATTCAACCTTAAACACTTCCTAGAGATAAGTAACAAATATTAATTTAAACCCTTTTTGAATTTAGAGTTCAAATTCGGATTTAATAATCAATTAACTTAATTAATATAATTAACTAATTGATATTAAACCTTATGGGCCGAAATTCTCCTCTCTCATGGACCAAAGTCCAATAGCAATTTTAATACCCATTACATGCATTAATTTGACTTTAATTAAAAGCCCAAATTAATGCCCAATACATTATTTAAATATTTTAAGCCCAATACTTTGTGTGCGATCCTATAGGTCCATTTAATGTTGGCAATGAATTAATGAATTAATTCAAAGGCTATATATATTCTCTAGCAAGATATTATAGCATTCCAAATTAAATGAAAAATGCAAATGGCATTTAGTGACCTAATGCAATTTTTATATAGTCCCTTACCCATAAATATCAGAATTAATATAAGGCATGGAACTAGTCATCCTTATATGTAAGTTAATTCCTTTCTTGATATTCCAGTGACACTGAACTCTCAGATAAATAATGATTGCACATTATTACATCTCGGTATGGCCATACACTTCTCAGTTCACTGATCAAGTGGCCGATGATATTTTTCTCTCTTATAGAGAGGGGTAATCCCTTCACTTCTCTCATGCTCTCTAACATGAATCAATGCATACCCAAGCATACCCATACTTGTCACTCAGTTACGAGCACGTTAGGTGTATGTCAAAGTACACAGTAATTCATAAAGAGTTTCATAGAGATTTTAGGTCTAAGAACTCCGATACAAAACTTGCATATGAGGAACACTTATGACTTGTACCATGTAGTGTTCTCATGTGTGGATCGTATCCAAATACCATGTTATAAACATGTATCTATGATCTCTGATTGACACTTTTGTCCTTATGATCCGTAAGACAGAACTCAACTAATCAGAGAGAGCATACTAGTCTTAATTCATTTGTTATTCCCATAACAATGACTGACTAGGGATATTTAGAATGAAGTCTCATTTGTTTCAAGGTCTTACAACCATGTGCCTCACACATGATAACTTAAACTGAAACAACATTCTTGGATAGTTCTATCAATTGATATGCACAGGAATACAATTGGTAAAACAAATGCCTCATTTATTAACTAAAGTGTTTTATTACAATGTATTGGGGTTAGGGCTTACACTAACAATTTGGGATCCGAGTCCAATAATTCAGGAAAACTCGACTGGAGTAGCTACTGGAAGCTTGCCGGTCACAACACATCAAGAATCGGCTTCGTCGGAATCCGACGAATTTATACGGATTTTCCTAGGGGTACCACTAGGGAAAATCACCAAAATCGTAAAAAGTGGTGAAATTTTGGATCCGAGTCCAATAATTTGTGAAAACTCGATTGGAGTAGCTACTGGAAGTTTGCCGGTCACAACGCATCGAGAATCGGCTTCGTTGGAATCCGACGAATTTTTACGGATTTTCCTAGGGGTACCACTAGGGAAAATAACCAAAATCGAGAAATCGTAAAAAGTGGTGAAATTTTGGATCCGAGTCCAATAATTCGGGAAAACTCGATTGGAGTAGCTACTGGAAGCTTGCCGGTCACAACGCATCGAGAATCGGCTTCGTCGGAATCCGACGAATTTTTACGGATTTCCCTAGGCAAAATCACCAAAATCGAGAAATCGTAAAAAGTGGTGAAATTTTGGATTCGAGTCCAATAATTTGGGAAAACTCGATTGAAGTAGCTACTAGAAGCTTTCCGGTCACAACGCATCGAGAATCGGCTTCGTTGAAATCCGACGAATTTTTACGGGTTTCCCTAGGGGTACCACTAGGAAAAATCACCAAAATCGAGAAATCGTAAAAAGTGGTGAAATTTTTGATCCGAGTCCAATAATTCGGGAAAACTCGATTGGAGTAGCTACTGGAAGCTTGCCGATCACAACGCATCGAGAATCGGTTTCGTCGGAATACGACGAATTTTTACGGATTTCCCTAGGGGTACCACTAGGGAAAATCACCAAAATCGAGAAATCGTAAAAAGTCGTAAAATTTTGCATCTGAGTCCAATAATTCGGGAAAACTCGATTGGAGTAGCTACTGGAAGCTTGCCGGTCACAACGCATCGAGAATCGGCTTCGTCGGAATCCGACGATTTTTTACGGATTTCCCTAGGGGTACCACTAGGAGAAATCACCAAAATTGTAAAAAGTGGTGAGATTTTGGATCCGAGTCCAATAATTCGTGAAAACTCGATTGGAGAAGCTACTAGAAGCTTGCCGGTAACAACGAATCGAGAATCGGCTTCGTCGGAATCCGACGAATTTTTACGGATTTTCCTAGGGGTACCACAAGCGAAAATCACCAAAATCGTAAAAAGTTGTGAAATTTTTGATTCGAGTCCAATAATTCGTGAAAACTCGATTGGAGTAGCTACTGGAAGCTTACCGGTCACAACGCATCGAGAATCGGCTTCGTCGAAATCCGACGAATTTTTACGGATTTCCCTAGGGAAAATCACCAAAATCGATAAATCGTAAAAAGTGGTGAAATTTTGGATCCGAGTCCAATAATTCGGGAAAACTCGATTGGAGTAGCTACTGGAAGCTTACCGGTCACAACGCATCGAGAATCGGCTTCGTCGGAATCCGACGAATTTTTACGGATTTTCCTTGGGAAAATCAGCAAAATCGAGAAATCGTAAAAAGTGGTGAAATTTTGGATTCGAGTCCAATAATTCAGAAAAACCTCGATTGGAGTAGCTACTGGAAGCTTACCGGTCACAACGCATCGAGAATCGGCTTCGTCGAAATCCGACGAATTTTTACGGATTTCCCTAGGGAAAATCACCAAAATCGATAAATCGTAAAAAGTGGTGAGATTTTGGATCCGAGTCCAATAATTCGGGAAAACTCGATTGGAGTAGCTACTGGAAGCTTGCCGGTCACAACGCATCGAGAATCGGCTTCGTCGAAATCCGACGAATTTTTACGGATTTTCCTAGGGAAAATCACCAAAATCGAGAAATCGTAAAAAGTGGTGAAATTTGGATCCGAGTCCAATAATTCGGTAAAACTCGATTGGAGTAGCTATTGGAAGCTTTCCGGTCACAACGCATCGAGAATCGGCTTCGTTGAAATCCGACGAATTTTTACGGGTTTCCCTAGGGGTACCACTAGGAAAAATCACCAAAATCGAGAAATCGTAAAAAGTTGTGAAATTTTTGATCCGAGTCCAATAATTCGGGAAAACTCGATTGGAGTAGCTACTGGAAGCTTGCCGATCACAACGCATCGAGAATCGGTTTCGTCGGAATCCGACGAATTTTTATGGATTACCCTAGGGGTACCACTAGGGAAAATCACCAAAATCGAGAAATCGTAAAAAGTCATAAAATTTTGCATCTGAGTCCAATAATTCGGGAAAACTCGATTGGAGTAGCTACTGGAAGCTTTCCGGTCACAACGCATCGAGAATCGGCTTCGTCGGAATCCGACGATTTTTTACGGATTTCCCTAGGGGTACCACTAGGAGAAATCACCAAAATCGTAAAAAGTGGTGAGATTTTGGATCCGAGTCCAATAATTCGTGAAAACTCGATTGGAGAAGCTACTGGAAGCTTGCCGGTCACAACGAATCGAGAATCGGCTTCGTCGGAATCCGACGAATTTTTACGGATTTTCCTAGGGGTACCACTAGCGAAAATCACCAAAATCGTAAAAAGTTGTGAAATTTATGATTCGAGTCCAATAATTCGTGAAAACTCGATTGGTGTAACTACTAGAAGCTTGCCGGTCACAACGCATCGAGAATCTGCTTCGTCAGAATCCGACGAATTTTTACGGATTTCCCTAGGGGTACCACTAGGGAAAATCAGCAAAATCGAGAAATCGTAAAAAGTGGTGAAATTTTGGATTCGAGTCCAATAATTCGGAAAAACTCGATTGGAGTAGCTATTGGAAGCTTACCGGTCACAACGCATCGAGAATCGGCTTCGTCGAAATCCGACGAATTTTTACGGATTTCCCAAGGGAAAATCACCAAAATCGATAAATCGTAAAAAGTGGTGAAATTTTGGATCCGAGTCCAATAATTCGGGAAAACTCGATTGGAGTAGCTACTGGAAGCTTGCCGGTCACAACGCATCGAGAATCGGCTTCGTCGGAATCCGACGAATTTTTACGGATTTTCCTAGGGAAAATCAGCAAAATCGAGAAATCATAAAAAGTGGTGAAATTTTGGATTCGAGTCCAATAATTCGGAAAAACTCGATTGGAGTAGCTACTGGAAGCTTACCGGTCACAACGCATCGAGAATCGGCTTCGTCGAAATCCGACGAATTTTTACGGATTTCCCTAGGGAAAATCACCAAAATCGATAAATCGTAAAAAGTGGTGAGATTTTGGATCCGAGTCCAATAATTCGGGAAAACTCGATTGGAGTAGCTACTGGAAGCTTGCCGGTAACAACACATCGAGAATCGGCTTCGTCGGAATCCGACGAATTTTTACGGATTTTCCTAGGGAAAATCACCAAAATCGACAAATCGTAAAAAGTGGTGAAATTTTGGATCCGAGTCCAATAATTCGGTAAAACTCGATTGGAGTAGCTACTGGAAGCTTTCCGATCACAACGCATCGAGAATCGGCTTCGTCGAAATCCTACGAATTTTTACGGGTTTCCCTAGGTAAAATCACCAAAATCGAGAAATCGTAAAAAGTGGTGAAATTTTGGATCCGAGTCCAATAATTCGGGAAAACTCGATTGAAGTAGCTACTGGAAGCTTGCCGGTCACAACGCATCGAGAATTGGCTTTGTCGGAATCAGACGAATTTTTACGGATTTCCCTCGGGGTACCACTAGGGAAAATCACCAAAATCGTAAAAAGTGGTGAAATTTTTGATCCGAATCCATTAATTCGGGAAAACTTGATTGGAGTGGCTACTGGAAGCTTGCCGGTCACAACGTATTGAGAATCGACTTCGTCGGAATCCGACGAATCTTTACGGATTTCCCTAGGGGTGCTACTAGGGAAAATCACCAAAATCGAGAAATCATAAAAAGTGGTGAAATTTTGGATTCGAGTCCAATAATTAAGGAAACCTTGATTGAAGTAGCTACTGGAAGCTTGCCGGTCACAACGCATTGAGAATTGGCTTTGTCGGAATCCGACGAATTTTTACGGATTTCCCTCGGGGTACCACTAGGGAAAATCACCAAAATCGTAAAAAGTGGTGAAATTTTGGATCCGAATCCATTAATTCGGGAAAACTCGATTGGAGTGGCTACTGGAAGCTTGCCGGTCACAACGCATTGAGAATCGGCTTCGTCGAAATCCAACGAATCTTTACGGATTTCCCTAGGGGTACTACTAGGGAAAATCACCAAAATCGAGAAATCATAAAAAGTGGTGAAATTTTGGATTCGAGTGCAATAATTAAGGAAAACTCGATTGGAGTAGCTACTGCAAGCTTGCCGGTCACAACGCATCGAGAATCGGCTTCGTCGGAAATCGACAAATTTTTACGGATTTCCCTAGGGGTACCACTAGGGAAAATCACCAAAATCGAGAAAAGTGGTGAAATTTTTGATCCGAGTCCAATAATTCGGGAAAACTCGATTGGAGTAGCCACTGGAAGCTTGCCGGTCACAACGCATCGAGAATCGGCTTCGTCGGAATCCGACGAATTTTTATGGATTTCCCTAGGGGTACCACTAGGGAAAATCACCAAAATCGAGAAATCGTAAAAAGTGGTGAAATTTTGTATCAGAGTCCAATAATTCGAGAAAAATCGATTGGAGTAGCTACTGAAAGCTTGCCGGTCACAACGCATCGAGAATCGGCTTCGTTGAAATACGATGAATTTTTAAGGATTCCCTAGGGGTACCACTAGGGAAAATAACCAAAATCGAGAAATCGTAAAAAGTGGTGAAATTTTGGATCCGAGTCCAATAATTCGGGAAAACTCGATTGGAGTAGCTACTGAAAGCTTGCCGGTCACAATGCATCGAGAATCGGTTTCGTCAGAATCCGACGAATTTTTACGTATTTCCCTAGGGGTACCACTAGGAAAAATCACCAAAATCGATAAATCGTAAAAAGTGGTGAAATTTTGGATCCGAGTCCAATAATTCAGGAAAACTCGATTGGAGTAGCTACTGGAAGCTTGCCGGTCACAACGCATCGAGAATCGGCTTCGTCGGAATCCGACGAATTTTTTCGGATTTCCCTAGGGGTACGACTAGGGAAAATCACCAAAATCGAGAAATCGTAAAAAGTGGTGAAATTTTTGATCCGAGTCCAATAATTCGGGAAAACTCGATTGGAGTAGCTACTGGAAGCTTGCCGGTCACAACGCATCGAGAATCCGCTTCGTCGGAATCCGACAAATTTTTACGGATTTCCCTAGGGGTACCACTAGGGAAAATCAGCAAAATCGAGAAATCGTAAAAAGTGGTGAAATTTTGGATCCGTGTCCAATAATTCGAAAAAACTCGATTGGAGTAGCTACTGGAAGCTTACCGGTCACAACGCATCGAGAATCGGCTTCGTCGAAATCCGACGAATTTTTACGGATTTCCCTAGGGAAAATCACCGAAATCGTAAAAAGTGGTGAAATTTTGGATCCGAGTCCAATACTTCGGGAAAACTCGATTGGAGTAGCTACTGGAAGCTTGCCGGTCACAACGCATCGAGAATCGGCTTCGTCGGAATTCGACGAATTTTTACGGATTTCCCTAGGGAAAATCACCAAAATCGAGAAATCGTAAAAAGTAGTGAAATTTTGGATCCGAGTCCAATAATTCGGGAAAACTCGATTGGAGTAGCTACTGGAAGCTTTACGGTCACAACGCATCGAGAATCGGCTTCGTCGAAATCCGACGAATTTTTACGGGTTTTCACTAGGGAAAATCACCAAAATCGAGAAATCGTAAAAAGTGGTGAAATTTTGGATCCGAGTCTAATAATTCGGGAAAACTCGATTGAAGTAGCTACTGGAAGCTTGCCGGTCACAATGCATCGAGAATTGGCTTTGTCGGAATCCGACGAATTTTTACGGATTTCCCTCGGGGTACCACTAGGGAAAATCACCAAAATCATAAAAAGTGGTGAAATTTTGGATCCGAATCCATTAATTCGGGAAAACTCGATTGGAGTGGCTACTGGAAGCTTGCCGGTCACAACGCATTGAGAATCGGCTTCGTCGGAATCCGACGAATCTTTACGGATTTCCCTAGGGGTACTACTAGAAAAAATCACCGAAATCGAGAAGTCATAAAAAGTGGTAAAATTTTGGATTCGAGTCCAATAATTAAGGAAAACTCGATTGGAGTAGCTACTGGAAGCTTGCCGGTCACAACGGATCGAGAATCGGCTTCGTCGGAATCCGACGAATTTTTACGGATTTCTCTTGGGGTACTACTAGGGAAAATCACCAAAATCGAGAAATCAGAAAAAATGGTGAAATTTTGGATCCGAGTCCAATAATTCAGGAAAACCCAATTGGAGTAGCTATTGGAAGCTTGCCGGTCAGTACGCATCGAGAATCGGCTTCGTCGAAATCCGACGAATTTTTACGGATTTCCCTAGGGGTACCACTAGGGAAAATCACCAAAATCGAGAAATCGTAAAAATTGGTGAAATTTTGGATTCGACTCCAATAATTCGGGAAAACTCGATTGGAGTAGCTACTGGAAGCTTGCCGGTCACAACGCATCGAGAATCGGCTTCGTCAGAAACGGACAAATTTTTACGGATTTCCCTAGGGGTACCACTATGGGAAATCACCAATATCGAGAAAAGTTGTGAAATTTTTGATCCGAGTCCAATAATTTGGGAAAACTCGATTGGAATAGCTACTGGAAGCTTGCCGATCACAACGTATCGAGAATCAGCTTCGTCATAATCCGACGAAATTTTACGGATTTCCCTAGGGGTACCACTAGGGAAAATCAGCAAAATCGAGAAATCGTAAAAAGTGGTGAAATTTTGGATTCGAGTCCAATAATTCGGAAAAACTCGATTGGAGTAGCTACTGGAAGCTTACCGGTCACAACGCATCGAGAATCGGCTTCGTCTAAATCCGACGAATTTTTACGGATTTCCCTAGGGAAAATCACCAAAATCGAGAAATCGTAAAAAGTGGTGAAATTTTGGATCCGAGTCCAATAATTCGGGAAAACTCGATTAGAGTAGCTACTGGAAGGTTGCCGGTCACAAGGCATCGAGAATCGGCTTCGTCGGAATCCCACGAATTTTTACGGATTTCCCTAGGGAAAATCACCAAAATCAAGAAATCGTAAAAAGTGGTGAAATTTTGGATCCGAGTCCAATAATTCGGGAAAACTCGATTGGAGTAGCTACTGGAAGCTTTCCGGTCATAACGCATCGAGAATCGGCTTCGTCGAAATCCTACGAATTTTTACGGGTTTCCCTAGGTAAAATCACCAAAATCGAGAAATCGTAAAAAGTGGTGAAATTTTGGATCCGAGTCCAATACTTCGGGAAAACTCGATTGGAGTAGCTACTGGAAGCTTGCCGGTCACAACGCATCGAGAATCGGCTTCGTCGGAATCCGACGAATTTTTACGGATTTCCCTAGGGAAAATCACCAAAATCGAGAAATCGTAAAAAGTAGTGAAATTTTGGATCCGAGTCCAATAATTCGGGAAAACTCGATTGGAGTAGCTACTGGAAGCTTTACGGTCACAACGCATCGAGAATCGGCTTCGTCGAAATCCGACGAATTTTTACGGGTTTCCACTAGGGAAAATCACCAAAATCGAGAAATCGTAAAAAGTGGTAAAATTTTGGATCCGAGTCTAATAATTCGGGAAAACTCGATTGAAGTAGCTACTGGAAGCTTGCCGGTCACAATGCATCGAGAATTGGCTTTGTCGGAATCCGACGAATTTTTACGGATTTCCCTCGGGGTACCACTAGGGAAAATCACCAAAATCATAAAAAGTGGTGAAATTTTGGATCCGAATCCATTAATTCGGGAAAACTCGATTGGAGTGGCTACTGGAAGCTTGCCGGTCACAACGCATTGAGAATCGGCTTCGTCGGAATCCGACGAATCTTTACGGATTTCCCTAGGGGTACTACTAGAAAAAATCACCGAAATCGAGAAGTCATAAAAAGTGGTAAAATTTTGGATTCGAGTCCAATAATTAAGGAAAACTCGATTGGAGTAGCTACTGGAAGCTTGCCGGTCACAACGGATCGAGAATCGGCTTCGTCGGAATCCGACGAATTTTTACGGATTTCTCTTGGGGTACTACTAGGGAAAATCACCAAAATCGAGAAATCAGAAAAAATGGTGAAATTTTGGATCCGAGTCCAATAATTCAGGAAAACCCAATTGGAGTAGCTATTGGAAGCTTGCCGGTCAGTACGCATCGAGAATCGGCTTCGTCGAAATCCGACGAATTTTTACGGATTTCCCTAGGGGTACCACTAGGGAAAATCACCAAAATCTAGAAATCGTAAAAATTGGTGAAATTTTGGATTCGACTCCAATAATTCGGGAAAACTCGATTGGAGTAGCTACTGGAAGCTTGCCGGTCACAACGCATCGAGAATCGGCTTCGTCGGAAACGGACAAATTTTTACAGATTTCCCTAGGGGTACCACTATGGAAAATCACCAAAATCGAGAAAAGTTGTGAAATTTTTGATCCGAGTCCAATAATTCGGGAAAACTCGATTGGAATAGCTACTGGAAGCTTGCCGATCACAACGTATCGAGAATCAGCTTCGTCAGAATCCGACGAAATTTTACGGATTTCCCTAGGGGTACCACTAGGGAAAATCAGCAAAATCGAGAAATCGTAAAAAGTGGTGAAATTTTGGATTCGAGTCCAATAATTCGGAAAAACTCGATTGGAGTAGCTACTGGAAGCTTACCGGTCACAACGCATCGAGAATCGGCTTCGTCGAAATCCGACGAATTTTTACGGATTTCCCCAGGGAAAATCACCAAAATCGAGAAATCGTAAAAAGTGGTGAAATTTTGGATCCGAGTCCAATAATTCGGGAAAACTCGATTAGAGTAGCTACTGGAAGGTTGCCGGTCACAAGGCATCGAGAATCGGCTTCGTCGGAATCCCACGAATTTTTACGGATTTCCCTAGGGAAAATCACCAAAATCGAGAAATCGTAAAAAGTGGTAAAATTTTGGATCCGAGTCCAATAATTCGGGAAAACTCGATTGGAGTAGCTACTGGAAGCTTTCCGGTCATAACGCATCGAGAATCGGCTTCGTCGAAATCCTACGAATTTTTACGGGTTTCCCTAGGTAAAATCACCAAAATCGAGAAATCGTAAAAAGTGGTGAAATTTTGGATCCGAGTCCAATAATTCGGGAAAACTCGATTGAAGTAGCTACTGGAAGCTTGCCGGTCACAACGCATCGAGAATTGGCTTTGTCGGAATCCGACAAATTTTTACGGATTTCCCTCGGGGTACCACTAGGGAAAATCACCAAAATCGTAAAAAGTGGTGAAATTTTTGATCCGAATCCATTAATTCGGGAAAACTCGATTGGAGTGGCTACTGGAAGCTTGCCGGTCACAACGCATTGAGAATCGACTTCGTCGGAATCCGACGAATCTTTACGGATTTCCCTAGGGGTACTACTAGGGAAAATCACCAAAATCGAGAAATCATAAAAAGTGGTGAAATTTTTGATTCGAGTCCAATAATTAAGGAAAACTCGATTGGAGTAGCTACTGGAAGCTTGCCGGTCACAACGGATCGAGAATCGGCTTCGTCGGAATCCGACGAATTTTTACGGATTTCTCTTGGGGTACCACTAGGGAAAATCACCAAAATCGAGAAATCGTAAAAAGTGGTGAAATTTTGGATCCGAGTCCAATAATTCAGGAAAACTCAATTGGAGTAGCTACTGGAAGCTTGCCGGTCAGTACGCATCGAGAATCGGCTTCGTCGGAATCCGACGATTTTTTACGGATTTCCCTAGGGGTACCACTAGGAAAAATCACCAAAATCGAGAAATCGTAAAAAGTGGTGAAATTTTGGATCCGACTCCAATAATTTGGGAAAACTCGATTGGAGTAGCTACTGGAAGCTTGCCGGTCACAACGCATCGAGAATCGGCTTCGTCGGAAACCGACAAATTTTTACGGATTTCCCTAGGGGTACCACTAGGGAAAATCACCAACATCGAGAAAAGTGGTGATATTTTTGATCCGAGTCCAATAATTCGGGAAAACTCGATTGGAGTAGCTACTGGAAGCTTGCCGGTCACAACGCATCGAGAATCGGCTTCGTCGGAATCCGACGAATTTTTATGGATTTCCCTAGGGGTACCACTAGGGAAAATCACCAAAATCGAGAAATCGTAAAAAGTGGTGAAATTTTGGATCAGAGTCCAATAATTCGAGAAAAATCGATTGGAGTAGCTACTGAAAGCTTGCCGGTCACAACGCATCGAGAATCGGCTTCGTTGAAATACGATGAATTTTTACGGATTCCCTAGGGGTACCACTAGGGAAAATAACCAAAATCGAGAAATCATAAAAAGTGGTGAAATTTTGGATCCGAGTCCAATAATTCGGGAAAACTCGATTGGAGTAGCTACTGGAAGCTTGCCGGTCACAATGCATCGAGAATCGGTTTCGTCGGAATCCGACGAATTTTAACGTATTTCCCTAGGGGTACCACTAGGAAAAATCACCAAAATCGATAAATCGTAAAAAGTGGTGAAATTTTGGATCCGAGTCCAATAATTCAGGAAAACTCGATTGGAGTAGCTACTGGAAGCTTGCCGGTCACAATGCATCGAGAATCGGCTTCGTCGGAATCCGACGAATTTTTTCGGATTTCCCTAGGGGTACTACTAGGGAAAATCACCAAAATCGAGAAATCGTAAAAAGTGGTGAAATTTTGGATCCGAGTCCAATAATTCGGGAAAACTCAATTGGAGTAGCTACTGGAAGCTTGCCGGTCACAACGCATCGAGAATCGGCTTCGTCAAAATCCGATGAATTTTTACGGATTTCCCCAGGGAAAATCACCAAAATCGAGAAATCGTAAAAAGTGGTGAAATTTTGGATCCGACTCCAATAATTCGGGAAAACTCGATTGGAGTAGCTGCTGGAAGCTTGCCGGTCACAACGCATCGACAATCGGCTTCGTCAGAAACCGATAAATTTTTACGGATTTCCCTAGGGGTACCACTAGGGATAATCACCAAAATCGAGAAATCGTAAAAAGTGGTGAAATTTTTGATCCGAGTCCAATAATTCGGGAAAACTCGATTGGAGTAACTACTGAAAGCTTGCCGGTCACAACGCATTGAGAATCGGCTTCGTCGGAATCCGACAAATTTTTACGGATTTCCCTAGGGGTACCACTAGGGAAAATCACCAAAATCGAGAAAAGTGGTGAAATTTTGGATCCAAGTCCAATAATTCGGGAAAACTCGATCGGAGTAGCTACTGGAAGCTTGCCAGTCACAACGCATTGAGAATCGGTTTCATCGGAATACGACGAATTTTTACGGATTTCCCTATGGGTACCACTAGGGAAAATCACCAAAATCGAGAAAAGTGGTGAAATTTTTTATCCGAGTCCAATAATTCGGGAAAACTCGATTGGAGTAGCTATTGGAAGCTTGCCGGTCACAACGCATCGAGAATCGGTTTCGTCGGAATTCGACGAATTTTTATGGATTTCCCTAGGGGTACCACTAGGAAAAATCATCAAAATCGAGAAATCGTAAAAAGTGGTGAAATTTTGGATCAGAGTCCAATAATTCGAGAAAAATCGATCGGAGTAGCTACTGGAAGCTTGCCGGTCACAACGCATCGAGAATCGGCTTCGTTGAAATACGATGAATTTTTACGGATTCCCTAGGGGTACCACTAGGGAAAATAACCAAAATCGAGAAATCGTAAAAAGTGGTGAAATTTTGGATCCGAATCCAATAATTCGGGAAAACTCGATTGGAGTAGCTACTGGAAGCTTGCCGGTCACAATGCATCGAGAATCGGTTTCGTTGGAATCCGACGAATTTTTACGTATTTCCCTAGGGGTACCACTAGGAAAAATCACCAAAATCGATAAATCGTAAAAAGTGGTGAAATTTTTGATCCGAGTCCAATAATTCAGGAAAACTCGTTTGGAGTAGCTACTGGAAGCTTGCTGGTCACAACGCATCGAGAATCGGCTTCGTCGAAATCCGATGAATTTTTTCGGATTTCCCTAGGGGTACGACTAGGGAAAATCACCAAAATCGAGAAATCGTAAAAAGTGGTGAAATTTTGGATCCGAGTCAAATAATTCGGGAAAACTCGATTGCAGTAGCTACTGGATGCTTGCCGGGTCACAATGCATCGAGAATCCGCTTCGTCGGAATCCGATGAATTTTTATGGATTTCCCTAGGAGTACCACTAGGGAAAATCAGCAAAATCGAGAAATCGTAAAAAGTGGTGAAATTTTGGATCCGTGTCCAATAATTCGAAAAAACTCGATTGGAGTAGCTACTGGAAGCTTATCGGTCACAACGCATCGAGAATCGACTTCGTCGAAATCCGACGAATTTTTACGGATTTCCCTAGGGAAAATCACCAAAATCGAGAAATCGTAAAAAGTGGTGAAATTTTGGATCCGAGTCCAATAATTCGGGAAAACTCGATTGGAGTAGCTACTGGAAGCTTGCCGGTCACAACGCATCGAGAATCGGTTTCGTCGGAATCCGACGAATTTTTACGGATTTTCCTAGGGAAAATCACCAAAATCGAGAAATCGTAAAAAGTGGTGAAATTTTGGATCCGAGTCCAATAATTCGGGAAAACTCGATTGGAGTAGCAACTGGAAGCTTTCCGGTCACAACACATCGAGAATCGGCTTCGTCGAAATCCGACGAATTTTTACGGGTTTCCCTTGGGGTACCACTAGGGAAAATCACCAAAATCGAGAAATCGTAAAAAGTGGTGAAATTTTGGATCCGAGTCTAATAATTCGGGAAAACTCGATAGAAGTAGCTACTGGAAGCTTGCCGGTCACAATGCATCGAGAATTGGCTTTGTCGGAATGCGACGAATTTTTACGGATTTCCCTCGGGGTACCACTAGGGAAAATCACCAAAATCATAAAAAGTGGTGAAATTTTGAATCCGAATCCATTAATTCGGGAAAACTCGATTGGAGTGGCTACTGGAAGCTTTCCGGTCACAACGCATCGAGAATCGGCTTCGTCGCAATCCGACGAATTTTTACGGATTTCCCTAGGGGTACCACTAGGGAAAATCACCAAAATCGAGAAATCGTAAAAAGTGGTGAAATTTTGGATCCGAATCCATTAATTCGGGAAAACTCGATTGGAGTGGCTACTGGAAGCTTGCCGGTCACAATGCATTGAGAATCGGCTACGTCGAAATCCGACGAATCTTTACGGATTTCCCTAGGGGTACTACTGGGGAAAATCACCAAAATCGAGAAATCATAAAAAGTGGTGAAATTTTTGATTCGAGTCCAATAATTAAGGAAAACTCGATTGGAGTAGCTACTGGAAGCTTGCCGGTCACAACGGATCGAGAATCGGCTTCGTCGGAATCCGACGAATTTTTACGGATTTCTCTTGAGGTACCACTAGGGAAAATCACCAAAATCGAGAAATCGTAAAAAGTGGTGAAATTTTGGATCCGAGTCCAATAATTCAGGAAAACTCAATTAGAGTAGCTATTGGAAGCTTGCCGGTCAGTACGCATCGAGAATCGGCTTCGTCGAAATCCGACGAATTTTTACGGAATTCCCTAGGGGTACCACTAGGGAAAATCACGAGAAATCGTAAAAAGTGGTGAATTTTGGATCCGACTCCAATAATTCGGGAAAACTCGATTGGAGTAGCTACTGGAAGCTTGCCGGTCGCAACGCATCGAGAATCGGCTTCGTCGGAAACCAATAAATTTTTACGGATTTCCTAGGGGTACCACTAGGGAAAATCACCAAAATCGAGAAAAGTGGTGAAATTTTGATCCGAGTCCAATAATTCGGAAACTCGATTGGAGTAGCTACTGGAAGCTTACCGGTCACAACGCATCGAGAATCGGCTTCGTCGGAATCCCATGAATTTTTACGGATTTCCCTAGGGAAAATCACCAAAATCGAGAAATCGTAAAAAGTGGTGAATATTTTTGGGATCCGAATCCAATAATTCGGGAAAACTCGATTGGAGTAGCTACTGGAAGCTTGCCGGTCACAACGCATCGAGAATTGGCTTTGTCGGAATCCGACGAATTTTTACGGATATCCCTCGGGGTACCACTAGGGAAAATCACCAAAATCGTAAAAAGTGGTGAAATTTTTGATCCGAATCCATTAATTCGGGAAAACTCGATTGGAGTGGCTACTGGAAGCTTGCCGGTCACAACGCATTGAGAATCGACTTCGTCGGAATCCGACGAATCTTTACGGATTTCCCTAGGTGTACTACTAAGGAAAATCACCAAAATCGAGAAATCATAAAAAGTGGTGAAATTTTGGATTCGAGTCCAATAATTAAGGAAAACTCGATTGAAGTAGCTACTGGAAGCTTGCCAGTCACAACGCATCGAGAACTGGCTTTGTCGGAATCCGACGAATTTTTACGGATTTCCTCGGGGTACCACTAGGGAAAATCACCAAAATCGTAAAAAGTGGTGAAATTTTGGATCCGAATCCATTAATTCGGGAAAACTCGATTGGAGTGGCTACTGGAAGCTTGCCGGTCACAACGCATTGAGAATCGGCTTCGTCGGAATCCAACGAATCTTTACGGATTTCCCTAGGGTACTACTAGGGAAAATCACCAAAATCGAGAAATCATAAAAAGTGGTGAAATTTTTGATTCGAGTCCAATAATTAAGGAAAACTCGATTGGAGTAGCTACTGCAAAGCTTGCCGGTCACAACGCATCGAGAATTGGCTTCGTCGGAATCCGACGAATTTTTACGGATTTCTCTTGGGGTACCACTAGGGAAAATCACCAAAATCGAGAAATCGTAAAAAGTGGTGAAATTTTGGATCCGAGTCCAATAATTCAGGAAAACTCAATTGGAGTAGCTACTGGAAGCTTGCCGGTCAGTACGCATCGAGAATCGGCTTCGTCGGAATCCGACGAATTTTTACGGATTTTCCTAGGGGTACCAGTAGGAAAAATCACCAAAATCGAGAAATCGTAAAAAGAGGTGAAATTTTGGATCCGACTCCAATAATTCGGAAAAACTCGATTGGAGTAGCTACTGGAAGCTTGCCGGTCACAACAGATCGAGAATCGGCTTCGTCGGAAACCGACAAATTTTTACGGATTTCCCTAGGGGTACCACTAGGGAAAATTACCAAAATCGAGAAAAGTGGTGAAATTTTTGATCCGAGTCCAATAATTCGGGAAAACTCGATTGGAGTAGCTACTGGAAGCTTGCCGGTCACAACGCATCGAGAATCGGCTTCGTCGGAATCCGACGAATTTTTATGGATTTTCCTAGGGGTACCACTAGGGAAAATCACCAAAATCGAGAAATCGTAAAAAGTGGTGAAATTTTGGATCAGAGTCCAATAATTCGGGAAAAATCGATTGGAGTAGCTACTGAAAGCTTGCCGGTCACAACGCATCGAAAATCGGCTTCGTTGAAATACGATGAATTGTTACGGATTCCCTAGGGGTACCACTAGGGAAAATAACCAAAATCGAGAAATCATAAAAAGTGGTGAAATTTTGGATCCGAGTCCAATAATTCGGGAAAACTCGATTGGAGTAGCTACTGGAAGCTTGCCGGTCACAATGCATCGAGAATCGGTTTCGTCGGAATCCGACGAATTTTTACGTATTTCCCTAGGGGTACCACTAGGAAAAATCACCAAAATCGATAAATCGTAAAAAGTGGTGAAATTTTGGATCCGAGTCCAATAATTCAGGAAAACTCGATTGGAGTAGCTACTGGAAGCTTGCCGGTCACAATGCATCGAGAATCGGTTTCGTCGGAATCCGACGAATTTTTTCGGATTTCCCTAGGGGTACGACTAGGGAAAATCACCAAAATCGAGAAATCGTAAAAAGTGGTGAAATTTTGGATCCGAGTCCAATAATTCGGGAAAACTCGATTGGAGTAGCTACTGGAAGCTTGCCGGTCACAACGCATCGAGAATCCGCTTCGTCGGAATCCGACGAATTTTTACGGATTTCCCTAAGGGTACCACTAGGGAAAATCAGCAAAATCGAGAAATCGTAAAAAGTGGTGAAATTTTGGATCCGTGTCCAATAATTCGAAAAAACTCGATTGGAGTAGCTACTGGAAGCTTACCGGTCACAACGCATCGAGAATCGGCTTCGTCGAAATCCGACGAATTTTTACGGATTTCCCTAGGAAAAATCACCAAAATCGAGAAATCGTAAAAAGTGGTGAAATTTTGGATCCGAGTCCAATAATTCGGGAAAACTCGATTGGAGTAGCTACTGGAAGCTTGCCGGTCACAACGCATCGAGAATCGGCTTCGTCGGAATCTGACGAATTTTTACGGATTTCCCTAGGGAAACTCACCAAAATCGAGAAATCATAAAAGTGGTGAAATTTTGGATCCGAGCCCAATAATTCGGGAAAACTCGATTTGAGTAGCTACTGGAAGCTTTCAGATCACAACGCATCGAGAATCGGCTTCGTCGAAATCCGACGAATTTTTACGGGTTTCCCTAGGGGTACCACTAGGGAAAATCACCAAAATCGAGAAATCGTAAAAAGTGGTGAAATTTTGGATCCGAGTCCAATAATTCGGGAAAACTCGATTGGAGTAGCTACTGGAAGCTTGCCGGTCACAACGCATCGAGAATCGGCTTCGTCGGAATCTGACGAATTTTTACGGATTTCCCTAGGGAAACTCACCAAAATCGAGAAATCATAAAAAGTGGTGAAATTTTGGATCCGAGCCCAATAATTCGGGAAAACTCGATTTGAGTAGCTACTGGAAGCTTTCAGATCACAACGCATCGAGAATCGGCTTCGTCGAAATCCGACGAATTTTTACGGGTTTCCCTAGGGGTACCACTAGGGAAAATCACCAAAATCGAGAAATCGTAAAAAGTGGTGAAATTTTGGATCCGAGTCTAATAATTCGGGAAAACTCGATTGAAGTAGCTACTGGAAGCTTGCCGGTCACAATGCATCGAGAATTAACTTTGTCGGAATCCGACGAATTTTTACGGATTTCCCTCGGGGTACCACTAGGGAAAATCACCAAAATCATAAAAAGTGGTGAAATTTTGGATCCGAATCCATTAATTCGGGAAAACTCGATTGGAGTGGCTACTGGAAGCTTGCCGGTCACAACGCATTGAGAATCGGCTTCGTCGGAATCCAACGAATCTTTACGGATTTCCCTAGGGGTACTACTAGGGAAAATCACCAAAATCGAGAAATCATAAAAAGTGGTGAAATTTTGGATTCGAGTCCAATAATTAAGGAAAACTCGATTGGAGTAGCTACTGCAAGCTTGCCGGTCACAACGTATAGAGAATCAGATTCGTCGGAATCCGACGAATTTTTACGGATTTCTCTTGGGGTACCACTAGGGAAAATCACCAAAATCGAGAAATCGTAAAAAGTGGTGAAATTTTGGATCCGAGTACAATAATTCAGGAAAACTCAATTGGAGTAGCTACTGGAAGCTTGCCGGTCAGTACGCATCGAGAATCGGCTTCGTCGGAATCCGACGAATTTTTACGGATTTCCCTAGGGGTACCACTAGGAAAAATCACCAAAATCGAGAAAAGTGGTGAAATTTTTGATCTGAGTCCAATAATTCGAAAAAACTCGATTGGAGTAGCTACTGGAAGCTTGCCGGTCACAACGCATCGAGAATCGGCTTCGTCGGAATCCGACGAATTTTTATGGATTTCCCTAGGGGTACCACTAGGAAAAATCACCAAAATCGAGAAATCGTAAAAAGTGGTGAAATTTTGGATCAGATTCCAATAATTCGAGAAAAATCGATTGGAGTAGCTACTGAAAGCTTGCCGGTCACAACGCATCGAGAATCGGCTTCGTTGAAATACGATGAATTTTTACGGATTCCCTAGGGGTACCACTAGGGAAAATAACCAAAATCGAGAAATCGTAAAAAGTGGTGAAATTTTGGATCCGAGTCCAATAATTCGGGAAAACTCGATTGGAGTAGCTACTGGAAGCTTGTCGGTCACAATGCATCGAGAATCGGTTTCGTCGGAATCCGACGAATTTTTACGTATTTTCCTAGGGGTACCACTAGGAAAAATCACCAAAATCGATAAATCGTAAAAAGTGGTGAAATTTTGGATCCGAGTCCAATAATTCAGGAAAACTCGATTGGAGTAGCTACTGGAAGCTTGCCGGTCACAATGCATCGAGAATCGGCTTCGTCGGAATCCAATGAATTTTTTCGGATTTCCCTAGGGGTACGACTAGGGAAAATCACCAAAATCGAGAAATCGTAAAAAGTGGTAAAATTTTGGATCCGAGTCCAATAATTCGAGAAAACTCGATTGGAGTAGCTACTGGAAGCTTGCCGGTCACAACGCATCGAGAATCCGCTTCGTCGGAATCCGACGAATTTTTACGAATTTCTCTTGGGGTACCACTAGGGAAAATCAGCAAAATCGAGAAATCGTAAAAAGTGGTGAAATTTTGGATCCGTGTCAAATAAATTCGAAAAAACTCGATTGGAGTTGCTACTGGAAGCTTACCAGTCACAACGCATCGAGAATCGGCTTCGTCGAAATCCGACGAATTTTTACGGATTTCCCTAGGGAAAATCACCAAAATCAAGAAATCGTAAAAAGTGGTGAAATTTTGGATCTGAGTCCAATAATTCGGGAAAACTCGATTGGAGTAGCTACTGGAAGCTTGCCGCTCACAACGCATCGAGAATCAGCTTCGTCGGAATCCGACGAATTTTTACGGATTTACCTAGGGAAAATCACCAAAATCGAGAAATCGTAAAAAGTGGTGAAATTTTGGATCCGAGTCCAATAATTCAGGAAAACTCCATTGGAGTAGCTACTGGAAGCTTGCCGGTCACAACGCATCGAGAATCGGCTTCGTCGGAATCCGACGAATTTTTACGGATTTCCCTAGGGAAAATCACCAAAATCGAGAAATCGTAAAAAGTGGTGAAATTTTTGATCCGAGTCCAATAATTCGAGAAAACTCGATTTGAGTA
The DNA here is from genome assembly GCA_947683425.1 of Excoecaria cochinchinensis. Classification (NCBI taxonomy): domain Eukaryota; kingdom Viridiplantae; phylum Streptophyta; class Magnoliopsida; order Malpighiales; family Euphorbiaceae; genus Excoecaria; species Excoecaria cochinchinensis. The sequence continues at coordinate 349,989 of CANTUQ010000206.1, read as the reverse complement.
GCTACTGGAAGCTTTCCGATCACAACGCATCGAGAAACGGTTTCGTCGAAATCCGACGAATTTTTACGGGTTTCCTTAGGGGTACCACTAGGGAAAATCACCAAAATCGAGAAATCGTAAAAAGTGGTGAAATTTTGGATCCGAGTCTAATAATTCGGGAAAACTCGATTGAAGTAGCTACTGGAAGCTTGCCGGTCACAATGCATCGAGAATTGGCTTTGTCGGAATGCGACGAATTTTTACGGATTTCCCTCGGGGTACCACTAGGGAAAATCACCAAAATCATAAAAAGTGGTGAAATTTTAAATCCGAATCCATTAATTCGGAAAAACTCGATTTGAGTGGCTACTGGAAGCTTGCCTGTCACAACGCATTGAGAATCGGCTTCGTCGGAATCCGATGAATCTTTACGGATTTCCCTAGGGGTACTGCTAGGAAAAATCACCAAAATCGAGAAATCATAAAAAGTGGTGAAATTTTGGATTCGAGTCTAATAATTAGGGAAAACTCGATTGGAGTAGCTACTGGAAGCTTCCCGGTCACAACGCATCGAGAATCGGCTTCGTCGAAATCCGATGAATTTTTACGGATTTCTCTTGGGGTACCACTAGGGAAAATCACCAAAATCGAGAAATCGTAAAAAGTGGTGAAATTTTGGATCCGAGTCCACTAATTCAGGAAAACTCAATTGGAGTAGTTACTGGAAGCTTGCCGGTCAGTACGCATCGAGAATCGGCTTCGTCGGAATGCGACGAATTTTTAAGGATTTCCCTAGGGGTACCACTAGGGAAAATCACCAAAATCGAGAAATCGTAAAAAGTGGTGAAATTTTGGATCCGACTCCAATAATTCGGGAAAACTCGATTGGAGTAGATACTGGAAGCTTGCCGGTCACAACGCATCGAGAATCGTCTTTGTCGAAAACCGACAAATTTTTACGGATTTCCCTAGGGGTACCACTAGGAAAAATCACCAAAATCGAGAAAAGTGGTGAAATTTTGGATCCGAGTCCAATATTTCGGGAAAACTCGATTGGAGTAGCTACTGGAAGCTTGCCGGTCACAACGCATCGAGAATCGGCTTCGTCGGAATCGGACGAATTTTTATGGATTTCCCTAGGGGTACCACTAGGGAAAATCACCAAAATCGAGAAATCGTAAAAAGTGGTGAAATTTTGGATCCGAGTCCAATAATTCGGGAAAAATCGATTGGAGTAGCTACTAGAAGCTTATCGGTCACAATGCATCGAGATTCGGTTTCGTCGGAATCCGACGAATTTTTACGTATTTCCCTAGGGGTACCACTAAGGAAAATCACCAAAATCGAGATAAGTGGTGAAATTTTTGATCCGACTCAAATAATTCGGGAAAACTCGATTGGAGTAGCTACTGAAAGCTTGCCGGTCACAACGCATCGAGAATAGGCTTCGTCTGAATCCGAGAAAGTTTTACGGATTTTCCTAGGGGTACCACTAGGGAAAATAACCAAAATCGAGAAATCGTAAAAAGTGGTGAAATTTTGGATCCGAGTCCAATAATTCGGGAAAACTCGATTGGAGTAGCTACTGGAAGCTTGCCGGCCACAACGCATCGAGAATCGGCTTCGTCGGAATCCGACAAATTTTTACGGATTTCCCTAGGCAAAATCACCAAAATCGAGAAATCGTAAAAAGTGGTGAAATTTTGGATTCGAGTCCAATAATTTGGGAAAACTCGATTGGAGTAGCTACTGGAAGCTTTCCGGTCACAACGCATCGAGAATCGGCTTCGTTGAAATCCGACGAATTTTTACGGGTTTCCCTAGGGGTACCACTAGGGAAAATCACCAAAATCGAGAAATCCTAAAAAGTGGTGAAATTTTGGATCCGAGTCCAATAATTCGGGAAAACTCGATTGAAGTAGCTACTGGAAGCTTGCCGGTCACAAAGCATCGAGAATTGGCTTTGTCAGAATCCGACGAATTTTTACGGATTTCCCTCGGGGTACCACTAGGGAAAATCACCAAAATCGTAAAAAGTGGTGAAATTTTGGATCCGAATCCATTAATTCGGGAAAACTCGATTGGAGTGGCTACTGGAAGCTTGCCGGTCACAACGCATTGAGAATCGGCTTCGTCGGAATCCGACGAATCTTTACGGATTTCCCTAGGGGTACTACTAGGGAAAATCACCAAAATCGAGAAATCATAAAAAGTGGTGAAATTTTGGATTCGAGTCCAATAATTAGGGAAAACTCGATTGGAGTAGCTACTGGAAGCATGCCGATCACAACGCATCGAGAATCGGCTTCGTCGGAATCCGACGAATTTTTACGGATTTCTCTTGGGGTACCACTAGGGAAAATCACCAAAATCGAGAAATCGTAATAAGTGGTGAAATTTTGGATCCGAGTCCAATAATTTAGGAAAACTCAATTGGAGTAGCTACTGTAAGCTTGCCGGTCAGTACGCATCGAGAATCGGCTTCGTCAGAATCCGACGAATTTTTACGGATTTTCCTAGGGGTACCACTAGGAAAAATCACCAAAATCGAGAAATCGTAAAAAGTGGTTAAATTTTGGATCCGACTCCAATAATTCGGGAATACTCGATTGGAGTAGCTACTGGAACCTTGCCGGTCACAACGCATCAAGAATCGGCTTCGTCGGAATCCGATGAATTTTTATGGATTTCCCTAGGGGTACCACTAGGGAAAATCACCAAAATCGAGAAATCGTAAAAAGTGGTGAAATTTTGGATCAGAGTCCAATAATTCGGGAAAAATCGATTGGAGTAGCTACTGAAAGCTTGCCGGTCACAATGCATCGAGAATCGGTTTCGTCGGAATCCGACGAATTTTTACGTATTTCCCTAGGGGTACCACTAAGGAAAATCACCAAAATCGAGAAAAGTGGTGAAATTTTTAATCCGAGTCAAATAATTCGGGAAAACTCGATTGGAGTAGCTACTGAAAGCTTGCCGGTCACAACGCATCGAGAATAGGCTTCGTCTGAATCCGAGAAAGTTTTACGGATTTTCCTAGGGGTACCACTAGGGAAAATAACCAAAATCGAGAAATCGTAAAAAGTGGTGAAATTTTGGATCCGAGTCCAATAATTCGGGAAAACTCGATTGGAGTAGCTACTGGAAGCTTGCCGGTCACAACGTATCGAGAATCGGCTTCGTCGGAATCCGATGAATTTTTACGGATTTCCCTAGGCAAAATCACCAAAATCGAGAAATCGTAAAAAGTGGTGAAATTTTGGATTCGAGTCCAATAATTTGGGAAAACTCGATTGGAGTAGCTACTGGAAGCTTTCCGGTCACAACGCATCGAGAATCGGCTTCGTTGAAATCCGACGAATTTTTACGGGTTTCCCTAGGGGTACCACTAGGGAAAATCACCAAAATCGAGAAATCCTAAAAAGTGGTGAAATTTTGGACCCGAGTCCAATAATTCGGGAAAACTCGATTGAAGTAGCTACTGGAAGCTTGCCGGTCACAAAGCATCGAGAATTGGCTTTGTCAGAATCCGACGAATTTTTACGGATTTCCCTCGGGGTACCACTAGGGAAAATCACCAAAATTGTAAAAAGTGGTGAAATTTTGGATCCGAATCCATTAATTCGGGAAAACTCGATTGGAGTGGCTACTGGAAGCTTGCCGGTCACAACGCATTGAGAATCGGCTTCGTCGGAATCCGACGAATCTTTACGGATTTCCCTAGGGGTACTACTAGGGAAAATCACCAAAATCGAGAAATCATAAAAAGTGGTGAAATTTTGGATTCGAGTCCAATAATTAGGGAAAACTCGATTGGAGTAGCTACTGGAAGCATGCCGGTCACAACGCATCGAGAATCGGCTTCGTCGAAATCCGACGAATTTTTACGGATTTCTCTTGGGGTACCACTAGGGAAAATCACCAAAATCGAGAAATCGTAAAAAGTGGTGAAATTTTGGATCCGAGTCCAATAATTCAGGAAAACTCAATTGGAGTAGCTACTGGAAGCTTGCCGGTCACAACGCATCGAGAATCGGCTTCGTCAGAATCCGACGAATTTTTACGGATTTCCCTAGGGGTACCACTAGGAAAAATCACCAAAATCGAGAAATCGTAAAAAGTGGTTAAATTTTGGATCCGACTCCAATAATTCGGGAAAACTCGATTGGAGTAGCTACTGGAACCTTGCCGGTCACAACGCATCAAGAATCGGCTTCGTCGGAATCCGATAATTTTTTATGGATTTCCCTAGGGGTACCACTAGGAAAAATCACCAAAATCGAGAAATCGTAAAAAGTGGTGAAATTTTGGATCAGAGTCCAATAATTCGGGAAAAATCGATTGGAGTAGCTACTGAAAGCTTGCCGGTCACAATGCATCGAGAATCGGTTTCGTCAGAATCCGACGAATTTTTACGTATTTCCCTAGGGGTACCACTAGGGAAAATAACCAAAATCGAGAAAAGTGGTGAAATTTTGGATCCGAGTCCAATAATTCGGGAAAACTCGATTGGAGTAGCTACTGGAAGCTTGCCGGTCACAAAGAATCGAGAATTGGCTTCGTCGGAATCAGACGAATTTTTACGGATTTCACTAGGGGTACCACTAGGGAAAATCACCAAAATCATAAAAAGTGGTGAAATTTTGGATCCGAGTCCAATAATTCGGGAAAAATCGAATGGAGTAGCTACTGGAAGCTTGACGGTCACAATGCATCGAGAATCGGTTTCGTCGGAATCCGACGAATTTTTACGTATTTCCCTAGGCGTACCACTAGGAAAAATCAACAAAATCGAGAAAAGTGGTGAAATTTTGGATCCGAGTCCATTAATTCGGGAAAACTCGATTGGAGTAGCTACTGGAAGCTTGCCGGTCACAAAGCATCGAGAATCGGCTTCGTCGGAATCCGATGAATTTTTACGGATTTCCCTAGGGGTACCACTGGGGAAAATCACCAAAATCGTATAAAGTGGTGAAATTTTGGATCCGAGTCCAATAATTCGGGAAAACTCGATTGGAGTAGCTACAGGAAGCTTGTCGGTCACAACGCATTGAGAATCGGCTTCATCGGAATCCGACGAATTTTTATGGATTTCCCTAGGGGTATCACTAGGGAAAATCACCAAAATCGAGAAATCGTAAAAAGTGGTGAAATTTTTGATCAGAGTCCAATAATTCGGGAAAAATCGATTGGAGTAGCTACTGAAAGTTTGCCGGTCACAACGCATCGAGAATCGGCTTCATCGAAATCCGATGAATTTTTACGGATTTCCCTAGGGGTACCACTAGGGAAAATAACCAAAATCGAGAAATCGTAAAAAGTGGTGAAATTTTGGATCCGAGTCCAATAATTCGGGAAAACTCGATTGGAGTAGCTACTGGAAGCTTGCTGGTCACAAAGCATCGAGAATCGTCTTCGTCGGAATCCGACGAATTTTTATGGATTTTTCTAGGGGTACCACTAGGGAAAATCACTAATATCGTAAAAAGTGGAGAAATTTTGGATCCGAATCCAATAATTCGGGAAAAATCAATTGGAGTGGCTACTAGAAGCTTGCCGGTCACAACGCATTGAGAATCGGCTTCGTCGGAATCTGACGAATCTTTACGGATTTCCCTAGGGGTACCACTAGGGAAAATCACCAAAATCGAGAAATCGTAAAAAGTGGTGAAATTTTGGATCCGTGTCCAATAATTCGGAAAAACTTGATTGGAGTAGCTACTGGAAGCTTACCGGTCACAACGCATCGAGAATCAGCTTCGTCGAAATCCGACGAATTTTTACGGATTTCCCTAGGGAAAATCACCAAAATCGAGAAATCGTAAAAAATGGTGAAATTTTGGATCCGAGTCCAATAATTCGGGAAAACTCGATTGGAGTAGCTACTGGAAGCTTGTCGGTCACAACGCATCGAGAATCGGTTTCGTCGGAATCCGACGAATTTTTACGGATTTCCCTAGGGAAAATCACCAAAATCGAGAAAAGTGGTGAAATTTTGGATCCGAGTCCAATAATTCGGGAAAACTCGATTGGAGTAGCTACTGGAAGCTTTCCGGTCACAACGCATCGAGAATCGGCTTCGTCGAAATCCGACGAATTTTTACGGGTTTCCCTAGGGGTACCACTAGGGAAAATCACCAAAATCGAGAAATCGTAAAAAGTGGTGAAATTTTGGATCCGAGTCTAATAATTCGGGAAAACTCGATTGAAGTAGCTACTGGAAGCTTGCCGGTCACAATGCATCGAGAATTGGCTTTGTTGGAATCCGACGAATTTTTACGGATTTCCCTCGGGGTACCACTAGGGAAAATCACCAAAATCGTAAAAAGTGGTGACATTTTGGATCCGAATCCATTAATTCGGGAAAACTCGATTGGAGTGGCTACTGGAAGCTTGCCGGTCACAACGCATTGAGAATCGACTTCGTCGGAATCCGACGAATCTTTACGGATTTTCCTAGGGGTACCACTAGGGAAAATTGCCAAAATCGAGATATCGTAAAAAGTGGTGAAATTTTGGATCCGAGTCCAATAATTCGGGAAAACTTGATTGGAGTAGCTACTGGAAGCTTGCCGGTCACAACGCATCGAGAATCGGCTTCGTCGGAATCCGACGAATTTTTACGGATTTCCATAGGGGTACCACTAGGGAAAATCACCAAAATCGTAAAAAGTGGTGAAATTTTGGATCCGAGTCCAATAATTTGGGAAAACTCGATTGGAGTAGCTACTGGAAGCTTGCCGGTCACAAAGCATCGAGAATCGGCTTCGTCGGAATCCGACGAATTTTTACGGATTTTTCTAGGGGTACCACTAGGGAAAATCACCAAAATCGAGAAATCGTAAAAAGTGTTGAATTTTTGATCCGAGTCCAATAATTCGGGAAAACTAGATTTCAGTAGCTACTGGAAGCTTGCCGGTCACAACGCATCGAGAATCGACTTCATCGGAATCCGACGAATTTTTACGGATTTCCCTAGGGGTACCACTAGGGATAATCACCAAAATCGAGAAATCGTAAAAAGTGGTGAATTTTTGGTCCGAGTCCAATAATTCGGGAAAACTCGATTAAAGTAGCTACTGGAAGCTTGCCGATCATAGCGCATCGATAATCGACTTCGTCGGAATCCGACGAATTTTTACGGATTTTTCTAGGGGTACCATTAGGGAAAATAACCAAAATCGAGAAATCGTAAAAAGTGGTGAAATTTTGGATCCGAGTCCAATAATTCAGGAAAACTCGATTGGAGTAGCTACTGGAAGCTTGCCGGTCACAATGCATCGAGAATCGGTTTCGTCGGAATCCGACGAATTGTTACGTATTTCCCTAGGGGTACCACTATGGAAAATCACCAAAATCGAGAAAAGTGGTGAAATTTTGGATCCGAGTCCAATAACTCGGGAAAACTCGATTGGAGTAGCTACTGGAAGCTTGCCGGTCACAAAGCATCGAGAATCGGCTTCGTCGGAATCCGACGAATTTTTACGCATTTTCCTAGGGGTACCACTAGGGAAAATCACCAAAATCGTAAAAAGTGGTGAAATTTTGGATCCGAGTCCAATAATTCGGGAAAACTTGATTGGAGTAGCTACTGGAAGCTTGCCGGTCACAACGCATCGAGAATCGGATTCGTCGGAATCCGACGAATTTTTACGGATTTCCATAGGGGTACCACTAGGGAAAATCACCAAAATCGTAAAAAGTGGTGAAATTTTGGATCCGAGTCCAATAATTTGGGAAAACTCGATTGGAGTAGCTACTGGAAGCTTGCCGGTCACAAAGCATCGAGAATCGGCTTCGTCGGAATCCGACGAATTTTTACGGATTTTTCTAGGGGTACCACTAGGGAAAATCACCAAAATCGAGAAATCGTAAAAAGTGTTGAATTTTTGATCCGAGTCCAATAATTCGGGAAAACTAGATTTCAGTAGCTACTGGAAGCTTGCCGGTCACAACGCATCGAGAATCGACTTCATCGGAATCCGACGAATTTTTACGGATTTCCCTAGGGGTACCACTAGGGATAATCACCAAAATCGAGAAATCGTAAAAAGTGGTGAATTTTTGGTCCGAGTCCAATAATTCGGGAAAACTCGATTAAAGTAGCTACTGGAAGCTTGCCGATCATAGCGCATCGATAATCGACTTCGTCGGAATCCGACGAATTTTTACGGATTTTTCTAGGGGTACCATTAGGGAAAATAACCAAAATCGAGAAATCGTAAAAAGTGGTGAAATTTTGGATCCGAGTCCAATAATTCAGGAAAACTCGATTGGAGTAGCTACTGGAAGCTTGCCGGTCACAATGCATCGAGAATCGGTTTCGTCGGAATCCGACGAATTATTACGTATTTCCCTAGGGGTACCACTATGGAAAATCACCAAAATCGAGAAAAGTGGTGAAATTTTGGATCCGAGTCCAATAACTCGGGAAAACTCGATTGGAGTAGCTACTGGAAGCTTGCCGGTCACAAAGCATCGAGAATCGGCTTCGTCGGAATCCGACGAATTTTTACGCATTTTCCTAGGGGTACCACTAGGGAAAATCACCAAAATCGTAAAAAGTGGTGAAATTTTGGATCCGAGTCCAATAATTCGGGAAAACTCGATTGGAGTAGCTACTGGAAGCTTGCCGGTCACAATGCATCGAGAATCGGCTTCGTCGTAATCCAACGAATTTTTACGGATTTCCCTAGGGGTACCACTAGGGAAAATCACCAAAATCGAGAAATAGTAAAAAGTGGTGAAATTTTGGATCCGAGTCCAATAATTCGGGAAAACTCGATTGGAGTAGCTACTGAAAACTTGCCGGTCACAACGCATTGAGAATCGGCTTCGTCGAAATCCGACGAATCTTTACGGATTTCCCTAGGGGTACCACTACGGAAAATTACCAAAATCGAGATATCGTAAAAAGTGGTGAAATTTTGATCCGAGTCCAATAATTCGGGAAAACTCGATTGGAGTAGCTACTAGAAGCTTGCCGGTCACAACGCATTGAGAATCGGCTTCGTCGAAATCCGACGAATTTTTACGGATTTCCCTAGGGGTACCACTAGGGAAAATCACCAAAATCGTAAAAAGTGGTGAAATTTTTGATCCGAGTCCAATAATTTGGGAAAACTCAATTGGAGTAGCTACTGGAAGCTTGCCGGTCACAAAGCATCGAGAATCGGCTTCGTCGGAATCCGACGAATTTTTACGGATTTTTCTAGGGGTACCACTAGGGAAAATCACCAAAATCGAGAAATCGTAAAAAGTGGTGAAATTTTTGATCCGAGTCCAATAATTCGGGAAAACTAGATTGGAGTAGCTACTGGAAGCTTGCCGGTCACAACGCATCGAGAATCGGCTTCATCGGAATCCGACGAATTTTTACGGATTTCCCTAGGGGTACCACTAGGGAAAATCACCAAAATCGAGAAATCGTAAAAAGTGGTGAAATTTTGGGTCCGAGTCCAATAATTCTGGAAAACTCGATTGAAGTAGCTACTGGAAGCTTGCCGATCATAGCGCATCGATAATCGACTTTGTCGGAATCCGACGAATTTTTACGGATTTTTCTAGGGGTACCACTAGGGAAAATCACCAAAATCGTAAAAAGTGGTGAAATTTTGGATCCGAATCCAATAATTCGGGAAACCTCGATTGGAGTGGCTACTAGAAGCTTTCCGGTCACAATGCATTGAGAATCGGCTTCGTCAGAATCCGACGAATCTTTACGGATTTTCCTAGGGGTACCACTAGGGAAAATCACCAAAATCGAGAAATCGTAAAAAGTGGTGAAATTTTGGATTCGAGTCCAATAATTCGGGAAAACTTGATTGGAGTAGCTACTGGAAGCTTGCCGGTCACAACGCATCGAGAATCGGCTTCGTCGGAATCCGACGAATTTTTACGGATTTCCCTAGGGGTACCATTAGGGAAAATAAGCAAAATCGAGAAATCGTAAAAAGTGGTGAAATTTTTGATCCGAGTCCAATAATTCGGCAAAAACTCGATTGGAGTAGCTACTGGAAGCTTGCCGGTCACAATGCATCGAGAATCGATTTCGTCGAAATCCGACGAATTTTTACGTATTTCCCTAGGGGTACCACTAGGGAAAATCACCAAAATCGAGAAAAGTGGTGAAATTTTGGATCCGAATCCAATAATTCGTGAAAACTCGATTGAAGTAGCTACTGGAAGTTTGCCGGTCACAATGCATCGAGAATAGGTTTCGTCAGAATCCGACAAATTTTTACGGATTTCCCTAGTGGTACCACTAGGAAAAATCACCAAAATCGAGAAATCGTAAAAAGTGGTGAAATTTTTGATCCGAGTCCAATAATTCGGGAAAACTCGATTTTAGTAGCTACTGGAAGCTTTTCGGTCAAAATACATCGAGAATCGGCTTCGTCGGAATCCGACGAATTCTTACGGATTTTCCTTTGGGTACCACTAGGAAAAATCACCAAAATCGAGAAATCGTAAAAAGTGATGAAATTTTAGATCCGAGTCCAATAATTCGGGAAAACTCGATTGGAGTAGCTACTGGAAGCTTGCCGGTCACAATGCATCGAGAATCGGCTTCGTCGGAATCCGACAAATTTTTACGGATTTCCCTAGGGGTACCACTAGGAAAAATCACCAAAATCGAGAAATCGTAAAAAGTGGTGAAATTTTGGATCCGAGTCCAATAATTCAGGAAAACTCGATTGGAGTAGCTACTGAAAGCTTGCCGGTCACAACGCATCGAAAATTGGCTTCGTCGGAATCTAATGAATTTTTACGGATTTCCCTAGGGGTACCACTAGGGAAAATCACCAAAATCGAGAAAAGTGGTGAAATTTTGGATCCGAATCCAATAATTCGGGAAAACTCGATTGAAGTAGCTACTGGAAGCTTGCCGGTCACAACGCATCGAGAATCGGCTTTGTCGGAATCCGAAGAATTTTACAGATTTTCCTTGGGGTACTACTAGGGAAAATCACCAAAAGTTGTAAAATTTTGCATCTGAGTCCAATAATTCGGGAAAACTCGATTGGAGTAGCTACTGGAAGCTTGCCGGTCACAACGCATCGAGAGTCGGCTTCGTCGGAATTCGACGAATTTTTACGGATTTCCCTAGGAGTACCACTAGGTAAAATCACCAAAATCATAAAAAGTGGTGAAATTTTGGATCCGAGTCCAATAATTCGGGAAAACTCGATTGGAGTAGCTACTGGAAGCTTGCCGGTCACAACGCATCGAGAATCAGCTCCGTCGGAAGTCGACGAATTTTTACAGATTTCCCTAGGGGTACCACTAGGGAAAATCACCAAAATGGAGAAAAGTGGTGAAATTTTGGATCCGAGTTCAATAATTCGGGAAAACTCGATTGGAGTAGCTACTTGAAGATTGCCGGTCACAACGCATCGAGAATCGGCTTTATTTGAATCCGACAATTTTTTACGGATTTCCCTAGGGGTACCACTAGGGAAAATCACCAAAATCGTAAAAAGTGGTTAAAGTTTTGATCCGAGTCCAATAATTCGGGAAAACCCGAATGGAGTAGCTACTGGAAGCTTGCCGGTCACAACGCATCGAGAAACGGCTTCGTCGGAATCCGACGAATTTTTACGGATTTCCCTAGGGGTACCACTAGGGAAATCACCAAAATCGAGAAATCGTAATAAGTGGTGAAATTTTGGATCCGAGCCCAATAATTCGGGAAAACTCGATTGGAGTAGCTACTGGAAGCTTGCCGGTCATAACGCATCGAGAATCGGCTCTGTTGGAATCCGACGAATTTTTAAGGATTTCCCTAGTGGTACCACTAGGGAAAATCACCAAAATCGAGAAATCGTAAAAACTGGTGAAATTTTGGATCCCAGTCCAATAATTCGGAAAACTCGATTGGAGTAGCTACTTGAAGCTTGCCGGTCACAATGCATCGAGAATCGGCTTCGTCGCAATCCGACGAATTTTTGCGGATTTCCCTAGGGGTACCACTAGGAAAAATCACCAAAATCGAGAAATCGTAAAAAGTGGTGAAATTTTGTATCCGAGTCCAATAATTTGGGAAAACTCGATTGGAGTAGCTACTGGAAGCTTGCCGGTCACAACGTATCGAGAATCTGCTTTGTCGGAATCCGACGAATTTTTACGGATTTTCCTAGGGGTACCATTAGGAAAAATCAGCAAAATCGTAAAAACTGGTGAAATTTTTGATCCGAGTCCAATAATTCGGGAAAACTCAATTGGAGTAACTACTGAAAGCTTGCCGGTCACAACACATTGAGAATCGGCTTTGTCGGAATCCGACAAATTTTTACGGATTTCCCTAGGGGTACCACTAGGGAAAATCACCAAAATCGAGAAAAGTGGTGAAATTTTTGATCCCAGTCCAATAATTCGGGAAAACTCGATTGGAGTAGCTACTGGAAGCTTGCCGGTCACAACGCATCGAGAATCGGCTTCGTCGGAATACGACGAATTTTTACGAATTTCCCTATGGGTACCACTGGGGAAAATCACCAAAATCGAGAAAAGTGGTGAAATTTTGTATCCGAGTCCAATAATTCGGGAAAACTCGATTGGAGTAGCTACTGGATGCTTGCCGGTCACAACGCATCGAGAATCAGCTCCGTCGGAATTCGACGAATTTTTACGGATTTCCCTAGGGGTACCACTAGGGAAAATCACCAAAATCGAGAAAAGTGGTGAAATTTTGGATCCGAATCCAATAATTCGGGAAAACTCGATTGGATTGGCTACTGGAAGCTTGCCGGTCACAACGCATTGAGAATCGGCTTCGTTGGAATCCGACTAATCTTTACGGATTTTCCTAGGGGTGCCACTAGGAAAAATCACTAAAATTGAAAAATCGTAAAAAGTGGTGAAATTTTGGATTCGAGTCCAATAATTCGGGAAAACTCGATTAGAGTAGCTACTGGAAGCTTTCCGGTCAGAACGCATCGAGAATCGGCTTTGTCGGAATCCGACGAATTTTTACGGATTTCCCTTGGGGTACCACTAGGGAAAATCACCAAAATCGAGAAATCGTAAAAAGTGGTGAAATTTTGGATCCGAGTCTAATAATTCGGGAAAACTCGATTGGAGTAGCTACTGGAAGCTTGCCCTTCACAACGCATCGAGAATCGGCTCTGTCGGAATCCGACGAATTTTTACGGATTTTCCTAGTGGTACCAGTAGGGAAAATCACCAAAATCGAGAAATCGTAAAAAGTGGTGAAATTTTTGATCCGAGTCCAATAATTCGGGAAAACTCGATTGGATTAGCTACTTGAAGCTTCCGGTCACAACGCATCGAGAATCGGCTTCATCGGAATCCAACGAATTTTTACGGATTTCCCTAGGGGTACCACTAGGGAAAATCACCAAAATCGAGAAATCGTAAAAAGTGGTGAAATTTTTGATCCGAGTCCAATAATTTGGAAAAACTCGATTGAAGTAGCTACTGGAAGCTTGCCGGTCACAACGCATTGAGAATCGGCTTTTTCAGAATCCGACGAATTTTTACGGATTTCCCTAGGGATACCACTAGGGAAAATCACCAAAATCGTAAAAAGTGGTGAAATTTTGGATCCGAATCCAATAATTCGGGAAAACTCGATTGGAGTGGCTACTGGAAGCTTGCCGGTCACAACGCATTGATCATCGATTTCGTCGGAATCCGACGAATCCTTACGGATTTCTCTAGGGGTACCACTAGGGAAAATCACCAAAATCGAGAAATCGTAAAAAGTGGTTAAATTTTGGATCCGAGTCCAATAATACGGGAAAACTCGATTGGAGTAGCTACTGGAAGCTTGCCGGTCACAACGCATCGAGAATCGGCATCGTCGAAATCCAAAGAATTTTTACGGATTTCCCTAGGGGTACCACTAGGGAAAATCACCAAAATCGAGAAATCGTAAAAAGTGGTAAAATTTTGGATCCGAGTCCAATAATTCGGGAAAACACGATTGGAGTAGCTACTGGAAGCTTGCCGGTCACAATGCATCGAGAATCGATTTCGTCGGAATCCGACGAATTTTTACGTATTTCCCTAGGGGTACCACTAGGGAAAATCACCAAAATCGAGAAAAGTGGTGAAATTTTGGATCCGAATCCAATAATTCGGGAAAACTCGATTGAAGTAGCTACTGGAAGTTTGCCGGTCACAATGCATCGAGAATCGGTTTCGTCGGAATCCGACAAATTTTTACGGATTTTCCTAGGGGTACCACTAGGAAAAATCACCAAAATCGAGAAATCGTAAAAAGTGGTGAAATTTTTTATCCGAGTCCAATAATTCGGGAAAACTCGATTTTAGTAGCTACTGGAAGCTTTCCGGTCAAAATGCATCGAGAATCGGCTTCGTCGGAATCCGACGAATTCTTACGGATTTTCCTTGGGGTACCACTAAGAAAAATCTCCAAAATCGAGAAATCGTAAAAAGTGGTGAAATTTTAGATCCGAGTCCAATAATTTGGGAAAACTCGATTGGAGTAGCTACTGGAAGCTTGCCGGTCACAATGCATCGAGAATCGGCTTCGTCGGAATCCGACAAATTTTTACGGATTTCCCTAGGGGTACCACTAGGAAAAATCACCAAAATCGAGCAATCGTAAAAAGTGGTGAAATTTTGGATCCGAGTCCAATAATTCGGGAAAACTCGATTGGAGTAGCTACTGAAAGCTTGCCGGTCACAACGCATCGAAAATTGGCTTCGTCGGAATGCAATGAATTTTTACGGATTTCCCTAGGGGTACCACTAAGGAAAATCACCAAAATCGAGAAAAGTGGTGAAATTTTGGATCCGAATCCAATAATTCGAGAAAAATCGATTGAAGTAGCTACTGGAAGCTTGCCGGTCACAACGCATCGATAATCGGTTTTGTCGGAATCCGAAGAATTTTACAGATTTTCCTTGGGGTACCACTAGGGAAAATCACCAAAAGTCGTAAAATTTTGCATCTGAGTCCAATAATTCGGGAAAACTCGATTGGAGTAGCTACTGGAAGCTTGCCGGTCACAACGCATCGAGAATCGGCTTCGTCGGAATTCGACGAATTTTTACGGATTTCCCTAGGGGTACCACTAGGTAAAATCACCAAAATCATAAAAAGTGGTGAAATTTTGGATCCGAGTCCAATAATTCGGGAAAACTCGATTGGAGTAGCTACTGGAAGCTTGCCAGTCACAACGCATCGAGAATCAGCTCCGTCGGAAGTCGACGAATTTTTACGGATTTCCCTAGGGGTACCACTAGGGAAAATCACCAAAATGGAGAAAAGTGGTGAAATTTTGGATCCGAGTCCAATAATTCGGGAAAACTCGATTGGAGTAGCTACTTGAAGATTGCCGGTCACAACGCATCGAGAATCGGCTTCATTGGAATCCGTCAAATTTTTACGGATTTCCCTAGGGGTACCACTAGGGAAAATCGCCAAAATCGTAAAAAGTGGTGAAAGTTTTGATCCGAGTCCAATAATTCGGGAAAACTCGAATGGAGTAGCTACTGGAAGCTTGCCGGTCACAACGCATCGAGAAACGGCTTCGTCGGAATCCGACGAATTTTTACGGATTTCCCTAGGGGTACCACTAGGGAAAATCACCAAAATCGAGAAATCGTAATAAGTGGTGAAATTTTGGATCCGAGCCCAATAATTCGGGAAAACTCGATTGAAGTAGCTACTGGAAGCTTGCCGGTCATAACGCATCGAGAATCGGCTCTGTCGGAATCCGACGAATTTTTACGGATTTCCCTAGTGGTACCAATAGGGAAAATCACCAAAATCGAGAAATCGTAAAAAGTGGTGAAATTTTGGATTCCAGTCCAATAATTCGGAAAACTCGATTGGAGTAGCTACTTGAAGCTTGCCGGTCACAACGCATCGAGAATCAGCTTCGTCGCAATCCGACGAATTTTTGCGGATTTCCCTAGGGTTACCACTAGGAAAAATCACCAAAATCGAGAAATCGTAAAAAGTGGTGAAATTTTGTATCCGAGTCCAATAATTTGGGAAAATTCGATTGGAGTAGCTACTGGAAGCTTGCCGGTCACAACGTATCGAGAATCTGCTTTGTCGGAATCCGACGAATTTTTACGGATTTTCCTAGGGGTACCATTAGGAAAAATCAGCAAAATCGTAAAAACTGGTGAAATTTTTGATCCGAGTCCAATAATTCGGGAAAACTCGATTGGAGTAACTACTGAAAGCTTTCCGGTCACAACACATTGAGAATCGGCTTCGTCGGAATCCGACAAATTTTTACGGATTTCCCTAGGGGTACCACTAGGGAAAATCACCAAAATCGAGAAAAGTGGTGAAATTTTTGATCCCAGTCCAATAATTCGGGAAAACTCGATTGGAGTAGCTACTGGAAGCTTGCCGGTCACAACGCATCGAGAATTGGCTTCGTCGGAATACGACGAATTTTTACGGATTTCCCTAGGGGTACCACAAGGGAAAATCACCAAAATCGAGAAAAGTGGTGAAATTTTTGATCCCAGTCCAATAATTCGGGAAAACTCGATTGGAGTAGCTACTGGAAGCTTGCCGGTCACAACGCATCGAGAATCGGCTTCGTCGGAATACGACGAATTTTTACGGATTTCCCTATGGGTACCACTAGGGAAAATCTCCAAAATCGTACAAAGTGGTGAAATTTTGGATCCGAATCCAATAATTCGGGAAAACTCGATTGGAGTGGCTACTGGAAGCTTGCCGGTCACAACGCATTGATCATCGATTTCGTCGGAATCCGACGAATCTTTACGGATTTCTCTAGGGGTACCACTAGGGAAAATCACCAAAATCGAGAAATCGTAAAAAGTGGTTAAATTTTGGATCCGAGTCCAATAATTCGGGAAAACTCGATTGGAGTAGCTACTGGAAGCTTGCCGGTCACAACGCATCGAGAATCGGCATCGTCGAAATCCAAAGAATTTTTACGGATTTCCCTAGGGGTACCACTAGGAAAAATCACCAAAATCGAGAAATCGTAAAAAGTGGTGAAATTTTGGATCCGAGTCCAATAATTCGGGAAAACTCGATTGGAGTAGCTACTGGAAGCTTGCCGGTCACAATGCATCGAGAATCGGTTTCGTCGGAATCCGACGAATTTTTACGGATTTCCTTAGGGGTACTACTAGGGAAAATCACCAAAATCGAGAAAAGTGGTGAAATTTTGTATCCGAGTCCAATAATTCGGGAAAACTCAATTGGAGTGGCTACTGGAAGCTTGCCGGTCACAACGCATTGAGAATCGATTTCGTCGGAATCCGACGAATCTTTACGGATTTCCCTAGGGATACCACTAGGGAAAATCACCAAAATCGAGAAAAGTGGTGAAATTTTTGATCCGAGTCCAATAATTTGGGAAAACTCGATTGGAGTAGCTACTGGAAGCTTGCCGGTCACAACGCATCGAGAATCGGCTTCGTCGGAATCCGATGAATTTTTACGGATTTTCCTAGGGGTACCACTAGGGAAAATCACCAAAATCGAGAAAAGTGGTGAAATTTTGTATCCGAGTCCAATAATTCGGGTAAACTCGATTAGAGTAGCTAATGGAAGCTTGCCGGTCACAACGCATCTAGAATCGGCTTCGTCGAAATCCGACGAATTTTTACGGATTTCCCTAGGGGTACCACTAGGTAAAATCACCAAAATCATAAAAAGTGGTGAAATTTTGTATCCGAGTCCAATAATTCAGGAAAACTCGATTAGAGTAGCTACTGGGAGCTTGCCGGTCACAACGCATCGAGAATCGGCTTCGTCAGAATCCGACGAATTTTTACGGATTTCCCTAGGGGTGCCACTAGGGAAAATCACCAAAATCGAGAAATCGTAAAAAGTGGTAAAATTTTGGACCCAAGTCCAATAATTCGGGAAAATTCGATTGGAGTAGCTACTGGAAGCTTTCCGCTCACAACGCATCGAGAATCGGCTTCGTCGGAATCCGATGAATATTTACGGATTTCCCTAGGGACTAGGGAAAATCACCAAAATCGAGAAAAGTGGTGAAATTTTGGATCCGAGTCCAATAATTTGGGAAAACTCGATTGGATTAGCTACTGGAAGCTTGTCGGTCACAACTCATCGAGAATCGGCTTCGTTGAAATCCGACAAATTTTTACGGATTTCCCTAGGGGTACTACTAGGGAAAATCACCAAAATCGAGAAATCATAAAAAGTGGTGAAATTTTGGATCCGAGTCCAATAATTCGGGAAATCTCGATTGGAGTAGCTACTGGAAGCTTGCCGGTCACAACACATCGAGAATTGGCTTCGTCGGAATCCGACGAATTTTTACGGATTTTCCTAGGGGTACCACTAGGGAAAATCACCAAAATCGAGAAATCGTAAAAAGTGGTGAAATTTTTGATCCGAGTCCAATAATTCGGAAAAACTCGATTGGAGTAGCTACTGAAAGCTTGCCGGTCACAATGCATCGAGAATCGGATTCGTCGAAATCCGACGAATTTTTACGGATTTCCCTAGGGGTACCACTAGGAAAAAGCACCAAAATCGTGAAAAGTGGTGAAATTTTGGATCCGAGTCCAATAATTCGGGAAAACTATATTGGAGTAGCTATTAGAAGCTTGCCGGTCACAACGTATTGAGAATCGACTTCGTCGAAATCCGACGAATTTTTACGGATTTCCCCAGGTGTACCACTAGGGAAAATCACCAAAATCGAGAAATCGTAAAAAGTATTGAAATTTTGGATCCGAGTCCAATAATTCGGGAAAACTCAATTGGAGTAGCTACTGGAAGCTTGCAGGTCACAACGCATTGAGAATCGGCTTCGTCGGAATCCGACGAATTTTTACGGATTTTCCTAGGGGTACCACTAGGGAAAATCACCAAAATCGAGAAATCGTAAAAAGTGGTGAAATTTTGGATCCGAGTCCAATAATTCGGGAAAACTCAATTGGAGTAGCTTCTGGAAGTTTGCCGGTCGCAACGCATCGAGAATCGGCTTCGTCGGAATCCGACAAATTTTTACGGATTTCCCTAGAGGAACCACTAGGGGAAATCACCAAAATCGAGAAATCGTAATAAGTGGTTAAATTTTGGATCCAAGTCCAATAATTCGGGAAAACTCGATTGGAGTAGCTACTGGAAGCTTGCCGGTCACAACGCATCGAGAGTCGGCTCTGTCGGAATCCGACGAATTTTTACGGATTTCCCTAGTGGCACCACTAGGGAAAATCACCAAAATCGTGAAATCGTAAAAAGTGGTGAAATTTTTTATCCCAGTCCAATAATTCGGGAAAACTGGATTTGAGTAGCTACTGGAAGCTTGCCGGTCACAACACATCGAGAATCGTCTTCGTCGCAATCCGACGAATTTTTGCGGATTTCCCTAGGGGTACCACTAGGAAAAATCACCAAAATCGAGAAATCGTAAAAAGTTGTAAAATTTTGGATTCGAGTCCAATAATTTGAGAAAACTCGATTGGAGTAGCTACTGGAAGCTTGCCGGTCACAACGTATCGAGAATCGGCTTTGTCGGAATCCGACGAATTTTTACAGATTTCCCTAGGGGTACCATTAGGGAAAATCACCAAAATCATAAAAAGTGGTGAAATTTTTGATCCGAGTCCAATAATTCGGGAAAACTCGATTGGAGTAACTACTGAAAGCTTGCCGGTCACAACGCATTGAGAATCGGCTTCGTCGGAATCCGACAAAGTTTTACGGATTTCCCTAGGGGTACCACAAGGGAAAATCACCAAAATCGAGAAAAGTGGTGAAATTTTGGATCCAAGTCCAATAATTCGGGAAAACTCGATTGGAGTAGCTACTGGAAGATTGCCGGTCACAACGCATCGAGAATCGGCTTCGTCGGAATCCGATGAATTTTTACGGATTTTCCTAGGGGTACCACTAGGGAAAATCACCAAAATCGAGAAAAGTGGTGAAATTTTGGATCCAAGTCCAATAATTCGGGAAAACTCGATTAGAGTAGCTACTGGAAGCTTGCCGGTCACAATGTATCGAGAATCGGCTTCGTCAGAATCCGACGAATTTTTACGGATTTCCCTAGGGGTGCTACTAGGGAAAATCACCAAAATCGAGAAATCGTAAAAAGTGGTGAAATTTTGGATCCAAGTCCAATAATTCGGGAAAACTCGATTGGAGTAGCTACTGGAAGCTTTCCGCTCACAACGCATCGAGAATCAGCTTCGTCGGAATTCAATGAATTCTTACGGATTTCCCTAGGGGTACCACTAGGGAAAATCACCAAAATCGAGAAAAGTGGTGAAATTTTGGATCCGAGTCCAATAATTTGGGAAAACTCGATTGGAGTAGCTACTGGAAGCTTGTCGGTCACAACTCATCGAGAATCAGCTTCGTCGAAATCCGACGAATTTTTACGGATTTCCCTAGGGGTACCACTAGGGAAAATCACCAAAATCGAGAAATCGTAAAAAGTGGTGAAATTTTGGATCCGAGTCCAATAATTCGGGAAAAATCGATTGGAGTAGCTACTGGAAGCTTGCCGGTCACAACACATCGAGAATCGGTTTCGTCGGAATCCGACGAATTTTTAAGGATTTTCCTAGGGGTACCACTAGGGAAAATCACCAAAATCGAGAAATCATAAAAAGTGGTGAAATTTTGGATCCGAGTCCAGTAATTCGGGAAAACTCAATTGGAGTAGCTACTGGAAGCTTGCCGGTCACAACGCATCGGAAATCGGATTCGTCGGAATCCGACGAATTTTTACGGATTTCCCTAGGGGTACCACTAGGAAAAATCACCAAAATCGTGAAAAGTGGTGAAATTTTGGATCCGAGTCCAATAATTCGGGAAAACTATATTGGAGTAGTTACTGGAAGCTTGCCGGTCACAACGCATCAAGAATCGACTTCGTCGGAATCCGACGAATTTTTACGGATTTCCCTAGGGGTACCACTAGGGAAAATCACCAAAATCGAGAAATCGTAAAAAGTATTGAAATTTTGGATCCGAGTCCAATAATTCGGGAAAGCTCAATTAGAGTAGCTACTGGAAGCTTGCCAGTCAAAATGCATCGAGAATTGGCTTCGTCGGAATCCGACGAATTTTTACGGATTTCCCTCGGGGTACTACTAGGGAAAATCACCAAAATCGAGAAATCGTAAAAAGTGGTGAAATTTTGGATCCGAGTCCAATAATTTGGGAAAACTCAATTGGAGTAGCTACTGGAAACTTGCCGGTCACAACGCATCGAGAATCGGCTTCGTCGGAATCCGACGAATTTTTACGGATGTCCCTAGGGGTACCACTAGGGAAAATCACAAAAATCGTAAAAAGTTGTGAGATTTTGGATCCGAGTTCAATAATTCGAGAAAACTCGATTTGAGTAGCTACTGAAAGCTTACCGGTCATAACGCATCGAGAATCGGCTTCGTCGGAATCCGACGAATTTTTACGGATTTTCCTAGGGGTACCACTAGGAAAAATCACCAAAATCGAGAAATCGTAAAAAGTGGTGAAATTTTGGATCCGAGTCCAATAATTCAGAAAAACTCGATTGGAGTAGATACTGGAAGCTTGCCGGTCACAACGCATCGAGAATCGGCTTCGTCGGAATTCGACAAATTTTTACGGATTTCCCTAGGGGTACCACTAGGGAAAATCACCAAAATCGAGAAAAGTGGTGAAATTTTTGATCCGAGTCCAATAATTCGGGAAAACTATATTTGAGTAGCTACTGGAAGCTTGCTGGTCAGAACGCATCGAGAATCGGCTTCGTCGGAATCCGATGAATTTTTACGGATTTCCCTTGGGGTACCACTAAGAAAAATCACCAAAATCGAGAAATCGTAAAAAGTGGTGAAATTTTGGATCCGAGTCCAATAATTTGGGAAAACTCGATTGGAGTAGCTACTGGAAGCTTGCTGGTCACAACGCATCGAGAATCAGTTTCGTCGGAATCCGACAAATTTTTACGGATTTTCCTAGGGGTACCACTAGGAAAAATCACAAAAATCGAGAAATCGTAAAAAGTGGTGAAATTTTGGATCCGAGTCCAATAATTCGGGAAAACTTTATTGGAGTAGCTACTGGAAGCTTGTCGGTCACAACGCATCGAGAATCGGCTTCATCGAAATCCGATGAATTTTTACGGATTTCCCTAGGGGTAACACAAGGGAAAATCACCAAAATCGAGAAATCGTAAAAAGTGGTGAAATTTTGGATCTGAGTCCAATAATTCTGGAAAACTCGATTGAAGTAGCTACTAGAAGCTTGCCGGTCACAACGCATCGAGAATCGGCTTCGTCGGAATACGACGAATTTTTACGGATTTTCCTAGGGTTACTACTAGGGAAAATCACCAAAAACGTAAAAAGTAGTGAAATTTTGGATCCGAGTCCAATAATTCAGGAAAACTCGTTTGGAGTAGCTACTGGAAGCTTGCCTGTAACACCCCCTTCCCATACGTAGGCGATCCCATCCGATAAGGAGTGAGATGCCGTATGAGTAAAGGTGCCACCAAGCAAGTACAAAGTAAAACATACATTCATTCAAATCATACATTCAGAAAATACAGAATAATTAAAAACTTTACATGCAGAAAGCAAGAGCTGATCATGCATTACTATAATAAACTATTACAATAATGATCTGATCAACTAGTTGAAACAAAATAATATTACATATCCAAAATATAATTACAAAAGCGGAAGCTGATACAAAACTGAGAGTTCTATACAAAAAGAATCAATAACTGATACAAAACTGAGCCCTACACTAAACCCTTCTGTGTTGGCTTGATGACGGCGACTCTCTCAAAGCAAAACGCCTTCCGCACCTGCACGGGTAAAAACACCGTGCTAAGCGATAAACGCTTAGTGGGGAAACACACATAAATAATGGACGGCCATTCACAATGGTCGTCAAGGCATAACACAATCACAATGGCAGAATGCAAAGGCTATAACATAATCCATATAAACATGCTCGTATTTAAAAGCCATACATTCAGTATCTCATGATCATATCCATTACAGAATAGTCCAACATGTATTTCATCATTAAAATCATTCAGATATTCCATTCATAGCCAGATCAGATAAGAACAATTCCATTAACATTTAAAGAACACCTGCTGACTCTAGACAGTGGATAATGAGTGTACTGAGGGTACCTTACGGGTACGAATCGAATACTGAGGGTACCTCACAGGTACAAGTCAAATGTCAATTCATTTTATCAAAGCACAATATTTTTATACTGAGGGGATCTTAAACAAGATCCTAATACTGAAGGGTTTGCGAGGAACCAAACGGGGACCTGATCGGGGTCCAAACTGAACTGAGGGCTGCAACTAAAGACTCTATTAGGCATGCCTAACTATCCACTTACTTGACTCTAGCAGGCTATGCAACATTCAATTCACATTTCAGAGTACGGAATAGAATTTATCAGAATTTCATGATATCTTTTATATCAAAGCATATAAAAGTATGGCATGCATCATACCACAATATAAATCCATACAGAAGAAACACCAGATTCATTTCTGAGTCAAAAGTTGGGAAAATTTCGGAAAAAGATCAAAACAGGGAACTGGCGAGATTGGCTGGTCACATGGCGTGACTGGCCTCCTCACAGGGCAGGTCACGAGTCGTGACTGAGGGTCACGTCTCGTGACTTGCTCTGTTCCTCGTGGATCACGCCTCGTCCCTCGCTGATCACGCGACGTGATCTCGCAGATCACGCGGCGCTCTCGCAGGTCACGCGACGTGACTGGATGTCACGTCTCGTGACTTGCTACTCTCTTCAACGGATCACGCGACACGCCCACACTCAGCCAGTCACGAGGCGTGACGGGGAGTCACGTCTCGTGACTTGCTTCATTTAAGCTGGTCACGAGTTGTGATAGGCAGCACAACTCGTGACCGGCCTCAAGCTGGCAGGTCACGCGACACTGATCTGGAAACGGGAAAATTCATCAGTAACTCGATTTTTCCCATTTCCAGAATTCTCAGAACCCAGAAATTGATCCCAAACTTGATTCAAAACTAACCAAACCAGTTCTTACCTTATGGAAAACATCTCAAGCAATATAAGCAACATATAAATAATCCAGTTTCAACATTTAATCAACCAAATCAAAAACATATGCAATCAAGTTCATCAAAAACATAAACCCTAGAATTTCACAGTAAACTCAAATTATACAAATCACAAACAAATATTCCCAAACCTGGATTCTAAGCTTCTAACACTTAGTCCCACTGCTCCCAGCAACCTCTTTGCCTTTGGGATCGCGTGGAGCCTCAGCTAGAACACAAACACAGTAATGAACATCAACATGCAACCCTAAATTAAAACTCAACCTAAAGAAGAAGATGAAGAATTACAGCAAGATAAAGACAAGGATATGCACTTACCAAGCTAGGGAATGCCAAGAGAGATTAACTTCACCAATAAAATCTTGAATCCACACACAAGAGCCCTTAGGGAAAAAGGAAAGGAAAAAGAAGAAGACCAGTGAAGAAAGAACGTGAATCTACCAATTCCTTTTCTTTCTTTCCTTTTTCTTTTTCTTTTCTTTACCCTAAGTAAGTGTCCATTTCTTATTGGTGGAGTTAACCACTCACACTTAAATTCCACATACATCACACACACACCTAAAACCCTCTTAACTTATGCATATCCTACAATGGTATGAACACATGCACACAAATATTTCTCATTTAATTAACATACTAGTGCCATGAATGCACCCACACAACAATAAAACCCAAAACATGCATTTCTACTGACATACCCTTATGAAATGCCGAACACATGCGAATGCTTACACATACAGACAGACAGACAGGCTCATTCTACTAGGGGGCAAATGGGGTGTGACAACTCTCCCCCACTAATAAGAATTTCGTCCTCGAAATTCTCACCTGAACTGAATAACTGCGGATACTGAGCTCTCATCGACTCCTCTGGTTCCCAAGTCGCTTCTTCGACTCCATGATGGATCCATAACACTTTGACCAAGGAAATCTGCTTATTTCTAAACTGCCTCACCTCTCGGGCTAGAATAGCTCGCGATTCCTCATCATAAGAGAAGTCCGGCTGAACCTGAATATCCTGAACTGACAGAACATGTGAAGGATCTGATCTGTACCGACGAAGCATCGAAACGTGGAACACATCATGTAACTTTGCTAACTCCATCGGTAACGCCAATCTGTAGGCTACAGGTCCTACCTTAGCCAAAATCTCATAAGGTCCAATGAATCGAGGACTAAGCTTGCCTTTCTTGCCAAATCGAAGCACTTTCCTCCAAGGTGAAACCTTAAGGAAAACCTTGTCCCCGATCTCAAAATGCACATCTTTCCTTTTCAAATTGGCATAAGACTTCTGTCGATCCTTGGCTGCCTTCAAATTCCGCTGCACAATTCTGATCTTCTCTTCAGTATCTCTAACCAAGTCTGGTCCAATCATAGATCTCTCGGATAGCTCGGTCCAACAAATCGGAGTCCTACACTGACGACCATACAAAGCCTCATATGGTGCCATACCGATGCTCGACTGAAAACTGTTGTTGTAGGCAAACTCCATAAGCGACACATATCTGTCCCAACTACCCGGAAAATCTAAAGCACAAGCTCTCATCATATCCTCCAGAATCTGAATAACTCGCTCTGACTGACCATCGGTCTGCGGATGAAATGCTGTACTAAAGTTCAACCTAGTGCCCAAAGCTCTCTGCAACTCCTTCCAAAACTTGGAAGTAAACCTCGGATCTCGATCTGACACTATGGACAAAGGCACACCATGCAACCGAACTATCTCATCCACATAGATACTGGCCAATCTGTCCATGGAGTAGTCCACTCTAACCGGCAGAAAGTGAGCTGATTTCGTAAGCCGATCAACAATAACCCAAACTGAGTCATGCTTCCTCTGAGTCAAAGGCAAACCAGAAACGAAGTCCATGGTGATATCATCCCATTTCCACTCAAGAATGGATAAAGGCATAAGCAAACCCGAAGGTACCTGATGCTCGGCCTTTACCTGCTGACAAGTCAAGCACTTGGAAACAAAATCCACTATATCTCTCTTCATACCGGACCACCAATAGAATTGCTTCATGTCTCGATACATCTTCTCACTGCCCGGATGCATAGTAAAGACTGAACTATGCGCCTCACTCATGAGCTGTCTCCTCAAATCCTCAGATTCTGGCACACACAAGCGACCTCTGAACATAAGTACCTCATCCTGAACTGAGAACTCTGACTGCTTACCCGATCTAACCTCATGCACAATCCGCTGAAGCCTCTGATCATCTCTCTGAGCAACCACAATCCTCTATCTCAAAGTAGGCTTCACACGCAACTGGGCAATCAAAGCCCCATCTGAACCAAATCGCCATCTGAATTGCCTCAAGAACAAAGCTGAAACTGATTTCCGACTCAAGGCATCGGCAACTACATTGGCCTTGCCAGGATGGTAATCCACAATGCAGTCGTAGTCCTTAAATAACTCAAGCCATCGGCGCTGTCTCATGTTCAACTCTTTCTGTGAAAGGAAGTACTTCAAGCTCTTGTGGTCCGAAAAGATCCTACACTTTTCCCCATACAAGTAGTGACGCCAAATCTTCAAAGCAAAGATCACAGCTGCCAACTCAAGATCATGCGTCGGATAGTTCTTCTCATGTGGCTTCAACTGTCGAGAAGCATAAGCCACTACTTTTCCTTCCTGCATCAGCACACATCCAAGACCAACACCCGAAGCATCACTGTAAATGACAAACTCCTTACCCGAGATGGGTTGAGTAAGGATAGGAGCCTCAACAAGCAACTGCTTTAACCGATCAAAACAAGACTGACACCTGTCTGACCACTCAAATCTAACTCCTTTCCTCAACAATCTAGTCATCGGAGCAGCAATCACAGAAAATCCCTTAACGAACCGACGGTAGTAACCTGCTAAACCGAGGAAACTCCTCACTTCCTGAACATTCTAGGCGCTTTCCAATCAACAATCGCCTCAATCTTGGCTGGATCTACCTGAATACCTCTAGCTGAAACAATGTGACCCAGGAATGATACTTCTTGAAGCCAGAAATCACACTTGCTAAGCTTAGCAAACAACTGATGCTCTCTCAACATCTGCAAAACCAATCTGAGATGCTCCTCATGCTCACTCTCATCCTTGGAATACACCAAGATATCATCAATGAACACTACTACAAATCGATCTAAGTATGGTCTAAACACACGATTCATCAGTTCCATAAAAGCTGCTGGAGCATTTGTCAAACCAAACGGCATCACAAGAAACTCATAGTGGCCATACCTAGTCCGAAATGCAGTCTTAACTACATCTGCATCCTGAACTCGAAGCTGGTAGTACCCTGATCGAAGATCTATCTTGGAGAAGACACCCGCACCTCGAAGCTGATCAAATAAATCTTCAATCCTAGGCAACGGATACTTGTTCTTTACAGTAACTTTATTAATCTGGCAGTAGTCAATACACATCCGTAATGATCCATCTTTCTTCTTCACAAACAGAACTGGAGCTCCCCATGGAGATATGCTCGGTCTAATAAACCCCTTATCCAATAACTCTTGTAGCTGAGATTTAAGTTCCCTCAACTCTACAGGAGCCATCCGATAAGGTGCTCTCGAAATAGGTGTAATACCGGGCATAATCTCAATGGACAACTCAACCTCTCTCTCAGGAGGCAAACTAGGCAACTCGCTCGGAAACACATCACCAAACTCCCGCACTACAGGAATGTCCTCAATCTGAACCTGATCCCTCCTGGAATCTAACACAACTGCAAGAAAAGCCTCACAACCCTTCCTGATAAATCTCTTAGCTTGCATCGCAGAAATCACATTATTCACAGAACTAGCACCCAAACCTTTCAAAAACACAAGAGACTGACTTCTATGCCGAAGTACAACTGTCTTCCTATGGCAATCAACTACAGCCCGATGCTTACCCAACCAGTCCATACCCAGAATCAGATCGAACTCTCTGAAAGGTAACTCAATCAAATCCGCTGGAAGTACAGCTCCCTCAACAATCAGAGGACAACTCCTAAAAACTCTACTCACACTGACACTATGCCCTAATGGACTGGTCACACAAATCTCATAATCTAACTGATCAACAGAATGCAATTTATCAACAATTTTATCTGTGCACAAATATGAGTGTGTGGAACCAGGATCAATTAGAGCATATAACTCAGTGTCATGGAGTAGGAACTTACCAGCAATAACATCAGGTGCATCCTGCTCATCTCTGGCTCTCATAGCATAAGCTCTAACGGCACCCTAAGGAGAATGCTCAACAGTCTCAGAAGTAGCTCCATCTCTATGCCGACCACCTCTACCTCTACCTCGGCCTCTGCCACGGGTAGCCTGAGAAGCATTCGAACCGACCCTACTGCCCTCTCTCTGGGAACCTGAATCCTCATGCAATCTCGGACAACTGGCCAACTGATGCTCCGAACTCCCACACCTGAAGCATGCACCGGAGAGCCACCTACACTCACCCCGATGTGACTTACTACAGTGAGGATAAACTGATGTAGTCTCAGCTCTACCACCCCTACCAGAACCTGACACAGCTGTAGAACCCTGTCGTCTACCTCTAGAAGCCGGGCCAGAAGATGACTCATCCTGTGGGTTCCTAGATCTCTTACCCGAAGAAGATCCTCCTCGAGAAGAACTCCTCCTCTGAGCCCTCTCTCTCATCACAGTCTCAGATAACTATATTGGAGTAGCTACTGGAAGCTTGCCGGTCACAATGCATCGAGAATCGACTTCGTCGAAATCCGACGAATTTTTACGGATTTCCCTAGGGGTACCACTAGGAAAAATCACCAAAATCGTAAAAAGTGGTGAAATTTTGGATTCGAGTCCAATAATTCGGGAAAACTCGATTGGAGTAGCTACTGGAAGCTTGCCGGTCACAACGCATCGAGAATCGGCTTCGTCGGAATCCGATGAATATTTACAGATTTTCCTAGGGGTACCACTAGGGAAAATCACCAAAATCGAGAAATCGTAGAAAGTGGTGAAATTTTGGATCCGAGTCCAATAATTCGGGAAAACTCGATTGGAGTAGCTACTGGAAGCTTGCCGGTCACAACGCATCGAGAATCGGCTTCGTCGGATTCCGACGAATTTTTACGGATTTCCCTAGGGGTACCACTAGGAAAAATCACCAATATCATAAAAAGTGGTGAAATTTTTGATCCGAGTCCAATAATTCGGGAAAACTCGATTGGAGTAGCTACTGGAAGCTTGCTGGTCACAACGCATCGAGAATCTGCTTCGTCGGAATCCGATGAATTTTTACGGATTTCCCTAGGGGTACCACTAGGGAAAATCACCAAAATCGTAAAAAGTGGTGAAATTTTGGATTCGAGTCCAATAATTCGGGAAAACTCGATTGGAGTAACTACTGGAAGCTTGCCGGTCACAACGCATCGAGAATTGGTTTCGTCAGAATCCAACGATTTTTTACGAATTTCCCTAAGGTTACCACTAGGAAAAATCACCAAAATCGAGAAATCATAAAAAGTGGTGAAATTTTGGATCCGAGTCCAATAATTCAGGAAAACTCGATTGGAATAGCTACTGGAGGCTTGCCGGTTACAACGCATCGAGAATTGGTTTCGTCGGAATCCGATGAATTTTTACGGGTTTCCCTAGGGGTACCACTAGGGAAAATCACCAAAATCGAGAAATCATAAAATGTGGTAAAATTTTGGATCCGAGTCCAATAATTCAGGAAAACTCGATAGGAATGGCTACTGGAAGCTTGCCGGTCAAAACGCATCGAGAATTTTTTTCGTCGGAATCCGAAACGAATTTCCCTAGGGGTACAACTAGGGAAAATCATCAAAATCGAGAAATCGTAAGAAGTGGTAAAATTTTGGATCCGAGTCAAATAAATCAGGAAAACTCAATTGGAATAGCTACTGGAAGCTTGCCGGTCACAATGCAAGGAGAATTGGCTTCGTCAAAATCCGACTAATTTTTACGGATTTCCCTAGGGGTACCACTATGGAAAATCACCAAAATCGAGAAATCATAAAAACTGGTGAAATTTTTGATCCGAGTTAAATAATTCAGGAAAACTCAATTGGAATAGCTACTAGAAGCTTGCCGGTCACAACGCATCGAGAATTGGCTTTGTCGGAATCCGGCGAATTTTTACGGATTGTCCTAGGGGTACCACTAGGGAAAAACAACAAAATCGAGAAATCGTAAAAAGAGGTGAAATTTTGGATCCGAGTCCAATAATTCAAAAAAACTCGATTGGAATAGCTACTGGAAGCTTGCCGATCACAACGCATCGAGAATTGGCTTCGTCGTAATCCGACGAATTTTTACGGATTTTCCTAAGGGTACCACTAGGGAAAATCACCAAAATTGAGAAATCGTAAAAAGTGGTGAAATTTATGATTCGAGTCCAATAATTCAGGAAAACTCGATAGGAATAGCTACTGGAAGCTTGCCGGTCACAACGCATCTAGAATTAGCTTCGTCAGAATTTTTATGGATTTTCCTAGGGGTACCACTAGAGAAAATCACCAAAATCAAGAAATCGTAAAAAGTGGTGAAATTCTGGATCCGAGTCCAATAATTCAGGAAAACTCGATTCGAATAGCTACTCGGAGCTTGCCGGTCACAACACATCGAGAATTGGCTTCGTCGAAATCCGACGATTTTTTACGGATTTTCCTAGGGTTACCACTAGGAAAATCACCAAAATCGAGAAATCGTAAAAAGTGGTGAAATTTTTGATCCAAGTCCAATAATTCGGGAAAAGTCGATTGGAGTAGCTACTGGAAGCTTGCCGGTCACAACGCATCGAGAATTTGCTTCGTCGGAATCCGGAACGGATTTCTCTAGGGGTACCACTAGGGAAAATCACCAAAATCGAGAACTCGTAAAAAGTGAAAAATTTTTTGATCCGAGTCAAATAATTCAGGAAAACTCGATTGGAATAGCTACTGGATGCTTGCCGGTCACAAGGCATCAAGAATTGGCTTCATCGGAATTCGAAACGGATTTCCTTAGCGGTACAACTAGGGAAAATCACCAAAATCGAGAAATCGTAAAAAGTAGAAAAATTTTGGATCCGAGTCCAATAATTCAGGAAAACTCGATTATAATAGCTACTGGAAGCTTACCGATCACAACACATCGATAATTGGCTTCGTCAGAATCCGACAAATTTTTACGGATTTCCCTAGGGGTCCCACTAGGAAAAATCACCAAAATCGAGAAATCGTAAAAAGTGGTGAAATTTTTGATCCGAGTCACATAATTCTGGAAAACTTGATTGGAATAGCTACTGGAAGCTTGCTGGTCACAACGCATCGAGAATTGGCTTCGTCGGAATCCGAGTCCAATAATTCAGGAAAACTCGATTGGAATAGCTACTGGAAGCTTGCCGGTCACAACGCATCAAGAATTAGATTCGTCAGAATCCGATGAATTTTTACGGATTTCCCAAAGGGTACTACTAGGGAAAATCACCAAAATCGAGAAATCGTATAAAGTGGTGAAATTTTGGATCCGAGTCCAATAATTCAGGAAAACTCGATCGGAATAGCTACTGGAAGCTTACCGGTCACAACGCATCAAGAATTTTCTTTGTCGAAATTCGACGAATTTTTACGGATTTCCCTAGTGGTACCACTACGAAAAATCACCAAAATCGAGAAATCGTAAAAATTGGTGAAATTTTGGATCCGAGCCCAATAATTCAGGAAAACTCGATTGGAATAGCTACTAGAAGCTTACCGGTCACAACGCATCGAAAATTTGTTTCGTCGGAATCCGAAACGGATTTCCCTAGGGGTACCACTAGGAAAAATCACCAAAATCGAGAAATTGTAAAAAGTGGTAAAATTTTGGATCCGAGTCCAATAATTCAGGAAAACTCGATTGGAATAGCTACTGGAAGCTTGCAGCGCATCGAGAATTTGCTTTGTCGGAATTCGAAACGGATTTCCCTAGGTGTACCACTAGAGAAAATCACCAAAATCGAGAAATCGTTAAAATTTTTGATCCGAGCCCAATAATTCAGGAAAACTCGATTAGAATAGCTACTGGAAGCTTGCCAGTCATAACGCATTGAGAATTAGTTTCGTTGGAATCCGACGAATTTTTACGGATTTTCCAAGGAGTACCACTAGGGATAATCACCAAAATCGAGAAATTGTAAAAAGTGGTGAAATTTTTGATCCGAGTCTAATAATTTAGGAAAATTCGGTTGGAATAGCTACTGGAAGCTAGCCGGTCACAACGCATCGAGAATTTGCTTCCTCGAAATCCGACGAATTTTTACGGATTTCCCTAGGGGCACCACTAGGAAAAATCACCAAAATCGAGAAATCGTAAAAAGTGGTGAAATTTTTTATCCGAGTCCAATAATTCAAGAAAACTCGATTTGAAAAGCTACTGGGAGCTTGCCGGTCACAACGTATCGAGAATTTGCTTCGTCAGAATCCGAAACGGATTTCCCTAGGGGTACCACTAGGGAAAATCACGAAAATCGAGAAATCGTAAAAAGTGGTAAAATTTTTGATCCGAGTCCAATAATTCAGGAAAACTAGACTGGAATAGCTACTGGAAGCTTGCCGGTCACAACGCATCGAGAATTGGTATCGTCGGAATCCGACGAATTTTTACGGATTTCTCTAGGGGTACCACTAGGAAAAATCACCATAATCGAGAAATCATAAAAAGTGGTGAAATTTTTGATCTGAGTCCTATAATTAAGGAAAACTCGATTGGAATAACTACTAGAAGCTTGCCGGTCACAACGCATCGAGAATTAACTTCGTCGGAATCCGCAACGAATTTCCTTAGGGGTACCACTATAGAAAATCACCAAAATCGAGAAATCGTAAAAAGTGGTAAAATTTTGGATCCGAGTCCAATAATTATGGAAAACTTGATTAGAATAGCAACTAGAAACTTGCCGGTCACAACGCATCGAGAATTGGCTTCGTCGGAATCTGACGAATTTTTACGGATTTCCCTAGGGGTACCACTAGGAAAAATCACAAAAATCAAGAAATCGTAAAAAGTGGTGAAATTTTTGATCCGAGTCCAATAATTCAGGAAAACTCGATTGTAATAGCTACTGGAAGCTAACCGGTCACAACGCATCGAGAATTGGTTTCGTCAGAATCCGACAAATTTTTACGGATTTCTCTAGGGTTACCACTTAAGAAAATCACCAAAATCGAGAAATCGTAAAAAGTGGTGAAATTTTGGATCCGAGTCCAATAATTCAGGAAAACTCGATTGGAATAGCTACTGGAAGCTTGCTGGTTATAACGCATAAAGAATTGGCTTCGTCGAAATTCGCCGAATTTTTACGGATTTCCCTAGGGGCACCACTAGCGAAAAACACCAAAATCGAGAAATCGTAAAAAGTGGTGAAATTTTTGATCCGAGTGAAATAATTCAGGAAAACTCGATTGGAATAGCTACTAGAACCTTTCCGGTCACAACGCATCGAGAATTGGCTTCGTCGGAATTTTTACGGATTTTCCTAGGGTTTCCACTAGGGAAAATCACCAAAATCAAGAAATCGTAAAAAGTGGTGAAATTCTGGATCCGAGTCCAATAATTCAGGAAAACTCGATTCGAATAGCTACTAGAAGCTTGCCGGTCACAACGCATCGAGAATTGGTTTCGTCGGAATCCGACGATTTTTTACGGATTTCCCTAATTTTACCACTAGGAAAAATCACCAAAATCGAAAAATCATAAAAAGTGGTGAAATTTTGGATCCGAGTCCAATAATTCAGGAAAACTCGATTGGAATAGCTACTAGAGGCTTGCCGGTTACAACGCATCGAGAATTGGCTTCGTCGGAATCTGACAAATTTTTACGGGTTTCCCTAGGGGTACCACTAGGGAAAATCACCAAAATCGAGAAATCGTAAAATGTGGTAAAATTTTGGATATGAGTCCAATAATTTAGGAAAACTCGATTGGAATGGCTACTGGAAGCTTGCCGGTCAAAACGCATCGAGAATTGTTTTCGTCGGAATCCGAAACGGATTTCCCTAGGGGTACAACTAGGGAAAATCATCAAAATCGAGAACTCGTAAGAAGTGGTAAAATTTTGGATCCAAGTCAAATAATTCAGGAAAACTCGATTGGAATAGCTACTGGAAGCTTTCCGGTCACAATGCATGGAGAATTGGCTTCGTCAAAATCCGACTAATTTTTACGGATTTCCCTAGGGGTACCACTATGAAAAATCACCAAAATCGAGAAATCATAAAAAGTGGTGAAATTTTTTATCCAAGTTAAATAATTCAGGAAAACTCGATTGGAATAGCTACTAGAAGCTTTTCGGTCACAACGCATCGAGAATTGGCTTCGTCGGAATCCGGCGAATTTTTACGGATTGTCCTAGGGGTACCACTAGGGAAAATCAACAAAATCGAGAAATCGTAAAAAGTGGTGAAATTTTGGATCCGAGTCCAATAATTCAAAAAAACTCGATTGGAATAGCTACTGGAAGCTTGCCGGTCACAACGCATTGAGAATTGGTTTCGTCGTAATCCGACGAATTTTTACGGATTTCTCTAAGGGTACCACTAGGAAAAATCACCAAATTGAGAAATCGTAAAAAGTTGTGAAATTTATGATTCGAGTCCAATAATTCAAGAAAACTCGATAGGAATAGCTATAGGAATCTTGCCGGTCACAACGCATCGAGAATTAGCTTCGTCAGAATTTTTATGGATTTTCCTAGGGGTACCACTAGGGAAAATCACCAAAATCAAGAAATCGTAAAAAGTGGTGAAATTCTGGATCCGAGTCCAATAATTCAGGAAAACTCGATTCGAAGAGCTACTCGAAGCTTGCCGGTCACAACACATCGAGAATTGATTTCGTCGGAATCCGATGATTTTTTACGGATTTCCCTAGGGTTACCACTAGGAAAAATCACCAAAATCGAGAACTCATAAAAAGTGGTGAAATTTTGGATCCGAGTCCAATAATTCAGGAAAACTCGATTGGAATAGCTACTGGAGGCTTACCGGTTACAACGCATCGAGAATTGGCTTCGTCGGAATGCGACGAATTTTTACGGGTTTCCCTAGGGGTCGCACTAGGAAAAATCACCAAAATCGAGAAATCGTAAAAAGTGGTAAAATTTTTTATCCGAGTCCAATAATTCAGGAAAACTCTATTGGAATAGCTACTGGAAGCTTGCCGGTCAAAACGCATTGAGAATTTTTTTCGTCGGAATCCGAAATGGATTTCCCTAGGGGTACAACCAGGAAAAATCACCAAAATCGAGAAATCGTAAAAAGTGGTAAAATTTTGGATCCGAGTATAACAATTTAGGAAAACTCGATTGGAATAGCTACTGAAAGCTTGCCGCGCATCGAGAGTTTACTTCGTCGGAATCCAAAACGGATTTTCCTAAGGGTACCACTAGGGAAAATCACAAAAATCGAGAAATCGTAAAAAGTGGTAAAATTTTGGATGCGAGTCCAATAATTCAGGAAAACTCGATTGGAATAACTACTGGAAGCTTGCCGGTCACAACACATCGAGAATTGGCTTCGTAGGAATCCAACGAATTTTATGCATTTTCCTAGGGGTACCACTGAGGAAAATCACCAAAATCGAGAAATCGTAAAAAGTGGTGAAATTTTGGATCCGTGTCCAGTAATTCAGGAAAACTCGATTGGAGTAGCTACTGGAAGTTTGCCGGTCACAACGCATCAAGAATCGGCTTCGTCGGAATCCGACGAATTTTTACGGATTTCCCTAGGTGTACCACTAGGGAAAATCACCAAAATCGTAAAAAGTGGTGAAATTTTGGATCCGAGTCCAATAATTTGGGAAAAATCGATTGGAATAGCTACTGGAAGCTTGCCGGTCACAACGCATGGAGAATTGGCTTCGCCAGAATCCGACAAATTTTTACGAATTTCCCTAGGGGCACCACTAGGAAAAATCACCAAAATCGAGAAATAATAAATAGTGCTGAAATTTTGGATCCGAGTCCAATAATTCAGGAAAACTAGATTGGATTAGCTACTAGAAGCTTGCCAGTTAAAATGCATCGAGAATTGGCTTCGTCGAAATCCGCCGAATTTTTACGGATTTCCCTAGGGGCACCACTAGGGAAAATCACAAAAATAGAGAAATCGTAAAAAGTGGTGAAATTTTTGATCCGTGTCCAATAATGCAAAAAAACTCGATTGGAATAGCTATTGGAAGCTTGCCGGTCATAAGGCATCGAAAATTGGTTTCGTCGGAATCCGACGAAATTTTACGGATTTCCCTAGGGGTACCACTAGGAAAAATCACCAAAATTGAGAAATCGTAAAAAGTTGTGAAATTTATGATTCGAGTCCAATAATTCAGGAAAACTCGATAGGAATAGCTACTGGAAGTTTGCCGGTCACAACGCATCGAGAATTGGATTCGTCGAAATCCGAGGAATTTTTACGGATTTCCCTAGGGGTACCACTAGAAAAAATCACCAAAACCTAGAAATCGTAACAAGTGGTGAAATTTTTGATCCGAGTCCAATAGTTCAGGAAAACTCGATCGGAATAGCTACTGAAATCTTGCCGGTGACAACGCATCTAGAATTAGCTTTGTCAGAATTTTTACAGATTTTCCTAGGGGTAGTACCACTAGGGAAAATCACCAAAATCAAGAAATCGTAAAAAATGGTGAGATTCTGGATTCGAGTCCAATAATTCTGGAAAACTTGATTCTAATAGCTACTGGAAGCTTGCCGGTCACAACGCATCGAGAATTGGCTTCGTTGGAATCCGACGATTATTTTCGGATTTCCCTAGGGATACCACTAGGAAAAATCACCAAAATCGAGAAATCGTAAAATGTGGTGAAATTTTGGATCTGAGTCCAATCATTCAGGAAAACTAGATTGGAATAGCTACTTGAAGCTTGCCGATCACAACGCATCGAGAATTATTTTCGTCGGAATCCGAAATGGATTTCCCTAGGGGTCGCACTAGGAAAAATCACCAAAATCGAGAAATCGTAAAAAGTGATAAAATTTTTGATCCGAGTCCAATAATTTAGAAAAACTCGATTGGAATAGCTACTAGAAGCTTGCCGGTCATAACACATCGAGAATTTGTTTCGTCGGAATCCGAAACGGATTTCCATAGGGGTACCACTAGGGAAAATCACCAAAATCGAGAAATTGTAAAAAGTTGTAAAATTTTGGATCCGAGTCAAATAATTCAGGAAAACTCGATTGGAATAGCTACTGGAAGCTTGCCGGTACAAATGCATGGAGACTTGGCTTCGTCTAAATCCGACTAATTTTTACGGATTTCCCTAGGGGTACCACTATGGAAAATCACCAAAATCGAGAAATCATAAAAAGTGGTGAAATTTTTTATCCAAGTTAAATAATTCGGGAAAACTCGATTGGAATAGCTACTAGAAGCTTTCCGGTCACAACGCATTGAGAATTGGCTTCGTCGGAATCCGGCGAATTTTTACGGATTGCCCTAGGGGTACCACTAGGGAAAATCAACAAAATCGAGAAATCGTAAAAAGTGGTGAAATTTTGGATCCGAGTCCAATAATTCAAAAAAACTCGATTGGAATAGCTATAGGAAGCTTGCCGGTCACAACGCATCGAGAATTAGCTTCGTCAGAATTTTTACGGATTTTCCTAGGGGTACCACTAGGGAAAATCACCAAAATCAAGAAATCATAAAAAGTGGTGAAATTCTGGATCCGAGTCCAATAATTAAGGAAAACTCGATTCGAATAGCTACTCGAAGCTTGCCGGTCACAACACATCGAGAATTGATTTCGTCGGAATCCGACGATTTTTTACGGATTTCCCTAGGGTTACCACTAGGAAAAATCACCAAAATCGAGAAATCATAAAAACTGGTGAAATTTTGGATCCGAGTCCAATAATTCAGGAAAACTCGATTGGAATAGCTACTGGAGGCTTACCGGTTACAACGCATCGAGAATTGGCTTCGTCGGAATTCGACGAATTTTTACGGGTTTCCCTAGGGGCACCACTAGGAAAAATCACTAAAATCGAGAAATAGTAAAAAGTGGTAAAATTTTTTATCCGAGTCCAATAATTCAGGAAAACTCTATTGGAATAGCTACTGGAAGCTTGCCGGTCAAAACGCATTGAGAATTTTTTTCGTCGGAATCCGAAATGGATTTCCCTAGGGGTACAACTAGGAAAAATCACCAAAATCGAGAAATCGTAAAAATTGGTAAAATTTTGGATCCGAGTATAAAAATTTAGGAAAACTCGATTGGAATAGCTACTGAAAGCTTGCCGCGCATCGAGAATTTACTTCATCGGAATCCAAAACGGATTTTCCTAGGGGTACCACTAGGGAAAATCACAAAAATCGAGAAATCGTAAAAAGTGGTAAAATTTTGGATGCGAGTCCAATAATTCAGGAAAACTCGATTGGAATAACTACTGGAAGCTTGCCGGTCACAACACATCGAGAATTGGCTTCGTAGGAATCCAACAAATTTTATGCATTTTCCTTGGGGTACCACTGAGGAAAATCACCAAAATCGAGAAATCGTAAAAAGTGGTGAAATTTTGGATCCATGTCCAGTAATTCAGGAAAACTCGATTGGAGTAGCTACTGGAAGTTTGCCGGTCACAACGCATCAAGAATCGGCTTCGTCGGAATCCGACGAATTTTTACGGATTTCCCTAGGGGTACCACTAGGGAAAATCACCAAAATCGTAAAAAGTGGTGAAATTTTGGATCCGAGTCCAATAATTTGGGAAAAATCGATTGGAATAGCTACTGGAAGCTTTCCGGTCACAACGCATGGAGAATTGGCTTCGCCAGAATCCGACGAATTTTTACGAATTTCCCTAGGGGCACCACTAGGAAAAATCACCAAAATCGAGAAATAATAAATAGTGCTGAAATTTTGGATCCGAGTCCAATAATTCAGGAAAACTAGATTGGATTAGCTACTAGAAGCTTGCCGTTTAGAACGCATCGAGAATTGGCTTCGTCGAAATCCGCCGAATTTTTACGGATTTCCCTAGGGGCACCACTAGGGAAAATCACAAAAATAGAGAAATCGTAAAAAGTGGTGAAATTTTTGATCCGTGTCCAATAATGAAAAAAAACTCGATTGGAATAGCTATTGGAAGCTTGCCGGTCACAAGGCATCGAGAATTGGTTTCGTCGAAATCCGACGAATTTTTACGGATTTCTCTAGGGGTACCACTAGCAAAAATCACCAAAATTGAGAAATCGTAAAAAGTTGTGAAATTTATGATTCGAGTCCAATAATTCAGGAAAACTCGATAGGAATAGCTACTGGAAGCTAGCCGGTCACAACGCATCGAGAATTGGATTCGTCGAAATCCGAGGAATTTTTACGGATTTCACTAGGGGTACCACTAGAAAAAATCACCAAAACCTAGAAATCGTAACAAGTGGTGAAATTTTTGATCCGAGTCCAATAGTTCAGGAAAACTCGATCGGAATAGCTACTGAAATCTTGCCGGTGACAACGCATCTAGAATTAGCTTTGTCAGAATTTTTACGGATTTTCCTAGGGGTAGTACCACTAGGGAAAATCACCAAAATCAAGAAATCGTAAAAAATGGTGAGATTCTGGATTCGAGTCCAATAATTCAGGAAAACTTGATTCTAATAGCTACTGGAAGCTTGCCGGTCACAACGCATCGAGAATTGGCTTCGTTGGAATCCGACGATTATTTTCGGATTTCCCTAGGGATACCACTAGGAAAAATCACCAAAATCAAGAAATCGTAAAATGTGGTGAAATTTTGGATCTAAGTCCAATCATTCAGGAAAACTCGATTGGAATAGCTACTTGAAACTTGCCGATCACAACGCATCGAGAATTTTTTTCGTCGGAATCCGAAATGGATTTCCCTAGGGGTCGCACTAGGAAAAATCACCAAAATCGAAAAATCGTAAAAAGTGATAAAATTTTTGATCCGAGTCCAATAATTTACAAAAACTCGATTGGAATAGCTACTAGAAGCTTGCCGGTCACAACGCATCGAGAATTTGTTTCGTCGGAATCCAAAACGGATTTCCATAGGGGTACCACTAGGGAAAATCACCAAAATCGAGAAATTGTAAAAAGTTGTAAAATTTTGCATCCGAGTCCAATAATTCAGAAAAACGTGATTGGTATAGCTACTGGAAGCTTGCCGCGGATAGAGAATTTGCTTCATAGGAATCCGAAACGGATTTCCCTAGGGGTACCACTAGGGAAACTCACCAAAATCGAGAAATCGTAAAAAGTGGTAAAATTTTGGATCCTAGTCAAATAATTCAGGAAAACTCGATTGGAATAGCTACTAGTAGCTTGCCGGTCACAACGCATCGAGAATTGGCTTCGTCAGAAACCAGCGAATTTTTACAGATTTTCCTAGGGATACCACTGGGGAAAATCAACAAAATCGAGAAATCGTAAAAAGTGATAAAATTTTGGATCCAAATCAAATAATTCAAAAAAAACTCGATTGGAATAGCTACTGGAAGCTTGCCGGTCATAACGCATCAAGAATTGGTTTCGTCGGAATCCGACAAATTTTTACGGATTTCCCTAAGGGTACCACTAGGGAAAATCACGAAAATTGAGAAATCGAAAAAAGTGGTGAAATTTATGATTCGAGTCCAATAATTAATGAAAACTCGATAGGAATAGCTACTGGAAGCTTGCCGGTCATAACGCATCGAGAATTAGCTTCGTCAGAATTTTTACGGATTTTCCTAGGGGTACCACTAGGGAAAATCAGCAAAATCAAGAAATCGTAAAAAGTGATAAAATTCTGAATCTGAGTCCAATAATTAGGGAAAACTCGATTGGAATAGCTATTAGAAGCTTGCCGGTCACAACGCAACGAGAATTGGCATCGTCGGAATCCGACGAATTTTTACAGATTTTCCTAGGGTTACCACTAGGAAAAATCACCAAAATCGAGAAATCATAAAAAGTGGTGAAATTTTGGATCCGAGTCCAATAATTAGGGAAAACTCGATTGGAATGGCTACTGGAAGCTTACCGGTCACAACATATTGAGAATTGGCTTCGTCAGAATCCGACAAATTTTTATGGATTTCCCTAGGGCTACCACTGAGGAAAATCACCAAAATCGAGAAATCGTAAAAAGTGGTGAAATTTTGGATCCGAGTCAAATAATTCAAGAAAACTCGATTGGAATAGCTAGTGGAAGCTTGCTGGTTACAACGCATCGAGAATTGACTTCGTCGAAAGTCGCTGAATTTTTACGGATTTCCCTAGTGGCAACATTAGCGAAAATCACCAAAATCGAGAAATCGTAAAAAGTGGTGAAATTTTGGATCCGAATCCAATAATTCGGGAAAACTCGATTGGAGTAGCTACTGGAAGCTTGCCGGTCACAACGCATCGAGAATCGGCCTCGTCAGAATCCGGCGAATTTTTACGGATTTCCCTAGGGGTACCACTAGGGAAAATCAGTAAAATCGAGAAATCGTAAAAAGTGGTGAAATTTTGGATCCGAGTCCAATAATTCGGGAAAACTCGATTGGAGTAGCTACTGGAAGCTTGCCGGTCACAACGCATCGAGAATCGGCTTCGTCGGAATCCCACGAATTTTTACGGATTTTCCTAGGGGTACCACTAGGGAAAATCACCAAAATCGAGAAATCGTAAAAAGTGGTGATATTTTTGATCCGAGTCCAATAATTAGGGAAAACTCGATTGGAGTAGCTACTGGAAGCTTGCCGGTCACAACGCATCGAGAATCGGCTTCGTCAAAATTCGATGAATTTTTATGGATTTCCCTAGGGGTACCACTAGGGAAAATCACCAAAATCGAGAAATCGTAAAAAATGGTGAAATTTTGGATCCGAGTCCAATAATTCGGGAAAACTCGATTAGAGTAGCTACTGGAAGTTTGCCGGTCACAACGCATCGAGAATCGGCTTCGTCGTAAAATCCGACGAATTTTTACGGATTTTCCTAGGGGTACCACTAGGGAAAATCACCAAAATCGAGAAATCGTAAAAAGTGGTGAAATTTTGGATCCGAATCCAATAATTTGGGAAAACTCGATTGGAGTAGCTACTGGAAGCTTGCCGGTCACAACGCATCGAGATTCGGCTTCGTCGGAATCCGACGAATTTTTACGGATTTCCCTAGGGGTACTACTAGGAAAAATCACCAAAATCGAGAAAAGTGGTAAAATTTTTGATCCGAGTCCAATAATTCGGGAAAACTCGATTGGAGTAGCTACTGGAAGCTTGCCGGTCACAATGTATCGATAATCGGCTTTGTCGGAATACGACGAATTTTTACGGATTTCCCTAGGGGTACCACTAGGGAAAATCACAAAAATCGTAAAAAGTGGTGAAATTTTTGATCCGAGTCCAATAATTCGGGAAAAATTGATTGGACTAGCTACTGGAAGCTTGCCGGTCACAACGCATAGAGAATCGGCTTCGTCGGAATCCGACAAATTTTTACGGATTTCCCTAGGGGTACCACTAGGGCAAATCACCAAAATCGTAAAAAGTGGTGATATTTTTGATCCGAGTCCAATAATTAGGGAAAACTCGATTGGAGTAGCTACTGGAAGCTTGTCGGTCATAATGCATCGAGAATCGGCTTCGTCGAAATCCGACAAATTTTTACGGATTGCCCTAGGGGTACCATTCGGGAAAATCACCAAAATCGAGAAATCGTAAAAAGTGGTGAAATTTTGGATCTGAGTCCAATAATTCGGGAAAACTCGATTGGAGTAGGTACTGGAAGCTTGCCGGTCACAACGCATCGAGAATCGACTTCGTCGGAATCCGATAAATTTTTACGGATTTTCCTAGGGGTACCACTAGGAAAAATCACAAAAATCGAGAAATCATAAAAAGTGGTGAAATTTTGGATCCGAGTCC
The DNA here is from genome assembly GCA_947683425.1 of Excoecaria cochinchinensis. NCBI lineage: Eukaryota > Viridiplantae > Streptophyta > Magnoliopsida > Malpighiales > Euphorbiaceae > Excoecaria > Excoecaria cochinchinensis. Next base: position 307,087 of record CANTUQ010000206.1, on the reverse strand, counting down.
AATAATTCGGGAAAACTCGATTGGATTTGCTACTGGAAGCTTGTCGGTCACAACGTATCGAGAATCAGCTTCGTCGGAATCCGACGAATCTTTACGGATTTCCCTAGGGGTACCACTAGGGAAAATCACCAAAATCGAGAAATCATAAAAAGTGGTGAAATTTTTGATCCGAGTCCAATAATTCAGGAAAAATCGATTGGAGTAGCTACTGGAAGCTTGTCGGTCACAACGCATCGACAATCGGCTTCGTCGGAATCCGACGAATTTTTACGGATTTCCCTAGGGGTACCACTAGGGAAAATCACCAAAATCGTAAAAAGTGGTGAAATTTTGGATCCGAGTCCAATAATTCGGGAAAACTCGATTGGAGTAGCTACTGGAAGCTTGCCGGTCACAACACATCAAGAATCGGCTTCATCGGAATCCGACGAATCTTTACGGATTTCCCTAGGGGTACCACTAGAAAAAATCACCAAAATCGAGAAATCGTAAAAAGTTGTGAAATTTTTGATCGGAGTCCAATAATTCGGGAAAACTCGATTGGAGTAGCTACTGGAAGCTTGCCGGTCAGAACTCATCGAGAATCCGCTTCGTCGGAATCCGATGAATTTTTACGGATTTCCCTAGGGGTACCACTAGGGAAAATCACCAAAATCGAGAAATCGTAAAAAGTAGTGAAATTTTGGATCCGAGTCCAATAATTCGGGAAAACTAGATTGGAGTAGCTATTGGAAGCTTGTCGGTCACAACGCATTGAGAATCGGCTTCGTCAAAATCTAACGAATTTTTACGGATTTCCCTAGGGGTACCACTAGGGAAAATCACCAAAATCGAGAAATCGTAAAAAGTGGTGAAATTTTGGATCCGAGTCCAATAATTCTGGAAAACTCGATTGGAGTAGCTACTGGAAGCTTGCCGGTCACAACGCATCGAGAATCGGCTTCGTCGGAATCCGACGAATTTTTACGGATTTTCCTAGGGGTACCACTAGGAAAAATCACCAAAATCGAGAAATCGTAAAAAGTGGTGAAATTTTGGATCCGAATCCAATAAATCGGGAAAACTCGATTGGAGTAGCTACTGGAAGCTTGCCGGTCACAACGCATCGAGAATCGACTTTGTCTGTATCTGACGAATTTTTACGAATTTCCCTAGGGGTACCACTAGGGAAAATCACCAAAATCGAGAAAAGTGGTGAAATTTTGGATCCGAGTCCAATAATTCGGGAAAACTCGATTGGAGTAGCTACTGGAAGCTTGCCGGTCACAACGCATCGAGAATCGGTTTCGTCGAAATCCGACGAATCTTTACGGATGTCCCTAGGGGTACCACTAGGGCAAATCACCAAAATCGAGAAATCGTAAAAAGTGGTGAAATTTTTGATCCGAGTCCAATAATTCGGGAAAACTCGATTGGATTAGCTACTGGAAGCTTGCCGGTCACAACGCATCGAGAATCGGCTTCGTCGGAATCCGACGAATTTTTACGGATTTCCCTAGGGGTACCACTAGGGAAAATCACCAAAATCGAGAAATCATAAAAAGTAGTGAAATTTTGGATCCGAGTCCAATAATTCGGGAAAACTCGATTGGAGTAGCTACTGGAAGCTTGCCGGTCACAACGCATCGAGAATCGGTTTCGTCGGAATCCGACGAATTTTTACGGATTTACCTAGGGGTACCACGAGGGCAAATCACCAAAATCGTAAAAAGTGGTGAAATTTTGTATCCGAGTCCAATAATTCGGGAAAACTCGATTGGATTTGCTACTGGAAGCTTACCGGTCACAACGCATTGAGAATCGGCTTCATCGGAATCCGACAAATCTTTACGGATTTCCCTAGGGGTACCACTAGGGAAAATCACCAAAATCGAGAAATCGTAAAAAGTGGTGAAATTTTTGATCCGAGTCCAATAATTCGGGAAAACTTGATTGGAGTAGCTATAGGAAGCTTGCCGGTCACAACACATCGAGGATCCGCTTCGTCAGAATCCGACGAATTTTTACGGATTTCCCTAGGGGTACCACTAGGGAAAATCACCAAAATCGAGAAATCGTAAAAAGTGGTAAAATTTTGGATCCGAGTCCAATAATTCGGGAAAACTCAATTGGAGTAGCTACTGGAAGCTTACCGGTCATAACGCATCGAGAATCGGTTTCGTCGGAATCCGACGAATTTTTACGGATTTTCCTAGGGGTACCACTAGGGAAAATCACCAAAATCGAGAAATCGTAAAAAGTGGTGAAATTTTGGATCCGAGTCCAATAATTCTGGAAAACTCGATTGGAGTAGCTACTGGAAGCTTACCGGTCACAACGCATCGAGAATCGACATCATCGAAATCCGACGAATTTTTACGGATTTTCCTAGGGGTACCACTAGGAAAAATCACCAAAATCGAGAAATCGTAAAAAGTGGTGAAATTTTGGATCCGAATCCAATAAATCGGTAAAACTCAATTGGAGTAGCTACTGGAAGCTTGCCGGTCACAACTCATCGAGAATCGGCTTCATCGGAATCCGACGAATTTTTACGAATTTCCCTAGGGGTACCACTAGGGAAAATCACCAAAATCGAGAAAAGTGGTGAAATTTTGGATCCGAGTCCAATAATTCGGGAAGACTCGATTGGAGTAGCTACTGGAAGCTTGCCGGTCACAACGCATCGAGAATCGATTTCGTCGAAATCCGACGAATCATTACGGATGTCCCTAGGGGTACCACTAGGGCAAATCACCAAAATCGAGAAATCGTAAAAAGTGGTGAAATTTTTGATCCGAGTCCAATAATTCGGGAAAACTCGATTGGAGTAGCTACTGGAAGCTTGCCGGTCACAACGCATTGAGAATCGGCTTCGTCGGAATCCGACGAATTTTTACGGATTTCCCTAGGGGTACCACTAGGGAAAATCACCAAAATCGAAAAATCGTAAAAAGTAGTGAAATTTTGGATCCGAGTCCAATAATTCGGGAAAACTCGATTGGAGTAGCTACTGGAAGCTTGCCGATCACAACGCATCGAGAATCGGCTTCGTCGGAATCCGACAAATCTTTACGGATTTCCCTAGGGGTACCACTAGGGAAAATCACCAAAATCGAGAAATCGTAAAAAGTGGTGAAATTTTTTATCCGAGTCCAATAATTCGGGAAAACTCGATTGGAGTAGCTACTGGAAGCTTGCCGGTCACAACACATCGAGGATCCGCTTCGTCGGAATCCGACGAATTTTTACGGATTTCCCTAGGGGTACCACTAGGGAAAATCACCAAAATCGAGAAATCGTAAAAAGTGGTAAAATTTTTGATCCGAGTCCAATAATTCGGGAAAACTCGATTGAAGTAGCTACTGGAAGCTTACCGGTCATAACGCATCGAGAATCGGCTTCGTCGGAATCCGACGAATTTTTACGGATTTTCCTAGGGGTACCACTAGGGAAAATCACCAAAATCGAGAAATCGTAAAAAGTGGTGAAATTTTGGATCCGAGTCCAATAATTCGGGAAAACTCGATTGAAGTAGCTACTGGAAGCTTGCCGGTCACAACGCATCGAGAATCGGCTTCGTCGGAATCCGACGAATTTTTACGGATTTTCCTAGAGGTACCACTAGGGAAAATCACCAAAATCGAGAAATCGTAAAAAGTGGTGATATTTTAGATCCGAGTCCAATAATTCGGGAAAACTCGATTGGAGTAGCTACTGGAAGCTTGCCGATGACAACGCATCGAGAATCGGCTTCGTCGGAATCCGACGAATTTTTACGGATTTCCCTAGGGGTACCACTAGGGAAAATCACCAAAATCGAGAAAAGTGGTGAAATTTTGGATCCGAGTCCAATAAATCGGGAAAACTCGATTGGAGTAGCTACTAGAAGCTTGCCGGTCACAACGTATAGATAATCGGCTTCGTCGGAATACGACGAATTTTTACGGATTTTCCTAGGGGTACCACTAGGGAAAATCACAAACATCGTAAAAAGTGGTGAAATTTTGGATCCGAGTCCAATAATTCAGGAAAAGTCGATTGGAGTAGCTACTGGAAGTTTGCCGGTCACAACACATCGAGAATCGGCTTCGTCGGAATCCGACGAATTTTTACGGATTTTCCTAGGGGTACCACTAGGGCAAATCACCAAAATCGTAAAAATTGGTGAAATTTTTGATCCGAGTCAAATAATTCGGGAAAACTCAATTGGAGTGGCTACTGGAAGCTTGCCTGTCATAACGCATCGAGAATCGGCTTCGTCGGAATACGACGAATTTTTACGGATTTCCCTAGGGGTACCACTAGGGAAAATCACAAAAATCGTAAAAAGTGGTGAAATTTTGGATCCGAGTCCAATAATTCGGGAAAAGTCGATTGGAGTAGCTACTGGAAGTTTGCCGGTCACAACACATCGAGAATCGGCTTCGTCGGAATCCGACGAATTTTTACGGATTTCCCTAGGGGTACCACTAGGGCAAATCACCAAAATCGTAAAAATTGGTGAAATTTTGGATCCGAGTCAAATAATTCGGGAAAACTCGATTGGAGTAGCTACTGGAAGCTTGCCGGTCACAATGCATCGAGAATCGGCTTCGTCGGAATCCGACGAATCTTTACGGATTTCCCTAGTGGTACCACTAGGGAAAATCACCAAAATCGAGAAATCGTAAAAAGTGGTGAAATTTTGGATCCGAGTCCAATAATTTGGGAAAACTCGATTGGAGTAGCTACTGGAAGCTTGCCGGTCACAACGCATCGAGAATCGGCTTCGTCGGAGTCCGACGAATTTTTACGGATTTCCCTAGGGGTACCACTAAGGAAAATCACCAAAATCGAGAAAAGTGGTGAAATTTTTTATCCAAGTCCAATAAATCGGGAAAACTCGATTGGAGTAGCTACTAGAAGCTTGCCGGTCACAACGTATAGATAATCGGCTTCGTCGGAATACGACGAATTTTTACGGATTTCCCTAGGGGTACCACTAGGGAAAATCACAAAAATCGTAAAGAGTGGTGAAATTTTGGATCCGAGTCCAAAAATTCTTGAAAAGTCGATTGGAGTAGCTACTGGAAGTTTGCCGGTCACAACACATCGAGAATCGGCTTCGTCAGAATCCGACGAATTTTTACGGATTTCCCTAGGGGTACCACTAGGGCAAATCACCAAAATCGTAAAAATTGGTGAAATTTTGGATCCGAGTCAAATAATTCGGGAAAACTCGATTGGAGTAGCTACTGGAAGCTTGCCGGTCACAACGCATCGAGAATCGGTTTCGTCGGAATCCGACGAATTTTTCGGATTTCCCTAGGGGTACCACTAGGGAAAATCACCAAAATCGAGAAATCGTAAAAAGTGGTGAAATTTTGGATCCGAGTCCAATAATTCGGGAAAACTCGATTGGATTTGCTACTGGAAGCTTGCCGGTCACAACACATCGAGAATCGGTGTAACACCCCGCCATCCCCGTTGGAAGGATACCGGAGTGCCACGCGAGCAAACACATATAAACAAATCCAAAAACATACTTGTAAAATAATTAAAATAAAAGATGAGATGTAAAGAAACTTTTAATCATATAATAGTAAATCCTTTTACATATAACTTATCCATGTCAATTTACAAAAAAGGCTCGTAAGCAAATACATATACAAAAATAATATTTGATCCTTTACAAAAGATTTACTTTGCTATTAACAAGCCATGTACAAAAATTATAGCGGAAGACTTAAAATAACTTCATCCAAAAAGACTCCTAGTGGCCGACCTGCAGATATCTCACTCAAAACCGAACTCGCCACCTGCACAGGAAAAGAGCCCGTGCTAAGCGATAACGCTTAGTGGGGAGGAACAAAACAAACGAACAATATGCATATACAATATTTATAACAATACAATAATCTAATGATTCAAAATCAAAGGCATCAAAATTACATGTAAACATATCTCCAGATTCCTTACTTGACATGCATAATTATATATACAATACAAGCAATTAAGTACTCAATTCATAATTTTCATCATTCCAAGTATACAGATACAAGGTGCATAATATAAAGCTATGCAAGAATTCATGTACATCATATACTTGTAATCGTGTCAAAAATGCATCTCAACATATGCAACACATTTAAACATATAGCCTGATTAGTCTAAAATATTCTCTAGAAGTGGATACGGTCAAATGGATACTGATAGAACACAGTATCCCAAGCATATAGAGACATGAGTCTCAAACATGTACTTTTCATATAGAGACCGAAGTCTCGCATTAAATCCATATAGACCCATTCAGGATCGAAACAAGGATCCAAACGGACCCAAGTATAACATTTTATCATATAGCAGCTGCACACACACTCTGACCTAAGTAAACGCTTACTTATCCACTACTATGACTATTCAGGCTTAAAAACGCAAACCATCAATTCAAGCACCAATATCAATATGAGAATTGAAAATAATACAAGTCTATAATCCAAGTGTACTTGTATATTGATCAAATTCAGAAACATATGAATATATAAATATCACAAACAGGAGGTAAAAGAACATATAACTCACGTTGAAATAATCCATGTTCATATAAATTACAAATATTTAAATCATGTATATTAATTACTAATCAAGAACATAAATCTCATAATTAATCAATTACTAGATTAAAGAACAGATTTGAACTTGATTTAGATTCAAACAGTGGAAAAACCCATGTACAAAAGCTTAAAAACTTTGCTTTTAGAAAATCCTTTAAACAGAAGTTAAAATTATGCTTTTAGAAAAATAGGGCAGCAGGAGGAAGGCCAGTCACGAGTCACCCAAGCAGTGGTGTCTCGTGACACTGGCTTCACGCGAGTGCCAAGCAACACAGGGGCAGTCACGAGCCGTGACTCTCCGTCACGCCTCGTGACGCCAGAGAGGAGAGGGGAGGGTCACGAGATCCTGTCTCGTGACACACAGGGCAGAGGAAGGTCACGTGGCGTGACTCTCCGTCACGTCTCGTGACTTTCCAGGGAAGGGGATCACGGCGTGATGCCCCATCACGTCCCGTGACCTTCTTCAGGGAAGAGGTCACGGCGTGATGGTCCATCACGTCTCGTGATCTTCTTCACACACTCCATCTTCTTCTCCAAACTGATTTTCAGAAATTCCAGAAAAACGTGAAAAACCAGAAAATCAAGAAATCAGAGCACTTCTAAATTTCAAAACCCCAGCTTACCCAAAACCATTTTTCAGGCAATAAATTTTTAAACAAACCTTTTCAAGTCTTCAGAGCACATTTACAGAGAGATTAATACAAATTAACCACATTCTCAAATAATCAAATAACGTTCACAGAGGGTCACAAACCCAGAATCTTTCCTTTAAACTTACATGCATATAGACTTCCATATTAACTTATAAGGCACAGAACTTTCACACGACTAATCGATCATATAATTTATAATACCCATGCATTCTAGTAAACAAACACACGTAATAACATTGACAACAGAATAATAACCAGGATCCAAAACGAGAAAATGACAGACACTCCCAAACCTGTAATGAAGTTCAAAAACGTCCTCTGCACTCTTCAATCCACAACCTTCTCTTTCCCTTTATCCCTCTTCTTTACTTCAGATGCTTGCAACAGATGAAACCACAATTCATTAACCCAAGAACAGAATCTCTATAAACCCAAGACGAGAAAAAGGAAAATCAACCATAAAAATCCTATAGAACCCTTGCCACTTACCTTCTGAAGCTTCTAACAAACCCAAACCTTAGTTCCTCAACAGAGATACACACATGCAAATGGAAAAGAACAGCAAATGGAGAAAAAGAGCAGAATGTGGTTTACGTGAGAGAGAGAACAAGAAAAGAGAGAACTTTCAATCTTTTGTTTTCCAGCCAACTAAATTTTTCTCAGTCTTCTCTTTTCCCTCACCACGTGCACACACTCACCTTCCACTTGGCACACATGCACGGTTCCCTTATTCCACAATTACTCTTTTACCAAATAGTCCTTGACAAATTACTTTCTCCTCACTAAACTAAAAAAATGTAATTAATTATTTATTAAAACTTTGCAATACAATCCTCTATTCTTTATGAAAAATTACTCAATTGCCCTTAAATGTCCAATTAAAATCGCTAATTTCCAATTAGGCCACTTATGGGGTGTGACAATTGGCTTCGTCGGAATCCGACGAATCTTTACAGATTTTCCTAGGGGTACCACTAGGGAAAATCACCAAAATCGAGAAATCGTGATCCGAGTCCAATAATTCGGGAAAACTCGATTGGAGTAGCTACTGGAAGCTTGCCGGTCACAACACATCGAGAATCGGCTTCGTCGAAATTCGAAGAATCTTTACGGATTTCCCTAGGGGTACCACTAGGGAAAATCACCAAAATCGAGAAATCGTAAAAAGTGGTGAAATTTTTGATTTGAGTCCAATAATTCGGGAAAACTCGATTGGAGTAGCTACTGGAAGCTTGCCGGTCACAACACATCGAGGATCCGCTTCGTCGGAATCCGACGAATTTTTACGGATTTCCCTAGGGGTACCACTAGGGAAAATCACCAAAATCGAGAAATCGTAAAAAGTTGTAAAATTTTGGATCCGAGTCCAATAATTTGGGAAAACTCGATTGGAGTAGCTACTGGAAGCTTGCCGGTCACAACACATCGAGAATCGGCTTCGTCGGAATCCGATGAATTTTTACGGATTTCCCTAGGGGTACCACTAGGGCAAATCACCAAAATCGTAAAAAGTGGTGAAATTTTGGATCCGAGTCAACTAATTCGGGAAAACTCGATTGAAGTAGCTACTGGAAGCTTTCCGGTCACAACGCATTGAGAATCGGCTTCGTTGGAATCCGACGAAATTTTACGGATTTTCCTAGGGGTACCACTAAGGAAAATCACCAAAATCGAGAAATCGTAAAAAGTGGTGAAATTTTGGATCCGAGTCCAATAATTCAGGAAAACTCGATTGGAGTAGCTACTGGAAGCTTGCCGGTCTTAACGCATCGAGAATCGGCTTCGTCGGAATCCGACGAATTTTTACGGATTTCCCTAGGGGTACCACTAGGGAAAATCACCAAAATCGAGAAATCGTAAGAAGTGGTGATATTTTGGATCCGAGTCCAATAATTCGGGAAAACTCAATTGGAGTAGCTACTGGAAGCTTGCCGGTCACAACGCATCGAGAATCGGCTTCGTTGGAATCCGACAAATTTTTACGGATTTCCGTAGGTGTACCACTAGGAAAAATCACCAAAATCGAGAAATCGTAAAAAGTGGTGAAATTTTGGATCCGAGTCCATTAATTCGGGAAAACTCGATTGGAGTAGCTACTGGAAGCTTGCTGGTCACAACGTATCGATAATCGGCTTGGTCGGAATACGACGAATTTTTACGGATTTCCATAGGGGTACCACAAGGGAAAATCACAGAAATCGTAAAAAGTGGTGAAATTTTTGATCCGAGTCTAATAATTTAGGAAAACGCAATTGGACTAGCTACTGGAAGCTTGCCGGTCACAACGCATCGAGAATTGGCTTCGTCGGAATCCGACGAATTTTTACGGATTTCCCTAGGGGTACCACTAGGACAAATCGAGAAATCGTAAAAAGTGGTGATATTTTGGATCCGTGTCCAATAATTTGGGAAAACTCGATTGGAGTAGCTACTGGAAGCTTGCCGGTCACAACGCATCGAGAATCGGCTTCGTCGGAATCCGACGAATCTTTACGGATTTCCGTAGGTGTACCACTTGGGAAAATCACCAAAATCGAGAAATCGTAAAACGTGGTGAAATTTTTGAACCGAGTCCAATAATTCGAGAAAACTCGATTGGAGTAGCTACTGGATGCTTGCCGATCACAACGCATCGAGAATCGGCTTCGTCGGAATCCGACGAATTTTTACGGATTTCCCTAGGGGTACCACTAGGAAAAATCACCAAAATCGAGAAATCGTAAAAAGTGGTGATATTTTGGATCCGAGTCCAATAATTCGGGAAAACTCGATTGGAGTAGCTACTGGACGCTTGCCGGTCACAATGCATCGAGAATCGGCTTCGTCGGAATCCGACGAATTTTTACGGATTTACCTAGGGGTACCACTAGGGCAAATCACCAAAATCGTAAAAAGTGGTGAAATTTTTGATCTGAGTCTAATAATTCGGGAAAACTCGATTGGAGTAGCTACTCGAAGCTTGCCGGTCACAACACATCGAGAATCGGCTTCATCGGAATTCGACGAATCTTTACGGATTTCCCTAGGGGTACCACTAGGGAAAATCACCAAAATCGAGAAATCGTAAAAAGTGGTGAAATTTTTGATCCGAGTCCAATAATTCGGGAAAACTCGATTGGAGTAGCTACTGGAAGCTTGCCGGTCACAACACATCGAGGATCCGCTTCGTCAGAATCCTACGAATTTTTACGGATTTCCCTAGGGGTACCACTAGGGAAAATCACCAAAATCGAGAAATCGTAAAAAGTGGTGAAATTTTTGATCGGAATCAAACAATTCGGGAAAACTCGATTGGAGTAGCTACTGGAAGCTTGCCGGTCACAACGCATCGAGAATCGGCTTCGTCGGAATCCGATGAATTTTTACGGATTTCCCTAGGGGTACCACTAGGGAAAATCACCAAAATCGAGAAATCGTAAAAAGTGGTGAAATTTTGGATCCGAGTCAAATAATTCGGGAAAACTCGATTGGAGTAGCTACTGGAAGCTTGCCGGTCACAACGCATTGAGAATCGGCTTCGTCGGAATCCGACGAATTTTTACGGATTTCCCTAGGGGTACCACTAGGGAAAATCACAAAAATCGAAAAAATTGGTGAAATTTTTGATCCGAGTCCAATAATTCGGGAAAACTCGATTGGAGAAGCTACTTGAAGCTTACCGGTCACAACGCATCGAGAATCGGCTTCGTCGAAATCCGACGAATATTTACGGATTTCCCTAGGGGTACCACTAGGGTAAATCACCAAAATCGTAAAAAGTGGTGAAATTTTGGATCCGAGTCAAATAATTTGGGAAAACTCGATTGCAGTAGCTACTGGAAGCTTGCCGGTCACAACGCATTGAGAATCGGCTTCGTCGGAATCCGACGAATTTTTACGGATTTCCCTAGGGGTACCACTAGGGAAAATCACAAAAATCGTAAAAAGTGGTGAAATTTTTGATCCGAGTCCAATAATTCGGGAAAACTCGATTATAGAAGCTACTGGAAGCTTACCGGTCACAATGCATCGAAAATCGGCTTCGTCGGAATTCGACGAATATTTACGGATTTCCCTAGGGTTACCACTAGGGTAAATCACCAAAATCGTAATAAGTGGTAAAATTTTGGATCCGAGTCAAATAATTCGGGATAACTCGATTGGAGTAGCTACTGGAAGCTTGCCGGTCAGAACACATCGAGAATCGGCTTCGTCGAAATCCGACGAATTTTTACGGATTTCCCTAGGGGTACCACTAGGGAAAATCACCAAAATCGAGAAATCGTAAAAAGTGGTGAAATTTTGGATCCGAGTCCAATAATTCGGGAAAACTCGATTGGAGTAGCTACTGGAAGCTTGCCGGTCACAACGCATCGATAATCGGCATCGTCGAAATCCGACGAATTTTTACGTATTTCCCTAGGGGTACCACTAGGGAAAATCACCAAAATCGAGAAATCGTAAAAAGTGATGAAATTTTGGATCCGAGTCCAATAATTCAGGAAAACTCGATTGGAGTAGCTACTGGAAGCTTACCGGTCACAACGCATCGAGAATCGGTTTCGTTGATATCCGACGAATTTTTACGTATTTCCCTAGGGGTACCACTAGGGAAAATCACCAAAATCGAGAAATCGTAAAAAGTGGTGAAATTTTAGATCCGAGTCCAATAATTCGGGAAAACTTGATTGGAGTAGCTACTGGAAGCTTGCCGGTCACAACGCATCGAGAATCGGCTTCATCGGAATCCGACGAATTTTTACGGATTTCCCTAGGGGTACCACTAGGGAAAATCACCAAAATTGAGAAATCGTAAAAAGTGGTGATATTTTGGATCCGAGTCCAATAATTCGGGAAAACTCGATTGGAGTAGCTACTGGAAGCTTGCCGGTTACAACGCATCGAGAATCAGCTTCGTCGGAATCCTACGAATTTTTACGGATTTTCCTAGGGGTACCACTAGGAAAAATCACAAAAATCGTAAAAAGTTGTGAAATTTTGGATCCGAGTACAATAATTTAGGAAAACTCGATTGGAGTAGCGACTGAAAGCTTGCCGGTCACAACGCATCGAGAATCGGCTTCGTCGGAACTCGACGACTTTTTACGGATTTCCCTAGGGGTACCACTAGGGAAAATCACCAAAATCGAGAAATCGTAAAAAGTGGTGAAATTTGAATCCGAGTCCAATAATTCAGAAAAATTCGATTGGAGTAGCTACTGGAAGCTTGCCGGTCACAACGCATTGAGAATCCGATTCGTCGGAATCCGACGAATTTTTACGGATTTCCCTAGGGGTACCACTAGGGAAAATCACCAAAATCGTAAAAAGTGGTGAAATTTTTGATCCAAGTCCAATAATTCGGGAAAACTCGATTGGAGTAGCTACTGGAAGCTTGCCGGTCACAACGCATCGAGAATCGGCTTCGTCGAAATCCGACGAATTTTTACGGATTTCCCTAGGGGTACCACTAGGGAAAATCACCAAAATCGAGAAATCGTAAAAAGTGGTAAAATTTTTGATCCGAGTCCAATAATTCGTGAAATTTCAATTGGAGTAGCTACTGAAAGCTTGCCGGTCACAACGCATCGAGAATCTGATTCGTCGGAATCCGACGAATTTTTACGGATTTCCCTAGGGGTACCACTAGGGAAAATCACCAAAATCGAGAAATCGTAAAAAGTGGTGAAATTTTGGATTCGAGTCCAATAATTCGGGAAAACTCGATTGGAGTAGCTACTGGAAGCTTGCCGGTCACAACATATCGAGAATCGGCTTTGTCGGAATCCGACGAATTTTTACAGATTTCCCAAGGGGTACCACTAGGGAAAATCACCAAAATCGAGAAATCGTAAAAAGTGGTAAAATTTTGGATCCGAGTCCAATAATTCAGGAAAACTCGATTGGAGTAGCTACTGGAAGCTTACCGGTCACAACGCATCGAGAATCGGCTTTGTCGGAATCCGACGTATTTTTACGGATTTCCCTAGGGGCACCACTAGGGAAAATCACCAAAATCGAGAAATCGTAAGAAGTGGTGATATTTTGGATCCGAGTCCAATAATTTGGGAAAACTCGATTGGAGTAGCTATTGGAAGCTTGCCGGTCACAACGCATCGAGAATCGGCTTCGTCGGAATCCGACAAATTTTTACGGATTTCCGTAGGGGTACCACTAGGAAAAATCACCAAAATCGAGAAATCGTAAAAAGTGGTGAAATTTTGGATCCGAGTCCAATAATTTGGGAAAACTCGATTGGAGTAGCTACTGGAAGCTTGCCGGTCACAACGTATCGATAATCGGCTTGGTCGGAATACGACAAATTTTTACGGATTTCCCTAGGGGTACCACAAGGGAAAATCACAAAAATCGTAAAAAGTGGTGAAATTTTTGATCCGAGTCCAATAATTCAGGAAAATTCGATTGGACTAGCTACTGGAAGCTTGCCGGTCACAACGCATCGAGAATTGGCTTCGTCGGAATCCGACGAATTTTTACGGATTTCCCTAGGGGTACCACTAGGGCAAATCGAGAAATCGTAAAAAGTGGTGATATTTTGGATCCGAGTCCAATAATTCGGGAAAACTCGATTGGAGTAGCTACAAGAACCTGGCCGGTCACAACGCATCGAGAATCGGTTTCGTCGGAATCCGACGAATCTTTACGGATTTCCGTAGGGGTACCACTAGGAAAAATCACCAAAATCGAGAAATCGTAAAAAGTGGTGAAATTTTGGAACCGAGTCCAATAATTCGGAAAAACTCGATTGGAGTAGCTACTGGAAGCTTGCAGGTCACAACGCATCGAGAATCGGCTTCGTCGAAATCCGACGAATTTTTACGGATTTCCCTAGAGGTACCACTAGGGAAAATCACCAAAATCGAGAAATCATAAAAAGTGGTGAAATTTTTAATCCGAGTCCAATAATTCGGGAAAACTCGATTGGATTAGCTACTGGAAGCTAGCCGGTCACAACGCATCGAGAATCGGCTTCGTCGGAATCCGACGAATTTTTACAGATTTCCCTAGGGGTACCACTAGGAAAAACCACCAAAATCGAGAAATCGTAAAAAGTGGTGAAATTTTGGATCCGAGTCCAATAATTCGGGAAAACTCAAATGGAGTAGCTATTGGAAGCTTGCCGGTCATAACGCATCGAGAATCGGCTTCGTCGGAATACGACGAATTTTTACGGATTTTCCTAGGGGTACCACTAGGGAAAATCACCAAAATCGAGAAATCGTAAAAAGTGGTGAAATTTTTGATCCGAGTCCAATAATTCGGGAAAACTCGATTGGAGTAGCTACTGGAAGCTTGCCGGTCACAACGCATCGAGAATCGGCTTCGTTGAAATCCGATGAATTTTTACGGATTTTCCTAGGGGTACCACTAGGGAAAATCATCAAAATCGAAAAATCGTAAAAAGTGGTGAAATTTTGGATCCGAGTCCAATAATTCCGGAAAACTCGATTGGTGTAGCTACTGGAAGCTTGCCGGTCACAACGCATCAAGAATCGGCTTCGTCGAAATCCGACGAATTTTTACGTATTTCCCTAGGGGTACAATTAGGGAAAATCACCAAAATCGAGAAATCGTAAAAAGTGGTAAAATTTTGGATCCGAGTCCAATAAATCGGGAAAACTCGATTGGAGTAGCTACTGGAAGCTTGCTGGTCAGAACGCATCGAGAATCGGCTTCGTCAAAATCCGACGAATTTTTACGGATTTCCCTAGGGGTACCACTAGGGAAAATCACCAAAATCGAAAAATCGTAAAAAGTAGTGAAATTTTGGATCCGAGTCCAATAATTCGGAAAAACTCGATTGGAGTAGCTTCTGGAAGCTTGCCGGTCACAACGCATCGAGAATCGGCTTCGTCGGAATCCGACGAATTTTTACAGATTTCCCTAGGGGTACCACTAGGAAAAACCACCAAAATCGAGAAATCGTAAAAAGTGGTGAAATTTTGGATCCGAGTCCAATAATTCGGGAAAACTCAAATGGAGTAGCTATTGGAAGCTTGCCGGTCATAACGCATCGAGAATCGGCTTCGTCGGAATACGACGAATTTTTACAGATTTCCCTAGGGGTACCACTAGGGAAAATCACCAAAATCGAGAAATCGTAAAAAGTGGTGAAATTTTTTATCCGAGTCCAATAATTCGGGAAAACTCAATTGGAGTAGCTACTGGAAGCTTGCCGGTCACAACGCATCGAGAATCGGCTTCGTCGAAATCCGATGAATTTTTACGGATTTTCCTAGGGGTACCACTAGGGAAAATCATCAAAATCGAAAAATCGTAAAAAGTGGTGAAATTTTGGATCCGAGTCCAATAATTCCAGAAAACTCGATTGGTGTAGCTACTGGAAGCTTGCCGGTCACAACGCATCAAGAATCGGCTTCGTCGAAATCCGACGAATTTTTACGTATTTCCCTAGGGGTACAATTAGGGAAAATCACCAAAATCGAGAAATCGTAAAAAGTGGTAAAATTTTGGATCCGAGTCCAATAATTCGGGAAAACTCGATTGGAGTAGCTACTGGAAGCTTGCTGGTCAGAACGCATCGAGAATCAGCTTCGTCGAAATCCGACAAATTTTTACGGATTTCCCTAGGGGTACCACTAGGGAAAATCACCAAAATCGAAAAATCGTAACAAGTAGTGAAATTTTGGATCCGAGTCCAATAATTCGGAAAAACTCGATTGGAGTAGCTACTGGAAGCTTGCCGGTCACAACGCATCGAGAATCGGTTTCGTCGAAATCCGACGAATTTTTACGGATTTTCCTAGGGGTACCACTAGGGAAAATCACCAAAATCGAGAAATCGTAAAAAGTGGTGAAATTTTTAATCCGAGTCCAATAATTCGGGAAAACTCGATTGGATTAGCTACTGGAAGCTTGCCGGTCACAACGCATCGAGAATCGGCTTCGTCGGAATCCGACGAATTTTTACAGATTTCCCTAGGGGTACCACTAGGAAAAACCACCAAAATCGAGAAATCGTAAAAAGTGGTGAAATTTTGGATCCGAGTCCAATAATTCGGGAAAACTCAAATGGAGTAGCAATTGGAAGCTTGCCGGTCATAACGCATCGAGAATCGGCTTCGTCGGAATACGACGAATTTTTACGGATTTCCATAGGGGTACCACTAGGGAAAATCACCAAAATCGAGAAATCGTAAAAAGTGGTGAAATTTTTGATCCGAGTCCAATAATTCGGGAAAACTCGATTGGAGTAGCTACTGGAAGCTTGCCGGTCACAACGCATCGAGAATCGGCTTCGTCGAAATCCGATGAATTTTTACGGATTTTCCTAGGGGTACCACTAGGGAAAATCATCAAAATCGAAAAATCGTAAAAAGTGGTGAAATTTTGGATCCGAGTCCAATAATTCCCGAAAACTCGATTGGTGTAGCTACTGGAAGCTTGCCGGTCACAACGCATCAAGAATCGGCTTCGTCGAAATCCGACGAATTTTTACGTATTTCCCTAGGGGTACTATTAGGGAAAATCACCAAAATCGAGAAATCGTAAAAAGTGGTAAAATTTTGTATCCGAGTCCAATAATTCGGGAAAACTCGATTGGAGTAGCTACTAGAAGCTTGCTGGTCAGAACGCATCGAGAATCGGCTTCGTCGAAATCCGACGAATTTTTACGGATTTCCCTAGGGGTACCACTAGGGAAAGTCACCAAAATCGAAAAATCGTAAAAAGTAGTGAAATTTTGGATCCGAGTCCAATAATTCGGAAAAACTCGATTGGAGTAGCTACTGGAAGCTTGCCGGTCACAACGCATCGAGAATCGGCTTCGTCGAAATCCGACGAATTTTTACGGATTTCCCTAGGGGTACCACTAGGGAAAATCACCAAAATCGAGAAATCGTAAAAAGTGGTGAAATTTTTAATCCGAGTCCAATAATTCGGGAAAACACGATTGGATTAGCTACTGGAAGCTTGCCGGTCACAACGCATCGAGAATCGGCTTCGTCGGAATCCGACGAATTTTTACAGATTTCCCTAGGAGTACCACTAGGAAAAACCACCAAAATCGAGAAATCGTAAAAAGTGGTGAAATTTTGGATCCGAGTCCAATAATTCGGGAAAACTCAAATGGAGTAGCTATTGGAAGCTTGCCGGTCATAACGCATCGAGAATCGGCTTCGTCGGAATACGACGAATTTTTACGGATTTCCCTAGGGGTACCACTAGGGAAAATCACCAAAATCGAGAAATCGTAAAAAGTGGTGAAATTTTTAATCCGAGTCCAATAATTCGGGAAAACTCGATTGGATTAGCTACTGGAAGCTTGCCGGTCACAACGCATCGAGAATCGGCTTCGTCGAAATCCGATGAATTTTTACGGATTTTCCTAGGGGTACCACTAGGAAAAATCACAAAAATAGAGAAATCGTAAAAATTGGTGAAATTTTTGATCCGAGTCCAATAATTCCGGAAAACTCGATTGGAGTAGCTACTGGAAGCTTGTAGGTCACAACGCATCGAGAATCGGCTTCGTCGAAATCCGACGAATTTTTACGTATTTCCCTAGCGGTACCATTAGGGAAAATCACCAAAATCGAGAAATCGTAAAAAGTGGTGAAATTTTGTATCCGAGTCCAATAATTCGGGAAAACTCGATTGGAGTAGCTACTGGAAGCTTGCCGGTCACAACGCATCGAGAATCAGCTTCGTCGAAATCTGACGAATTTTTACGGATTTCCCTAGGGGTACCACTAGGGAAAATCACCAAAATCGAGAAATCGTAAAAAGTAGTGAAATTTTGGATCCGAGTCCAATAATTCGGGAAAACTCGATTGGAGTAGCTATTGGAAGCTTGCCGGTCACAACGCATTGAGAATCGGCTCCGTCGAAATCCGACGAATTTTTACGTATTTCCCTAGGGGTACCACTAGGAAAAATCACCAAAATCGAGAAATCGTAAAAAGTGCTGAAATTTTGGATCCGAGTCCAATAATTCGGGAAAACTCATTTGGAGTAGCTACTGGAAGCTTGCCGGTCACAACGTATCGAGAATCGGCTTCGTCGAAATCCGACTAATTTTTACGAATTTCCCTAGGGGTACCACTAGGGAAAATCACCAAAATCGAGAAATCGTAAAAAGTGGTGAAATTTTTGATCCGAGTCCAATAATTCGGGGAAAACTCGATTGGATTAGCTACTGGAAGCTTGCCGGTCACAACGCATCGAGAATCGGCTACGTCGGAATCCGACGAATTTTTACGGATTTTCCTAGGGTTACCACTAGGAAAAATCACCAAAATCGAGAAATCGTAAAAAGTGGTAAAATTTTGGATCCGAGTCCAATAATTCGGGAAAACTCAAATGGAGTAGCTATTGGAAGCTTGCCGGTCATAACGCATCGAGAATCGGCTTCGTCGGAATACGACGAATTTTTACGGATTTTCCTAGGGGTACCACTAGGGAAAATCACCAAAATCGAGAAATCGTAAAAAGTGGTGAAATTTTTGATCCGAGTCCAATAATTAGGGAAAACTCGATTGGAGTAGCTACTGGAAGCTTGCCGGTCACAACGCATCGAGAATCGGCTTCGTCGGAATCCGACGAATCTTTACGGATTTCCCTAGGAGTACCACTAGGGAAAATCACCAAAATCGAGAAATCGTAAAAACTGGTGAAATTTTGGATCCGAGTCCAATAATTCGGGAAAACTCGATTGGAGTAGCTACTGGAAGCTTGTCGGTCACAACGCATCGAGAATCGGCTTCGTCTGAATCCGATGAATATTTACGAATTTTTCTAGGGGTACCACTAGGGAAAATCCCCAAAATCGTAAAAAGTGGTGAAATTTTGGATCCGAGTCCAATAATTTGGGAAAACTCGATTGGAGTAGCTACTGGAAGCTTGCCGGTCACAACGCATCGAGACTCGGCTTTGTCAGAATCCGACGAATTTTTACGGATTTTCCTAGGGGTACCACTAGGGAAAATCACCAAAATCGAGAAATCGTAAAAAGTGGTGAAATTTTTGATCCGAGTCCAATAATTCGGGAAAACTCGATTGGAGTAGCTACTTAAAGTTTGCCGGTCACAACACATTGAGAATCGGCTTCGTCGGAATCCGACCAATTTTTACGGATTTCCCTAGGGGTACTACTAGGGAAAATCACCAAAATCGAGAAATCGTAAAAAGTGGTGAAATTTTGGATCCGAGTCCAATAATTTGGGAAAACTCGATTGAAGTAGCTACTGGAAGCGTGCCGGTCACCAATTTTTACGGATTTCCCTAGGGGTACCACTAGGGAAAATCACCAAAATCAAGAATCATAAAAAGTTGTGAAATTTTAGATCCGAGTCAAATAATTCGGGAAAACTCGATAGGAGTAGCTACTGGAAGCTTGCCGGTCACAACGCATCGAGAATCGGCTTCGTCGGAATCCGACGAATTTTTACGGAATTCCCTAGGGGTACCACTAGGGAAAATCACCAAAATCGAGAAATCGTAAAAAGTGGTGAAATTTTGGATCCGAGTCCAATAATTCCGGAAAACTCGATTGGATTAGCTACTGGAAGCTTGTCGGTCACAACGCATCGAGAATCGGCTTCGTCGAAATCCGACGTATTTTTACGGATTTCCCTAGGGGTACCACTAGGGAAAATCACCAAAATCGAGAAATCATAAAAAGTGGTGAAATTTTGGATCCGAGTCCAATAATTCGGGAAAACTCGATTGGAGTAGCTACTGGAAGCTTGCCGGTCACAACGCATCGAGAATCGGCTTCGTCGGAATCCGACGAATTTTTACGGAATTCCCTAGGGGTACCACTAGGGAAAATCACCAAAATCGAGAAATCGTAAAAAGTGGTGAAATTTTGGATCCGAGTCCAATAATTCCGGAAAACTCGATTGGATTAGCTACTGGAAGCTTGTCGGTCACAACGCATCGAGAATCGGCTTCGTCGAAATCCGACGAATTTTTACAGATTTCCCTAGGGGTACCACTAGGGAAAATCACCAAAATCGAGAAATCGTAAAAAGTGGTGAAATTTTGGATCCGAGTCCAATAATTCGGGAAAACTCGCTTGGAGTAGCTACTGGAAGCTTGCCGGTCACAACGAATCGAGAATCGGCTTCGTCTGAATCCGACGAATTTTTACGGATTTTCCTAGGGGTACCACTAGGGAAAATAACCAAAATCGAGAAATCGAAAAAAGTGGTGAAATTTTGGATCCGAGTCCAATAATTCGGGAAAACTCGATTGGAGTAGCTACTGGAAGCTTGCCGGTCACAACGAATCGAGAATCAGCTTCGTCTGAATCCGACGAATTTTTACGGATTTCCGTAGGGGTACCACTAGGGAAAATCACCAAAATCGAGAAATCATAAAAAGTGGTGAAATTTTGGAACCGAGTCCAATAATTCCGAAAAACTCGATTGGAGTAGCTATTGGAAGCTTGTCGGTCACAACGCATCGAGAATCGGTTTCGTCGGAATCCGACGAATTTTTACGGATTTTCGTAGGGGTACCACTAGGAAAAATCACCAAAATCGAGAAATCGTAAAAAGTGGTGAAATTTTGGATCCGAGTCAAATAATTTGGGAAAACTCGAATGGAGTAGCTACTTGAAGCTTGCCGGTCATAATGCATCGAGAATCGGCTTCGTCGGAATCCGACGAATTTTTACGGATTTCCATAGGGGTACCACTAGGAAAAATAACAAAAATCATAAAAAGTGGTGAAATTTTGGATCCGAGTCCAATAATTTGGGAAAAATCAATTGGAGTAGCTACTGGAAGCTTTCCGGTCACAACGCATCGAGAATCGGCTTCGTCGTAATCCGACAAATTTTTACGAATTTCCCTAGGGGTATCACTAGGGAAAATCACCAAAATCGAGAAATCGTAAAAAGTGGTGAAATTTTGGATCCGAGCCCAATAATTCGGGAAAACTCAAATGTAGTAGCTACTAGAAGCTTGCCGGTTACAACGCATCGAGAATCGGCTTCGTCGAAATCCGACGAATTTTTACGGATTTCCCTAGGGTACCACTAGGAAAAATCACAAAAATCGTAAAAAGTGGTGAAATTTTGGATTCGAGTCCAATAATTTGGGAAAACTCGATTGGAGTAGCTACTAGAAGCTTGCCGGTCACAACGCATCGAGAATCGGCTTCGTCGGAATCCGATGAATTTTTACGGATTTCCCTAGGGGTACCACTAGGAAAAATCACCAAAATCGAGAAATCGTAAAAAGTGGTAAAATTTGGAACCGAGTCCAATAATTCCGGGAAACTCGATTGGAGTAGCTACTGGAAGCTTTCCGGTCACAAAGCATCGAGAATCGGCTTCGTCCGAATCCGACGAATTTTTACGGATTTCCCTAGGGGTACCACTAGGAAAAATCACAAAAATCGAGAAATCGTAAAAAGTGGTGAAATTTTGGATCCGAGTCCAATAATTCGGGAAAACTCGATTGGAGTAGCTACTGGAAGCTTGCCGGTCACAACGCATCGAGAATCGGCTTCGTCGGAATCCGATAAATTTTTACGGAATTCCCTCTAGGGAAAATCACCAAAATCGAGAAATCGTAAAAAGTGGTGAAATTTTGGATCCGAGTCCAATAATTCAGGAAAACTCGATTGGAGTAGCTACTGGAAGCTTACCGGTCACAACGCATCGAGAATCGGCTTTGTCGGAATCCGACGTATTTTTACGGATTTCCCTAGGGGCACCACTAAGGAAAATCACCAAAATCGAGAAATCGTAAGAAGTGGTGATATTTTGGATCCGAGTCCAATAATTTGGGAAAACTCGATTGGAGTAGCTATTGGAAGCTTGCCGGTCACAACGCCATCGAGAATCGGCTTCGTCGGAATCCGACGAATTTTTACGGATTTTTTTAGGGGTACCACTAGGGAAAATAACCAAAATCGAGAAATCGTAAAAAGTGGTGAAATTTTGGATCCGAGTCCAATAATTCGGGAAAACTCGATTGGAGTAGCTACTAGAAGCTTGACGGTCACAACGCATCGAGAATCGGCTTCATCGGAATCCGACGAATTTTTACGGATTTCCCTAGGGGTACCACTAGGGAAAATCACCAAAATCGAGAAATCGTAAAAAGTGGTGACATTTTTGAACCGAGTCCAATAATTCCGGAAAACTCGATTGGAGTAGCTATTGGAAGCTTGCCGGTCACAACGCATCGAGAATCGGTTTCGTCGGAATCCGACGAATTTTTACGGATTTCCCTAGGGGTACCACTAGGGAAAATCCCAAAAATCTTAAAAAGTGGTGAAATTTTTGATCCGAGTCCAATAATTCGGGAAAACTCTATTGGAGTAGCTACTGGAAGCTTGCCGGTCACAACGCATCGAGAATCGGCTTCGTCGGAATCCGACGAATTTTTACGGATTTTCGTAGGGTTACCACTAGGAAAAATCACAAAAATCGAGAAATCGTAAAAAGTGGTGAAATTTTGGATCCGAGTCCAATAATTCCGGAAAACTCGATTTGAGTAGCTACTGAAAGCTTGCCGGTCACAACGCATCGAGAATCGGCTTCGTCGGAATCCGACGAATTTTTACCGATTTTTTTAGGGGTACCACTAGGGAAAATAACCAAAATCGAGAAATCGTAAAAAGTGGTGAAATTTTGGATCCGAGTCCAATAATTCCGGAAAACTCGATTTGAGTAGCTACTGAAAGCTTGCCGGTCACAACGCATCGAGAATCGGCTTCGTCGGAATCCGACGAATTTTTACCGATTTTTTTAGGGGTACCACTAGGGAAAATAACCAAAATCGAAAAATCGTAAAAAGTGGTGAAATTTTGGATCCGAGTCATATAATTCGGGAAAACTTGATTGGAGTAGCTACTGGAAGCTTGACGGTCACAACGCATCGAGAATCGGCTTCATCGGAATCCGACGAATTTTTACGGATTTCCCTAGGGGTACCACTAGGGAAAATCACCAAAATCGAGAAATCGTAAAAAGTGGTGACATTTTGGAACCGAGTCCAATAATTCCGGAAAACTCGATTGGAGTAGCTATTGGAAGCTTGCCGGTCACAACGCTATCGGAATCCGACGAATTTTTACGGATTTCCCTAGGAGTACCACTAGGGAAAATCACAAAAATCTTAAAAAGTGGTGAAATTTTTGATCCGAGTCCAATAATTCGGGAAAACTCTATTGGAGTAGCTACTGGAAGCTTGCCGGTCACAACGCATCGAGAATCGGCTTCGTCGGAATCCGACGAATTTTTACGGATTTCCGTAGGGTTACCACTAGGAAAAATCACCAAAATCGAGAAATCGTAAAAAGTGGTGAAATTTTGGATCTGAGTCCAATAATTTGGGAAAACTCGAATGGAGTAGCTACTGGAAGCTTGTCGGTCACAACGCATCGAGAATCGGCTTCGTCGGAATCCGACGAATTTTTACGGATTTCCCTAGGGGTACCACTAGGAAAAATAACAAAAATCGTAAAAAGTGGTGAAATTTTTAATCCGAGTCCAATAATTCGGGAAAACTCGATTGGATTAGCTACTGGAAGCTTGCCGGTCACAACGCATCGAGAATCGGCTTCGTCGAAATCCGATGAATTTTTACGGATTTTCCTAGGGGTACCACTAGGAAAAATCACAAAAATAGAGAAATCGTAAAAATTGGTGAAATTTTTGATCTGAGTCCAATAATTCCGGAAAACTCGATTGGAGTAGCTACTGGAAGCTTGTAGGTCACAACGCATCGAGAATCGGCTTCGTCGAAATCCGACGAATTTTTACGTATTTCCCTAGCGGTACCATTAGGGAAAATCACCAAAATCGAGAAATCGTAAAAAGTGGTGAAATTTTGTATCCGAGTCCAATAATTCGGGAAAACTCGATTGGAGTAGCTACTGGAAGCTTGCCGGTCACAACGCATCGAGAATCAGCTTCGTCGAAATCTGACGAATTTTTACGGATTTCCCTAGGGGTACCACTAGGGAAAATCACCAAAATCGAGAAATCGTAAAAAGTAGTGAAATTTTGGATCCGAGTCCAATAATTCGGGAAAACTCGATTGGAGTAGCTATTGGAAGCTTGCCGGTCACAACGCATTGAGAATCGGCTCCGTCGAAATCCGACGAATTTTTACGTATTTCCCTAGGGGTACCACTAGGAAAAATCACCAAAATCGAGAAATCGTAAAAAGTGCTGAAATTTTGGATCCGAGTCCAATAATTCGGGAAAACTCATTTGGAGTAGCTACTGGAAGCTTGCCGGTCACAACGTATCGAGAATCGGCTTCGTCGAAATCCGACGAATTTTTACGAATTTCCCTAGGGGTACCACTAGGGAAAATCACCAAAATCGAGAAATCGTAAAAAGTGGTGAAATTTTTGATCCGAGTCCAATAATTCGGGAAAACTCGATTGGATTAGCTACTGGAAGCTTGCCGGTCACAACGCATCGAGAATCGGCTACGTCGGAATCCGACGAATTTTTACGGATTTTCCTAGGGTTACCACTAGGAAAAATCACCAAAATCGAGAAATCGTAAAAAGTGGTAAAATTTTGGATCCGAGTCCAATAATTCGGGAAAACTCAAATGGAGTAGCTATTGGAAGCTTGCCGGTCATAACGCATCGAGAATCGGCTTCGTCGGAATACGACGAATTTTTACGGATTTCCCTAGGGGTACCACTAGGGAAAATCACCAAAATCGAGAAATCGTAAAAAGTGGTGAAATTTTTGATCCGAGTCCAATAATTAGGGAAAACTCGATTGGAGTAGCTACTGGAAGCTTGCCGGTCACAACGCATCGAGAATCGGCTTCGTCGGAATCCGACGAATCTTTACGGATTTCCCTAGGAGTACCACTAGGGAAAATCACCAAAATCGAGAAATCATAAAAAGTTGTGAAATTTTAGATCCGAGTCAAATAATTCGGGAAAACTCGATAGGAGTAGCTACTGGAAGCTTGCCGGTCACAACGCATCGAGAATCGGCTTCGTCGGAATCCGACGAATTTTTACGGAATTCCCTAGGGGTACCACTAGGGAAAATCACCAAAATCGAGAAATCGTAAAAAGTGGTGAAATTTTGGATCCGAGTCCAATAATTCCGGAAAACTCGATTGGATTAGCTACTGGAAGCTTGTCGGTCACAACGCATCGAGAATCGGCTTCGTCGAAATCCGACGTATTTTTACGGATTTCCCTAGGGGTACCACTAGGGAAAATCACCAAAATCGAGAAATCGTAAAAAGTGGTGAAATTTTGGATCCGAGTCCAATAATTCGGGAAAACTCGATTGGAGTAGCTACTGGAAGCTTGCCGGTCACAACGCATCGAGAATCGGCTTCGTTGGAATCCGACGAATTTTTACGGAATTCCCTAGGGGTACCACTAGGGAAAATCACCAAAATCGAGAAATCGTAAAAAGTGGTGAAATTTTGGATCCGAGTCCAATAATTCCGGAAAACTCGATTGGATTAGCTACTGGAAGCTTGTCGGTCACAACGCATCGAGAATCGGCTTCGTCGAAATCCGACGAATTTTTACAGATTTCCCTAGGGGTACCACTAGGGAAAATCACCAAAATCGAGAAATCGTAAAAAGTGGTGAAATTTTGGATCCGAGTCCAATAATTCGGGAAAACTCGCTTGGAGTAGCTACTGGAAGCTTGCCGGTCACAACGAATCGAGAATCGGCTTCGTCTGAATCCGACGAATTTTTACGGATTTTCCTAGGGGTACCACTAGGGAAAATAACCAAAATCGAGAAATCGAAAAAAGTGGTGAAATTTTGGATCCGAGTCCAATAATTCGGGAAAACTCGATTGGAGTAGCTACTGGAAGCTTGCCGGTCACAACGAATCGAGAATCAGCTTCGTCTGAATCCGACGAATTTTTACGGATTTCCGTAGGGGTACCACTAGGGAAAATCACCAAAATCGAGAAATCATAAAAAGTGGTGAAATTTTGGAACCGAGTCCAATAATTCCGAAAAACTCGATTGGAGTAGCTATTGGAAGCTTGTCGGTCACAACGCATCGAGAATCGGTTTCGTCGGAATCCGACGAATTTTTACGGATTTTCGTAGGGGTAACACTAGGAAAAATCACCAAAATCGAGAAATCGTAAAAAGTGGTGAAATTTTGGATCCGAGTCAAATAATTTGGGAAAACTCGAATGGAGTAGCTACTTGAAGCTTGCCGGTCATAATGCATCGAGAATCGGCTTCGTCGGAATCCGACGAATTTTTACGGATTTCCATAGGGGTACCACTAGGAAAAATAACAAAAATCATAAAAAGTGGTGAAATTTTGGATCCGAGTCCAATAATTTGGGAAAAATCAATTGGAGTAGCTACTGGAAGCTTTCCGGTCACAACGCATCGAGAATCGGCTTCGTCGTAATCCGACAAATTTTTACGAATTTCCCTAGGGGTATCACTAGGGAAAATCACCAAAATCGAGAAATCGTAAAAAGTGGTGAAATTTTGGATCCGAGCCCAATAATTCGGGAAAACTCAAATGTAGTAGCTACTGGAAGCTTGCCGGTTACAACGCATCGAGAATCGGCTTCGTCGAAATCCGACGAATTTTTACGGATTTCCCTAGGGTACCACTAGGAAAAATCACAAAAATCGTAAAAAGTGGTGAAATTTTGGATTCGAGTCCAATAATTTGGGAAAACTCGATTGGAGTAGCTACTAGAAGCTTGCCGGTCACAACGCATCGAGAATCGGCTTCGTCGGAATCCGATGAATTTTTACGGATTTCCCTAGGGGTACCACTAGGAAAAATCACCAAAATCGAGAAATCGTAAAAAGTGGTAAAATTTTGGAACCGAGTCCAATAATTCCGGGAAACTCGATTGGAGTAGCTACTGGAAGCTTTCCGGTCACAAAGCATCGAGAATCGGCTTCGTCCGAATCCGACGAATTTTTACGGATTTCCCTAGGGGTACCACTAGGAAAAATCACAAAAATCGAGAAATCGTAAAAAGTGGTGAAATTTTGGATCCGAGTCCAATAATTCGGGAAAACTCGATTGGAGTAGCTACTGAAAGCTTGCCGGTCACAACGCATCGAGAATCGGCTTCGTCGGAATCCAATAAATTTTTACGGAATTCCCTCTAGGGAAAATCACCAAAATCGAGAAATCGTAAAAAGTGGTGAAATTTTGGATCCGAATCCAATAATTTGGGAAAACTCGATTGGATTAGCTACTGAAAGCTTGCCGATCACAACGCATCGAGAATCGGCTTCGTCGGAATCCGACGAATTTTTACGGATTTTCCTAGGGGTACCACTAGGGAAAATAACCAAAATCGAGAAATCGTAAAAAGTGGTGAAATTTTGGATCCGAGTCCAATAATTCCGGAAAACTCGATTGGAGTAGCTACTGAAAGCTTGCCGGTCACAACGCATCGAGAATCGGCTTCGTCGGAATCCGACGAATTTTTACGGATTTTTTTAGGGGTACCACTAGGGAAAATAACCAAAATCGAGAAATCGTAAAAAGTGGTGAAATTTTGGATCCGAGTCCAATAATTCGGGAAAACTCGATTAGAGTAGCTACTAGAAGCTTGACGGTCACAACGCATCGAGAATCGGCTTCATCGGAATCCGACGAATTTTTACGGATTTCCCTAGGGGTACCACTAGGGAAAATCACCAAAATCGAGAAATCGTAAAAAGTGGTGACATTTTTGAACCGAGTCCAATAATTCCGGAAAACTCGATTGGAGTAGCTATTGGAAGCTTGCCGGTCACAACGCATCGAGAATCGGTTTCGTCGGAATCCGACGAATTTTTACGGATTTCCCTAGGGGTACCACTAGGGAAAATCCCAAAAATCTTAAAAAGTGGTGAAATTTTTGATCCGAGTCCAATAATTCGGGAAAACTCTATTGGAGTAGCTACTGGAAGCTTGCCGGTCACAACGCATCGAGAATCGGCTTCGTCGGAATCCGACGAATTTTTACGGATTTTCGTAGGGTTACCACTAGGAAAAATCACAAAAATCGAGAAATCGTAAAAAGTGGTGAAATTTTGGATCCGAGTCCAATAATTCCGGAAAACTCGATTTGAGTAGCTACTGAAAGCTTGCCGGTCACAACGCATCGAGAATCGGCTTCGTCGGAATCCGACGAATTTTTACCGATTTTTTTAGGGGTACCACTAGGGAAAATAACCAAAATCGAGAAATCGTAAAAAGTGGTGAAATTTTGGATCCGAGTCCAATAATTCCGGAAAACTCGATTTGAGTAGCTACTGAAAGCTTGCCGGTCACAACGCATCGAGAATCGGCTTCGTCGGAATCCGACGAATTTTTACCGATTTTTTTAGGGGTACCACTAGGGAAAATAACCAAAATCGAGAAATCGTAAAAAGTGGTGAAATTTTGGATCCGAGTCATATAATTCGGGAAAACTTGATTGGAGTAGCTACTGGAAGCTTGACGGTCACAACGCATCGAGAATCGGCTTCATCGGAATCCGACGAATTTTTACGGATTTCCCTAGGGGTACCACTAGGGAAAATCACCAAAATCGAGAAATCGTAAAAAGTGGTGACATTTTGGAACCGAGTCCAATAATTCCGGAAAACTCGATTGGAGTAGCTATTGGAAGCTTGCCGGTCACAACGCTATCGGAATCCGACGAATTTTTACGGATTTCCCTAGGAGTACCACTAGGGAAAATCACAAAAATCTTAAAAAGTGGTGAAATTTTTGATCCGAGTCCAATAATTCGGGAAAACTCTATTGGAGTAGCTACTGGAAGCTTGCCGGTCACAACGCATCGAGAATCGGCTTCGTCGGAATCCGACGAATTTTTACGGATTTCCGTAGGGTTACCACTAGGAAAAATCACCAAAATCGAGAAATCGTAAAAAGTGGTGAAATTTTGGATCTGAGTCCAATAATTTGGGAAAACTCGAATGGAGTAGCTACTGGAAGCTTGTCGGTCACAACGGATCGAGAATCGGCTTCGTCGGAATCCGACGAATTTTTACGGATTTCCCTAGGGGTACCACTAGGAAAAATAACAAAAATCGTAAAAAGTGGTGAAATTTTTGATCCGAGTCCAATAATTTGGCAAAAATCGATTGGAGTAGCTACTGGAAGCTTGACGGTCACAACGCATCGAGAATCGGCTTCATCGGAATCCGACGAATTTTTACGGATTTCCCTAGGGGTACCACTAGGGAAAATCAACAAAATCGAGAAATCGAAAAAAGTGGTGAAATTTTGGATCCGAGTCCAATAATTCGGGAAAATTCGATTGGAGTAGCTACTGGTAGCTTGCCGCTCACAACGCATAGAGAATCGGATTCGTCGGAATACGATGAATTTTTGCGGATTTTCCTATGGGTACCACTAGGGAAAATCACCAAAATCGAGAAATCGTAAAAAGTTGTGAAATTTTGGATCCGAGTCAAATAATTCGGGAAAACTCGATTGGAATAGGTACTGGAAGCTTGCCGGTCACAACGCATCGAGAATCGGCTTCGTCGGAATCCGACAAATTTTTACGGAATTCCCTCTAGGGAAAATCACCAAAATCGTGAAATCGTAAAAAGTGGTGAAATTTTGGATCCGAGTCCAATAATTCGGGAAAACTCGATTGGAGTAGCTACTGAAAGCTTGCCGGTCACAACGCATCGAGGATCGGCTTCGTCGGAATCCGATGAATTTTTACGGATTTTCCTAGGGGTACCACTAGGGAAAATAACCAAAATCGAGAAATCGTAAAAAATGGTGAAATTTTGGATCCGAGTCCAATAATTCCGGAAAACTCGATTGGAGTAGCTACTGAAAGCTTGCCGGTCACAACGCATCGAGAATCGGCTTCGTCGGAATCCGACGAATTTTTACGGATTTTTTTAGGGGTACCACTAGGGAAAATAACCAAAATCGAGAAATCGTAAAAAGTGGTGAAATTTTGGATCCGAGTCCAATAATTCCGGAAAACTCGATTGGAGTAGCTACTGAAAGCTTGCCGGTCACAACGCATCGAGAATCGGCTTCGTCGGAATCCGTCGAATTTTTACGGATTTTTTTAGGGGTACCACTAGGGAAAATAACCAAAATCGAGAAATCGTAAAAAGTGGTGAAATTTTGGAACCGAGTCCAATAATTCTGGAAAACTTGATTGGAGTAGCTATTTGAAGCTTGCCGGTCACAACGCATCGAGAATCAGTTTCGTCGGAATCCGACGAATTTTTACGGATTTCCCTAGGGGTACCACTAGGAAAAATCACAAAAATCTTAAAAAGTGGTGAAATTTTTGATCCGAGTCCAATAATTCGGGAAAACTCTATTGGAGTAGCTACTGGAAGCTTGCCGGTCACAACGCATCGAGAATCGGCTTCGTCGGAATCCGACGAATTTTTATGGATTTCCGTAGGGGTACCACTAGGAAAAATCACCAAAATCGATAAATCGTAAAAAGTGGTGAAATTTTGGATCCGAGTCCAATAATTTGGGAAAACTCGAATGGAGTAGCTATTGGAAGCTTGCCGGTCACAACGCATCGAGAATCGGTTTCATCGGAATCCGACGAATTTTTACGGATTTCCCTAGGGGTACCACTAGGAAAAATCACAAAAATCTTAAAAAGTGGTGAAATTTTTGATCCGAGTCCAATAATTCGGGAAAACTCTATTGGAGTAGCTACTGGAAGCTTGCCCGTCACAACGCATCGAGAATTGGCTTCGTCGGAATCCGACGAATTTTTACGGATTTCCCTAGGGGTACCACTAGGGAAAATCACCAAAATCGAGAAATCGTAAAAAGTGGTGAAATTTTGGAACCGAGTCCAATAATTCTGGAAAACTCGATTGGAGTAGCTATTTGAAGCTTGCCGGTCACAACGCATCGAGAATCAGTTTCGTCGGAATCCGACGAATTTTTACGGATTTCGCTAGGGGTACCACTAGGAAAAATCACAAAAATCTTAAAAAGTGGTGAAATTTTTGATCCGAGTCCAATAATTCGGGAAAACTCTATTGGAGTAGCTACTGGAAGCTTACCGGTCACAACGCATGGAGAATCGGCTTCGTCGGAATCCGACGAATTTTTACGGATTTTCCTAGGGGTACCACTAGGGAAAATCACCAAAATCGAGAAATCGTAAAAAGTGGTAAAATTTTGGAACCGAGTCCAATAATTCCAGAAAACTCGATTGTAGTAGCTACTGGAAGCTTTCCGGTCACAACGCATCGTGAATCGGCTTCGTCGAAATCCGATGAATTTTTACGGATTTCCCTAGGGGTACCACTAGGGAAAATCTACAAAATCGAGAAATCGAAAAAAGTGGTGAAATTTTGGATCCGAGTCCAATAATTCGGGAAAACTCGATTGGAGTAGCTACTGGAAGCTTGCCGGTCACAACGCATAGAGAATCGGATTCGTCGGAATACGATGAATTTTTACGGATTTCCCTATGGGTACCACTAGGGAAAATCACCAAAATCGAGAAATCGTAAAAAGTTATGAAATTTTGGATCCGAGTCAAATAATTCGGGAAAACTCGATTGGAGTAGCTACTGGAAGCTTGCCGGTCACAACGCATCGAGAATCGGCTTCGTCGGAATCCGACAAATTTTTACGGAATTCCCTCTAGGGAAAATCACCAAAATCGAGAAATCATAAAAAGTGGTGAAATTTTGGATCCGAATCCAATAATTCGGGAAAACTCGATTGGAGTAGCTACTGAAAGCTTGCCGGTCACAACGCATCGAGAATCGGCTTCGTCGGAATCCGACGAATTTTTACAGATTTTCCTAGGGGTACCACTAGGGAAAATAACCAAAATCGAGAAATCGTAAAAAATGGTGAAATTTTGGATCCGAGTCCAATAATTCCGGAAAACTCGATTGGAGTAGCTACTGAAAGCTTGCCGGTCACAACGCATCGAGAATCGGCTTCGTCGGAATCCGACGAATTTTTACGGATTTTTTTAGGGGTACCACTAGGGAAAATAACCAAAATCGAGAAATCGTAAAAAGTGGTGAAATTTTGGATCCGAGTCCAATAATTTGGGAAAACTCGATTGGAGTAGCTACTGGAAGCTTGACGGTCACAACGCATCGAGAATCGGCTTCATCGGAATCCGACGAATTTTTACGGATTTCCCTAGGGGTACCACTAGGGAAAATCACCAAAATCGAGAAATCGTAAAAAGTGGTGAAATTTTGGAACCGAGTCCAATAATTCCGGAAAACTCGATTGGAGTAGCTATTGGAAGCTTGCCGGTCACAACGCATAGAGAATCGGCTTTGTCGGAATCCGACGAATTTTTACGGATTTTCCTAGGGGTACCACTAGGAAAAATAACAAAAATCGTAAAAAGTGGTGAAATTTTGGATCCGAGTCAAATAATTTGGGAAAAATCGATTGGAGTAGCTACTGGAAGCTTTCCGGTCACAACGCATCGAGAATCGACTTCGTCGCAATCCGACAAATTTTTACGGATTTCCCTAGGGGTACCACTAGTTAAAATCACCAAAATCGAGAAATCGTAAAAAGTGGTGAAATTTTGGATCCGAATCCAATAATTAGGGAAAACTCGAATGTAGTAGCTACTGGAAGCTTGCCGGTCACAACGCATCGAGAATCGGCATCGTCGGAATCCGACGAATTTTTACGGATTTCCCTAGGGGTACCACTAGGAAAAATCACAAAAATCGTAAAAAGTGGTGAAAATTTTTGATCCGAGTCCAATAATTTGGCAAAAATCGATTGGAGTAGCTACTGGAAGCTTGACGGTCACAACGCATCGAGAATCGGCTTCATCGGAATCCGACGAATTTTTACGGATTTCCCTAGGGGTACCACTAGGGAAAATCACCAAAATCGAGAAATCGTAAAAAGTGGTGACATTTTGGAACCGAGTCCAATAATTCCGGAAAACTCGATTGGAGTAGCTATTGGAAGCTTGCCGGTCACAACGCTATCGGAATCCGACGAATATTTACGGATTTCCCTAGGAGTACCACTAGGGAAAATCACAAAAATCTTAAAAAGTGGTGAAATTTTTGATCCGAGTCCAATAATTCGGGAAAACTCTATTGGAGTAGCTACTGGAAGCTTGCCGGTCACAACGCATCGAGAATCGGCTTCGTCGGAATCCGACGAATTTTTACGGATTTCCGTAGGGTTACCACTAGGAAAAATCACCAAAATCGAGAAATCGTAAAAAGTGGTGAAATTTTGGATCTGAGTCCAATAATTTGGAAAAACTCGAATGGAGTAGCTACTGGAAGCTTGTCGGTCACAACGCATCGAGAATCGGCTTCGTCGGAATCCGACGAATTTTTACGGATTTCCCTAGGGGTACCACTAGGAAAAATAACAAAAATCGTAAAAAGTGGTGAAATTTTTGATCCGAGTCCAATAATTTGGCAAAAATCGATTGGAGTAGCTACTGGAAGCTTGACGGTCACAACGCATCGAGAATCGGCTTCATCGGAATCCGACGAATTTTTACGGATTTCCCTAGGGGTACCACTAGTGAAAATCAACAAAATCGAGAAATCGAAAAAAGTGGTGAAATTTTGGATCCGAGTCCAATAATTCGGGAAAATTCGATTGGAGTAGCTACTGGTAGCTTGCCGGTCACAACGCATAGAGAATCGGATTCGTCGGAATACGATGAATTTTTGCGGATTTTCCTATGGGTACCACTAGGGAAAATCACCAAAATCGAGAAATCGTAAAAAGTTGTGAAATTTTGGATCCGAGTCAAATAATTTGGGAAAACTCGATTGGAATAGGTACTGGAAGCTTGCCGGTCACAACGCATCGAGAATCGGCTTCGTCGGAATCCGACAAATTTTTACGGAATTCCCTCTAGGGAAAATCACCAAAATCGTGAAATCGTAAAAAGTGGTGAAATTTTGGATCCGAGTCCAATAATTCGGGAAAACTCGATTGGAGTAGCTACTGAAAGCTTGCCGGTCACAACGCATCGAGGATCGGCTTCGTCGGAATCCGATGAATTTTTACGGATTTTCCTAGGGGTACCACTAGGGAAAATAACCAAAATCGAGAAATCGTAAAAAGTGGTGAAATTTTGGATCCGAGTCCAATAATTCCGAAAAACTCGATTGGAGTAGCTACTGAAAGCTTGCCGGTCACAACGCATCGAGAATCGGCTTCGTCGGAATCCGACGAATTTTTACGGATTTTTTTAGGGGTACCACTAGGGAAAATAACCAAAATCGAGAAATCGTAAAAAGTGGTGAAATTTTGGATCCGAGTCCAATAATTCCGGAAAACTCGATTGGAGTAGCTACTAAAAGCTTGCCGGTCACAACGCATCGAGAATCGGCTTCGTCGGAATCCGTCGAATTTTTACGGATTTTTTTAGGGGTACCACTAGGGAAAATAACCAAAATCGAGAAATCGTAAAAAGTGGTGAAATTTTGGAACCGAGTCCAATAATTCTGGAAAACTTGATTGGAGTAGCTATTTGAAGCTTGCCGGTCACAACGCATCGAGAATCAGTTTCGTCGGAATCCGACGAATTTTTACGGATTTCCCTAGGGGTACCACTAGGAAAAATCACAAAAATCTTAAAAAGTGGTGAAATTTTTGATCCGAGTCCAATAATTCGGGAAAACTCTATTGGAGTAGCTACTGGAAGCTTGCCGGTCACAACGCATCGAGAATCGGCTTCGTCGGAATCCGACGAATTTTTATGGATTTCCGTAGGGGTACCACTAGGAAAAATCACCAAAATCGATAAATCGTAAAAAGTGGTGAAATTTTGGATCCGAGTCCAATAATTTGGGAAAACTCGAATGGAGTAGCTATTGGAAGCTTGCCGGTCACAACGCATCGAGAATCGGTTTCATCGGAATCCGACGAATTTTTACGGATTTCCCTAGGGGTACCACTAGGAAAAATCACAAAAATCTTAAAAAGTGGTGAAATTTTTGATCCGAGTCCAATAATTCGGGAAAACTCTATTGGAGTAGCTACTGGAAGCTTGCCGGTCACAACGCATCGAGAATCGGCTTCGTCGGAATCCGACGAATTTTTACGGATTTCCCTAGGGGTACCACTAGGGAAAATCACCAAAATCGAGAAATCGTAAAAAGTGGTGAAATTTTGGAACCGAGTCCAATAATTCTGGAAAACTCGATTGGAGTAGCTATTTGAAGCTTGCCGGTCACAACGCATCGAGAATCAGTTTCGTCGGAATCCGACGAATTTTTACGGATTTCCCTAGGGGTACCACTAGGAAAAATCACAAAAATCTTAAAAAGTGGTGAAATTTTTGATCCGAGTCCAATAATTCGGGAAAACTCTATTGGAGTAGCTACTGGAAGCTTACCGGTCACAACGCATGGAGAATCGGCTTCGTCGGAATCCGACGAATTTTTACGGATTTTCCTAGGGGTACCACTAGGGAAAATCACCAAAATCGAGAAATCGTAAAAAGTGGTAAAATTTTGGAACCGAGTCCAATAATTCCAGAAAACTCGATTGTAGTAGCTACTGGAAGCTTTCCGGTCACAACGCATCGTGAATCGGCTTCGTCGAAATCCGACGAATTTTTACGGATTTCCCTAGGGGTACCACTAGGGAAAATCTACAAAATCGAGAAATCGAAAAAAGTGGTGAAATTTTGGATCCGAGTCCAATAATTCGGGAAAACTCGATTGGAGTAGCTACTGGAAGCTTGCCGGTCACAACGCATAGAGAATCGGATTCGTCGGAATACGATGAATTTTTACGGATTTCCCTATGGGTACCACTAGGGAAAATCACCAAAATCGAGAAATCGTAAAAAGTTATGAAATTTTGGATCCGAGTCAAATAATTCGGGAAAACTCGATTGGAGTAGCTACTGGAAGCTTGCCGGTCACAACGCATCGAGAATCGGCTTCGTCGGAATCCGACAAATTTTTACGGAATTCCCTCTAGGGAAAATCACCAAAATCGAGAAATCATAAAAAGTGGTGAAATTTTGGATCCGAGTCCAATAATTCGGGAAAACTCGATTGGAGTAGCTACTGAAAGCTTGCCGGTCACAACGCATCGAGAATCGGCTTCGTCGGAATCCGACGAATTTTTACAGATTTTCCTAGGGGTACCACTAGGGAAAATAACCAAAATCGAGAAATCGTAAAAAATGGTGAAATTTTGGATCCGAGTCCAATAATTCCGGAAAACTCGATTGGAGTAGCTACTGAAAGCTTGCCGGTCACAACGCATCGAGAATCGGCTTCGTCGGAATCCGACGAATTTTTACGGATTTTTTTAGGGGTACCACTAGGGAAAATAACCAAAATCGAGAAATCGTAAAAAGTGGTGAAATTTTGGATCCGAGTCCAATAATTCGGGAAAACTCGATTGGAGTAGCTACTGGAAGCTTGACGGTCACAACGCATCGAGAATCGGCTTCATCGGAATCCGACGAATTTTTACGGATTTCCCTAGGGGTACCACTAGGGAAAATCACCAAAATCGAGAAACCGTAAAAAGTGGTGAAATTTTGGAACCGAGTCCAATAATTCCGGAAAACTCGATTGGAGTAGCTATTGGAAGCTTGCCGGTCACAACGCATAGAGAATCGGCTTCGTCGGAATCCGACGAATTTTTACGGATTTCCCTAGGAGTACCACTAGGAAAAATAACAAAAATCGTAAAAAGTGGTGAAATTTTGGATCCGAGTCAAATAATTTGGGAAAAATCGATTGGAGTAGCTACTGGAAGCTTTCCGGTCACAACGCATCGAGAATCGACTTCGTCGCAATCCGACAAATTTTTACGGATTTCCCTAGGGGTACCACTAGTTAAAATCACCAAAATCGAGAAATCGTAAAAAGTGGTGAAATTTTGGATCCGAATCCAATAATTCGGGAAAACTCGAATGTAGTAGCTACTGGAAGCTTGCCGGTCACAACGCATCGAGAATCGGCTTCGTCGGAATCCGACGAATTTTTACGGATTTCCCTAGGGGTACCACTAGGAAAAATCACAAAAATCGTAAAAAGTGGTGAAAATTTTTGATCCGAGTCCAATAATTTGGCAAAAATCGATTGGAGTAGCTACTGGAAGCTTG
The DNA here is from genome assembly GCA_947683425.1 of Excoecaria cochinchinensis. Lineage (NCBI taxonomy): Eukaryota > Viridiplantae > Streptophyta > Magnoliopsida > Malpighiales > Euphorbiaceae > Excoecaria > Excoecaria cochinchinensis. The sequence continues at coordinate 269,830 of CANTUQ010000206.1, read as the reverse complement.
ACGGTCACAACGCATCGAGAATCGGCTTCATCGGAATCCGACGAATTTTTACGGATTTCCCTAGGGGTACCACTAGGGAAAATCACCAAAATCGAGAAATCGTAAAAAGTGGTGACATTTTGGAACCGAGTCCAATAATTCCGGAAAACTCGATTGGAGTAGCTATTGGAAGCTTGCCGGTCACAACGCTATCGGAATCCGACGAATTTTTACGGATTTCCCTAGGAGTACCACTAGGGAAAATCACAAAAATCTTAAAAAGTGGTGAAATTTTTGATCCGAGTCCAATAATTCGGGAAAACTCTATTGGAGTAGCTACTGGAAGCTTGCCGGTCACAACGCATCGAGAATCGGCTTCGTCGGAATCCGACGAATTTTTACGGATTTCCGTAGGGTTACCACTAGGAAAAATCACCAAAATCGAGAAATCGTAAAAAGTGGTGAAATTTTGGATCTGAGTCCAATAATTTGGGAAAACTCGAATGGAGTAGCTACTGGAAGCTTGTCGGTCACAACGCATCGAGAATCGGCTTCGTCGGAATCCGACGAATTTTTACGGATTTCCCTAGGGGTACCACTAGGAAAAATAACAAAAATCGTAAAAAGTGGTGAAATTTTTGATCCGAGTCCAATAATTTGGCAAAAATCGATTGGAGTAGCTACTGGAAGCTTGACGGTCACAACGCATCGAGAATCGGCTTCATCGGAATCCGACGAATTTTTACGGATTTCCCTAGGGGTACCACTAGGGAAAATCAACAAAATCGAGAAATCGAAAAAAGTGGTGAAATTTTGGATCCGAGTCCAATAATTCGGGAAAATTCGATTGGAGTAGCTACTGGTAGCTTGCCGGTCACAACGCATAGAGAATCGGATTCGTCGGAATACGATGAATTTTTGCGGATTTTCCTATGGGTACCACTAGGGAAAATCACCAAAATCGAGAAATCGTAAAAAGTTGTGAAATTTTGGATCCGAGTCAAATAATTCGGGAAAACTCGATTGGAATAGGTACTGGAAGCTTGCCGGTCACAACGCATCGAGAATCGGCTTCGTCGGAATCCGACAAATTTTTACGGAATTCCCTCTAGGGAAAATCACCAAAATCGTGAAATCGTAAAAAGTGGTGAAATTTTGGATCCGAGTCCAATAATTCGGGAAAACTCGATTGGAGTAGCTACTGAAAGCTTGCCGGTCACAACGCATCGAGGATCGGCTTCGTCGGAATCCGATGAATTTTTACGGATTTTCCTAGGGGTACCACTAGGGAAAATAACCAAAATCGAGAAATCGTAAAAAGTGGTGAAATTTTGGATCCGAGTCCAATAATTCCGAAAAACTCGATTGGAGTAGCTACTGAAAGCTTGCCGGTCACAACGCATCGAGAATCGGCTTCGTCGGAATCCGACGAATTTTTACGGATTTTTTTAGGGGTACCACTAGGGAAAATAACCAAAATCGAGAAATCGTAAAAAGTGGTGAAATTTTGGATCCGAGTCCAATAATTCCGGAAAACTCGATTGGAGTAGCTACTGAAAGCTTGCCGGTCACAACGCATCGAGAATCGGCTTCGTCGGAATCCGTCGAATTTTTACGGATTTTTTTAGGGGTACCACTAGGGAAAATAACCAAAATCGAGAAATCGTAAAAAGTGGTGAAATTTTGGAACCGAGTCCAATAATTCTGGAAAACTTGATTGGAGTAGCTATTTGAAGCTTGCCGGTCACAACGCATCGAGAATCAGTTTCGTCGGAATCCGACGAATTTTTACGGATTTTCCTAGGGGTACCACTAGGAAAAATCACAAAAATCTTAAAAAGTGGTGAAATTTTTGATCCGAGTCCAATAATTCGGGAAAACTCTATTGGAGTAGCTACTGGAAGCTTGCCGGTCACAACGCATCGAGAATCGGCTTCGTCGGAATCCGACGAATTTTTATGGATTTCCGTAGGGGTACCACTAGGAAAAATCACCAAAATCGATAAATCGTAAAAAGTGGTGAAATTTTGGATCCGAGTCCAATAATTTGGGAAAACTCGAATGGAGTAGCTATTGGAAGCTTGCCGGTCACAACGCATCGAGAATCGGTTTCATCGGAATCCGACGAATTTTTACGGATTTCCCTAGGGGTACCACTAGGAAAAATCACAAAAATCTTAAAAAGTGGTGAAATTTTTGATCCGAGTCCAATAATTCGGGAAAACTCTATTGGAGTAGCTACTGGAAGCTTGCCGGTCACAACGCATCGAGAATCGGCTTCGTCGGAATCCGACGAATTTTTACGGATTTCCCTAGGGGTACCACTAGGGAAAATCACCAAAATCGAGAAATCGTAAAAAGTGGTGAAATTTTGGAACCGAGTCCAATAATTCTGGAAAACTCGATTGGAGTAGCTATTTGAAGCTTGCCGGTCACAACGCATCGAGAATCAGTTTCGTCGGAATCCGACGAATTTTTACGGATTTCCCTAGGGGTACCACTAGGAAAAATCACAAAAATCTTAAAAAGTGGTGAAATTTTTGATCCGAGTCCAATAATTCGGGAAAACTCTATTGGAGTAGCTACTGGAAGCTTACCGGTCACAACGCATGGAGAATCGGCTTCGTCGGAATCCGACGAATTTTTACGGATTTTCCTAGGGGTACCACTAGGGAAAATCACCAAAATCGAGAAATCGTAAAAAGTGGTAAAATTTTGGAACCGAGTCCAATAATTCCAGAAAACTCGATTGTAGTAGCTACTGGAAGCTTTCCGGTCACAACGCATCGTGAATCGGCTTCGTCGAAATCCGACGAATTTTTACGGATTTCCCTAGGGGTACCACTAGGGAAAATCTACAAAATCGAGAAATCGAAAAAAGTGGTGAAATTTTGGATCCGAGTCCAATAATTCGGGAAAACTCGATTGGAGTAGCTACTGGAAGCTTGCCGGTCACAACGCATAGAGAATCGGATTCGTCGGAATACGATGAATTTTTACGGATTTCCCTATGGGTACCACTAGGGAAAATCACCAAAATCGAGAAATCGTAAAAAGTTATGAAATTTTGGATCCGAGTCAAATAATTCGGGAAAACTCGATTGGAGTAGCTACTGGAAGCTTGTCGGTCACAACGCATCGAGAATCGGCTTCGTCGGAATCCGACAAATTTTTACGGAATTCCCTCTAGGGAAAATCACCAAAATCGAGAAATCATAAAAAGTGGTGAAATTTTGGATCCGAGTCCAATAATTCGGGAAAACTCGATTGGAGTAGCTACTGAAAGCTTGCCGGTCACAACGCATCGAGAATCGGCTTCGTCGGAATCCGACGAATTTTTACAGATTTTCCTAGGGGTACCACTAGGGAAAATAACCAAAATCGAGAAATCGTAAAAAATTGTGAAATTTTGGATCCGAGTCCAATAATTCCGGAAAACTCGATTGGAGTAGCTACTGAAAGCTTGCCGGTCACAACGCATCGAGAATCGGCTTCGTCGGAATCCGACGAATTTTTACGGATTTTTTTAGGGGTACCACTAGGGAAAATAACCAAAATCGAGAAATCGTAAAAAGTGGTGAAATTTTGGATCCGAGTCCAATAATTCGGGAAAACTCGATTGGAGTAGCTACTGGAAGCTTGACGGTCACAACGCATCGAGAATCGGCTTCATCGGAATCCGACGAATTTTTACGGATTTCCCTAGGGGTACCACTAGGGAAAATCACCAAAATCGAGAAATCGTAAAAAGTGGTGAAATTTTAGAACCGAGTCCAATAATTCCGGAAAACTCGATTGGAGTAGCTATTGGAAGCTTGCCGGTCACAACGCATAGAGAATCGGCTTCGTCGGAATCCGACGAATTTTTACGGATTTCCCTAGGGGTACCACTAGGAAAAATAACAAAAATCGTAAAAAGTGGTGAAATTTTGGATCCGAGTCAAATAATTTGGGAAAAATCGATTGGAGTAGCTACTGGAAGCTTTCCGGTCACAACGCATCGAGAATCGACTTCGTCGCAATCCGACAAATTTTTACGGATTTTCCTAGGGGTACCACTAGTTAAAATCACCAAAATCGAGAAATCGTAAAAAGTGGTGAAATTTTGGATCCGAATCCAATAATTCGGGAAAACTCGAATGTAGTAGCTACTGGAAGCTTGCCGGTCACAACGCATCGAGAATCGGCTTCGTCGGAATCCGACGAATTTTTACGGATTTCCCTAGGGGTACCACTAGGAAAAATCACAAAAATCGTAAAAAGTGGTGAAAATTTGGATTCGAGTCCAATAATTCGGGAAAACTCGATTGGAGTAGCTACTGGAAGCTTTCCGGTCAAAATGCATCGAGAATCGGCTTCGTCGAAATCCGACGAATTTTTACGGATTTCCCTAGGGGTACCACTAGGAAAAATCAACAAAATCGAGAAATCGAAAAAAGTGGTGAAATTTTTGATCCGAGTCCAATAATTCGGGAAAACTCGATTGGAGTAGCTACTGGAAGCTTGCCGGTCACAACGCATAGAGAATCGGATTCGTCGGAATACGATGAATTTTTACGGATTTCCCTATGGGTACCACTAGGGAAAATCACCAAAATTGAGAAATCGTAAAAAGTTGTGAAATTTTGGATCCGAGTCAAATAATTTGGGAAAACTCGATTGGAGTAGCTACTGGAAGCTTGCCGGTGACAACGCATCGAGAATCGGCTTCATCGGAATCCGACAAATTTTTACGGAATTCCCTCTAGGGAAAATCACCAAAATCGAGAAATCGTAAAAAGTGGTGAAATTTTGGATCCGAGTCCAATAATTCGGGAAAATTCGATTGGAGTAGCTACTGAAAGCTTGCCGGTCACAACGCATCGAGAATCGGCTTCGTCGGAATCCGACGAATTTTTACGGATTTCCCTAGGGGTACCACTAGGAAAAATCACAAAAATCTTAAAAAGTGGTGAAATTTTTGATCCGAGTCCAATAATTCGGGAAAACTCTATTGGAGTAGCTACTGGAAGCTTACCGGTCACAACGCATGGAGAATCGGCTTCGTCGGAATCCGACGAATTTTTACGGATTTTCCTAGGGGTACCACTAGGGAAAATCACCAAAATCGAGAAATCGTAAAAAGTGGTAAAATTTTGGAACCGAGTCCAATAATTCCAGAAAACTCGATTGTAGTAGCTACTGGAAGCTTTCCGGTCACAACGCATCGTGAATCGGCTTCGTCGAAATCCGACGAATTTTTACGGATTTCCCTAGGGGTACCACTAGGGAAAATCTACAAAATCGAGAAATCGAAAAAAGTGGTGAAATTTTGGATCCGAGTCCAATAATTCGGGAAAACTCGATTGGAGTAGCTACTGGAAGCTTGCCGGTCACAACGCATCGAGAATCGGCTTCGTCGGAATCCGACAAATTTTTACGGAATTCCCTCTAGGGAAAATCACCAAAATCGAGAAATCATAAAAAGTGGTGAAATTTTGGATCCGAGTCCAATAATTCGGGAAAACTCGATTGGAGTAGCTACTGAAAGCTTGCCGGTCACAACGCATCGAGAATCGGCTTCGTCGGAATCCGACGAATTTTTACAGATTTTCCTAGGGGTACCACTAGGGAAAATAACCAAAATCGAGAAATCGTAAAAAATGGTGAAATTTTGGATCCGAGTCCAATAATTCCGGAAAACTCGATTGGAGTAGCTACTGAAAGCTTGCCGGTCACAACGCATCGAGAATCGGCTTCGTCGGAATCCGACGAATTTTTACGGATTTTTTTAGGGGTACCACTAGGGAAAATAACCAAAATCGAGAAATCGTAAAAAGCGGTGAAATTTTGGATCCGAGTCCAATAATTCGGGAAAACTCGATTGGAGTAGCTACTGGAAGCTTGACGGTCACAACGCATCGAGAATCGGCTTCATCGGAATCCGACGAATTTTTACGGATTTCCCTAGGGGTACCACTAGGGAAAATCACCAAAATCGAGAAATCGTAAAAAGTGGTGAAATTTTGGAACCGAGTCCAATAATTCCGGAAAACTCGATTGGAGTAGCTATTGGAAGCTTGCCGGTCACAACGCATAGAGAATCGGCTTCGTCGGAATCCGACGAATTTTTACGGATTTCCCTAGGGGTACCACTAGGAAAAATAACAAAAATCGTAAAAAGTGGTGAAATTTTGGATCCGAGTCAAATAATTTGGGAAAAATCGATTGGAGTAGCTACTGGAAGCTTTCCGGTCACAACGCATCGAGAATCGACTTCGTCGCAATCCGACAAATTTTTACGGATTTCCCTAGGGGTACCACTAGTTAAAATCACCAAAATCGAGAAATCGTAAAAAGTGGTGAAATTTTGGATCCGAATCCAATAATTCGGGAAAACTCGAATGTAGTAGCTACTGGAAGCTTGCCGGTCACAACGCATCGAGAATCGGCTTCGTCGGAATCCGACGAATTTTTACGGATTTCCCTAGGGGTACCACTAGGAAAAATCACAAAAATCGTAAAAAGTGGTGAAAATTTGGATTCGAGTCCAATAATTCGGGAAAACTCGATTGGAGTAGCTACTGGAAGCTTTTCCGGTCAAAATGCATCGAGAATCGGCTTCGTAGAAATCCGACGAATTTTTACGGATTTCCCTAGGGGTACCACTAGGAAAAATCAACAAAATCGAGAAATCGAAAAAAGTGGTGAAATTTTGGATCCGAGTCCAATAATTCGGGAAAACTCGATTGGAGTAGCTACTGGAAGCTTGCCGGTCACAACGCATAGAGAATCGGATTCGTCGGAATACGATGAATTTTTACGGATTTCCCTATGGGTACCACTAGGGAAAATCACCAAAATTGAGAAATCGTAAAAAGTTGTGAAATTTTGGATCCGAGTCAAATAATTTGGGAAAACTCGATTGGAGTAGCTACTGGAAGCTTGCCGGTGACAACGCATCGAGAATCGGCTTCATCGGAATCCGACAAATTTTTACGGAATTCCCTCTAGGGAAAATCACCAAAATCGAGAAATCGTAAAAAGTGGTGAAATTTTGGATCCGAGTCCAATAATTCGGGAAAACTCGATTGGAGTAGCTACTGAAAGCTTGCCGGTCACAACGCATCGAGAATCGGCTTCGTCGGAATCCGACGAATTTTTACGGATTTTCCTAGGGGTACCACTAGGGAAAATAACCAAAATCGAGAAATCGTAAAAAGTGGTGAAATTTTGGATCCGAGTCCAATAATTCCGGAAAACTCGATTGGAGTAGCTACTGAAAGCTTGCCGGTCACAACGCATAGAGAATCGGCTTCGTCGGTGTCCGACGAATTTTTACGGATTTTTTTAGGGGTACCACTAGGGAAAATAACCAAAATCGAGAAATCGTAAAAAGTGGTGAAATTTTGGATCCGAGTCCAATAATTCGGGAAAACTCGATTGGAGTAGCTACTGAAAGCTTGCCGGTCACAACGAATCGAGAATCGGCTTCGTCAGAATCCGACGAATTTTTACGGATTTTCCTAGGGGTACCACTAGGGAAAATAACCAAAATCGAGAAATCGTAAAAAGTGGTGAAATTTTTGATCCGAGTCCAATAATTCCGGAAAACTCGATTGGAGTAGCTACTGGAAACTTTCCGGTCACAACGCATCGAGAATCGGCTTCGTCGAAATCCGACAAATTTTTACGGATTTCCCTAGGCCACTAGGGAAAATCACCAAAATCGATAAATCGTAAAAAGTGGTGAAATTTTGGATCCGAGTCCAATAATTCGGGAAAACTCGATTGGAGTAGCTACTGGAATCTTGCCGATCACAACGCATCGAGAATCGGCTACGTCGGAATCCGACGAATTTTTACGGATTTTCCTAGGGTTCCACTAGGAAAAATCACCAAAATCGAGAAATCGTAAAAAGTGGTGAAATTTTGGATCCGAGTCCAATAATTCGGGAAAACTCGAATGGAGTAGCTACAGGAAGCTTGCCGGTCACAACGCATTGAGAATCGGCTTCTTCGGAATCCGACGAATTTTTACGGATTTCCCTAGGGGTACCACTAGGAAAAATCACAAAAATCGTAAAAAGTGGTGAAATTTTGGATCCGAGTTCAATAATTCGGGAAAACTCGATTGGAGTAGCTACTAGAAGCTTGCCGGTCACAACGCATCGAGAATCGTCTTCGTCGGAATCCGACGAATTTTTACGGATTTCCCTAGTGGTACCACTAGGGAAAATCACCAAAATCGAGAAATCGTAAAAAGTGGTAAAATTTTGGAACCGAGTCCAATAATTCCGGAAAACTCGATTGGAGTAGCTACTGGAAGCTTGCCGGTCACAACGCATCGAGAATCGGCTTCGTCGGAATCCGACAAATTTTTACGGAATTCCCTCTAGGGAAAATCACCAAAATCGAGAAATCGTAAAAAGTGGTGAAATTTTGGATCCGAGTCCAATAATTCGGGAAAACTCGATTGGAGTAGCTACTGAAAGCTTGCCGGTCACAACGCATTGAGAATCGGTTTCGTCGGAATCCGACGAATTTTTACGGATTTCCCTAGGGGTACCACTAGGAAAAATCACAAAAATCATAAAAAGTGGTGAAATTTTGGATACGAGTCCAATAATTCGGGAAAACTCGATTGGAGTAGCTACTGGAAGCTTGCCGGTCACAACGCATCGAGAATAGGATTCGTCGGAATCCGACAAATTTTTACGGAATTCCCTTTAGGGGAAATCACCAAAATCGAGAAATCGTAAAATGTGGTGAAATTTTGGATCCGAGTCCAATAATTCGGGAAAACTCGATTGGAGTAGCTACTGAAAGTTTGTCGGTCACAACGCATCGAGAATCGGCTTTGTCGGAATCCGAAGAATTTTTACGGATTTCCCTAGTGGTACCACTAGGGAAAATAACCAAAATCGAGAAATCGTAAAAAGTGGTGAAATTTTTGATCCGAGTCCAATAATTCCGAAAAACTCGATTGGAGTAGCTACTGGAATCTTGCCGGTCACAACGCATCGAGAATCGGCTTCGTCGAAATCCGACGAATTTTTACGGATTTCCCTATGGGTACCACTAGGGAAAATCAACAAAATCGAGAAATCGAAAAAAGTGGTGAAATTTTGGATCCGAGTCCAATAATTCGGGAAAACTCGATTGGAGTAGCTACTGGAAGCTTGCCGGTCACAACGCATAGAGAATCGGATTCGTCGGAATACGATGAATTTTTACGGATTTCCCTATGGGTACCACTAGGAAAAATCACCAAAATCGAGAAATCGTAAAAAGTGGTGAAATTTTGGATCCGAGTCAAATAATTCGGGAAAACTCGATTGGAGTAGCTACTGGAAGCTTGCCGGTCACAACTCATCGAGAATCGGCTTCGTCAGAATCCGACAAATTTTTACGGAATTCCCTCTAGGGAAAATCACCAAAATCGAGAAATCGTAAAAAGTGGTGAAATTTTGGATCCGAGTCCAATAATTCGGGAAAACTCGATTAGAGTAGTTATTGAAAGCTTGCCGGTCACAACGCATCGAGAATCGGCTTCGTCGGAATCCGACGAATTTTTACGAATTTTCCTAGGGGTACCACTAGGGAAAATAACCAAAATCGAGAAATCTTAAAAAGTGGTGAAATTTTGGATCCGAGTCCAATAATTCCGGAAAACTCGATTGGAGTAGCTACTGAAAGCTTGCCGGTCACAACGCATCGAGAATCGGCTTCGTCGGAATCCGATGAATTTTTACGGATTTTTCTAGGGGTACCACTAGGGAAAATAACCAAAATCGAGAAATCGTAAAAAGTGGTGAAATTTTGGATCCGAGTCCAATAATTCGGGAAAACTCGATTGGAGTAGCTACTGGAAGCTTGACGGTCACAACGCATCGAGAATCGGCTTCATCGGAATCCGACGAATTTTTACGGATTTTCCTAGGGGTACCACTAGGGAAAATAACCAAAATCGAGAAATCGTAAAAAGTGGTGAAATTTTGGATCCGAGTCCAATAATTCCGGAAAACTCAATTGGAGTAGCTACTGAAAACATGCCGGTCACAACGCATCGAGAATCGGCTTCGTCGGAATCCGATGAATTTTTACGGATTTTTCTAGGGGTACCACTAGGGAAAATAACCAAAATCGAGAAATCGTAAAAAGTGGTGAAATTTTGGATCCGAGTCCAATAATTCGGGAAAACTCGATTGGAGTAGCTATTGGAAGCTTGACGGTCACAACGCATCGAGAATCGGCTTCATCGGAATCCGACGAATTTTTACGGATTTCCCTAGGGGTACCACTAGGGAAAATCACCAAAATCGAGAAATCGTAAAAAGTGGTGAAATTTTGGAACCGAGTCCAATAATTCCAGAAAACTCTATTGGAGTAGCTACTGGAAGCTTGCCGGTCACAACGCATCGAGAATCGGCTTCGTCGGAATCCGACGAATTTTTACGGAATTCCCTAGGGGTACCACTAGGGAAAATAACCAAAATCGAGAAATCGTAAAAAGTGGTAAAATTTTTGATCCGAGTCCAATAATTCCGGAAAACTCGATTGGAGTAGCTACTGGAATCTTGCCGGTCACAACGCATCGAGAATCGGCTTTGTCGAAATCCGACGAATTTTTACGGATTTCCCTATGGGTACCACTAGGGAAAATCAACAAAATTGAGAAATCGAAAAAAGTGGTGAAATTTTGGATCCGAGTCCAATAATTCGGGAAAACTCGATTGGAGTAGCTACTGGAAGCTTGCCGGTCACAACGCATAGAGAATCGGATTCGTCGGAATACGATGAATTTTTACGGATTTCCCTATGGGTACCACTAGGGAAAATCACCAAAATCGAGAAATCGTAAAAAGTGGTGAAATTTTGGATCCGAGTCAAATAATTCGGGAAAACTCGATTGGAGTAGCTACTGGAAGCTTGCCGGTCACAACGCATAGAGAATCGGCTTCGTCGGAATCCGACAAATTTTTACGGAATTCCCTCTAGGAAAAATCACCAAAATCGAGAAATCGTAAAAAGTGGTGAAATTTTGGATCCGAGTCCAATAATTCGGGAAAACTCGATTGGAGTAGTTACTGAAAGCTTTCCGGTCACAGCGCATCGTGAATCGGCTTCGTCGGAATCCGATGAATTTTTACGGATTTTCCTAGGGGTACCACTAGGGAAAATAACCAAAATCGAGAAATCGTAAAAAGTGGTGAAATTTTGGATCCGAGTACAATAATTCCGGAAAACTCGATTGGAGTAGCTACTGAAAACATGCCGGTCACAACGCATCGAGAATCGGCTTCGTCGGAATCCGATGAATTTTTACGGATTTTTCTAGGGGTACCACTAGGGAAAATAACCAAAATCGAGAAATCGTAAAAAGTGGTGAAATTTTGGATCCGAGTCCAATAATTCGGGAAAACTCGATTGGAGTAGCTACTGGAAGCTTGACGGTCACAACGCATCGAGAATCGGCTTCCTCGGAATCCGACGAATTTTTATGGATTTCCCTAGGGGTACCACTAGGGAAAATCACCAAAATCGAGAAATCGTAAAAAGTGGAGAAATTTTGGAACCGAGTCCAATAATTCCAGAAAACTCGATTGGAGTAGCTACTGGAAGCTTGCCGGTCACAACGCATCGAGAATCGGCTTCGTCGGAATCCGATGAATTTTTACGGAATTCCCTAGGGGTACCACTAGGGGAAATCACCAAAATCGAGAAATCGTAAAAATGGTGAAATTTTGGATCCGAGTCCAATAATTCGGGAAAACTCGATTGGAGTAGCTACTGAAAGGTTGCTGGTCACAACGCATCGAGAATCGGCTTCATCGGAATCCGACGAATTTTTATGGATTTTCCTAGGGGTACCACTAGGGAAAATAACCAAAATCGAGAAATCGTAAAAAGTGGTGAAATTTTGGATCCGAGTCCAATAATTCGGGAAAACTCGAATGGAGTAGCTACAGGAAGCTTGCCGGTCACAACGCATCGAGAATCGGCTTCTTCGGAATCCGACGAATTTTTACGGATTTCCCTAGGGGTACCACTAGGAAAAATCACAAAAATCGTAAAAAGTGGTGAAATTTTGGATCCGAGTCCAATAATTCGGGAAAACTCGATTGGAGTAGCTACTGGAAGCTTGCCGATCACAACGCATCGAGAATCGGCTTCGTCGAAATCCGACAAATTTTTACGGAATTCCCTCTAGGGAAAATCACCAAAATCGAGAAATCGTAAAAAGTGGTGAAATTTTGGATCCGAGTCCAATAATTCGGGAAAACTCGATTGGAGTAGTTACTGAAAGCTTGCCGGTCACAACGCATCGAGAATCGGCTTCGTCGAAATCCGACGAATTTTTACGGATTTTCCTAGGGGTACCACTAGGGAAAATAACTAAAATCGAGAAATCGTAAAAAGTGGTGAAATTTTGGATCCGAGTCCAATAATTCCGGAAAATTCGATTGGAGTAGCTACTGAAAACATGCCGGTCACAACGCATCGAGAATCGGCTTCGTCGGAATCCGATGAATTTTTACGGATTTTTCTAGGGGTACCACTAGGGAAAATAACCAAAATCGAGAAATCGTAAAAAGTGGTGAAATTTTGGATCCGAGTCCAATAATTCGGGAAAACTCGATTGGAGTAGCTACTGGAAGCTTGACGGTCACAACGCATCGAGAATCGGCTTCATCGGAATCCGACGAATTTTTACGGATTTCCCTAGGGGTACCACTAGGGAAAATCACCAAAATCGAGAAATCGTAAAAAGTGGTGAAATTTTGGAACCGAGTCCAATAATTCCAGAAAACTCGATCGGAGTAGCTACTGGAAGCTTGCCGGTCACAACGCATCGAGAATCGGCTTCGTCGGAATCCGACGAATTTTTACGGAATTCCCTAGGGGTACCACTAGGGGAAATCACCAAAATCGAGAAATCGTAAAAAGTAGTGAAATTTTGGATCCGAGTCCAATAATTCGGGAAAACTCGATTGGAGTAGCTACTGAAAGGTTGCTGGTCACAACGCATCGAGAATCGGCTTCGTCGGAATCCGACGAATTTTTATGGATTTTCCTAGGGGTACCACTAGGGAAAATAACCAAAATCGAGAAATCGTAATAAGTGGTGAAATTTTTGATCCGAGTCCAATAATTCCGGAAAACTCGATTGGAGTAGCTACTGCAAGCTTTCCGGTCACAACGCATCGAGAATCGGCTTCGTCGAAATCCGATGAATTTTTACGGATTTCCCTAGGCCACTAGGGAAAATCACCAAAATCGAGAAATCGTAAAAAGTGGTGAAATTTTGGATCCGAGTCCAATAATTCGGGAAAACTCGATTGGAGTAGCTACTGGAAGCTTGACGGTCACAACGCATCGAGAATCGGCTTCATCGGAATCCGACGAATTTTTACGGATTTCCCTAGGGGTACCACTAGGGAAAATCACCAAAATCGAGAAATCGTAAAAAGTGGTGAAATTTTGGAACCGAGTCCAATAATTCCAGAAAACTCTATTGGAGTAGCTACTGGAAGCTTGCCGGTCACAACGCATCGAGAATCGGCTTCGTCGGAATCCGACGAATTTTTACGGAATTCCCTAGGGGTACCACTAGGGAAAATAACCAAAATCGAGAAATCGTAAAAAGTGGTGAAATTTTTGATCCGAGTCCAATAATTCCGGAAAACTCGATTGGAGTAGCTACTGGAATCTTGCCGGTCACAACGCATCGAGAATCGGCTTCGTCGAAATCCGACGAATTTTTACGGATTTCCCTATGGGTACCACTAGGGAAAATCAACAAAATCGAGAAATCGAAAAAAGTGGTGAAATTTTGGATCCGAGTCCAATAATTCGGGAAAACTCGATTGGAGTAGCTACTGGAAGCTTGCCGGTCACAACGCATAGAGAATCGGATTCGTCGGAATACGATGAATTTTTACGGATTTCCTTATGGGTACCACTAGGAAAAATCACCAAAATCGAGAAATCGTAAAAAGTGGTGAAATTTTGGATCCGAGTCAAATAATTCGGGAAAACTCGATTGGAGTAGCTACTGGAAGCTTGCCGGTCACAACGCATCGAGAATCGGCTTCGTCGGAATCCGACAAATTTTTACGGAATTCCCTCTAGGAAAAATCACCAAAATCGAGAAATCGTAAAAAATGTTGAAATTTTGGATCCGAGTCCAATAATTCGGGAAAACTCGATTGGAGTAGTTACTGAAAGCTTGCCGGTCACAACGCATCGAGAATCGGCTTCGTCGGAATCCGATGAATTTTTACGGATTTTCCTAGGGGTACCACTAGGGAAAATAACCAAAATCGAGAAATCGTAAAAAGTGGTGAAATTTTGGATCCGAGTCCAATAATTCCGGAAAACTCGATTGGAGTAGCTACTGAAAACATGCCGGTCACAACGCATCGAGAATCGGCTTCGTCGGAATCCGATGAATTTTTACGGATTTTTCTAGGGGTACCACTAGGGAAAATAACCAAAATCGAGAAATCGTAAAAAGTGGTGAAATTTTGGATTCGAGTCCAATAATTCGGGAAAACTCGATTGGAGTAGCTACTGGAAGCTTGACGGTCACAACGCATCGAGAATCGGCTTCATCGGAATCCGACGAATTTTTACGGATTTCCCTAGGGGTACCACTAGGGAAAATCACCAAAATCGAGAAATCGTAAAAAGTGGAGAAATTTTGGAACCGAGTCCAATAATTCCAGAAAACTCGATTGGAGTAGCTACTGGAAGCTTGCCGGTCACAACGCATCGAGAATCGGCTTCGTCGGAATCCGATGAATTTTTACGGAATTCCCTAGGGGTACCACTAGGGGAAATCACCAAAATCGAGAAATCGTAAAAAGTGGTGAAATTTTGGATCTGAGTCCAATAATTCGGGAAAACTCGATTGGAGTAGCTACTGAAAGGTTGCTGGTCACAACGCATCGAGAATCGGCTTCGTCGGAATCCGACGAATTTTTATGGATTTTCCTAGGGGTACCACTAGGGAAAATAACCAAAATCGAGAAATCGTAATAAGTGGTGAAATTTTTGATCCGAGTCCAATAATTCCGGAAAACTCGATTGGAGTAGCAACTGGAAGCTTTCCGGTCACAATGCATCGAGAATCGGCTTCGTCGAAATCCGATGAATTTTTACGGATTTCCCTAGGCCACTAGGGAAAATCACCAAAATCGAGAAATCGTAAAAAGTGGTGAAATTTTGGATCCGAGTCCAATAATTCGGGAAAACTCGATTGGAGTAGCTACTGGAAACTTGCCGGTCACAACGCATCGAGAATCGGCTACGTCGAAATCCGACGAATTTTTACGGATTTCCCTAGGGGTACCACTAGGAAAAATCACCAAAATCGAGAAATCGTAGAAAGTGGTGAAATTTTGGATCCGAGTCCAATAATTCGGGAAAACTCGAATGGAGTAGCTACAGGAAGCTTGCCGGTCACAACGTATCGAGAATCGGCTTCTTCGGAATCCGACGAATTTTTACGGATTTCCCTAGGGGTACCACTAGGAAAAATCACAAAAAACGTAAAAAGTGGTGAAATTTTGGATCCGAGTCCAATAATTCGGGAAAACTCGATTGGAGTAGCTACTGGAAGCTTGCCGATCACAACGCATCGAGAATCGGCTTCGTCGAAATCCGACAAATTTTTACGGAATTCCCTCTAGGGAAAATCACCAAAATCGAGAAATCGTAAAAAGTGGTGAAATTTTGGATCCGAGTCCAATAATTCGGGAAAACTCGATTGGAGTAGTTACTGAAAGCTTGCCGGTCACAACGCATCGAGAATCGGCTTCGTCGGAATCCGACGAATTTTTACGGATTTTCCTAGGGGTACCACTAGGGAAAATAACTAAAATCGAGAAATCGTAAAAAGTGGTGAAATTTTGGATCCGAGTCCAATAATTCCGGAAAACTCGATTGGAGTAGCTACTGAAAACATGCCGGTCACAACGCATCGAGAATCGGCTTCGTCGGAATCCGATGAATTTTTACGGATTTTTCTAGGGGTACCACTAGGGAAAATAACCAAAATCGAGAAATCGTAAAAAGTGGTGAAATTTTGGATCCGAGTCCAATAATTCGGGAAAACTCGATTGGAGTAGCTACTGGAAGCTTGACGGTCACAATGCATCGAGAATCGGCTTCATCGGAATCCGACGAATTTTTACGGATTTCCCTAGGGGTACCACTAGGAAAAATCACCAAAATCGAGAAATCGTAAAAAGTCGTGAAATTTTGGAACCGAGTCCAATAATTCCAGAAAACTCGATTGGAGTAGCTACTGGAAGCTTGCCGGTCACAACGCATCGAGAATCGGCTTCGTCGGAATCCGACGAATTTTTACGGAATTCCCTAGGGGTACCACTAGGGGAAATCACCAAAATCGAGAATTCGTAAAAAGTGGTGAAATTTTGGATCCGAGTCCAATAATTCGGGAAAACTCGATTGGAGTAGCTACTGAAAGGTTGCTGGTCACAACGCATCGAGAATCGGCTTCGTCGGAATCCGACGAATTTTTATGGATTTTCCTAGGGGTACCACTAGGGAAAATAACCAAAATCGAGAAATCGTAATAAGTGGTGAAATTTTTGATCCGAGTCCAATAATTCCGGAAAACTCGATTGGAGTAGCTACTGGAAGCTTTCCGGTCACAATGCATCGAGAATCGGCTTCGTCGAAATCCGATGAATTTTTACGGATTTCCCTAGGCCACTAGGGAAAATCACCAAAATCGAGAAATCGTAAAAAGTGGTGAAATTTTGGATCCGAGTCCAATAATTCGGGAAAACTCGATTGGAGTAGCTACTGGAAGCTTGACGGTCACAACGCATCGAGAATCGGCTTCATCGGAATCCGACGAATTTTTACGGATTTCCCTAGGGGTACCACTAGGGAAAATCACCAAAATCGAGAAATCGTAAAAAGTGATAAAATTTTGGAACCGAGTCCAATAATTCCAGAAAACTCTATTGGAGTAGCTACTGGAAGCTTGCCGGTCACAACGCATCGAGAATCGGCTTCGTCGGAAACCGACGAATTTTTACGGAATTCCCTAGGGGTACCACTAGGGAAAATAACCAAAATCGAGAAATCGTAAAAAGTGGTGAAATTTTTGATCCGAGTCCAATAATTCCGGAAAACTCGATTGGAGTAGCTACTGGAATCTTGCCGGTCACAACGCATCGAGAATCGGCTTCGTCGAAATCCGACGAATTTTTACGGATTTCCCTATGGGTACCACTAGGGAAAATCAACAAAATCGAGAAATCGAAAAAAGTGGTGAAATTTTGGATCAGAGTCCAATAATTCGGGAAAACTCGATTGGAGTAGCTACTGGAAGCTTGCCGGTCACAACGCATAGAGAATCGGATTCGTCGGAATACGATGAATTTTTACGGATTTCCCTATGGGTACCACTAGGGAAAATCACCAAAATCGAGAAATCGTAAAAAGTGGTGAAATTTTGGATCCGAGTCAAATAATTCGGGAAAACTCGATTGGAGTAGCTACTGGAAGCTTGCCGGTCACAACGCATCGAGAATCGGCTTCGTCGGAATCCGACAAATTTTTACGGAATTCCCTCTAGGAAAAATCACCAAAATCGAGAAATCGTAAAAAATGGTGAAATTTTGGATCCGAGTCCAATAATTCGGGAAAACTCGATTGGAGTAGTTACTGAAAGCTTGCCGGTCACAATGCATCGAGAATCGGCTTCGTCGGAATCCGATGAATTTTTACGGATTTTCCTAGGGGTACCACTAGGGAAAATAACCAAAATCGAGAAATCGTAAAAAGTGGTGAAATTTTGGATCCGAGTCCAATAATTCAGGAAAACTCGATTGGAGTAGCTACTGAAAACATGCCGGTCACAACGCATCGAGAATCGGCTTCGTCGGAATCCGATGAATTTTTACGGATTTTTCTAGGGGTACCACTAGGGAAAATAACCAAAATCGAGAAATCGTAAAAAGTGGTGAAATTTTGGATCCGAGTCCAATAATTCGGGAAAACTCGATTGGAGTAGCTACTGGAAGCTTGACGGTCACAACGCATCGAGAATCGGCTTCATCGGAATCCGACGAATTTTTACGGATTTCCCTAGGGGTACCACTAGGGAAAATCACCAAAATCGAGAAATCGTAAAAAGTGGAGAAATTTTGGAACCGAGTCCAATAATTCCAGAAAACTCGATTGGAGTAGCTACTGGAAGCTTGCCGGTCACAACGCATCGAGAATCGGCTTCGTCGGAATCCGACGAATTTTTACGGAATTCCCTAGGGGTACCACTAGGGGAAATCACCAAAATCGAGAAATCGTAAAAAGTGGTGAAATTTTGGATCCGAGTCCAATAATTCGGGAAAACTCGATTGGAGTAGCTACTGAAAGGTTGCTGGTCACAACGCATCGAGAATCGGCTTCGTCGGAATCCGACGAATTTTTATGGATTTTCCTAGGGGTACCACTAGGGAAAATAACCAAAATCGAGAAATCGTAATAAGTGGTGAAATTTTTGATCCGAGTCCAATAATTCCGGAAAACTCGATTGGAGTAGCTACTGGAAGCTTTCCGATCACAATGCATCGAGAATCGGCTTCGTCGAAATCCGATGAATTTTTACGGATTTCCCTAGGCCACTAGGGAAAATCACCAAAATCGAGAAATCGTAAAAAGTGGTGAAATTTTGGATCCGAGTCCAATAATTCGGGAAAACTCGATTGGAGTAGCTACTGGAAACTTGCCGGTCACAACGCATCGAGAATCGGCTACGTCGGAATCCGACGAATTTTTACGGATTTCCCTAGGGGTACCACTAGGAAAAATCACCAAAATCGAGAAATCGTAAAAAGTGGTGAAATTTTGGATCCGAGTCCAATAATTCGGGAAAACTCGAATGGAGTAGCTACAGGAAGCTTGCCGGTCACAACGCATCGAGAATCGGCTTCTTCGGAATCCGACGAATTTTTACGGATTTCCCTAGGGGGTACCACTAGGAAAAATCACAAAAATCGTAAAAAGTGGTGAAATTTTGGATCCGAGTCCAATAATTCGGGAAAACTCGATTGGAGTAGCTACTGGAAGCTTGCCGATCACAACGCATCGAGAATCGGCTTCGTCGAAATCCGATAAATTTTTACGG
This sequence comes from Excoecaria cochinchinensis, assembly GCA_947683425.1. NCBI lineage: Eukaryota > Viridiplantae > Streptophyta > Magnoliopsida > Malpighiales > Euphorbiaceae > Excoecaria > Excoecaria cochinchinensis. The sequence goes on along the minus strand of CANTUQ010000206.1, from coordinate 250,701 downwards.
AATTCCCTCTAGGGAAAATCACCAAAATCGAGAAATCGTAAAAAGTGGTGAAATTTTGGATCCGAGTCCAATAATTCGGGAAAACTCGATTGGAGTAGTTACTGAAAGCTTGCCGGTCACAACGCATCGAGAATCGGCTTCGTCGGAATCCGACGAATTTTTACGGATTTTCCTAGGGGTACCACTAGGGAAAATAACTAAAATCGAGAAATCGTAAAAAGTGGTGAAATTTTGGATCCGAGTCCAATAATTCCGGAAAACTCGATTGGAGTAACTACTGAAAACATGCCGGTCACAACGCATCGAGAATCGGCTTCGTCGGAATCCGATGAATTTTTACGGATTTTTCTAGGGGTACCACTAGGGAAAATAACCAAAATCGAGAAATCGTAAAAAGTGGTGAAATTTTGGATCCGAGTCCAATAATTCGGGAAAACTGGATTGGAGTAGCTACTGGAAGCTTGACGGTCACAACGCATCGAGAATCGGCTTCATCGGAATCCGACGAATTTTTACGGATTTCCCTAGGGGTACCACTAGGGGAAATCACCAAAATCGAGAAATCGTAAAAAGTGGTGAAATTTTGGATCCGAGTCCAATAATTCGGGAAAACTCAATTGGAGTAGCTACTGAAAGGTTGCTGGTCACAACGCATCGAGAATCGGCTTTGTCGGAATCCGACGAATTTTTATGGATTTTCCTAGGGGTACCACTAGGGAAAATAACCAAAATCGAGAAATCGTAATAAGTGGTGAAATTTTTGATCCGAGTCCAATAATTCCGGAAAACTCGATTGGAGTAGCTACTGGAAGCTTTCCGGTCACAATGCATCGAGAATCGGCTTCGTCGAAATCCGATGAATTTTTACGGATTTCCCTAGGCCACTAGGGAAAATCACCAAAATCGAGAAATCGTAAAAAGTGGTGAAATTTTGGATTCGAGTCCAATAATTCGGGAAAACTCGATTGGAGTAGCTACTGGAAACTTGCCGGTCACAACGCATCGAGAATCGGCTACGTCGGAATCCGACGAATTTTTACGGATTTCCCTAGGGGTACCACTAGGAAAAATCACCAAAATCGAGAAATCGTAAAAAGTGGTGAAATTTTGGATCCGAGTCCAATAATTCGGGAAAACTCGAATGGAGTAGCTACAGGAAGCTTGCCGGTCACAACGCATCGAGAATCGGCTTCTTCGGAATCCGACGAATTTTTACGGATTTCCCTAGGGGTACCACTAGGAAAAATTACAAAAATCGTAAAAAGTGGTGAAATTTTGGATCCGAGTCCAATAATTCGGGAAAACTCGATTGGAGTAGCTACTGGAAGCTTGCCGGTCACAACGCATCGAGAATCGGCTTCGTCGAAATCCGACGAATTTTTACGGATTTCCCTAGGGGTACAACTAGGGAAAATCACCAAAATCGAGAAATCGTAAAAAGTGGTGAAATTTTGGATCCGAGTCCAATAATTCGGGAAAACTCGAATGTAGTAGCTACTGGAAGCTTGCCGGTCACAACGCATCGAGAATCGGCTTCTTCGGAATCCGACGAATTTTTACGGATTTCCCTAGGGGTACCACTAGGAAAAATCACAAAAATCGTAAAAAGTGGTGAAATTTTGGATCCGAGTCCAATAATTTGGGAAAACTCGATTGGAGTAGCTACTGGAAGCTTGCCGGTCACAACGCATCGAGAATCGGCTTCTTCGGAATCCGACGAATTTTTACGGATTTCCCTAGGGGTACCACTAGAAAAAATCACAAAAATCGTAAAAAGTGGTGAAATTTTGGATCCGAGTCCAATAAATAGGGAAAACTCGATTGGAGTAGCTACTAGAAGCTTGCCGGTCACAACGCATCGAGAATCGGCTTCGTCGGAATCCGACGAATTTTTACGGATTTCCCTAGGGGTACCACTAGGAAAAATCACCAAAATCGAGAAATCGTAAAAAGTGGTAAAATTTTGGAACCGAGTCCAATAATTCCGAAAAACTCGATTGGAGTAGCTACTGGAAGCTTGCCGGTCACAACGCATCGAGAATCGGCTTCGTCGAAATCCGACGAATTTTTACGGATTTTCCTAGGGGTACCACTAGGGAAAATCAACAAAATCGAGAAATCGAAAAAAGTGGTGAAATTTTGGATCCGAGTCCAATAATTCGGGAAAACTCGATTGGAGTAGCTACTGGAAGCTTGCCGATCACAACGCATAGAGAATCGGATTCGTCGGAATACGATGAATTTTTACGGTTTTTCCTATGGGTACCACTAGGGAAAATCACCAAAATCGAGAAATCATAGAAAGTGGTAAAATTTTGGATTCGAGTCAAATAATTCGGGAAAACTCGATTGGAGTAGCTACTGGAAGCTTGCCGGTCACAACGCATCGAGAATCGGCTTCGTCGGAATCCGACGAATTTTTACGGATTTTCCTAGGGGTACCACTAGGGAAAATAACCAAAATCGAGAAATCGTAAAAAGTGGTGAAATTTTGGATCCGAGTCCAATAATTCCGGAAAACTCGATTGGAGTAGCTACTGAAAGCTTGATGGTCACAGCGCATTGAGAATCGGCTTCGTCGGAATCCGACGAATTTTTACGGATTTTCCTAGGGGTACCACTAGGGAAAATAACCAAAATCGAGAAATCGTAAAAAGTGGTGAAATTTTGGATCCGAGTCCAATAATTCGAGAAAACTCGATTGGAGTAGCTACTGGAAGCTTGACGGTCACAACGCATCGAGAATCGGCTTCATCGGAATCCGACGAATTTTTACGGATTTCCCTAGGGGTACCACTAGGGAAAATCATCAAAATCGAGAAATCGTAAAAAGTGGTGAAATTTTGGAACCGAGTCCAATAATTCCGGAAAACTCAATTGGAGTAGCTACTGGAAGCTTGCTGGTCACAACGCATCGAGAATCGGCTTCGTCGAAATTCGACGAATTTTTACGGAATTCCCTAGGGGTACCACTAGGGGAAATCACCAAAATCGAGAAATCGTAAAAAGTGGTGAAATTTTGGATCTGAGTACAATAATTCGGGAAAACTCGATTGGAGTAGCTACTGAAAGCTTGCCAGTCACAACGCATCGAGAATCGGCTTCGTCGGAATCCGACGAATTTTTACGGATTTTCCTAGGGGTACCACTAGGGAAAATAACCAAAATCGAGAAATCGTAAAAAGTGGTGAAATTTTTGATCCGAGTCCAATAATTCCGGAAAACTCGATTGGAGTAGCTACTGGAAGCTTTCCGGTCACAACGCATCGAGAATCGGCTTCGTCGAAATCCGACGAATTTTTACGGATTTTCCTAGGGGTACCACTAGGGAAAATAACCAAAATCGAGAAATCGTAAAAAGTGGTGAAATTTTGGATCCGAGTCCAATAATTCCGGAAAACTCGATTGCAGTAGCTACTGAAAGCTTGATGGTCACAGCGCATCGAGAATTGGCTTCTTCGGAATCCGACGAATTTTTACGGATTTCCCTAGGGGTACCACTAGGAAAAATCACAACAATCGTAAAAAGTGGTGAAATTTTGGATCCGAGTCCAATAATTCGGGCAAACTCGATTGGAGTAGCTACTGGAAGCTTGTCGGTCACAATGCATCGAGAATCGGCTTCGTCAGAATCCGACGAATTTTTACGGATTTCCCTAGGGGTACCACTAGGGAAATTCACCAAAATCGAGAAATCGTAAAAACTGGTGAAATTTTGGATCCGAGTCCAATAATTCTAGAAAACTCGATTGGACTAGCTACTGGAAGCTTGTCGGTCACAACGCATCGAGAATCGGCTTCGTCGCAATCTGACGAATATTTACGGATTTCCCTAGGGTTACCACTAGGGAAAATAACCAAAATCGAGAAATCGTAAAAAGTGGTGAAATTTTGGATCCGAGTCCAATAATTCGGGAAAACTCGATTGGAGTAGCTACTGGAAGCTTGACGGTCACAACGCATCGAGAATCGGCTTCATCGGAATCCGACGAATTTTTACGGATTTTCCTAGGGGTACCACTAGGGAAAATCACCAAAATCGAGAAATCGTAAAAAGTGGTGAAATTTTGGAACCGAGTCCAATAATTTCGGAAACTCGATTGGAGTAGCTACTGTAAGCTTGCTGGTCATAACGCATCGAGAATCGGCTTCGTCGAAATTCGACGAATTTTTACGGAATTCCCTAGGGGTACCACTAGGGGAAATCACCAAAATCGAGAAATCGTAAAAAGTGGTGAAATTTTGGATCCGAGTACAATAATTCGGGAAAACTCGATTGGAGTAGCTACTGAAAGCTTGCCAGACACAACGCATCGAGAATCGGCTTCGTCGAAATCCGACGAATTTTTACGGATTTTCCTAGGGGTACCACTAGGGAAAATAACCAAAATCGAGAAATCGTAAAAAGTGGTGAAATTTTTGATCCGAGTCCAATAATTCCGGAAAACTCGATTGGAGTAGCTACTGGAAGCTTTTCGGTCACAACGCATCGAGAATCGGCTTCATCGGAATCCGACGAATTTTTACGGATTTTCCTAGGGGTACCACTAGGGAAAATCACCAAAATCGAGAAATCGTAAAAAGTGGTGAAATTTTGGATCCGAATCCAATAATTCGGGAAAACTCGATTGGAGTAGCTACTGGAATCTCGCCGGTCACAACGCATCGAGAATCGGCTACGTCGGAATCCGACGAATTTTTACGGATTTTCCTAGGGGTACCATTAGGAAAAATCACCAAAATCGAGAAATTGTAAAAAGTGGTAAAATTTTGGATCCGAGTCCAATAATTCGGGAAAACTCGAATGGAGTAGCTAAAGGAAGCTTGCCGGTCACAACGCATCGAGAATCGGCTTCTTCGGAATCCGACGAATTTTTACGGATTTCCCTAGGGGTACCACTAGGAAAAATCACAAAAATCGTAAAAAGTGGTGAAATTTTAGATCCGAGTCCAATAATTCGGGAAAACTCGATTGGAGTAGCTACTGGAAGCTTGCCGGTCACAACGCATCGAGAATCGGCTTCGTCGGAATCCGACTAATTTTTACGGATTTCCCTAGGGGTACCACTAGGGAAATTCACCAAAATCGAGAAATCGTAAAAATTGGTGAAATTTTGGATCCGAGTCCAATAATTCCAGAAAACTCGATTGGAGTAGCTACTGGAAGCTTGTTGGTCACAACGCATCGAGAATCGGCTTCGTCGAAATCCGATGAATTTTTACGGATTTTCCTAGGGGTACCACTAGGAAAAATCACCAAAATCGTAAAAAGTAGTGAAATTTTGGATCCGAGTCCAATAATTCGGGAAAACTCGATTGGAGTAGCTACTGGAAGCTTGCCGGTCACAACGAATCGAGAATCGAATTTCCCTAGGTGTACCTCTAGGGAAAATCACCAAAATCGAGAAATCGTAAAAAGTGGTGAAATTTTTGATCCGAGTCTAATAATTCGGGAAAGCTCGATTGGAGTAGCTACTGGAAGCTTGCCGGTCACAACGTATCGAGAATCGGCTTCTTCGGAATCCGATAAATTTTTACGGATTTCCCTAGGTGTACCACTAGGAAAAATCACCAAAATCGTAAAAAGTGGTGAAATTTTAGATCAGAGTCCAATAATTCGGGAAAATTCGATTGGAATAGCTACTGGAAGCTTACCGGTCACAACGCATCGAGAATCGGCTTCGTCGAAATCCGACGAATTTTTACGGATTTCCCTAGGGTTATCAGAAGGGAAAATCACCAAAATCGTAAAACGTTGTGAAATTTTGGATCCGAGTCCATTAATTCCAGAAAACTCGATTGGAGTAGCTACTGGAAGCTTGCCGGTCACAACGCATCGAGAATCGGCTTCGTCGAAATCCGACGAATTTTTACGGATTTCCCTAGGGGTACCACTAGGGAAAATCACCAAAATCGAGAAATCGTAAAAAGTGGTGAAATTTTTGATCCAAGTCCAATAATTCGGGAAAACTCGATTGGAGTAGCTACTGGAAGCTTGCCGGTCACAACGCATCGAGAATTGGCTTCTTCGGAATCCGACGAATTTCCCTAGGGGTACCACTAGGTAAAATCACAAAAATCGTAAAAAGTGGTGAAATTTTGGATACGAGTCCAATAATTCGGGAAAACTCGATTGGAGTAGCTACGGGAAGCTTGCCGGTCACAACGCATCGAGAATCGGATTTCCCTAGGTGTACCTCTAGGGAAAATCACCAAAATCGAGAAATCGTAAAAAGTGGTGAAATTTTTTATCCGAGTCTAATAATTCGGGAAAACTCGATTGGAGTAGCTACTGGAAGCTTTCCGGTCACAACGCATCGAGAATAGGCTTCTTCGGAATCCGATGAATTTTTACGGATTTTCCTAGGGGTACCACTAGGGAAAATCACCAAAATCGTAAAAAGTGGTGAAATTTTAGATCCGAGTCCAATAATTCGGGAAAACTCGATTGGAGTAGCTACTGGAAGCTTACCGGTCACAACGCATCGAGAATCGGCTTCGTCGAAATCCGACGAATTTTTACGGATTTCCCTAGGTTTATCAGTAGGGAAAATCACCAAAATCGTAAAAAGTGGTGAAATTTTGGATCCGAGTCCAATAATTCGGAAAAACTCGATTGGAGTAGCTACTAGAAGCTTGCCGGTCATAACGCATCGAGAATCGGCTTCGTCGGAATTCTACGAATTTTTACGGATTTCCCTAGGGGTACCACTAGGGAAAATCACCAAAATCGTAAAAAGTGGTGAAATTTTGGATCCGAGTCCAATAATTCCAGAAAACTCGATTGGAGTAGCTACTGGAAGCTTGCCGGTCACAACGCATCGAGAATCGGCTTCGTCGAAATCCGACGAATTTTTACGGATTTCCCTAGGGGTACCACTAGGGAAAATCACCAAAATCGTGAAATCGTAAAAAGTGGTGAAATTTTTGATCCAAGTCCAATAATTTGGGAAAACTCGATCGGAGTAGCTACTGGAAGCTTGCCGGTCACAACGCGTCGAGAATCGGCTTCTTCAGAATCCGACGAATTTCCTTAGGGGTACCACTAGGGAAAATCACAAAAATTGTAAAAAGTGGTGAAATTTTGGATCCGAGTCCAATAATTCGGGAAAACTCGATTGGAGTAGCTACTGGAAGCTTGCCGGTCACAACGCATCGAGAATCGGATTTCCCTAGGTGTACCTCTAGAGAAAATCACCAAAATCGAGAAATCGTAAAAAGTGGTGAAATTTTTGATCCGAGTCTAATAATTCGGGAAAACTCGATTGGAGTAGCTACTGGAAGCTTTCCGGTCACAACGCATCGAGAATAGGCTTCTTCGGAATCCGATGAATTTTTACGGATTTTCCTAGGGGTACCACTAGGGAAAATCACCAAAATCGTAAAAAGTGGTGAAATTTTAGATCCGAGTCCAATAATTCGGGAAAACTCGATTGGAGTAGCTACTGGAAGCTTACCGTTCACAACGCATCGAGAATCGGCTTCGTCGAAATCCGACGAATTTTTACGGATTTCCCTAGGGTTATCAGTAGGGAAAATCACCAAAATCGTAAAAAGTGGTGAAATTTTGGATCCGAGTCCAATAATTCGGAAAAAATCGATTGGAGTAGCTACTAGAAGCTTGCCGGTCACAACGCATTGAGAATCGGCTTCGTCGGAATTCTACGAATTTTTACGGATTTCCCTAGGGGTACCACTAGGAAAAATCACCAAAATCGTAAAAAGTGGTGAAATTTTGGATCCGAGTCCAATAATTCGGGAAAACTCGATTGGAGTAGCTACTGAAAGCTTGCCGGTCATAATGCATCGAGAATCGGTTTCGTCGGAATTCGACGAATTTTTACGGATTTCCTTAGGGGTACCACTACGGAAAATCACCAAAATCGAGAAATCGTAAAAAGTGGTGAAATTTTGGATCCGAGTCCAATAATTCCGGAAAACTCGATAGGAGTAGCTACTGGAAGCTTTCCGGTCACAACTCATCGAGAATCGGCTTTGTCAAAATCCGACGAATTTTTACGGATTTCCCTAGGGGTACCACTAGGAAAAATCACCAAAATCGAGAAATCGTAAAAAGTGGTGAAATTTTTGATCTGAGTCCAATAATTCGGGAAAACTCGAATGGAGTAGCTATTGGAAGCTTGCCGGTCATAACGCATCGAGAATCGGCTTCGTCGGAATACGACGAATTTTTACGGATTTCCCTAAGGGTACCACTAGGGAAAATCACCAAAATCGAGAAATCGTAAAAGGTGGTGAAATTTTGGATCTGAGTCTAATAATTCGGGAAAACTCGATTGGAGTAGCTACTGGAACCTTGCCGGTAACAACACATCGAGAATCGGCTTCGTCGGAATCCGACGAATTTTTACGGATTTCCTAGGGGTACCACTAGGGAAAATCACAAAAATCGTAAAAAGTGGTGAAATTTTTGATCCGAGTCCAATAATTCGGGAAAACTCGATTGGAGTAGCTACTGGAAGCTTGCCGGTCACAACGCATCGAGAATCGGCTACATCGGAATTAGACGAATTTTTACGGATTTCCCTAGGGGTACCACTAGGAAAAATCACCAAAATCGTAAAAAGTGGTGAAATTTTGGATCCGAGTCCAATAATTCGGGAAAACTCGATTGGAGTAGCTACTGGAAGCTTGCCGGTCACAACGCATCGAGAATCGGATTTCCCTAGGTGTACCTCTAGGGAAAATCACCAAAATCGAGAAATCGTAAAAAGTGGTGAAATTTTTGATCCGAGTCTAATAATTCGGGAAAACTCGATTGGAGTAGCTACTGGAACCAAAATCGTAAAAAGTGGTGAAATTTTAGATCCGAGTCCAATAATTCGGGAAAACTCGATTGGAGTAGCTACTGGAAGCTTACCGGTCACAACGCATCGAGAATCGGCTTCGTCGAAATCCGACGAATTTTTACGGATTTCCCTAGGGTTATCAGTAGGGAAAATCTCCAAAATCGTAAAAAGTGGTGAAATTTTGGATCCGAGTCCAATAATTCCGGAAAACTCGATTGGAGTAGCTACTGGAAGCTTGCCGGTCACAACGCATCGAGAATTGGCTTCGTCGAAATCCGACGAATTTTTACGGATTTTCCTAGGGGTACCACTAGGGAAAATCACCAAAATCGAGAAATCGTAAAAAGTGGTGAAATTTTGGATCCGAGTCCAATAATTTGGGAAAACTCGATTGGAGTAGCTACTGGAAGCTTTCCGGTCACAACGCATCGAGAATCGGCTTCTTCGAAATCCGAAGAATTTTTACGGATTTCCCAAGGGGTACCACTAGGGAAAATCACCAAAATCGAGAAATCGTAAAAAGTGGTGAAATTTTTGATCCGAGTCAAATAATTCGGGAAAACTCGAATGGAGTAACTACTAGAAGCTTGCCGTTCATAACGCATCGAGAATCGGCTTCGTCGGAATACGATGAATTTTTACGGATTTTCCTAGGGGTACCACTAGGGAAAATCACCAAAATCGAGAAATCGTAAAAGGTGGTGAAATTTTGGATCCGAGTCTAATAATTCGGGAAAACTCGATTGGAGTAGCTACTGGAACCTTGCCGGTCACAACGCATCGAGAATCGGCTTCGTCGGAATCCGACGAATTTTTACGGTTTTCCCTAGGAGTACCACTAGGGAAAATCACAAAAATCGTAAAAAGTGGTGAAATTTTTGATCCGAGTCCAATAATTCGGGAAAAATCGATTGGAGTAGCTACTGGAAGCTTGCCGGTCACAACGCATCGAGAATCGGCTTCATCGGAATCCGACCAATTTTTACGGATTTTCCTAGGGGTACCACTAGGAAAAATCACCAAAATCGTAAAAAGTGGTGAAATTTTGGATCCGAGTCCAATAATTCGGGAAAACTCGATTGGAGTAGCTATTGGAAGCTTGCCGGTCACAACGCATCGAGAATCGGATTTCCCTAGGTGTACCTCTAGGGAAAATCACCAAAATCGAGAAATCGTAAAAAGTGGTGAAATTTTTGATCCGAGTCTAATAATTCGGGAAAACTCGATTGGAGTAGCTACTGGAAGCTTGCCGGTCACAACGCATCTAGAATCGGCTTCTTCGGAATCCGATGAATTTTTACGGATTTCCCTAGGGGTACCATTAGGGAAATTCACCAAAATCGTAAAAAGTGGTGAAATTTTAGATCCGAGTCCAATAATTCGGGAAAACTCGATTGGAGTAGCTACTGGAAGCTTACCAGTCACAATGCATCGAGAATCGGCTTCTTCGAAATCCGACGAATTTTTACGGATTTCCCTAGGGTTATCAGTAGGGAAAATCTCCAAAATCGTAAAAAGTGGTGAAATTTTTGATCCGAGTCCAATAATTCCGGAAAACTCGATTGGAGAGCTACTGGAAGCTTGCCGGTCACAACGCATCGAGAATCGGCTTCGTCGAAATCCGACGAATTTTTACGGATTTCCCTAGGGTACCACTAGGGAAAATCACCAAAATCGAGAAATCGTAAAAAGTGGTGAAATTTTGGATCCGAGTCCAATAATTTTGGAAAACTCAATTGGAGTAGCTACTGGAAGCTTGCCGGTCACAACGCATCGAGAATCGGCTTCTTCGAAATCCGACGAATTCTTACGGATTTCCCTAGGGGTACCACTAGGAAAAATCACCAAAATCGAGAAATCGTAAAGAGCGGTGAAATTTTTGATCCGAGTCCAATAATTCGGGAAAACTCGAATGGAGTAGCTACTGGAAGCTTGCCGGTCATAACGCATCGAGAATCGGCTTCGTCGGAATATGACGAATTTTTACGGATTTTCCTAGGGGTACCACTAGAGAAAATCACCAAAATCGAGAAATCGTAAAAGGTGGTGAAATTTTGGATCCGAGTCTAATGATTCGGGAAAACTCGATTGGAGTAGCTACTTGAACCTTGCCGGTCACAACGCATCGAGAATCGGCTTCGTCGGAATCCGACGAATTTTTACGGTTTTCCCTAGGGGTACCGCTAGGGAAAATCACAAAAATCATAAAAAGTGGTGAAATTTTTGATCCGAGTCCAATAATTCGGGAAAACTCGATTGGAGTAGCAACTGGAAGCTTGCCGGTCACAACGCATCGAGAATCAGCTTCATTGGAATCCGACCAATTTTTACGGATTTCCCTTGGATCCGAGTCCAATAATTTGGGAAAACTCGATTAGAGTAGCTACTGGAAGCTTGCCGATCACAATGCATCGAGAATCGGATTTCCCTAGGTGTACCTCTAGGGAAAATCACCAAAGTCGAGAAATCGTAAAAAGTGGTGAAATTTTCGATCCGAGTCTAATAATTCGGGAAAACTCGATTGGAGTAGCTACTTGAAGATTGCCGGTCACAACGCATCGAGAATCGGCTTCTTCGGAATTCGATGAATTTTTACGGATTTTCCTAGGGGTACCCCTAGGGAAAATCACCAAAATCGTAAAAAGCGGTGAAATTTTAGATCCGAGTCCAATAATTCGAGAAAACTCGATTGGATTAGCTACTGAAAGCTTACCGGTCACAACGCATCGAGAATCGGCTTCGTCGAAATCCGACGAATTTTTACGGATTTCCCTAGGGTTATTAGTAGGGAAAATCACCAAAATCGTAAAAAGTGGTGAAATTTTGGATCCGAGTCCAATAATTCCGGAAAACTCGATTGGAGTAGCTACTGGAAGCTTGCCGGTCACAACGCATCGAGAATCGGCTTCGTCGAAATCCGACGAATTTTTACGGATTTCCCTAGGAGTACCACTAGGGAAAATCACCAAAATCGAGAAATCGTAAAAGGTGGTGAAATTTTGGATCCGAGTCTAATAATTCGGGAAAACTCGATCGGAGTAGCTACAGGAACCTTGCCGGTCACAACGCATCGAGAATCGGCTTCGTCGGAATGCGACGAATTTTTACGGATTTCCCTAGGGGTACCACTAGGAAAAATCACCAAAATCGTAAAAAGTGGTGAAATTTTGGATCCGAGTCCAATAATTCGGGAAAACTCGATTGGAGTAGCTACTGGAAGCTTGCCGGTCACAACGCATCGAGAATCGGATTTCCCTAGGTGTACCTCTAGGGAAAATCACCAAAATCGAGAAATCGTAAAAAGTGGTGAAATTTTTGATCCGAGTCTAATAATTCGGGAAAACTCGATTGGAGTAGCTACTGGAACCAAAATCGTAAAAAGTGGTGAAATTTTAGATCCGAGTCCAATAATTCGGGAAAACTCGATTGGAGTAGCTACTGGAAGCTTACCGGTCACAACGCATCGAGAATCGGCTTCGTCGAAATCCGACGAATTTTTACGGATTTCCCTAGGGTTATCAGTAGGGAAAATCTCCAAAATCGTAAAAAGTGGTGAAATTTTGGATCCGAGTCCAATAATTCCGGAAAACTCGATTGGAGTAGCTACTGGAAGCTTGCCGGTCACAACGCATCGAGAATTGGCTTCGTCGAAATCCGACGAATTTTTACGGATTTTCCTAGGGGTACCACTAGGGAAAATCACCAAAATCGAGAAATCGTAAAAAGTGGTGAAATTTTGGATCCGAGTCCAATAATTTGGGAAAACTCGATTGGAGTAGCTACTGGAAGCTTTCCGGTCACAACGCATCGAGAATCGGCTTCTTCGAAATCCGAAGAATTTTTACGGATTTCCCAAGGGGTACCACTAGGGAAAATCACCAAAATCGAGAAATCGTAAAAAGTGGTGAAATTTTTGATCCGAGTCAAATAATTCGGGAAAACTCGAATGGAGTAACTACTAGAAGCTTGCCGTTCATAACGCATCGAGAATCGGCTTCGTCGGAATACGATGAATTTTTACGGATTTTCCTAGGGGTACCACTAGGGAAAATCACCAAAATCGAGAAATCGTAAAAGGTGGTGAAATTTTGGATCCGAGTCTAATAATTCGGGAAAACTCGATTGGAGTAGCTACTGGAACCTTGCCGGTCACAACGCATCGAGAATCGGCTTCGTCGGAATCCGACGAATTTTTACGGTTTTCCCTAGGAGTACCACTAGGGAAAATCACAAAAATCGTAAAAAGTGGTGAAATTTTTGATCCGAGTCCAATAATTCGGGAAAAATCGATTGGAGTAGCTACTGGAAGCTTGCCGGTCACAACGCATCGAGAATCGGCTTCATCGGAATCCGACCAATTTTTACGGATTTTCCTAGGGGTACCACTAGGAAAAATCACCAAAATCGTAAAAAGTGGTGAAATTTTGGATCCGAGTCCAATAATTCGGGAAAACTCGATTGGAGTAGCTACTGGAAGCTTGCCGGTCACAACGCATCGAGAATCGGATTTCCCTAGGTGTACCTCTAAGGAAAATCACCAAAATCGAGAAATCCTAAAAAGTGGTGAAATTTTTGATCCGAGTCTAATAATTCGGGAAAACTCGATTGGAGTAGCTACTGGAAGCTTGCCGGTCACAACGCATCTAGAATCGGCTTCTTCGGAATCCGATGAATTTTTACGGATTTCCCTAGGGGTACCATTAGGGAAATTCACCAAAATCGTAAAAAGTGGTGAAATTTTAGATCCGAGTCCAATAATTCGGGAAAACTCGATTGGAGTAGCTACTGGAAGCTTACCAGTCACAATGCATCGAGAATCGGCTTCTTCGAAATCCGACGAATTTTTACGGATTTCCCTAGGGTTATCAGTAGGGAAAATCTCCAAAATCGTAAAAAGTGGTGAAATTTTTGATCCGAGTCCAATAATTCCGGAAAACTCGATTGGAGAGCTACTGGAAGCTTGCCGGTCACAACGCATCGAGAATCGGCTTCGTCGAAATCCGACGAATTTTTACGGATTTCCCTAGGGTACCACTAGGGAAAATCACCAAAATCGAGAAATCGTAAAAAGTGGTGAAATTTTGGATCCGAGTCCAATAATTTTGGAAAACTCAATTGGAGTAGCTACTGGAAGCTTGCCGGTCACAACGCATCGAGAATCGGCTTCTTCGAAATCCGACGAATTCTTACGGATTTCCCTAGGGGTACCACTAGGAAAAATCACCAAAATCGAGAAATCGTAAAGAGCGGTGAAATTTTTGATCCGAGTCCAATAATTCGGGAAAACTCGAATGGAGTAGCTACTGGAAGCTTGCCGGTCATAACGCATCGAGAATCGGCTTCGTCGGAATATGACGAATTTTTACGGATTTTCCTAGGGGTACCACTAGAGAAAATCACCAAAATCGAGAAATCGTAAAAGGTGGTGAAATTTTGGATCCGAGTCTAATGATTCGGGAAAACTCGATTGGAGTAGCTACTTGAACCTTGCCGGTCACAACGCATCGAGAATCGGCTTCGTCGGAATCCGACGAATTTTACGGTTTTCCCTAGGGGTACCGCTAGGGAAAATCACAAAAATCATAAAAAGTGGTGAAATTTTTGATCCGAGTCCAATAATTCGGGAAAACTCGATTGGAGTAGCAACTGGAAGCTTGCCGGTCACAACGCATCGAGAATCAGCTTCATCGGAATCCGACCAATTTTTACGGATTTCCCTTGGATCCGAGTCCAATAATTTGGGAAAACTCGATTAGAGTAGCTACTGGAAGCTTGCCGATCACAATGCATCGAGAATCGGATTTCCCTAGGTGTACCTCTAGGGAAAATCACCAAAGTCGAGAAATCGTAAAAAGTGGTGAAATTTTCGATCCGAGTCTAATAATTCGGGAAAACTCGATTGGAGTAGCTACTTGAAGATTGCCGGTCACAACGCATCGAGAATCGGCTTCTTCGGAATCCGATGAATTTTTACGGATTTTCCTAGGGGTACCCCTAGGGAAAATCACCAAAATCGTAAAAAGCGGTGAAATTTTAGATCCGAGTCCAATAATTCGAGAAAACTCGATTGGATTAGCTACTGAAAGCTTACCGGTCACAACGCATCGAGAATCGGCTTCGTCGAAATCCGACGAATTTTTACGGATTTCCCTAGGGTTATTAGTAGGGAAAATCACCAAAATCGTAAAAAGTGGTAAAATTTTGGATCCGAGTCCAATAATTCCGGAAAACTCGATTGGAGTAGCTACTGGAAGCTTGCCGGTCACAACGCATCGAGAATCGGCTTCGTCGAAATCCGACGAATTTTTACGGATTTCCCTAGGAGTACCACTAGGGAAAATCACCAAAATCGAGAAATCGTAAAAGGTGGTGAAATTTTGGATCCGAGTCTAATAATTCGGGAAAACTCGATCGGAGTAGCTACTGGAACCTTGCCGGTCACAACGCATCGAGAATCGGCTTCGTCGGAATGCGACGAATTTTTACGGATTTCCCTAGGGGTACAACTAGGGAAAATCACAAAAATCGTAAAAAGTGGTGAAATTTTTGATCCGGGTCCAATAATTCGGGAAAACTCGATTGGAGTAGCTACTGGAAGCTTGCCGGTCACAACGCATCGAGAATCGGCTTCATCGGAATCCGACGAATTTTTACGGATTTCCCTAGGGGTACCACTAGGAAAAATCACCAAAATCGTAAAAAGTGGTGATATTTTTGATCCGAGTCTAATAATTCGGGAAAACTCGATTGGAGTAGCTACTGGAAGCTTGCCGGTCACAATGCATCGAGAATCGGATTTCCCTAGGTGTACCTCTAGGGAAAATCACCAAAATCGAGAAATCGTAAAAAGTGGTGAAATTTTTCATCCGAGTCTAATAATTCGGGAAAACTCAATTGGAGTAGCTACTGGAAGCTTGCCGGTCACAACGCATCGAGAATCGGCTTCTTCGGAATCCGATGAATTTTTACAGATTTTCCTAGGGGTACCACTAGGGAAAATCACAAAAATCGTAAAACGTGGTGAAATTTTAGATCCGAGTCCAATAATTCGGGAAAACTCGATTGGAGTAGCTACTGGAAGCTTACCGGTCACAACGCATCGAGAATCGGTTTCGTCGAAATACGACGAATTTTTACGGATTTCCCTAGGGTTATCAGTAGGGAAAATCACCAAAATCGTAAAAAGTGGTGAAATTTTTGATCCGAGTCCAATAATTCCGAAAAAATCGATTGGAGTAGCTACTGGAAGCTTGCCGGTCACAACGCATCGAGAATCGGCTTCGTCGAAATCCGATGAATTTTTACGAATTTCCCTAGGGGTACCACTAGGGAAAATCACCAAAATCGAGAAATCGTAAAAGGTGGTGAAATTTTGGATCCGAGTCTAATAATTCGGGAAAACTCGATTGGAGTAGCTACTGGAACCTTGCCGGTCACAATGCATCGAGAATCGGCTTCGTCGGAATCCGACGAATTTTTACGGATTTCCCTAGGGGTACCACTAGGAAAAATCACAAAAATCGTAAAAAGTGGTGAAATTTTTGATCCGAGTCCAATAATTCGGGAAAAATCGATTGGAGTAGCTACTGGAAGCTTGCCGGTCACAACGCATCGAGAATCGGCTTCATCGGAATCCGACGAATTTTTACGGATTTCCCTAGGGGTACCACTAGAAAAAATCACCAAAATCGTAAAAAGTGGTGATATTTTGGATCCGAGTCTAATAATTCGGGAAAACTCGATTGGAGTAGCTACTGGAAGCTTGCCGGTCACAACGCATCGAGAATCGGATTTCCCTAGGTGTACCTCTAGGGAAAATCACCAAAATCGAGAAATCGTAAAAAGTGGTGAAATTTTGGATCCGAGTCCAATAATTCGGAAAAACTCGATTGGAGAAGCTACTGGAAGCTTGCCGGTCAAAACGTATCGAGAATCGGCTTCGTCGGAATCCGACGAATTTTTACGGATTTCCCTAGGGGTACCACTAGGAAAAATCACCAAAATCGAGAAATCGTAAAAAGTGGTGAAATTTTGGATTCGAATCCAATAATTCGGGAAAACTCGATTGGAGTAGCTACTGGAAGCTTACCGGTCACAACGCATCGAGAATCGGCTTCGTCGGAATTCGATGAATTTTTACGGATTTCCCTAGGGGTACCAATAGGGAAAATCACCAAAATCGAGAAATCGTAAAAGGTGGTGAAATTTTTGATCCGAGTCCAATAATTTGGGAAAACTCGATTGGAGTAGCTACTGGAAGCTTGCCGGTCACAATGCATCGAGAATCGGCTTCGTCGAAATCCGACGAATTTTTACGTATTTCCCTAGGGGTACCACTAGGGAAAATCACAAAAATCGTAAAAAGTGGTGAAAGTTTGGATCCGAGTCCAATAATTCGAGAAAACTCGATTGGAGTAGCGACTGAAAGCTTGCCGGTCACAACGCATCGAGAATCGGCTCCATCGGAATCCGACGAATTTTTACGGATTTCCTTAGGGGTACCACTAGGGAAAATCACAAAAATCGAGAAATCGTAAAAAGTGGTGAAATTTAGGATCCGAGTCCAATAATTCAGAAAAACTCGATTGGAGTAGCTACTGGAAGCTTGCCGGTCACAACGCATCGAGAATCGGATTCGGCGGAATCCGTCGAATTTTTACAGATTTCCCTAGGGGTACCACTAGGGCAAATCACCAAAATCGTAAAAAGTGGTGAAATTTTGGATCCGAGTCCAATAATTCGGGAAAAATCGATTGGAGTAGCGACTGGAAGCTTGCCGGTCAAAACGCATCGAGAATCGGCTTCGTCAGAATCCGACGAATTTTTACTAATTTCCCTAGGGGTACCACTAGGAAAAATCACCAAAATCGAGAAATCATAAAAAGTGGTAAAATTTTGGATCCGAGTCCAAAAATTCAGAAAAACTCGATTGGAGTAGCTACTGGAAGCTTGCCGGTCACAACGCATTGAGAATCGGCTTAGTCGGAATCCGTCGAATTTTTATGGATTTCCCTAGGGGTACCACTAGGGAAAATCACAAAAATCGTAAAAAGTAGTGAAATGTTGGATCCGAGTCCAATAATTCGGGAAAACTCGATTGGAGTAGCGACTGGAAGCTTGCCGATCACAACGCATCGAGAATCGGCTTCGTCATAATCCGACGAATTTTTACGGAGTCCAATAATTCAGAAAAACTCGATTAGAGTAGCTACTGGAAGCTTGCCGGTCACAACGCATCGAGAATCGGCTTCGTCGGAATCCGACGAATTTTTACGGATTTCCCTAGCTGTACCACTAAAGAAAATCACCAAAATCGAGAAAAGTGGTAAAATTTTGTATCCGAGTCAAATAATTCGGGAAAACTCGATTGGAGTAGCTACTGGAAGCTTGCCGGTCACAACCCATCGAGAATTGGCTTCGTCGGAATCCGATATATTTTTACGGATTTCCCTAGGGGTACCACTAGGGAAAATCTCCAAAATCGATAAATCGTAAAAAGTGGTGATATTTTTAATCCGAGTCTAATAATTCTGGAAAACTCGATTTGAGTAGCTACTGGAAGCTTGCCGGTCACAACGCATCGAGAATCGGCTTCATCGGAATCTGACGAATTTTTACGGATTTCCTTAGGGTACCACTAGGGAAAATCACCAAAATCGAGAAATCGTAAAAAGTGGTGATATTTTGGATCCGAGTGCAATAATTAGGGAAAACTCGATTGGAGTAGCTACTGGAAGCTTGCCAGTCACAACGCATCGAGAATCGGCTTCGTCGGAATCCGATGAATTTTTACGGATTTCCATAGGGGTACCACTAGGGAAAATCACCAAAATCGAGAAATCGTAAAAGGTGATGAAATTTTTGATCTGAGTCCAATAATTCGGGAAAACTTGATTGGAGTAGCTACTGGAAGCTTGACGGTCACAACGCATCGAGAATCGGCTTCGTCGGAATCCGACGAATCTTTACGGATTTCCCTAGGGGTACCACTAGGGAAAATCACGAAAATCGTAAAAAGTGGTGAAATTTTAGATCCGAGTCCAATAATTCGGGAAAACTCGATTGGAGTAGCTACTGGAAGCTTACCGGTCACAACGCATCGAGAATCGATTTCGTCGAAATACGACGAATTTTTACGGATTTCCCTAGGGTTATCAGTAGGGAAAATCACCAAAATCGTAAAAAGTGGTGAAATTTTGGATCCGAGTCCAATAATTCCGGAAAACTCGATTGGAGTAGCTACTTGAAGCTTGCCGGTCACAACGCATCGAGAATCAGCTTCGTCGAAATCCAACGAATTTTTACGGATTTCCCTAGGGGTACCACTAGGGAAAATCACCAAAATCGAGAAATCGTAAAAGGTGGTGAAATTCTGGATCCGAGTCTAATAATTCGGGAAAACTCGATTGGAGTAGCTACTGGAACCTTGCCGGTCAAAACGCATCGAGAATCGGCTTCGTCGGAATCCGACGAATTTTTACGGAGTTCCCTAGGGGTACCACTAGGGAAAATCACAAAAATCGTAAAAAGTGGTGAAATTTTTGATCCGAGTCCAATAATTCGGGAAAACTCGATTGGAGTAGCTAGTGGAAGCTTGCCGGTCACAACGCATCGAGAATCGGCTTCATCGGAATCCGACGAATTTTTACGGATTTCCCTAGGGGTACCACTAGGAAAAATCACCAAAATCGTAAAAAGTGGTGATATTTTGGATCCGAGTCTAATAATTCGGGAAAACTCGATTGGAGTAGCTACTGGAAGCTTGCCGGTCACAACGCATCGAAAATCGGATTTCCCTAGGTGTACCTCTAGGGAAAATCACCAAAATAGAGAAATCGTAAAAAGTGGTGAAATTTTGGATCCGAGTCCAATAATTCGGAAAAACTCGATTGGAGTAGCTACTGGAAGCTTGCCGGTCACAACGTATCGAGAATCGGCTTCGTCGGAATCCGACGAATTTTTACGGATTTCCCTAGGGGTACCACTAGGAAAAATAACCAAAATCGAGAAATCGTAAAAAGTGGTGAAATTTTGGATCCGAATCCAATAATTCGGGAAAACTCGATTGGAGTAGCTACTGGAAGCTTACCGGTCACAACGCATCGAGAATCGGCTTCGTTGGAATCCGACGAATTTTTACGGATTTCCCTAGGGGTACCACTAGGGAAAATCACCAAAATCGAGAAAAGTGTTAAAATTTTGAATTCGAGTCCAATAATTCGGGAAAACTCGATTGGACTAGCTACTGGAAGCTTGCTGGTCACAATGCATCGAGAATCGGCTTCGTCGGAATCCGACAAATTTTTACGGATTTCCCTAGGGGTACCACTAGGGAAAATCACCAAAATCGAGAAATCGTAAAAAGTGGTGATATTATGGATCCGAGTCTAATAATTCGGGAAAACTCGATTGGAGTAGCTACTGGAAGCTTGCCGGTCACAATCCATCTAGAATCGGCTTCGTCGGAATCCGACGAATTTTTACGGATTTCCCTAGGGGTACCACTAGGAAAAATCACCAAAATCGAGAAATCGTAAAAAGTGGTGATATTTTGGATCCGAGTCTAATAATTCGGGAAAACTCGATTGGAGTAGTTACTGAAAGCTTGCCGGTCACAACACATCCAGAATCAGCTTCGTCGGAATCCGATGAATATTTACGGATTTTCCTAGGGGTATCACTAGGAAAAATCACAAAAATCATAAAAAGTGGTGAAATTTTTTATCCGAGTCCAATAATTCGGGAAAACTCGATTGGAGTAGCTACTGGAAGCTTGCCGGTCACAACGCATCGAGAATCGGCATCGTCGGAATCCGACGAATTTTTATGGATTTCCCTAGGGGTACCACTAGGGAAAATCACAAAAATCGTAAAAAGTGGTGAAATTTTGGATCCGAGTCCAATAATTCGGGAAAACTCGATTGGCGTAGCTACTGGAAGCTTGCCGATCACAATGCATTGAGAATCTGCTTCGTCGAAATCCGAAGAATTTTTACGGATTTCCCTAGGGGTAACACTATGAAAAATCACCAAAATCGAGAAATCGTAAAAAGTGGTGAAATTTTGGATCCGAGACCAATAATTCGTGAAAACTCGATTGGAGTAGCTACTGGAAGCTTGCCGGTTACAACGCATCGAGAATCGGATTCGTCGGAATCCGACGAATTTTTACGGATTTCCCTAGGGGTACCACTAGGGAAAATCACCAAAATCGAGAAATCGTAAAAAGTGGTGAAATTTTGGATCCGAGTCCAATAATTTGGGAAAACTCGATTCGATTAGCTACTGGAAGCTTGCCGGTCAAAACGCATTGAGAATCGGCTTCGTCGGACTCCGACGAATTTTTACGGATTTCCCTAGGGGTACCACTAGGGAAAATCACCAAAATCGAGAAATTGTAAAAAGTGGTGAAATTTTGGATCCGACTCCAATAATTCGGGAAAACTCGATTGGAGTAGCTACTGGAAGCTTGCCGGTGACAACGCATCGAGAATCGGTTTCGTCGGAATCCGACGAATTTTTACGGATTTCCCTAGGGGTACCACTAGGGAAAATCACCAAAATCGTAAAAAGTGGTGAAATTTTTGATCCGAGTCCAATAATTCGTGAAAACTCGATTGGAGTAGCTACTGGAAGCTTGCCGGTCACAATGCTTCGAGAATCGGTTTCGTCGAAATCCGACGAATTTTTACGGATTTCCCTAGGGCCACTAGGGAAAATCACCAAAATCGTAAAAAGTGGTGAAATTTTGGATCCGAGTACAATAATTCGGGAAAACTCGATTGGAGTAGCTACTAGAAGCTTGCCGGTCACAACAAATCGCGAATCAGCTTCGTCGGAAGCCGACGAATTTTTACGGATTTCCCTAGGGGTACCACTAGGGAAAATCACCAAAATCGAGAAATCGTAAAAAGTGGTGATATTATGGATCCGAGTCTAATAATTCGGGAAAACTCGATTGGAGTAGCTACTGGAAGCTTGCCGGTCACAATCCATCTAGAATCGGCTTCGTCGGAATCCGACGAATTTTTACGGATTTCCCTAGGGGTACCACTAGGAAAAATCACCAAAATCGAGAAATCGTAAAAAGTGGTGATATTTTGGATCCGAGTCTAATAATTCGGGAAAACCCGATTGGAGTAGTTACTAAAAGCTTGCCGGTCATAACATATCCAGAATCAGCTTCGTCGGAATCCGATGAATATTTACGGATTTTCCTAGGGGTATCACTACGAAAAATCACAAAAATCGTAAAAAGTGGTGAAATTTTTTATCCGAGTCCAATAATTTGGGAAAACTCGATTGGAGTAGCTACTGGAAGCTTGCCGGTCACAACGCATCGAGAATCGGCTTCGTCGGAATCCGACGAATTTTTACGGATTTCCCTAGGGGTACCACTAGGGAAAATCACAAAAATCGTAAAAAGTGGTGAAATTTTGGATCCGAGTCCAATAATTCGGGAAAACTCGATTGGCGTAGCTACTGGAAGCTTGCCAATCACAATGCATTGAGAATCGGCTTCGTCGAAATCCGACGAATTTTTACGGATTTCCGTAGGGGTAACACTATGAAAAATCACCAAAATCGAGAAATCGTAAAAAGTGGTGAAATTTTGGATCCGAGACCAATAATTCGTGAAAACTCGATTGGAGTAGCTACTGGAAGCTTGCCGGTTACAACGCATCGAGAATCGGATTCGTCGGAATCCGACGAATTTTTACGGATTTCCCTAGGGGTACCACTAGGGAAAATCACCAAAATCGAGAAATCGTAAAAAGTGGTGAAATTTTGGATCCGAGTCCAATAATTCGGGAAAACTCGATTCGATTAGCTACTGGAAGCTTGCCGGTCAAAACGCATTGAGAATCGGCTTCGTCGGACTCCGACGAATTTTTACGGATTTCCCTAGGGGTACCACTAGGGAAAATCACCAAAATCGAGAAATTGTAAAAAGTGGTGAAATTTTGGATCCGACTCCAATAATTCGGGAAAACTCGATTGGAGTAGCTACTGGAAGCTTGCCGGTGACAACGCATCGAGAATCGGTTTCGTCGGAATCCGACGAATTTTTACGGATTTTCCTAGGGGTACCACTAGGGAAAATCACCAAAATCGTAAAAAGTGGTGAAATTTTTGATCCGAGTCCAATAATTCTCGAAAACTCGATTGGAGTAGCTACTGGAAGCTTGCCGGTCACAATGCTTTGAGAATCGGTTTCGTCGAAATCCGACGAATTTTTACGGATTTCCCTAGGGGTACCACTAGGGAAAATCACCAAAATCGTAAAAAGTGGTGAAATTTTGGATCCGAGTCCAATAATTCGGGAAAACTCGATTGGAGTAGCTACTGGAAGCTTGCCGGTCACAACGCATTGAGAATAGGCTTCATCGGATTTCCCTAGGGGTACCACTAGGGAAAATCACCAAAATCGAGAAATCGTAAAAAGTGGTGAAATTTTTGATCCGAGTCCAATAATTCGGGAAAACTCGATTGGAGTAGCTACTGGAAGATTGCCGGTCACAACACATCGACAATCGGTTTCGTCGGAATCCGATGAATTTTTACGGTTTTCCCTAGGGGTACCACTAGAGAAAATCACCAAAATCGAGAAATCGTAAAAAGTGGTGAAATTTTGGATCCGAGTCCAATAATTTGGGAAAATTCGATTGGTGTAGCTACTGGAAGCTTGCAGGTCACAACGCATCGAGAATCGGCTTCATCGGAATCCGACGAATTTTTACGGATTTCCCTAAGGGTACCACTAGGGAAAATCACCAAAATCGTAAAAAGTGGTGAAATTTTGGATCCGAGTCCAATAATTCGGGAAAACTCGATTGGAGTAGCTACTGGAAGCTTGCCGGTCACAACGCATCGAGAATCAGCTTCGTCGAAATTCGACGAATTTTTACGGATTTTCATAGGGGTACCACTAGGGAAAATCACCAAAATCGAGAAATCGTAAAAAGTGGTGAAATTTTGGATCCAAGTAAAATAATTTGGGAAAACTCGATTGGAGTAGCTACTTAAAGCTTGCTGGTCACAACACATCGAGAATCGACTTCGTCGGAATCTGATGAATTTTTACGGATTTCCGTAGGGGTACCCCTAGGAAAAATCACCAAAATCGAGAAATCGTAAAAAGTGGTGAAATTTTTGATACACTATTGGAGTAGCTACTGGAAGCTTGCCGGTCACAACGCATCGAGAATCGGTTTCGTCGGAATCCGACGAATTTTTACGGATTTCCCTAGGGGTACCACTAGGGAAAATCACCAAAATTGAGAAATCGTAAAAAGTTGTGAAATTTCGGATCCGAGTCCAATAATTCGGGAAAACTCGATTGGAGTAGCTACTGGAAGCTTGTTGGTCACAACGCATCGAGAATCGGCTTCGTCGGAATCCGACGAATTTTTACGGATTTTCCTAGGGGTACCACTAGGGAAAATCACCAAAATTAAGAAATCGTAAAAAGTGGTAAAATTTTGGATCCGAGTCCAATAATTCGGGAAATCTCGATTGGATTAGTTACTGGAAGCTTGCCGGTCACAACGCATCGAGAATGGGTTTCGTCGGAATCCGACGAATTTTTACGGATTTCCCTAGGGGTACCACTAGGGAAAATAACCAAAATCGAGAAATCGTAAAAAGTGGTGAAATTTTGGATTCGAGTCCAATAATTCGAGAAAACTCGATTGGAGTAGCTACTGGAAGCTTGCCGGTCACAACGCATCTAGAATCGGCTTCGTCGGAATCCGCTGAATTTTTACGGATTTTCCTAGGGGTACCACTAGGGAAAATCACCAAAATCGAGAAATCGTAAAAAGTGGTGAAATTTTGGATCCGAGTCCAATAATTCGGGAAAACTCAATTGGAGTAGCTACTGGAAGCTTTCCGGTCACAACGCATTGAGAATCGGCTTCGTCGGAATCCGACGAATTTTTACGGATTTCCCTAGGGGTACCATTAGGGAAAATCACCAAAATCGAGAAATCGTAAAAAGTGGTGAAATTTTTGATCCGAGTCCAATAATTCGGGAAAACTCGATTGCAGTAGCTACTGGAAACTTACCGGTCACAATGCATCGAGAATCGGCTTCTTCGGAATCCGACAAATTTTTACGGATTTACCTAGGGGTACAACTAGGAAAAATCGAGAAATCGTAAAAAGTGGTGATATTTTGGATCCGAGTCCAATAATTCGGGAAAACTCGATTGGAGTAGCTACTGGAAGCTTGGCGGTCACAACGCATCGAGAATCGGCTTCGTCGAAATCCGACGAATTTTTACGGATTTCCCTAGGTGTACCACTAGGGAAAATCACCAAAATCGAGAAATCGTAAAAAGTGGTTAAATTTTGGATTCGAGTCCAATAATTCGGGAAAACTCGATTGGAGTAGGTACTGGAAGCTTGCCGTTCATAACGCATCGAAAATCGGCTTCGTCGAAATCCGATGAATTTTTACGGATTTTCCTAGGGGTACCACTAAGGAAAATCACCAAAATCGAGAAATCATAAAAAGTTGTGAAATTTTGGATCCGAGTCCAATAATTCTCGATTGGAGTAGCTACTGGAAGCTTGCCGGTCACAACGCATCGACAATCGGCTTCGTCGGAATCCAACGAATTTTTACGGATTTCCCTAGGGGTACCACTAGGAAAAATCACCAAAATCGAGAAATCGTAAAAAGTGGAAAAATTTTGGATCCGAGTCCAATAATTCGGGAAAACTCGATTGGAGTAGCTACTGGCAGCTTGCCGGTCACAACGCATCGAGAATCTGCTTCGTCGGAATCCGACGAATTTTTACGGATTTTCCTAGGGGTACCACTAGGGAAAATCACCAAAATCGAGAAATCGTAAAAAGTGGTAAAATTTTGGATCCAATTTCAATAATTCGGGAAAACTCGATTGGAGTAGCTACTGGAAGCTTGCCGGTCACAACGCATCGAGAATCGGCTTCGTCAGAATCCGACGAATTTTTACGGATTTTCCTAGGGGTACCACTAGGGAAAATCACCAAAATCGAGAAATCGTAAAAAGTGGTTAAATTTTGGATTCGAGTCCAATAATTCGGGAAAACTCGATTGGAGTAGCTACTGGAAGCTTCCCGGTCACAACGCATCGAGAATCGGTTTTGTCGGAATCCGACGAATTTTTACGGATTTTCCTAGGGGTACCACTAGGGAAAATCACCAAAATCAAGAAATCGTAAAAAGTGGTAAAATTTTGGATCCGAGTCCAATAATTCTCGATTGGAGTAGCTACTGGAAGCTTGCCGGTCACAACGCATCGAGAATCGGCTTCGTCGAAATCCAACGAATTTTTACGGATTTCCCTAGGGGTACCACTAGGAAAAATCACCAAAATCGAGAAATCGTAAAAAGTGGAAAAATTTTGGATCCGAGTCCAATAATTCGGGAAAACTCGATTGGAGTAGCTACTGGAAGCTTGCCGGTCACAACGCATCGAGAATCGGCTTCGTCGGAATCCGACGAATTTTTACGGATTTTCCTAGGGGTACCACTAGGGAAAATCACCAAAATCAAGAAATCGTAAAAAGTGGTGAAATTTTAGATCCGATTCCAATAATTCGGGAAAACTCGATTGGAGTAGCTACTGAAAGCTTGCCGGTCACAACGCATCGAGAATCGGCTTCGTCAGAATCCGACGAATTTTTACGGATTTTCCTAGGGGTACCACTAGGGAAAATAACCAAAATCGAGAAATCGTAAAAAGTGGTTAAATTTTGGATTCGAGTCCAATAATTCGGGAAAACTCGATTGGAGTAGCTACTGGAAGCATTCCGGTCACAACGCATCGAGAATCGGTTTTGTAGGAATCCGACGAATTTTTACGGATTTTCCTAGGGGTACCACTAGGGAAAATCACCAAAATCAAGAAATCGTAAAAAGTGGTGAAATTTTGGATCCGAGTCCAATAATTCTCGATTGGAGTAGCTACTAGAAGCTTGCCGGTCACAACGCATCGAGAATCGGCTTCGTCGAAATCCAACGAATTTTTACGGATTTCCCTAGTGGTACCACTAGGAAAAATCACCAAAATCGAGAAATCGTAAAAAGTGGAAAAATTTTGGATCCGAGTCCAATAATTCGGGAAAACTCGATTGGAGTAGCTACTGGAAGCTTGCCGGTCACAACGCATCGAGAATCGGCTTCGTCGGAATCCGACGAATTTTTACGGATTTCCCAAGGGGTACTACTAGGGAAAATCACCAAAATCGAGAAATCGTAAAAAGTGGTGAAATTTTGGATCCGAGTCCAATAATTCGGGAAAACTCAATTGGAGTAGCTACTGGAAGCTTTCCGGTCACAACGCATCGAGAATCGGCTTCGTCGGAATCCGACGAATTTTTTCGGATTTCCCTAGGGGTACCACTAGGGAAAATCACCAAAATCGAGAAATCGTAAAAAGTTGTGAAATTTTTTATCCGAGTCCAATAATTCGGGAAAACTCGATTGCAGTAGCTACTGGAAACTTGCCGGTCACAATGCATCGAGAATCGGCTTCTTCGGAATCCGATAAATTTTTACGGATTTACCTAGGGGTACAACTAGGGAAAATCGAGAAATCGTAAAAAGTGGTGACATTTTGGATCCGAGTCCAAAAATTCGGGAAAACTCGATTGGAGTAGCTACTGGAAGCTTGTCGGTCACAACGCATCGAGAATCGGTTTCGTCGGAATCCGACGAATTTTTATGGATTTCCCTAGGGGTACCACTAGGGAAAATTACCAAAATCGAGAAATCGTAAAAAGTGGTTAAATTTTGGATTCGAGTCCAATAATTCGGGAAAACTCGATTGGAGTAGCTACTTAAAGCTTGCCGGTCACAACGCATCGAGAATCAACTTCTTCGGAATCCAATGAATTTTTACGGATTTTCGTAGTGGTACCTCTAGGAAAAATCACCAAAATCGAGAAATCGTAAAAAGTGGTGAAATTTTGGATCCGATTCCAATAATTCTCGATTGGAGTAGCTACTGGAAGCTTGCCGGTCACAACGCATCGAGAATCGGCTTCGTCGGAATCCAATGAATTTTTACGGATTTCCCTAGGGGTACCACTAGGAAAAATCACCAAAATCGAGAAATCGTAAAAAGTGGAAAAATTTTGGATCCGAGTCCAATAATTCGGGAAAACTCGATTGGAGTAGCTACTGGAAGCTTGCCGGTCACAACGCATCGAGAATCGGCTTCGTCGGAATCCGACGAATTTTTACGGATTTTCCTAGGGGTACCACTAGGGAAAATCACCAAAATCGAGAAATCGTAAAAAGTGGTGAAATTTTGGATCCGATTTCAATAATTCGGGAAAACTCGATTGGAGTAGCTACTGGAAGCTTGCCGGTCACAACGCATCGAGAATCGGTTTCGTCAGAATCCGACGAATTTTTACGGATTTTCCTAGGGGTACCACTAGGGAAAATCACAAAAATCGAGAAATCGTAAAAAGTGGTTAAATTTTGGATTCGAGTCCAATAATTCGGGAAAACTCGATTGGAGTAGCTACTGGAAGCTTGCCGGTCACAACGCATCGAGAATCGGTTTTGTCGGAATCCGACGAATTTTTACGGATTTTCCTAGGGGTACCACAAGGGAAAATCACCAAAATCAAGAAATCGTAAAAAGTGGTGAAATTTTGGATCCGAGTCCAATAATTCTCGATTGGAGTAGCTACTGGAAGCTTTCCGGTCACAACGCATCGAGAATCGGCTTCGTCGAAATCCAACGAATTTTTACGGATTTCCCTAGGGGTACCACTAGGAAAAATCACCAAAATCGAGAAATCGTAAAAAGTGGAAAAATTTTGGATCCGAGTCCAATAATTCGGGAAAACTCGATTGGAGTAGCTACTGGAAGCTTGCCGGTCACAACGCATCGAGAATCGGCTTCGTCGGAATCCGACGAATTTTTACGGATTTTCCTAGGGGTACCACTAGGGAAAATCACCAAAATCGAGAAATCGTAAAAAGTGGTGAAATTTTGGATCCGATTCCAATAATTCGGGAAAACTCGATTGGAGTAGCTACTGGAAGCTTGCCGGTCACAACGCATCGAGAATCGGCTTCGTCAGAATCCGACGAATTTTTACGGATTTTCCTAGGGGTACCACTAGGGAAAATCACCAAAATCGAGAAATCGTAAAAAGTGGTTAAATTTGGGATTCGAGTCCAATAATTCAGGAAAACTCGATTGGAGTAGCTACTGGAAGCTTGCCGGACACAACGCATCGAGAATCGGTTTTGTCGGAATCCGACGAATTTTTACGGATTTTCCTAGGGGTACCACTAGGGAAAATCACCAAAATCAAGAAATCATAAAAAGTGGTGAAATTTTGGATCCGAGTCCTATAATTCTCGATTGGAGTAGCTACTGGAAGCTTGCCGGTCACAACGCATCGAGAATCGGCTTCGTCGAAATCCAACGAATTTTTACGGATTTCCCTAGGGGTACCACTAGGAAAAATCACCGAAATCGAGAAATCGTAAAAAGTGGAAAAATTTTGGATCCGAGTCCAATAATTCGGGAAAACTCGATTGGAGTAGCTACTGGAAGCTTTCCGGTCACAACGCATCGAGAATCGGCTTCGTCGGAATCCGACGAATTTTTACGGATTTTCCTAGGGGTACCACTAGGGAAAATCACCAAAATCGAGAAATCGTAAAAAGTGGTGAAATTTTGGATCCGAGTCCAATAATTCGGGAAAACTCAATTGGAGTAGCTACTGGAAGCTTTCCGGTCACAACGCATCGAGAATCGTCTTCGTCGGAATCCGACGAATTTTTACGGATTTCCCTAGGGGTACCACTAGGGAAAATCACCAAAATCGAGAAATCGTAAAAAGTGGTGAAATTTTTGATCCGAGTCCAATAATTCGGGAAAACTCAATTGCAGTAGCTACTGGAAACTTGCCGGTCACAACGCATCGAGAATCGGCTTCTTCGGAATCCGACAAATTTTTACGGATTTACCTAGGGGTACCACTAGGGAAAATCACCAAAATCGAGAAATCGTAAAAGTGGTTAAATTTTGGATTCGAGTCCAATAATTCGGGAAAACTCGATTGGAGTAGCTACTTAAAGCTTGCCGGTCACAACGCATCGAGAATCAACTTCTTCGGAATCCAATGAATATTTACGGATTTTCGTAGGGGTACCTCTAGGAAAAATCACCAAAATCGAGAAATCGTAAAAAGTGGTGAAATTTTGGATACTCTATTGGAGTAGCTACTGGAAGCTTGCCGGTCACAACGCATCGAGAAATCGTAAAAAGTGGTGAAATTTTGGATACTCTATTGGAGTAGCTACTGGAAGCTTGCCGGTCACAACGCATCGAGAATCGGCTTCGTCGGAATCCGACGAATTTTTACGGATTTCCCTAGGGGTACCACGAGGGAAAATCACCAAAATCGAGAAATCGTAAAAAGTGGTGAAATTTTGGATCCGAGTCCAATAATTCGGGAAAACTCGAATGGAGTAGCTACTTAAAGCTTGTCGGTCACAACGCATCGAGAATCGGCTTCGTCCGAATCCGATGAATTTTTACGGATTTCCCTAGGGGTACCACTAGGGAAAATCACCAAAATCGAGAAATCGTAAAAAGTGGTTAAATTTTGGATTCGAGTCCAATAATTCGGGAAAATCGATTGGAGAAGCTACTTAAAGCTTGCCGGTCACAACGCATCAAGAATCAACTTCTTCGGAATCCAATGAATTTTTACGGATTTTCGTAGGGGTACCTCTAGGAAAAATCACCAAAATCGAGAAATCGTAAAAAGTGGTGAAATTTTGGATACTCTATTGGAGTAGCTACTGGAAGCTTGCCGGTCACAACGCATCGAGAATCGGCTTCGTCGGAATCCGACGAATTTTTACGGATTTCCCTAGGGGTACCACGAGGGAAAATCACCAAAATCGAGAAATCGTAAAAAGTGGTAAAATTTTGGATCCGAGTCCAATAATTCGGGAAAACTCGAATGGAGTGGCTACTTAAAGCTTGTCGGTCACAACGCATCGAGAATCGGCTTCGTCCGAATCCGATGAATTTTTACGGATTTCCCTAGGGGTACCACTAGGGAAAATCACCAAAATCGAGAAATCGTAAAAAGTGGTTAAATTTTGGATTCGAGTCCAATAATTCGGGAAAATCGATTGGAGTAGCTACTTAAAGCTTGTCGGTCACAACGCATCGAGAATCAACTTCTTCGGAATCCAATGAATTTTTACGGATTTTCGTAGGGGTACCTCTAGGAAAAATCACCAAAATCGAGAAATCGTAAAAAGTGGTGAAATTTTGGATACTCTATTGGAGTTGCTACTGGAAGCTTGCCGGTCACAACGCATCGAGAAATCGTAAAAAGTGGTAAAATTTTGGATACTCTATTGGAGTAGCTACTGGAAGCTTGCCGGTCACAACGCATCGAGAAATCGTAAAAAGTGGTGAAATTTTGGATACTCTATTGGAGTAGCTACTGGAAGCATGCCGGTCACAACGCATCGAGAAATCGTAAAAAGTGGTGAAATTTTGGATACTCTATTGGAGTAGCTACTGGAAGCTTGCCGGTCACAACGCATCGAGAATCGGCTTCGTCGGAATCCGACGAATTTTTACGGATTTCCCTAGGGGTACCACGAGGGAAAATCACCAAAATCGAGAAATCGTAAAAAGTGGTGAAATTTTGGATCCGAGTCCAATAATTCGGGAAAACTCGAATGGAGTAGCTACTTAAAGCTTATCGGTCACAACGCATCGAGAATCGGCTTCGTCCGAATCCGATGAATTTTTACGGATTTCCCTAGGGGTACCACTAGGGAAAATCACCAAAATCGAGAAATCGTAAAAAGTGGTTAAATTTTGGATTCGAGTCCAATAATTCGGGAAAACTCGATTGGAGTAGCTACTTAAAGCTTGCCGGTCACAACGCATCGAGAATCAACTTTTTCGGAATCCAATGAATTTTTACGGATTTTCGTAGGGGTACCTCTAGGAAAAATCACCAAAATCGAGAAATTGTAAAAAGTGGTGAAATTTTGGATACTCTATTGGAGTAGCTACTGGAAGCTTGCCGGTCACAACGCATCGAGAAATCGTAAAAAGTGATGAAATTTTGGATACTCTATTGGAGTAGTTACTGGAAGCTTGCCGGTCACAACGCATCGAGAATCGGCTTCGTCGGAATCCGACGAATTTTTACGGATTTCCCTAGGGGTACCACTAGGGAAAATCACCAAAATCGAGAAATCATAAAAAGTGGTGAAATTTTGGATCCGAGTCCAATAATTCGGGAAAACTCGATTGGAGTAGCTACTGGAAGCTTGCCGGTCACAATACATCGAGAATCGGCTTCGTCGAAATCCGACGAATTTTTACGGATTTCCCTAGGGGTACCACTAGGAAAAATCAACAAAATCGAGAATTCGTAAAAAGTGGTGAAATTTTTGATCCGAGTCCAACAATTCGGGAAAACTCGATTGGAGTAGCTACTGGAAGCTTGCCGGTCACAACGCATCGAGAATCGACTTCGTCAAAATTCGACGAATTTTTACGCATTTCCCTAGGGGTACCACTAGGAAAAATCACCAAAATCGAGAAATCGTAAAAAGTGGTTAAATTTTTGATCCGAGTCCAATAATTCGGAAAAACTCGATTGGAGTAGCTACTGGAAGCTTTCCGGTCAAAACGCATCGAGAATCGGGTTCGTCGGAATCAGACGAATTTTTACGGATTTCCCTAGGGGTACCACTAGGGAAAATCACCAAAATCGAGAAAAGTGGTAAAATTTTGGATCCGAGTCCAATAATTCGGGAAAACTCGATTGGCGTAGCTACTGGAAGCTTTCCGGTCCGAACGCATCGAGAATTGGCTTCATCGGATTCCGAGGAATTTTTACGGATTTCCCTAGGGGTACCACTAGGGAAAATTACCAAAATCGAGAAATCGTAAAAAGTGGTCAAATTTTGGATCCGAGCCCAATAATTCGGGAAAACTTCATTGGAGTAGCTACTGGAAGCTTGCCGGTCACAACGCATCGAGAATCATCTTCGTCGGAATCCGTTGAATTTTTACGGATTTTCCTAGGGGTACCACTAGGAAAAATCACCAAAATCGTAAAAAGTGGTGAAATTTTGGATCCGAGTCAAATAATTCGGGAAAACTCGATTGGAGAAGCTATTGGAAGCTTGCCGGACACAACGCATCGAGAATCGGCTTCGTCGAAATCCGACGAATTTTTACGGATTTCCCTAGGGGTACCTCTAGGGAAAATCACCAAAATCGAGAAATCGTAAAAAGTGGTGAAATTTTGGATACTCGATTGGAGTAGCTACTGGAAGCTTGCCGGTCACAACGCATCAAGAATCGGTTTCGTCGAAATCCGACGAATTTTTATGGATTTCCCTAGGGGTACCACTAGGGAAAATCACCAAAATCCAAAAAAGTGGTGAAATTTTGGATCCGTCTCCAATAATTCGGGAAAACTCGATTGGAGTAGATACTGGAAGCTTGCCGGTCACAACGCATCGAGAATCGGCTTCGTCGGAATCAGACGAATTTTTACGAATTTCCCTAGGGGTACCACTAGGGAAAATCACCAAAATCGAGAAAAGTGGTGAAATTTTTGATCCGAGTCCAATAATTCGTAAAAACTCGATTGGCGTAGCTACTGGAAGCTTTCCGGTCACAACGCATCGACAATCGGCTTCATCGGATTCCGAGGAATATTTACGGATTTCCCTAGGGGTACCACTAGGGAAAATTACCAAAATCGAGAAATCGTAAAAAGTGGTGAAATTTTGGATCCGAGCCCAATAATTCGGGAAAACTTCATTGGAGTAGCTACTGGAAGCTTGCCGGTCACAACGCATCGAGAATCATCTTCGTCGGAATCCGTTGAATTTTTACGGATTTCCCTAGGGGTACCACTAGGAAAAATCACCAAAATCGTAAAAAGTGGTGAAATTTTGGATCCGAGTCCAATAATTCGGGAAAACTCGATTGGAGAAGCTACTGGAAGCTTGCCGGACACAACGCATCGAGAATCGGCTTCGTCGAAAACCGACGAATTTTTACGGATTTCCCTAGGGGTACCTCTAGGGAAAATCACCAAAATCGAGAAATCGTAAAAAGTGGTGAAATTTTGGATACTCGATTGGAGTAGCTACTTGAAGCTTGCCGGTCACAACGCATCGAGAATCGGTTTCGTCGAAATCCGACGAATTTTTATGGATTTCCCTAGGGGTACCACTAGGAAAAATCACCAAAATCGTAAAAAGTGGTGAAATTTTGGATCCGACTCCAATAATTCGGGAAAACTCGATTGGAGTAGCTACTGGAAGCTTGCCGGTCACAATGCATCGAGAATCGGCTTCGTCGGAATCCGACAAATTTTTACGGATTTCCCTAGGGGTACCACTAGGAAAAATCACCAAAATCGAGAAATCGTAAAAAGTGGTGAAATTTTGGATCCGAATCCAATAATTCGGGAAAACTCTATTGGAGTAGCTACTGGAAGCTTGCCGGTCACAACGCATCGAGAATCGGCTTCATCGGAATCCGACGAATTTTTACGGATTTCCCTAGGGGTACCTCTAGGGAAAATCACCAAAATCGAGAAATCATAAAAAGTGGTGAAATTTTGGATCCGAGTCCAATAATTCGGGAAAACTCCATTGGAGTAGCTACTGGAAGCTTGCCGGTCACAACGCATCAAGAATCGGCTTCGTCGGAATCCGACGAATTTTTACGGATTTCCTTAGGGGTACCACTAGGGAAAATCACCAAAATCGAGAAATCGTAAAAAGTGGTAAAATTTTGGATCCGAGTCCAATAATTCGGGAAAACTCGATTGGAGTAGCTACTGGAAGCTTGCCGGTCACAACGCATCGAGAATCGGCTTCGTCGAAATCCGACGAATTTTTACGGATTTCCCTAGGGGTACCTCTAGGGAAAATCACCAAAATCAAGAAATCGTAAAATGTGGTGAAATTTT
The DNA here is from genome assembly GCA_947683425.1 of Excoecaria cochinchinensis. Taxonomy (NCBI): domain Eukaryota; kingdom Viridiplantae; phylum Streptophyta; class Magnoliopsida; order Malpighiales; family Euphorbiaceae; genus Excoecaria; species Excoecaria cochinchinensis. The sequence goes on along the minus strand of CANTUQ010000206.1, from coordinate 215,887 downwards.
GGATACTCGATTGGAGTAGCTACTGGAAGCTTGCCGGTCACAATGCATCGAGAATCGGCTTCGTCGGAATCCGACAAATTTTTACGGATTTCCCTAGGTGTACCACTAGGAAAAATCACCAAAATCGAGAAATCGTAAAAAGTGGTAAAATTTTGGATCCGAGTCCAATAATTCGGGAAAACTCGATTGGAGTAGCTACTGGAAGCTTGCCGGTCACAACGTATCGAGAATCGGCTTCGTCGAAATCCGACGAATTTTTACGGATTTCTCTAGGGGTACCTCTAGGGAAAATCACCAAAATCGAGAAATCGTAAAATGTGGTGAAATTTTTGATACTCGATTGGAGTAGCTACTGGAAGCTTGCCGGTCACAACGCATCGAGAATCGGTTTCGTCGAAATCCGACGAATTTTTATGGATTTCCCTAGGGGTACCACTAGGGAAAATCACCAAAATCGTAAAAAGTGGTGAAATTTTGGATCCGACTCCAATAATTCGGGAAAACTCGATTGGAGTAGCTACTGGAAGCTTGCTGGTCACAATGCATCGAGAATCGGCTTCGTCGGAATGCGACGAATTTTTACGGATTTCCCTAGGGGTACCACTAGGAAAAATCACCAAAATCGAGAAATCGTAAAAAGTGGTGAAATTTTGGATCCGAGTCCAATAATTCGGGAAAACTCTATTGGAGTAGCTACTGGAAGCTTGCCGGTCACAACGCATCGAGAATCGGCTTCGTCGTAATCCGACGAATTTTTACGGATTTCCCTAGGGGTACCACTTGGCAAAATCACCAAAATCGTAAAAACTGGTGAAATTTTTGATCCGAGTCCAATAATTCAGGAAAACTCGATTGGAGTAGCTACTAGAAGCTTGCCGGTCACAACGCATCGAGAATCGGCTTCGTCGGAATCAGACGAATTTTTACGAATTTCCCTAGGGGTACCACTAGGGAAAATCACCAAAATCGAGAAAAGTGGTGAAATTTTTGATCCGAGTCCAATAATTCGTAAAACCTCGATTGGCGTAGCTACTGGAAGCTTTCCGGTCACAACGCATCGACAATCGGCTTCATCGGATTCCGAGGAATTTTTACAGATTTCCCTAGGGGTACCACTAGGGAAAATTACCAAAATCGAGAAATCGTAAAAAGTGGTGAAATTTTGGATCCGAGCCCAATAATTCGGGAAAACTTCATTGGAGTAGCTACTGGAAGCTTGCCGGTCACAACGCATCGAGAATCATCTTCGTCGGAATCCGTTGAATTTTTACGGATTTTCCTAGGGGTACCACTAGGAAAAATCACCAAAATCGTAAAAAGTGGTGAAATTTTGGATCCGAGTCCAATAATTCGGGAAAACTCGATTGGAGAAGCTACTGGAAGCTTGCCGGACACAACGCATCGAGAATCGGCTTCGTCAAAAACCGACGAATTTTTACGGATTTTCCTAGGGGTACCTCTAGGGAAAATCACCAAAATCGAGAAATCGTAAAAAGTGGTGAAATTTTGGATACTCGATTGGAGTAGCTACTTGAAGCTTGCCGGTCACAACGCATCGAGAATCGGTTTCGTCGAAATCCGACGAATTTTTATGGATTTCCCTAGGGGTACCACTAGGAAAAATCACCAAAATCGTAAAAAGTGGTGAAATTTTTGATCCGACTCCAATAATTCGGGAAAACTCGATTGGAGTAGCTACTGGAAGCTTGCCGGTCACAATGCATCGAGAATCGGCTTCGTCGGAATCCGACAAATTTTTACGGATTTCCCTAGGTGTACCACTAGGAAAAATCACCAAAATCGAGAAATCGTAAAAAGTGGTGAAATTTTGGATCCGAGTCCAATAATTCGGGAAAACTCTATTGGAGTAGCTACTGGAAGCTTGCCGGTCACAACGCATCGAGAATCGGCTTCATCGGAATCCGACGAATTTTTACGGATTTCCCTAGGGGTACCTCTAGGGAAAATCACCAAAATCGAGAAATCATAAAAAGTGGTGAAATTTTGGATCCGAGTCCAATAATTCGGGAAAACTCCATTGGAGTAGCTACTGGAAGCTTGCCGGTCACAACGCATCAAGAATCGGCTTCGTCGGAATCCGACGAATTTTTACGGATTTCCTTAGGGGTACCACTAGGGAAAATCACCAAAATCGAGAAATCGTAAAAAGTGGTAAAATTTTGGATCCGAGTCCAATAATTCGGGAAAACTCGATTGGAGTAGCTACTGGAAGCTTGCCGGTCACAACGCATCGAGAATCGGCTTCGTCGAAATCCGACGAATTTTTACGGATTTCCCTAGGGGTACCTCTAGGGAAAATCACCAAAATCGAGAAATCGTAAAATGTGGTGAAATTTTGGATACTCGATTGGAGTAGCTACTGGAAGCTTGCCGGTCACAACGCATCGAGAATCGGTTTCGTCGAAATCCGACGAATTTTTATGGATTTCCCTAGGGGTACCACTAGGGAAAATCACCAAAATCGTAAAAAGTGGTGAAATTTTGGATCCGACTCCAATAATTCGGGAAAACTCGATTGGAGTAGCTACTGGAAGCTTGCCGGTCACAATGCATCGAGAATCGGCTTCGTCGGAATCCGACGAATTTTTACGGATTTCCCTAGCTGTACCACTAGGAAAAATCACCAAAATCGAGAAATCGTAAAAAGTGGTGAAATTTTGGATCCGAGTCCAATAATTCGGGAAAACTCTATTGGAGTAGCTACTGGAAGCTTGCCGGTCACAACGCATCGAGAATCGGCTTCGTCGTAATCCGACGAATTTTTACGGATTTCCCTAGGGGTACCACTAGGCAAAATCACCAAAATCGTAAAAACTGGTGAAATTTTTGATCCGAGTCAAATAATTCGGGAAAACTCGATTGGAGTAGCTACTGGAAGCTTGCCGGTCACAACGCATCGAGAATCGGCTTCGTCGGAATCAGACGAATTTTTACGAATTTCCCTAGGGGTACCACTAGGGAAAATCACCAAAATCGAGAAAAGTGGTGAAATTTTTGATCCGAGTCCAATAATTCGTAAAAACTCGATTGGCGTAGCTACTGGAAGCTTTTCGGTCACAACGCATCGACAATCGGCTTCATCGGATTCCGAGGAATTTTTACGGATTTCCCTAGGGGTACCACTAGGGAAAATTACCAAAATCGAGAAATCGTAAAATGTGGTGAAATTTTGGATCCGAGCCCAATAATTCGGGAAAACTTCATTGGAGTAGCTACTGGAAGCTTGCCGGTCACAACGCATCGAGAATCATCTTCGTCGGAATCCGTTGAATTTTTACGGATTTCCCTAGGGGTACCACTAGGAAAAATCACCAAAATCATAAAAAGTGGTGAAATTTTGGATCCGAGTCCAATAATTCGGGAAAACTCGATTGGAGAAGCTACTGGAAGCTTGCCGGACACAACGCATCGAGAATCGGCTTCGTCGAAAACCGACGAATTTTTACGGATTTCCCTAGGGGTACCTCTAGGGAAAATCACCAAAATTGAGAAATCGTAAAAAGTGGTGAAATTTTGGATACTCGATTAGAGTAGCTACTTGAAGCTTGCCGGTCACAACGCATCGAGAATCGGTTTCGTCGAAATCCGACGAATTTTATGGATTTCCCTAGGGGTACCACTAGGAAAAATCACCAAAATCGTAAAAAGTGGTGAAATTTTGGATCCGACTCCAATAATTCGGGAAAACTCGATTGGAGTAGCTACTGGAAGCTTGCCGGTCACAATGCATCGAGAATCGGCTTCGTCGGAATCCGACAAATTTTTACGGATTTTCCTAGGGGTACCACTAGGAAAAATCACCAAAATCGAGAAATCGTAAAAAGTGGTGAAATTTTGGATCCGAGTCCAATAATTCGGGAAAACTCTATTGGAGTAGCTACTGGAAGCTTGCCGGTCACAACGCATCGAGAATCGGCTTCATCGGAATCCGACGAATTTTTACGGATTTCCCTAGGGGTACCTCTAGGGAAAATCACCAAAATCGAGAAATCATAAAAAGTGTTGAAATTTTGGATCCGAGTCCAATAATTCGGGAAAACTCCATTGGAGTAGCTACTGGAAGCTTGCCGGTCACAACGAATCAAGAATCGGCTTCGTCGGAATCCGACGAATTTTTACGGATTTCCTTAGGGGTACCACTAGGGAAAATCACCAAAATCGAGAAATCGTAAAAAGTGGTAAAATTTTGGATCCGAGTCCAATAATTCGGGAAAACTCGATTGGAGTAGCTATTGGAAGCTTGCCGGTCACAACGCATCGAGAATCGGCTTCGTCGAAATCCGACGAATTTTTACGGATTTCCCTAGGGGTACCTCTAGGGAAAATCACCAAAATCAAGAAATCGTAAAATGTGGTGAAATTTTGGATACTCGATTGGAGTAGCTACTGGAAGCTTGCCGGTCACAACGCATCGAGAATCGGTTTCGTCGAAATCCGACGAATTTTTATGGATTTCCCTAGGGGTACCACTAGGGAAAATCACCAAAATCGTAAAAAGTGGTGAAATTTTGGATCCGACTCCAATAATTCGGGAAAACTCGATTGGAGTAGCTACTGGAAGCTTGCCGGTCACAATGCATCGAGAATCGGCTTCGTCGGAATCCGACGAATTTTTACGGATTTCCCTAGGGGTACCACTAGGAAAAATCACCAAAATCGAGAAATCGTAAAAAGTGGTGAAATTTTGGATCCGAGTCCAATAATTCGGGAAAACTCTATTGGAGTAGCTACTGGAAGCTTGCCGGTCACAACGCAATGAGAATCGGCTTCGTCGGAATCCGACGAATTTTTACGGATTTCCCTAGGGGTACCACTAGGGAAAATCACCAAAATCGTAAAAATTGGTAAAATTTTGAATCCGAGTCAAATAATTCGTGAAAACTCGATTGGAGTAGCTACTGGAAGCTTGCCGGTCACAACGCATCTAGAATCGGCTTCGTCGGAATCCGACGAATTTTTACGGATTTCCCTAGGGGTACCACTAGGGAAAATAACCAAATTCGATAAATCGTAAAAAGTGGTATAATTTTTGATTCGAGTCCAATAATTCGGGAAAACTCGATTGGAGTAGCTACTGGAAGCTTGCCGGTCACAGCGCATCGAGAATCGGTTTCGTCGGAATCCGACGAATTTTTACGGATTTCCCTAGGGGTACAACTAGGGAAAATCACCAAAATCGTAAAAAGTGGTGAAATATTGGATCTGAGTCCAATAATTTGAGAAAACTCGATTGGAGTAGTTGCTGGAAGCTTGCCGGTCAAAACACATCGAGAATTGGCTTCGTCGGAATCCGACGAATTTTTACGGATTTTCCTAGGGGTACCACTAGGGAAAATCACCAAAATTGTAAAAAGTGGTGAAATTTTGGATCCGAGTCCAATAATTCGGGAAAACTCGATTGGAGTAGGTACTGGAAGCTTGCCGGTCAGAACGCATCGAGAATCGACTTCGTCGGAATCCGACGAATTTTTACGGATTTCCCTAGGGGTACCTTTTTGGAAAATCACAAAAATCGAGAAATCCTAAAAAGTGGTGAAATTTTTGATCCGAGTCGAATAATTCGGGAAAACTCGATTGGAGTAGCTACTGGAAGCTTGCCGTCGTCGGAATCCGATGAATTTTTACTAATTTCCCTAGGGGTACCACTAGGGAAAATCACCAAAATCGTAAAAAGTGGTGAAATTTTGGATCCGAGTCCAATAATTCGAGAAAACTCGATTGGAGTAGATACGGGAAGCTTGCCGGTCACAATGCATCGAGAATCGGCTTTATCGGAATCCGACGAATTTTTAATGATTTCCCTAGGGGTACCTCTAGCGAAAATCACCAAAATCGAGAATTCATAAAAAGTGGAGAAATTTTGGATCCAAGTCCAATAATTTGGGAAAACTCCATTGGAGTAGCTACTGGAAGCTTGTCGGTCACAACGCATCGAGAATCGGCTTCGTCGGAATCCGACGAATTTTTACGGATTTCCTTAGGGGTACCACTAGGGAAAATCACCAAAATCGAGAAATCGTAAAAAGTGGTAAAATTTTGGATCCGAGTCCAATAATTCGGGAAAAATCGATTGGAGTAGCTACTGGAAGCTTGCCGGTCGCAACGCATCGAGAATCGGCTTCGTCGAAATCCGACGAATTTTTACGGATTTCCCTAGGGGTACCTCTAGGGAAAATCACCAAAATCGAGAAATCGTAAAAAGTGGTGAAATTTTGAATACTCGATTGGAGTAGCTACTGGAAGCTTGCCGGTCACAACGCATCGAGAATCGGTTTCGTCGAAATCCGACGAATTTTTATGGATTTCCCTAGGGGTACCACTAGGGAAAATCACCAAAATCGTAAAAAGTGGTGAAATTTTGGATCCGACTCCAATAATTCGGGAAAACTCGATTGGAGTAGCTACTGGAAGCTTGCCGGTCACAATGCATCGAGAATCGGCTTCGTCGGAATCCGACGAATTTTTACGGATTTCCCTAGGGGTACCACTAGGAAAAATCACAAAAATCGAGAAACCGTAAAAAGTGGTGAAATTTTGGATCCGAGTCCAATAATTTGGGAAAACTCTATTGGAGTAGCTACTGGAAGCTTGCCGGTCACAACGCATCGAGAATCGGCTTCATCGGAATCCGACGAATTTTTACGGATTTCCCTAGGGGTACCACTAGGGAAAATCACCAAAATCGTAAAAAGTGGTGAAATTTTGGATCCGAGTCAAATAATTCGGGAAAACTCGATTGGAGTAGCTACTGGAAGCTTGCCGGTCACAACGCATCTAGAATCGGCTTCGTCGGAATCCGACGAATTTTTACGGATTTCTCTAGAGGTACCACTAGGGAAAATAACCAAAATCGATAAATCGTAAAAAGTGGTGTAATTTTTGATCCGAGTCCAATAATTCGGGAAAACTCGATTGGAGTAGCTACTGGAAGCTTGCCGGTCACAGCGCATCGAGAATCGGTTTCGTCAGAATCCGACGAATTTTTACGGATTTCCCTAGGGGTACCACTAGGGAAAATGACCAAAATCGTAAAAAGTGGTGAAATATTGGATCCGAGTCCAATAATTCGAGAAAACTCAATTGGAGTAGCTGCTGGAAGCTTGCCGGTAAAAACGCATCGAGAATCGGCTTCGTCGGAATCCGACGAATTGTTACGGATTTTCCTAGGGGTACCACTAGGGAAAATCACCAAAATTGTAAAAAGTGGTGAAATTTTGGATCCGAGTCCAATAATTCGGGAAAACTCGATTGGAGTAGGTACTGGAAGCTTGCCGGTCAGAACGCATCGAGAATCGATTTCGTCGGAATTCGACGAATTTTTACGGATTTCCCTAGGGGTACCTTTTTGGAAAATCACCAAAATCGAGAAATCGTAAAAAGTGGTGAAATTTTTGATCCGAGTCCAATAATTCGGGAAAACTCGATTGGAGTAGCTACTGGAAGCTTGCCAGTCACAACGCATCGAGAATCGGCTTCGTCAGAATCCGATGAATTTTTACTAATTTCCCTAGGGGTACCACTAGGGAAAATCACCAAAATCGTAAAAAGTGGTAAAATTTTGGATCCGAGTCCAATAATTCGAGAAAACTCGATTGGAGTAGATACTGGAAGCTTGCCGGTCACAATGCATCGAGAATCGGCTTTATCGGAATCCGACGAATTTTTACGGATTTCCCTAGGGGTACCTCTAGGGAAAATCACCAAAATCGAGAAATCATAAAAAGTGGTGAAATTTTGGATCCGAGTCCAATAATTCGGGAAAACTCCATTGGAGTAGCTACTGGAAGCTTGCCGGTCACAACGCATCGAGAATCGGCTTCGTCGGAGTCCGACGAATTTTTACGGATTTCCTTAGGGGTACCACTAGGGAAAATCACCAAAATCGAGAAATCGTAAAAAGTGGTAAAATTTTGGATCCGAGTCCAATAATTCGGGAAAACTCGATTGGAGTAGCTACTGGAAGCTTGCCGGTCACAACGCATCGAGAATCGGCTTCGTCGAAATCCGACGAATTTTTACGGATTTCCCTAGGGGTACCTCTAGGGAAAATCACCAAAATCGAGAAATCGTAAAAAGTGGTGAAATTTTGGATACTCGATTGGAGTAGCTACTGGAAGCTTGCCGGTCACAACGCATCGAGAATCGGTTTCGTCGAAATCCGACGAATTTTTATGGATTTCCCTAGGGGTACCACTAGGGAAAATCACCAAAATCGTAAAAAGTGGTGAAATTTTGGATCCGACTCCAATAATTCGGGAAAACTCAATTGGAGTAGCTACTGGAAGCTTGCCGGTCACAATGCATCGAGAATCGGCTTCGTCAGAATCCGACGAATTTTTACGGATTTCCCTAGGGGTACCACTAGGAAAAATCACCAAAATCGAGAAATCGTAAAAAGTGGTGAAATTTTGGATCCGAGTCCAATAATTCGGGAAAACTCTATTGGAGTAGCTACTGGAAGCTTGCCGGTCACAACGCATCGAGAATCGGCTTCATCGGAATCCGACGAATTATTACGGATTTCCCTAGGGGTACCACTAGGGAAAATCACCAAAATCGTAAAAAGTGGTGAAATTTTGGATCCGAGTCAAATAATTCGGGAAAACTCGATTGGAGTAGCTACTGGAAGCTTGCCGGTCACAACGCATCTAGAATCGGCTTCGTCGGAATCCGACGAATTTTTACGGATTTCTCTAGGGGTACCACTAAGGAAAATCACCAAAATCGATAAATCGTAAAAAGTGGTGTAATTTTTGATCCGAGTCAAATAATTGGGGAAAACTCGATTGGAGTAGCTACTGGAAGCTTGCCGGTCACAACGCATCGAGAATCGGTTTCGTCGGAATCCGACGAATTTTTACGGATTTCCCTAGGGGTACCACTAGGGAAAATCACCAAAATCGTAAAAAGTGGTGAAATATTGGATCCGAGTCTAATAATTCGAGAAAACTCGATTGGAGTAGCTGCTGGAAGCTTGCCGGTCAAAACGCATCGAGAATCGGCTTCGTCGGAATCCGACGAATATTTACGGATTTTCCTAGGGGTACCACTATGGAAAATCACCAAAATTGTAAAAAGTGGTGAAATTTTGGATCCGAGTCCAATAATTCGGGAAAACTCGATTGGAGTAGGTACTGGAAGCTTGCCGGTCAGAACGCATCGAGAATCGACTTCATCGAAATCCGACGAATTTTTACGGATTTCCCTAGGGGTACCTTTTTGGAAAATCACCAAAATCGAGAAATCGTAAAAAGTAGTGAAATTTTTGATCCGAGTCCAATAATTCAGGAAAACTCGATTGGAGTAGCTACTGGAAGCTTGCCGGTCACAACGCATCGAGAATCGGCTTCGTCGGAATCCGATGAATTTTTACTAATTTCCCTAGGGGTACCACTAGGGAAAATCACCAAAATCGTAAAAAGTGGTGAAATTTTGGATCCGAGTCAAATAATTCGGGAAAACTCGATTGGAGTAGCTACTGGAAGCTTGCCGGTCACAACGCATCTAGAATCGGCTTAGTCGGAATCCGACGAATTTTTACGGATTTCTCTAGGGGTACCACTAAGGAAAATCACCAAAATCGATAAATCGTAAAAAGTGGTGTAATTTTTGATCCGAGTCAAATAATTGGGGAAAACTCGATTGGAGTAGCTACTGGAAGCTTGCCGGTCACAACGCATCGAGAATCGGTTTCGTCGGAATCCGACGAATTTTTACGGATTTCCCTAGGGGTACCACTAGGGAAAATCACCAAAATCGTAAAAAGTGGTGAAATATTGGATCCGAGTCTAATAATTCGAGAAAACTCGATTGGAGTAGCTGCTGGAAGCTTGCCGGTCAAAACGCATCGAGAATCGGCTTCGTCGGAATCCGACGAATTTTTACGGATTTTCCTAGGGGTACCACTATGGAAAATCACCAAAATTGTAAAAAGTGGTGAAATTTTGGATCCGAGTCCAATAATTCGGGAAAACTCGATTGGAGTAGGTACTGGAAGCTTGCCGGTCAGAACGCATCGAGAATCGACTTCATCGAAATCCGACGAATTTTTACGGATTTCCCTAGGGGTACCTTTTTGGAAAATCACCAAAATCGAGAAATCGTAAAAAGTAGTGAAATTTTTGATCCGAGTCCAATAATTCAGGAAAACTCGATTGGAGTAGCTACTGGAAGCTTGCCGGTCACAACGCATCGAGAATCGGCTTCGTCGGAATCCGATGAATTTTTACTAATTTCCCTAGGGGTACCACTAGGGAAAATCACCAAAATCGTAAAAAGTGGTGAAATTTTGGATCCGAGTCCAATAATTCGAGAAAACTCGATTGGAGTAGATATTGCAAGCTTGCCGGTCACAATGCATCGAGAATCGGCTTCATCGGAATCCGACGAATTTTTACGGATTTCCCTAGGGGTACCTCTAGGGAAAATCACCAAAATCGAGAAATCATAAAAAGTGGTGAAATTTTGGATCCGAGTCCAATAATTCGGGAAAACTCCATTGGAGTAGCTACTGGAAGCTTGCCGGTCACAACGCATCGAGAATCGGCTTCGTCGGAATCCGACGAATTTTTACGGATTTCCTTAGGGGTACCACTAGGGAAAATCACCAAAATCGAGAAATCGTAAAAAGTGGTAAAATTTTGGATCCGAGTCCAATAATTCGGGAAAACTCGATTGGAGTAGCTACTGGAAGCTTGCCGGTCACAACGCATCGAGAATCGGCTTCGTCGAAATCCGACGAATTTTTACGGATTTCCCTAGGGGTACCTCTAGGGAAAATCACCAAAATCAAGAAATCGTAAAAAGTGGTGAAATTTTGGATACTCGATTGGAGTAACTACTGGAAGCTTGCCGGTCACAATGCATCGAGAATCGGTTTCGTCGAAATCCGACGAATTTTTATGGATTTCCCTAGGGGTACCACTAGGGAAAATCACCAAAATCGTAAAAAGTGGTGAAATTTTGGATCCGACTCCAATAATTCGGGAAAACTCAATTGGAGTAGCTACTGGAAGCTTGCCGGTCACAATGCATCGAGAATCGGCTTCGTCGGAATCCGACGAATTTTTACGGATTTCCCTAGGGGTACCACTAGGAAAAATCACCAAAATCGAGAAATCGAAAAAAGTGGTGAAATTTTGGATCCGAGTCCAATAATTCGGGAAAACTCTATTGGAGTAGCTACTGGAAGCTTGCCGGTCACAACGCATCGAGAATCGGCTTCATCGGAATCCGACGAATTATTACGGATTTCCCTAGGGGTACCACTAGGGAAAATCACCAAAATCGTAAAAAGTGGTGAAATTTTGGATCCGAGTCAAATAATTCGGGAAAACTCGATTGGAGTAGCTACTGGAAGCTTGCCGGTCACAACGCATCTAGAATCGGCTTCGTCGGAATCCGACGAATTTTTACGGATTTCCCTAGGGGTACCACTAAGGAAAATCACCAAAATCGATAAATCGTAAAAAGTGGTGTAATTTTTGATCCGAGTCAAATAATTCGGGAAAACTCGATTGGAGTAGCTACTGGAAGCTTGCCGGTCACAACGCATCGAGAATCGGTTTCGTCGGAATCCGACGAATTTTTACGGATTTCCCTAGGGGTACCACTAGGAAAAATCACCAAAATCGTAAAAAGTGGTGAAATATTGGATCCGAGTCTAATAATTCGAGAAAACTCGATTGGAGTAGCTGCTGGAAGCTTGCCGGTCAAAACGCATCGAGAATCGGCTTCGTCGGAATCCGACGAATTTTTACGGATTTCCCTAGGGGTACCACTATGGAAAATCACCAAAATTGTAAAAAGTGGTGAAATTTTGGATCCGAGTCCAATAATTCGGGAAAACTCGATTGGAGTAGGTACTGGAAGCTTGCCGGTCAGAACGCATCGAGAATCGACTTCATCGAAATCCGACGAATTTTTACGGATTTCCCTAGGGGTACCTTTTTGGAAAATCACCAAAATCGAGAAATCGTAAAAAGTAGTGAAATTTTTGATCCGAGTCCAATAATTCAGGAAAACTCGATTGGAGTAGCTACTGGAAGCTTGCCGGTCACAACGCATCGAGAATCGGCTTCGTCGGAATCCGATGAATTTTTACTAATTTCCCTAGGGGTACCACTAGGGAAAATCACCAAAATCGTAAAAAGTGGTGAAATTTTGGATCCGAGTCCAATAATTCGAGAAAACTCGATTGGAGTAGATACTGCAAGCTTGTCGGTCACAATGCATCGAGAATCGGCTTCATCGGAATCCGACGAATTTTTACGGATTTCCCTAGGGGTACCTCTAGGGAAAATCACCAAAATCGAGAAATCATAAAAAGTGGTGAAATTTTGGATCCGAGTCCAATAATTCGGGAAAAATCCATTGGAGTAGCTACTGGAAGCTTGCCGGTCACAACGCATCGAGAATCGGCTTCGTCGGAATCCGACGAATTTTTATGGATTTCCTTAGGGGTACCACTAGGGAAAATCACCAAAATCGAGAAATCGTAAAAAGTGGTAAAATTTTGGATCCGAGTCCAATAATTCGGGAAAACTCGATTGGAGTAGCTACTGGAAGCTTGCCGGTCACAACGCATCGAGAATCGGCTTCGTCGAAATCCGACGAATTTTTACGGATTTCCCTAGGGGTACCTCTAGGGAAAATCACCAAAATCAAGAAATCGTAAAAAGTGGTGAAATTTTGGATACTCGATTGGAGTAACTACTGGAAGCTTGCCGGTCACAATGCATCGAGAATCGGTTTCGTCGAAATCTGACGAATTTTTATGGATTTCCCTAGGGGTACCACTAGGGAAAATCATCAAAATCGTAAAAAGTGGTGAAATTTTGGATCCGACTCCAATAATTCGGGAAAACTCGATTGGAGTAGCTACTGGAAGCTTACCGGTCACAATGCATCGAGAATCGGCTTCGTCGGAATTCGACGAATTTTTACGGATTTCCCTAGGGGTACCACTAGGAAAAATCACCAAAATCGAGAAATCGAAAAAAGTGGTGAAATTTTTGATCCGAGTCCAATAATTCGGGAAAACTCTATTGGAGTAGCTACTGGAAGCTTACCGGTCACAACGCATCGAGAATCGGCTTCATCGGAATCCGACGAATTTTTACGGATTTCCCTAGGGGTACCACTAGGGAAAATCACCAAAATCGTAAAAAGTGGTGAAATTTTGGATCCGAGTCAAATAATTCGGGAAAACTCGATTGGAGTAGCTATTGGAAGCTTGCCGGTCACAACGCATCTAGAATCGGCTTCGTCGGAATCCGACGAATTTTTACGGATTTCCCTAGGGGTACCACTAGGGAAAATTACCAAAATCGATAAATCGTAAAAAGTGGTATAATTTTTGATCCGAGTCCAATAATTCGGGAAAACTCGATTGGAGTAGCTACTTTAAGCTTGCCGGTCACAGCGCATCGAGAATCGGTTTCGTCGGAATCCGACGAATTTTTACGGATTTCCCTAGGGGTACCACTAGGGAAAATCCCCAAAATCGTAAAAAGTGGTGAAATATTGGATCCGAGTCCAATAATTCGAGAAAACTCGATTGGAGTAGCTGCTGGAAGCTTGTCGGTCAAAACGCATCGAGAATCGGCTTCGTCGGAATCCGATGAATTTTTACGGATTTCCCTAGGGGTACCACTAGGGAAAATCACCAAAATTGTAAAAAGTGGTGAAATTTTGGATCCGAGTCCAATAATTTGGGAAAACTCGATTGGAGTAGGTACTGGAAGCTTGCCGGTCAGAACGCATCGAGAATCGACTTCATCGAAATCCGACGAATTTTTACGGATTTCCCTAGGGGTACCTTTTTGGAAAATCACCAAAATCGAGAAATCGTAAAAAGTGGTGAAATTTTTGATCCGAGTCCAATAATTCAGGAAAACTCGATTGGAGTAGCTACTGGAAGCTAGCCGGTCACAACGCATCGAGAATCGGCTTCGTCGGAATCCGATGAATTTTTACTAATTTCCCTAGGGGTACCACTAGGGAAAATCACCAAAATCGTAAAAAGTGGTGAAATTTTGGATCCGAGTCCAATAATTCGAGAAAACTCGATTGGAGTAGATACTGCAAGCTTGTCGGTCACAATGCATCGAGAATCGGCTTCATCGAAATCCGACGAATTTTTACGGATTTCCCTAGGGGTACCTCTAGGGAAAATCACCAAAATCGAGAAATCATAAAAAGTGGTGAAATTTTGGATCCGAGTCCAATAATTCGGGAAAACTCCATTGGAGTAGCTACTGGAAGCTTGCCGGTCACAACGCATCGAGAATCGGCTTCGTCGGAATCCGACGAATTTTTACGGATTTCCTTAGGGGTACCACTAGGGAAAATCACCAAAATCGAGAAATCGTAAAAAGTGGTAAAATTTTGGATCCGAGTCCAATAATTTGGGAAAACTCGATTGGAGTAGCTACTGGAAGCTTGCCGGTCACAACGCATCGAGAATCGGCTTCGTCGAAATCCGACGAATTTTTACGGATTTCCCTAGGGGTACCTCTAGGGAAAATCACCAAAATCAAGAAATCGTAAAAAGTGGTGAAATTTTGGATACTCTAATGGAGTAACTACTGGAAGCTTGCCGGTCACAATGCATTGAGAATCGGTTTCGTCGAAATCCGACGAATATTTATGGATTTCCCTGGGGGTACCACTAGGGAAAGTCACCAAAATCGTAAAAAGTGGTGAAATTTTGGATCCGACTCCAATAATTCGGGAAAACTCGATTGGAGTAGCTACTGAAGCTTGCCGGTCATAATGCATCGAGAATCGGCTTCGTCGGAATCCGACGAATTTTTACGGATTTTCCTAGGGGTACCACTAGGAAAAATCACCAAAATCGAGAAATCGTAAAAAGTGGTGAAATTTTGGATCCGAGTCCAATAATTCGGGAAAACTCTATTGGAGTAGCTACTGGAAGCTTGCCGGTCACAACGCATCGAGAATCGGCTTTATCGGAATCCGACGAATTTTTACGGATTTCCCTAGGGGTACCACTAGGGAAAATCACCAAAATCGTAAAAAGTGGTGAAATTTTTGATCCGAGTCAAATAATTCGAGAAAACTCGATTGGAGTAGCTGCTGGAAGCTTGCCGGTCAAAACGCATCGAGAATCGGCTTCGTCGGAATCCGACGAATTTTTACGGATTTCCCTAGGGGTACCACTATGAAAAATCACCAAAATTGTAAAAAGTGGTGAAATTTTGGATCCGAGTCCAATAATTCGGGAAAACTCGATTGGAGTAGGTACTGGAAGCTTGCCGGTCAGAACGCATCGAGAATCGACTTCATCGAAATCCGACGAATTTTTACGGATTTCCCTAGGGGTACCTTTTTGGAAAATCACCAAAATCGAGAAATCGTAAAAAGTAGTGAAATTTTTGATCCGAGTCCAATAATTCAGGAAAACTCGATTGGAGTAGCTACTGGAAGCTTGCCGGTCACAACGCATCGAGAATCGGCTTCGTCGGAATCCGATGAATTTTTACTAATTTCCCTAGGGGTACCACTAGGGAAAATCACCAAAATCGTAAAAAGTGGTGAAATTTTGGATCCGAGTCCAATAATTCGAGAAAACTCGATTGGAGTAGATACTGCAAGCTTGTCGGTCACAATGCATCGAGAATCGGCTTCATCGGAATCCGACGAATTTTTACGGATTTCCCTAGGGGTACCTCTAGGGAAAATCACCAAAATCGAGAAATCATAAAAAGTGGTGAAATTTTGGATCCGAGTCCAATAATTCGGGAAAACTCCATTGGAGTAGCTACTGGAAGCTTGCCGGTCACAACGCATCGAGAATCGGCTTCGTCGGAATCCGACGAATTTTTACGGATTTCCTTAGGGGTACCACTAGGGAAAATCACCAAAATCGAGAAATCGTAAAAAGTGGTAAAATTTTGGATCCGAGTCCAATAATTCGGGAAAACTCGATTGGAGTAGCTACTGGAAGCTTGCCGGTCACAACGCATCGAGAATCGGCTTCGTCGAAATCCGACGAATTTTTACGGATTTCCCTAGGGGTACCTCTAGGGAAAATCACCAAAATCAAGAAATCGTAAAAAGTGGTGAAATTTTGGATACTCGATTGGAGTAACTACTGGAAGCTTGCCGGTCACAATGCATCGAGAATCGGTTTCGTCGAAATCCGACGAATTTTTATGGATTTCCCTAGGGGTACCACTAGGGAAAATCACCAAAATCGTAAAAAGTGGTGAAATTTTGGATCCGACTCCAATAATTCGGGAAAACTCGATTGGAGTAGCTACTGGAAGCTTACCGGTCACAATGCATCGAGAATCGGCTTCGTCGGAATTCGACGAATTTTTACGGATTTCCCTAGGGGTACCACTAGGAAAAATCACCAAAATCGAGAAATCGAAAAAAGTGGTGAAATTTTTGATCCGAGTCCAATAATTCGGGAAAACTCTATTGGAGTAGCTACTGGAAGCTTACCGGTCACAACGCATCGAGAATCGGCTTCATCGGAATCCGACGAATTTTTACGGATTTCCCTAGGGGTACCACTAGGGAAAATCACCAAAATCGTAAAAAGTGGTGAAATTTTGGATCCGAGTCAAATAATTCGGGAAAACTCGATTGGAGTAGCTATTGGAAGCTTGCCGGTCACAACGCATCTAGAATCGGCTTCGTCGGAATCCGACGAATTTTTACGGATTTCCCTAGGGGTACCACTAGGGAAAATCACCAAAATCGATAAATCGTAAAAAGTGGTATAATTTTTGATCCGAGTCCAATAATTCGGGAAAACTCGATTGGAGTAGCTACTTTAAGCTTGCCGGTCACAGCGCATCGAGAATCGGTTTCGTCGGAATCCGACGAATTTTTACGGATTTCCCTAGGGGTACCACTAGGGAAAATCCCCAATATCGTAAAAAGTGGTGAAATATTGGATCCGAGTCCAATAATTCGAGAAAACTCGATTGGAGTAGCTGCTGGAAGCTTGTCGGTCAAAACGCATCGAGAATCGGCTTCGTCGGAATCCGATGAATTTTTACGGATTTCCCTAGGGGTACCACTAGGGAAAATCACCAAAATTGTAAAAAGTGGTGAAATTTTGGATCCGAGTCCAATAATTTGGGAAAACTTGATTGGAGTAGGTACTGGAAGCTTGCCGGTCAGAACGCATCGAGAATCGACTTCATCGAAATCCGACGAATTTTTACGGATTTCCCTAGGGGTACCTTTTTGGAAAATCACCAAAATCGAGAAATCGTAAAAAGTGGTGAAATTTTTGATCCGAGTCCAATAATTCAGGAAAACTCGATTGGAGTAGCTACTGGAAGCTAGCCGGTCACAACGCATCGAGAATCGGCTTCGTCGGAATCCGATGAATTTTTACTAATTTCCCTAGGGGTACCACTAGGGAAAATCACCAAAATCGTAAAAAGTGGTGAAATTTTGGATCCGAGTCCAATAATTCGAGAAAACTCGATTGGAGTAGATACTGCAAGCTTGTCGGTCACAATGCATCGAGAATCGGCTTCATCGGAATCCGATGAATTTTTACGGATTTCCCTAGGGGTACCTCTAGGGAAAATCACCAAAATCGAGAAATCATAAAAAGTGGTGAAATTTTGGATCCGAGTCCAATAATTCGGGAAAACTCCATTGGAGTAGCTACTGGAAGCTTGCCGGTCACAACGCATCGAGAATCGGCTTCGTCGGAATCCGACGAATTTTTACGGATTTCCTTAGGGGTACCACTAGGGAAAATCACCAAAATCGAGAAATCGTAAAAAGTGGTAAAATTTTGGATCCGAGTCCAATAATTCGGGAAAACTCGATTGGAGTAGCTACTGGAAGCTTGCCGGTCACAACGCATCGAGAATCGGCTTCGTCGAAATCCGACGAATTTTTACGGATTTCCCTAGGGGTACCTCTAGGGAAAATCACCAAAATCAAGAAATCGTAAAAAGTGGTGAAATTTTGGATACTCGAATGGAGTAACTACTGGAAGCTTGCCGGTCACAATGCATTGAGAATCGGTTTCGTCGAAATCCGACGAATATTTATGGATTTCCCTAGGGGTACCACTAGGGAAAGTCACCAAAATCGTAAAAAGTGGTGAAATTTTGGATCCGACTCCAATAATTCGGGAAAACTCGATTGGAGTAGCTACTGAAGCTTGCCGGTCATAATGCATCGAGAATCGGCTTCGTCGGAATCCGACGAATTTTTACGGATTTCCCTAGGGGTACCACTAGGAAAAATCACCAAAATCGAGAAATCGTAAAAAGTGGTGAAATTTTGGATCCGAGTCCAATAATTCGGGAAAACTCTATTGGAGTAGCTACTGGAAGCTTCCCGGTCACAACGCATCGAGAATCGGCTTTATCGGAATCCGACGAATTTTTACGGATTTCCCTAGGGGTACCACTAGGGAAAATCACCAAAATCGTAAAAAGTGGTGAAATTTTTGATCCGAGTCAAATAATTCGGGAAAACTCGATTGGAGTAGCTATTGGAAGCTTGCCGGTCACAACGCATCTAGAATCGGCTTCGTCGGAATCCGACGAATTTTTACGGATTTCCCTAGGGGTACCACTAGGGAAAATCACCAAAATCGATAAATCGTAAAAAGTGGTATAATTTTTGATCCGAGTCCAATAATTCGGGAAAACTCGATTGGAGTAGCTACTGGAAGCTTGCCGGTCACAGCGCATCGAGAATCGGTTTCGTCGGAATCCGATGAATTTTTACGGATTTCCCTAGGGGTACCACTAGGGAAAATCCCCAAAATCGTAAAAAGTGGTGAAATATTGGATCCGAGTCCAATAATTCGAGAAAACTCGATTGGAGTAGCTGCTGGAAGCTTGCCGGTCAAAACATATCGAGAATCGGCTTCGTCGGAATCCGATGAATTTTTACGGATTTCCCTAGGGGTACCACTAGGGAAAATCACCAAAATTGTATAAAGTGGTGAAATTTTTGATCCGAGTCCAATAATTCGGGAAAACTCGATTGGAGTAGGTACTGGAAGCTTGCCGGTCAGAACGCATCGAGAATCGACTTCATCGAAATCCGACGAATTTTTACGGATTTCCCTAGGGGTACCTTTTTGGAAAATCACCAAAATCGAGAAATCGTAAAAAGTGGTGAAATTTTTGATCCGAGTCCAATAATTCAGGAAAACTCGATTGGAGTAGCTACTGGAAGCTTGCCGGTCACAACGCATCGAGAATCGGCTTCGTCGGAATCCGATGAATTTTTACTAATTTCCCTAGGGGTACCACTAGGGAAAATCACCAAAATCGTAAAAAGTGGTGAAATTTTGGATCCGAGTCCAATAATTCGAGAAAACTCGATTGGAGTAGATACTGCAAGCTTGTCGGTCACAATGCATCGAGAATCGGCTTCATCGGAATCCGACGAATTTTTACGGATTTCCCTAGGGGTACCTCTAGGGAAAATCACCAAAATCGAGAAATCATAAAAAGTGGTGAAATTTTGGATCCGAGTCCAATAATTCGGGAAAACTCCATTGGAGTAGCTACTGTAAGCTTGCCGGTCACAACGCATCGAGAATCGGCTTCGTCGGAATCCGACGAATTTTTACGGATTTCCTTAGGGGTACCACTAGGGAAAATCACCAAAATCGAGAAATCGTAAAAAGTGGTAAAATTTTGGATCCGAGTCCAATAATTCGGGAAAACTCGATTGGAGTAGCTACTGGAAGCTTGCCGGTCACAACGCATCGAGAATCGATTTCGTCGAAATCCGACGAATTTTTATGGATTTCCCTAGGGGTACCACTAGGGAAAATCACCAAAATCGTAAAAAGTGGTGAAATTTTGGATCCGACTCCAATAATTCGGGAAAACTCAATTGGAGTAGCTACTGGAAGCCTGACGGTCAATATGCATCGAGAATCGGCTTCGTCGGAATCTGACTAATTTTTACGGATTTCCCTAGGGGTACCACTAGGAAAAATCACCAAAATCGAGAAATCGTAAAAAGTGGTGAAATTTTGGATCCGAGTCAAATAATTCAGGAAAACTCGATTGGAGTAGCTACTGGAAGCTTGCCGGTCACAACGCATCTAGAATCGGCTTCGTCGGAATCCGACGAATTTTTACGGATTTCCCTAGGGGTACCACTAAGGAAAATCACCAAAATCGATAAATCGTAAAAAGTGGTGTAATTTTTGATCCGAGTCCAATAATTCGGGAAAACTCGATTGGAGTAGCTACTGGAAGCTTGCCGGTCACAGCGCATTGAGAATCGGTTTCGTCGGAATCCGACGAATTTTTACGGATTTCCCTAGGGGTACCACTTGGGAAAATCACCAAAATCGTAAAAAGTGGTGAAATATTGGATCTGAGTCTAATAATTCGAGAAAACTCGATTGGAGTAGCTGCTGGAAGCTTGCCGGTCAAAACGCATCGAGATTCGGCTTCGTCGGAATCCGACGAATTTTTACGGATTTTCCTAGGGGTACCACTATGGAAAATCACCAAAATTGTAAAAAGTGGTGAAATTTTGGATCCGAGTCAAATAATTCGGGAAAACTCGATTGGAGTAGGTACTGGAAGCTTGCCGTTCAGAACGCATCGAGAATCGACTTCGTCAGAATCCGACGAATTTTTACGGATTTCCCTAGGGGTACCTTTTTGGAAAATCACCAAAATCGAGAAATCGTAAAAAGTGGTGAAATTTTTGATCCGAGTCCAATAATTCGGGAAAAGTCGATTGGAGTAGCTACTGGAAGCTTGCCGGTCACAATGCATCGAGAATCGGCTTCGTCGGAATCCGATGAATTTTTACTAATTTCCCTAGGGGTACCACTAGGGAAAATCACCAAAATCGTAAAAAGTGGTGAAATTTTGGATCCGAGTCCAATAATTCGAGAAAACTCGATTGGAGTAGATACTGGAAGCTTGCCGGTCACAATGCATCGAGAATCGGCTTAATCGGAATCCGACGAATTTTTACGGATTTCCTTAGGGGTACCACTAGGGAAAATCACCAAAATCGAGAAATCGTAAAAAGTGGTAAAATTTTGGATCCGAGTCCAATAATTCGGGAAAACTCGATTGGAGTAGCTACAGGAAGCTTGCCGGTCACAACGCATCGAGAATCGGCTTCGTCGGAATTCGATGAATTTTTACGGATTTCCCTAGGGGTAGCACTCGGGAAAATAACCAAAATCGAGAAAAGTGGTGAAATTTTGGATCCGAGTCCAATAATTCGGGAAAACTCGATTGGAGTAGCTACTGGAAGCTTGCCGGTCACAACGCATCGAGAATCGGCTTCATCGGAATCCGATGAATTTTTACGGATTTTCCTAGGGGTACCACTAGGGAAAATAACAAAAATCGAGAAATCGTAAAAAGTGGTGAAATTTTGGATCCGAGTCCAATAATTCGAGAAAACTCGATTGGAGTAGCTACTGGAAACTTGCCGGTCACAACGCATTGAGAATAGGCTTCATCAGAATCCGATGAATTTTTACGGATTTTCCTAGGGGTACCTTTAGTGAAAATCACCAAAATCGAGAAATCGTAAAAAGTGGTGAAATTTTGGATCCGAGTCCAATAATTCGGGAAAACTCCATTGGAGTAGCTACTGGAAGCTTGCCGGTCACAACGCATCGAGAATCGGCTTCGTCGGAATCCGATGAATTTTTACGGATTTCCCTAGGGGTACCACTAGGAAAAATCACAAAAATCGTAAAAAGTGGTGAAATTTTGGATCCGAGTCCAATAATTCGAGAAAACTCAATTGGAGTAGCTACTGGAAGCTTGCCGATCACAACGCATCGAGAATCGGCTTCGTCGGAATCCGACGAATTTTTACGGATTTCCCTAGGGGTACCACTAGGAAAAATCACCAAAATCGAGAAATCGTAAAAAGTGGTAAAATTTTGGATCCGAGTCCAATAATTTGGGAAAACTCGATTGGAGTAGCTACAAGAAGCTTGCCGGTCACAACGCATCGAGAATAGGCTTCGTCGGAATCCGACGAATTTTTATGGATTTCCCTAGGGGTACCACTAGGGAAAATCACCAAAATCGTAAAAAGTGGTGAAATTTTGGATCCGAGTCCAATAATTCGGAAAAACTCGATTGGAGTAGCTACTGAAAGCTTGCTGGTCATAACACATCGAGAATCGGCTTCGTCGAAATCTGACGAATTTTTACGGATTTACCTAGGGGTACCACTAGGAAAAATCACCAAAATCGAGAAATCGTAAAAAGTGGTGAAATTTTGGATCCGAGTCCAATAATTCGGGAAAACTCCATTGGAGTAGCTACTGGAAGCTTTCCGGTCACAACGCATCAAGAATCGGCTTCGTCGGAATCCGACGAATTTTTACGAATTCTCCTAGGGGTACCACTAGGGAAAATAACCAAAATCGAGAAATCGAAAAAAGTGGTGAAATTTTGGATACGAGTCCAATAATTCGGGAAAACTCGATTGGAGTAGCTACTGGAAGCTTGCCGGTCACAACGCATCGAGAATCGGCTTCGTCGGAATCCGACGAATTTGTACGGATTTCCCTAGGGGTACCACTAGAGAAAATCACCAAAATCGAGAAATCGTAAAAAGTGGTGAAATTTTCGATCCGAGTCCAATAATTCGGGAAAAATCCATTGGAGTAGCTACTGGAAGCTTGCCGGTCACAACGCATCGAGAATCGGCTTCGTCAAAATCCGACGAATTTTTACGGATTTCCCTAGGGGTACCACTAGGGAAAATCGAGAAATCATAAAAAGTGGTGAAATTTTGGATCCGAGTCCAATAATTTGGAAAAACTCGATTGGAGTAGCTACTGAAAGCTTGCCGGTCACAATGCATCGAGAATCAGCTTCGTCGAAATCCGACGAATTTTTACGGATTTCCCTAGGGGTACCACTAGGGAAAATCACCAAAATCGAGAAATCGTAAAAATTGGTGAAATTTTGGATCCGAGTCAAAAAATTCGGAAAAACTCGATTGGAGTAGCTACTGAAAGCTTGCTGGTCACAACGCATCGAGAATCAGCTTCGTCGAAATCTGACGAATTTTTACGGATTTCCCTAGGGGTACCATTAGGAAAAATCACCAAAATCGAGAAATCGTAAAAAGTGGTGAAATTTTGGATCGAAGTCCAATAATTCGGGAAAACTCGATTTAAGTAGCTACTGGAAGCTTTCCGGTCACAACGCATCGAGAATCGGCTTCGTCGGAATACGACGAATTTTTACGGATTTCCCTAAGGGTACCACTAGAAAAAATCACCAAAATCGAGAAATCGCAAAAAGTGGTGAAATTTTGGATCCGAGTCCAATAATTTGGGAAAACTCGATTTGAGTAGCTACTGGAAGCTTGCCGATCACAATGCATCGAGAATCGGTTTCGTGGGAATCCGACGAATTTTTACAGATTTCCCTATGGGTACCACTAGGGAAAATCACCAAAATCGTAAAAAGTGGTGAAATTTTGGATCCGAGTTCAATAATTCGGGAAAACTCGATTGGAGTAGCTACTGGAAGCTTGCCGGTCACAACCCATCGAGAATAGGCTTCGTCGGAATCCGACGAATTTTTACGGATTTCCCTAGTGGTACTAGGGAAAATCACCAAAATCGAGAAATCGTAAAAAGTGGTGAAATTTTGGATCCGAGTCCAATAATTCGGGAAAACTCGATTTGAGTAGCTACTGGAAGCTTGCCGATCACAACGCATCGAGAATCGGCTTCGTGGGAATCCGACGAATTTTTACGGATTTTCCTATGGGTAACACTGGGGAAAATCACCAAAATCGTAAAAAGTGGTGAAATTTTGGATCCGAGTTCAATAATTTGAGAAAACTCGATTGGAGTAGCTACTGGAAGCTTGCCGGTCACAACGCATCGAGAATCGGCTTCGTCGGAATCCGACGAATTTTTAAGGATTTCCCTAGGGGTACCACTAGGGAAAATCACCAAAATCGTAAAAAGTGGTGAAATTTTGGATCCGAGTCCAATAATTCGGGAAAACTCGATTGGAGTAGCTACTGGAAGCTTGCCGGTCACAACGCATCGAGAATCGGCTTCGTCGGAATCCGACGAATTTTTACGGATTTCCCTAGGGGTACCACTAGGGAAAATCACCAAAAATCGTAAAAGGTGGTGAAATTTTGGATCCGAGTCTAATAATTCGGGAAAACTCGATTGGAGTAGCTACTGGAAACTTACCGGTCACAATGCATCGAGAATCGGCTTCGTGGGAATCCGACGAATTTTTACGGATTTCCCTATGGATACCACTAGAGAAAATCACCAAAATCGTAAAAAGTGGTGAAATTTTGGATCCGAGTTCAATAATTCGGGAAAACTCGATTGGAATAGCTACTGAAAGCTTGCCGGTCACAACGCATCGAGAATCGGCTTCGTCGGAATCCGACGAATTTTTACGGATTTCCCTAGGGGTACCACTAGGGAAAATCACAAAAATAATAAAAAGTGGTGAAATTTTGGATCCGAGTCCAATAATTCGGGAAAACTTGATTGGAGTAGCTACTGGAACCTTGCCGGTCATAACGCATCGAGAATCGGTTTCGTCGGAATCCGACGAATTTATACGGATTTCCCTAGGGTACCACTAGGGAAAATCACCAAAAATCGTAAAAGGTGGTTAAATTTTTGATCCGAGTCTAATAATTCGGGAAAACTCGAATGGAGTAGCTACTGGAAGCATACCGGTCACAATGCATCGAGAATCGGCTTCGTCGGAATCCGACGAATTTTTACGGATTTCCCATGGGGTACCACTAGGGAAAATCACCAAAATCGTAAAAAGTGGTGAAATTTTTGATCCGAGTCCAATAATTAGGGAAAACTCGATTGGAGTAGCTACTGGAAGCTTGCCGGTCACAATGCATCGAGAATCGGCTTCGTCAGAATCCAATGAATTTTTACGGATTTCCCTCGGGGTACCACTAGGGAAAATAACCAAAATCGAAAAATTGTAAAAAGTGGTGAAATTTTGGATCCGAGTCCAATAATTCGAGAAAACTCGATTGGAGTTGCTACTGGAAGCTTGCCGGTCACAATGCATCGAGAATCGGCTTCGTCGGAATCCAACGAATTTTTACGGATTTCCCTAGGGGTACCACTAGGGAAAATAACCAAAATCGAAAAATTGTAAAAAGTGGTGAAATTTTGGATCCGAGTCCAATAATTCGAGAAAACTCGATTGGAGTTGCTACTGGAAGCTTGCCGGTCACAACGCATCGAGAATCGGTTTCGTAGGAATCCAACGAATTTTTACGGATTTCCTTAGGGGTACCACTAGGGAAAATCACCAAAATCGTAAAGAGTGGTGAAATTTTGGATCCGAGTGAAATAATTCGGGAAAACTCGATAGGAGTAGCTACTGGAAGCTTTCCGGTCACAACGCATCGAGAATCGGCTTAGTCGGAATCCGACGAATTTTTACGGATTTCCCTAGGGGTACCACTAGGGAAAATCACCAAAATCGTAAAAGGTGGTGAAATTTTGGATCCGAGTCCAATAATTCGGGAAAACTCGTTTGGAGTAGCTACTGGAAGCTTGCCGGTCACAACACATCCAGAATCGGCTTTGTCGGAATCTGACGAATTTTTACGGATTTCCCTACTGGTACCACTAGAGAAAATCACCAAAATCGTAAAAAGTGGTGAAATTTTGGATCCGAGTCCAATAATTCGAGAAAACTCAATTGGAGTAGCTACTGGAAGCTTGCCGGTCACAACGCATCGAGAATCGACTTCGTCGGAATCCGACGAATTTTTACGGATTTCCCTTGGGGTACCTCTAGGAAAAATCACCAAAATTGAGAAATCGTAAAAAGTGTTTAAATTTTTTATCCGAGTCCAATAATTTAGGAAAACTCCATTGGAGTAGCTACTGGAAGCTTGCCGGTCACAACGCATCGAGAATCGGCTTCGTCGGAATCCGTCGAATTTTTACGGATTTCCCATGTGGTACCAGTAGTGAAAATCACCAAAATCGTAAAAAGTGGTGAAATTTTAGATCCGAGTCCAATAATTCGAGAAAACTCAATTGGAGTAGCTACTGTAAGCTTTCCGGTCACAACGCATCGAGAATCGACTTCGTCGGAATCCGACGAATTTTTACGGATTTCCCTTGGGGTACCTCTAGGGAAAATCACCAAAATCGAGAAATCGTAAAAAGTGGTGAAATTTTTGATCCGTGTCCAATAATTCGGGAAAACTCCATTGGAGTAGCTACTGGAAGCTTGCCGGTCACAACGCATCGAGAATCGGCTTCGTCGGAATCCCACGAATTTTTACGGATTTCCCTAGGGGTAACACTAGGGAAAATCACCAAAATCGAGAAATCGTAAAAAGTGGTGAAATTTTAGATCCGAGTCCAATAATTCAGGAAAAGTCGATTGGAGTAGCTACTGTAAGCTTGCCGGTCACAACTCATCGAGAATCGACTTCGTCGGAATCCGACGAATTTTTACGGATTTCCCTTGGGGTACCTCTAGGGAAAATCACCAAAATCGAGAAATCGTAAAAAGTGGTGAAATTTTGGATCCGAGTCCAATAATTCGGGAAAACTACATTGGAGTAGCTACTGGAAGCTTGCCGGTCACAACGCATCGAGAATCGGCTTCGTCAGAATCCGATGAATTTTTACGGATTTTCCTAGGGGTACCACTAGGGAAAATCACCAAAATCGAAAAATCGTAAAAAGTGGTGAAATTTTGGATCCGAGTCCAATAATTCGGGAAAACTCGATTGGAGTAGCTACTGGAAGCTTGCCGGTCACAACGCATCGAGAATCGGCTTCGTCGGAATCCGACGAATTTTTATGGATTTCCCTAGGGGTACCTCTAGGGAAAATTACCAAAATCGAGAAATCGTAAAAAGTGGTGAAATTTTAGATACTCAATTGGAGTAGCTACTGGAATCTTGCCGGTCACAATGCATCGAGAATCGGCTTCGTCGAAATCCGACGAATTTTTACGGATTTCCCTAGGGTTACCATTAGGGAAAATCACCAAAATCGTAAAAAGCGGTGAAATTCTTGATCCGAGTCAAATAATTCGGGAAAACTCGATTGGAGTAGCTACTGGAAGCTTGCCGGTCACAACAAATCGAGAATTGGCTTTGTCGGAATCCGACGAATTTTTACGGATTTCCCTAGGGGTACCACTAGGAAAAATCACAAAAATCGTAAAAAGTGGTGAAATTTTAGATCCGAGTCCAATAATTCGAGAAAACTCAATTGGAGTATCTACTGGAAGCTTGCCGGTCACAACGCATCGAGAATTGACTTCGTCGGAATCCGACAAATTTTTACGGATTTCCCTTGGGGTACCTCGAGGAAAAATCACCAAAATTGAGAAATCGTAAAAAGTGTTTAAATTTTGGATCCGAGTCCAATAATTCAGGAAAACTCCATTGGAGTAGCTACTGGAAGCTTGCCGGTCACAACGCATCGAGAATCGGCTTCGTCGGAATCCGTCGAATTTTTACGGATTTCCCATGTGGTACCAGTAGGGAAAATCACCAAAATCGTAAAAAGTGGTGAAATTTTGGATCCGTGTCCAATAATTCGGGAAAACTCCATTGGAGTAGCTACTGGAAGCTTGCCGGTCACAATGCATCGAGAATCGGTTTCGTCCGAATCCCATGAATTTTTACGGATTTCCCTAGGGGTAACACTAGGGAAAATCACCAAAATCGAGAAATCGTAAAAAGTGGTGAAATTTTGGATCCGAGTCCAATAATTCAGGAAAAGTCGATTGGAGTAGCTACTGGAAGCTTGCCGGTCACAACTCATCGAGAATCGGCTTCGTCAGAATCCGACAAATTTTTACGGATTTCCCTAGGGGTACCACTAGGGAAAATCACCAAAATGGAGAAATCGTAAAAAGTGGTGAAATTTTGGATCCGTGTCCAATAATTCGGGAAAACTCGATTGGAGTAGCTACTGGAAGCTTGCCGGTCACAACTCATCGAGAATCGGCTTGGTCGGAATCCGACGAATTTTTACGGATTTCCCTAGGGTTACCACTAGGGAAAATAACCAAAATCGAAAAATTGTAAAAAGTGGTGAAATTTAGGATCCGAGTCCAATAATTCGAGAAAACTCGATTGGAGTTGCTACTGGTAGCTTGCCGGTTACAACGCATCGAGAATCGGTTTCGTCGGAATCCAACGAATTTTTACGGATTTCCCTAGGGGTACCACTAGGGAAAATCACCAAAATCGTAAAGAGTGGTGAAATTTTGGATCCGAGTCAAATAATTCGGGAAAACGCGATAGGAGTAGCTACTGGAAGCTTCCCGGTCACAACGCATCGAGAATCGGCTTCGTCGGAATCCGACAAATTTTTACGGATTTCCCTAGGGGTACCACTAGGAAAAATCTCCAAAATCGTAAAAGGTGGTGAAATTTATGATCCGAGTCCAATAATTCGATAAAACTCGATTGGAGTGGCTACTGGAAGCTTGCCGGTCACAACACATCGAGAATCGGCTTTGTCGAAATCCGACGAATTTTTACGGATTTCCCTAGTGGTACCACTAGGGAAAATCACCAAAATCGTAAAAAGTGGTGAAATTTTGGATCCGAGTCCAATAATTCGAGAAAACTCAATTGGAGTAGCTACTGGAAGCTTGCCGGTCACAACGCATCGAGAATCGACTTCGTCGGAATCCGACGAATTTTTACGGATTTCCCTTGGGGTACCTCGAGGAAAAATCACCAAAATTGAGAAATCGTAAAAAGTGTTTAAATTTTTGATCCGAGTCCAATAATTCAGGAAAACTCCATTGGAGTAGCTACTGGAAGCTTGCCGGTCACAACGCATCGAAAATCGGCTTCGTCGGAATTCGTCGAATTTTTACGGATTTCCCATGTGGTACCAGTAGGGAAAATCACCAAAATCGTAAAAAGTGGTGAAATTTTAGATCCGAGTCCAATAATTCGAGAAAACTCAATTGGAGTAGCTACTGTAAGCTTGCCGGTCACAACGCATCGAGAATCGACTTCGTCGGAATCCGACGAATTTTTACGGATTTCCCTTGGGGTACCTCTAGGGAAAATCACCAAAATCGAGAAATCGTAAAAAGTGGTGAAATTTTGGATCCGAGTCCAATAATTCGGGAAAACTACATTGGAGTAGCTACTGGAAGCTTGCCGGTCACAACGCATCGAGAATCGAATTCGTCGGAATCCTACGAATTTTTACAGATTTCCCATGGGGTACCACTAGGGAAAATCACAAAAATCGTAAAAAGTGGTGAAATTTTGGATCCGAGTCCAATAATTCGGGAAAACTCTATTGGAGTAGCTACTGGAAGCTTGCTGGTCACAACGCATCGAGAATCGGTTTCGTCGGAATCCGACGAATTTTTACGGATTTCCCTAGGGGTACCACTAGGGAAAATCACCAAAATCGTAAAATGTGGTGAAATTTTGGATCCGAGTCAAATAATTCGGGAAAACTTGATTGGAGTAGCTACTGGAAGCTTGCCGGTCACAACGCATCGAGAATTCACTTTGTCGAAATCCGACGAATTTTTACGGATTTCCCTAGTGGTACCACTTGGAAAAATCACCAAAATCGTAAAAAGTGGTGAAATTTTGGATCCGAGTCCAATAATTCAGAAAAACTCGATTGGAGTAGCTACTGGAAGCTTTCCGGTAACAACGCATCGAGAATCGGCTTCGTCGGAATCCGACGAATTTTTACGGATTTCCCTAGGGGTACCACTAGGGAAAATCACCTAAATCGTAAAAGGTGGTGAAATTTTGGATCCGAGACCAATAATTCGGGAAAACTCGATTGGAGTAGCTACTGGAGGCTTGCCGGTCACAAAATATCGAGAATCGGCTTTGTCGAAATCAGACGAATTTTAACGGATTTCCCTAGTGGTACCAATAGGGAAAATTACCAAAATCGTAAAAAGTGGTGAAATGTTCGATCCGAGTCCAATAATTCGAGAAAACTCAATTGGAGTAGCTACTGGAAGCTTGCCGTTCACAATGCATCGAGAATCGACTTCGTCGGAATCCGACGAATTTTTACGGATTTCCCTTGGGGTACCTCGAGGAAAAATCACCAAAATTGAGAAATCGTAAAAAGTGTTTAAATTTTTGATCCGAGTCCAATAATTCAGGAAAACTCCATTGGAGTAGCTACTGGAAGCTTGCCGGTCACAACGCATCGAGAATCGGCTTCGTCGGAATCCGTCGAATTTTTACGGATTTCCCATGTGGTACCAGTAGGGAAAATCACCAAAATCTTAAAAAGTGGTGAAATTTTAGATCCGAGTCCAATAATTCGGGAAAACTCGATTGGAGTAGCTACTGGAAGCTTGCCGGTCACAACACATCGAGAATCGGCTTCGTCGGAATTCGATGAATTTTTACGGATTTCCCTAGGGGTACCACTAGGAAAAATCACCAAAATCGTAAAAAGTGGTGAAATTTTGGATCCGAGTCCAATAAATCGGGAAAACTCGATTGGAGTAGCTACTAGAAGCTTGCCGGTCACAACGCATCGAGAATCGGCTTCGTCGGAATCCGACGAATTTTTACGGATTTCCCTAGGGGTACCACTAGGGAAAATCACCAAAATCGTAAAAAGTGGTGAAATTTTGGATCCGAGTCCAATAATTCGGGAAAACTCGATTGGAGTAGCTACTGGAAGCTTGCCGGTCACAACGCATCGAGAATCGGCTTCGTCAGAATCCGACGAATTTTTACGTATTTCCCTAGGGGTACCACTAGGGAAAATCACCAAAATCGTAAAAAGTGGTGAAATTTTAGATCCGAATCCAATAATTCGAGAAAACTCAATTGGAGTAGCTACTGTAAGCTTGCCGGTCACAACGCATCGAGAATCGACTTCATCGGAATCCGACGAATTTTTACGGATTTCCCTTGGGGTACCTCCAGGGAAAATCACCAAAATCGAGAAATCGTAAAAAGTGGTGAAATTTTGGATCCGAGTCCAATAATTCGGGAAAACTACATTGGAGTAGCTACTGGAAGCTTGCCGGTCACAATGCATCGAGAATCGAATTCGTCGGAATCCTACGAATTTTTACAGATTTCCCATGGGGTACCACTAGGGAAAATCACAAAAATCGTAAAAAGTGGTGAAATTTTTGATCCGAGTCACAACGCATCGAGAATCGGCTTCGTCGGAATCCGACGAATTTTTACGGATTTCCCTAGTGGTACCACTAGGGAAAATCACCAAAATCGTGAAAAGTGGTGAAATTTTGAATCCGAGTCCAATAATTAGGGAAAACTCGATTGGAGTAGCTACTGGAAGCTTGCCGGTCACAACGCATCGAGAATCGGCTTCGTTGGAATCCGATGAATTTTTACGGATTTCCCTTGGGGTACCACTAGGGAAAATTACCAAAATCGAGAAATCGTAAAAAGTGGTGAAATTTTGGATCCGAGTCCAATAATTCGAGAATACTCGATTGGAGTTGCTACTGGAAGCTTGCCGGTCACAACGCATCGAGAATCGGTTTCGTCAGAATCCAACGAATTTTTACGGATTTCTCTAGGGGTACCACTAGGAAAAATCACCAAAATCGAGAAATCGTAAAAAGTGGTGATATTTTTGATCCGAGTCCAATAATTCGGGAAAACTCGATTGGAGTAGCTACTGGAAGCTTACCGGTCACAACGCATCGAGAATCGAATTCGTTGAAATCCGACGAATTTTTACAGATTTCCCATGTGGTACCACTAGGGAAAATCACCAAAATCGTAAAAAGTGATGAAATTTTGGATCCGAGTCCAATAATTCGGGAAAACTCGATTGGAGTAGCTACTGGAAGCATGCCGGTCACAACGCATCAAGAATCGGCTTCGTCGGAATCTGACGAATTTTTACGGATTTCTCTAGGTGTACCACTAGGGAAAATCACCAAAATCGTAAAAAGTGGTGAAATTTTGGATTCGAGTCCAATAATTCGAGAAAACTCGATTGGAGAAGCTACTGGAAGCTTGCCGGTCACAACGCATCGAGAATCGGCTTCGTCAGAATCCGACGAATTTTTACGTATTTCCCTAGGGGTACCACTAGGGAAAATCACCAAAATCGTAAAAAGTGGTGAAATTTTAGATCCGAATCCAATAATTCGAGAAAACTCAATTGGAGTAGCTACTGTAAGCTTGCCGGTCACAACGCATCGAGAATCGACTTCATCGGAATCCGACGAATTTTTACGGATTTCCCTTGGGGTACCTCCAGGGAAAATCACCAAAATCGAGAAATCGTAAAAAGTGGTGAAATTTTGGATCCGAGTCCAATAATTCGGGAAAACTACATTGGAGTAGCTACTGGAAGCTTGCCGGTCACAATGCATCGAGAATCGAATTCGTCGGAATCCTACGAATTTTTACAGATTTCCCATGGGGTACCACTAGGGAAAATCACAAAAATCGTAAAAAGTGGTGAAATTTTGGATCCGAGTCCAATAATTCGGGAAAACTCGATTGGAGTAGCTACTGGAAGCTTGCTGGTCACAACGCATCGAGAATCGGTTTCGTCGGAATCCGACGAATTTTTACGGATTTCCCTAGGGGTACCACTAGGGAAAATCACCAAAATCGTAAAATGTGGTGAAATTTTGGATCCGAGTCAAATAATTCGGGAAAACTCGATTGGAGTAGCTACTGGAAGCTTGCCGGTCACAACGCATCGAGAATTCACTTTGTCGAAATCCGACGAATTTTTACGGATTTCCCTAGTGGTACCACTTGGGAAAATCACCAAAATCGTAAAAAGTGGTGAAATTTTGGATCCGAGTCCAATAATTCAGAAAAACTCGATTGGAGTAGCTACTGGAAGCTTTCCGGTAACAACGCATCGAGAATCGGCTTCGTCGGAATCCGACGAATTTTTACGGATTTCCCTAGGGGTACCACTAGGGAAAATCACCAAAATCGTAAAAGGTGGTGAAATTTTGGATCCGAGACCAATAATTCGGGAAAACTCGAT
This sequence comes from Excoecaria cochinchinensis, assembly GCA_947683425.1. Lineage (NCBI taxonomy): Eukaryota > Viridiplantae > Streptophyta > Magnoliopsida > Malpighiales > Euphorbiaceae > Excoecaria > Excoecaria cochinchinensis. The sequence continues at coordinate 182,874 of CANTUQ010000206.1, read as the reverse complement.
TGGAGTAGCTACTGGAGGCTTGCCGGTCACAAAATATCGAGAATCGGCTTTGTCGAAATCCGACGAATTTTAACGGATTTCCCTAGTGGTACCAATAGGGAAAATTACCAAAATCGTAAAAAGTGGTGAAATGTTCGATCCGAGTCCAATAATTCGAGAAAACTCAATTGGAGTAGCTACTGGAAGCTTGCCGTTCACAATGCATCGAGAATCTACTTCGTCGGAATCCGACGAATTTTTACGGATTTCCCTTGGGGTACCTCGAGGAAAAATCACCAAAATTGAGAAATCGTAAAAAGTGTTTAAATTTTTGATCCGAGTCCAATAATTCAGGAAAACTCCATTGGAGTAGCTACTGGAAGCTTGCCGGTCACAACGCATCGAGAATCGGCTTCGTCGGAATCCGTCGAATTTTTACGGATTTCCCATGTGGTACCAGTAGAGAAAATCACCAAAATCGTAAAAAGTGGTGAAATTTTAGATCCGAGTCCAATAATTCGGGAAAACTCGATTGGAGTAGCTACTGGAAGCTTGCCGGTCACAACGCATCGAGAATCGGCTTCGTCGGAATTCGATGAATTTTTACGGATTTCCCTAGGGGTACCACTAGGAAAAATCACCAAAATCGTAAAAAGTGGTGAAATTTTGGATCCGAGTCCAATAATTCGAGAAAACTCGATTGGAGTTTCTACTCGAAGCTTGCCGGTCACAACGCATCGAGAATCGGCTTCGTCGGAATCCAACGAATTTTTACTGATTTCCCTAGGGGTACCACTAGGGAAAATCACCAAAATCGAGAAATCGTAAAAAGTCGAGAAATTTTGGATCGGAGTCCAATAATTCGGGAAAACTCAATTGGAGTAGCTACTGGAAGCTTGCCGGTCACAACGCATCGAGAATCGAATTCGTCGGAATCCGACGAATTTTTACAGATTTCCCATGGGGTACCACTAGGGAAAATCACAAAAATCGTAAAAAGTGGTGAAATTTTTGATCCGAGTCCAATAATTCGGGAAAACTCGATTGGAGTAGCTACTGGAAGCTTGCTGGTCACAACGCATCGCGAATCGGCTTCGTCGGAATCCGACGAATTTTTACGGATTTCCCTAGGGGTACCACTAGGGAAAATCACCAAAATCGTAAAATGTGGTGAAATTTTGGATCCGAGTCCAATAATTCGGGAAAACTCGATTGGAGTAGCTACTGGAAGCTTGCCGGTCACAACGCATCAAGAATTCGCTTTGTCGGAATCCGACGAATTTTTACGGATTTCCCTAGTGGTACCACTAGGGAAAATCACCAAAATCGTAAAAAGTAGTGAAATTTTGGATCCGAGTCCAATAATTCGGAAAAACTCGATTGGAGTAGCTGCTGGAAGCTTTCCGGTCACAACGCATCAAGAATCGGCTTCGTCGGAATCCGACGAATTTTTACGGATTTCCCTAGGGGTACCACTAGGGAAAATCACCAAAATCGTAAAAAGTGGTGAAATTTTTGATCCGAGTCCAATAATTCGGGAAAACTCGATTGGAGTAGCTACTGGAAGCTTGCCGGTCACAATGCATTGAGAATCGGCTTCGTCGGAATTCGATGAATTTTTACGGATTTCCCTAGGGGTACCACTAGGAAAAATCACCAAAATCGTAAAAAGTGGTTAAATTTTGGATCCGAGTCCAATAATTCGGGAAAACTCAATTGGAGTAGCTACTGGAAGCTTGCCGGTCACAACGCATTGAGAATCGGCTTCGTCGGAATCCGACGAATTTTTACGGATTTCCCCCTGGGTACCACTAGGGAAAATCACCAAAATCGTGAAAAGTGGTGAAATTTTGGATCCGAGTCCAATAATTCGGGAAAACTCGATTGGAGTAGCTACTGGAAGCTTGCCGGTCACAACGCATCGAGAATCGGCTTCGTTGGAATCCGATGAATTTTTACGGATTTCCCTTGGGGTACCACTAGGGAAAATCACCAAAATCGAGAAATCGTAAAAAGTGGTGAAATTTTGGATCCGAGTTCAATAATTCGAGAAAACTCGATTGGAGTTGCTACTGGAAGCTTGCCGATCACAACGCATCGAGAATCGGCTTCGTCGGAATCCAATGAATTTTTACGGATTTCCCTAGGGGTACCACTAGGGAAAATCACCAAAATCATAAAAAGTGGTGAAATTTTGGATCCGAGTCCAATAATTCGAGAAAACTCGATTGGAGTTGCTGCTGGAAGCTTGCCGGTCACAACGCATCGAGAATCGGGTTCGTCGGAATCCAACGAATTTTTACGGATTTCCCTAGGGGTACCACTAGGGAAAATCACCAAAATCGTAAAAAGTGGTGAAATTTTGGATCCGAGTCCAATAATTCGAGAAAACTCGATTGGAGTTGCTACTGGAAGCTTGCCGGTCACAACGCATCGAGAATCGGCTTCGTCGGAATTCAACGAATTTTTACGGATTTCCCTAGGGGTACCACTAGGAAAAATCACCAAAATCGTAAAAAGTGGTGAAATTTTGGATCCGAGTCCAATAATTCGAGAAAACTCGATTGGAGTTTCTACTCGAAGCTTGCCTGTCACAACGCATCGAGAATCGGTTTCGTCGGAATCCAACGAATTTTTACGGATTTCCCTAGGGGTACCACTAGGGAAAATCACCAAAATCGAGAAATCGTAAAAAGTGGTGAAATTTTGGATCCGAGTCCAATAAATCGGGAAAACTCGATTGGAGTAGCGACTAGAAGCTTGCCGGTCACAACGCATCGAGAATCGACTTCGTCGGAATCCGACGAATTTTTACGGATTTCCCTAGGGGTACCACTAGGAAAAATCACCAAAATCGTAAAAAGTGGTGAAATTTTGGATCCGAGTCCAATAATTCGGGAAAACTCGATTGGAGTAGCTACTGGAAGCTTGCCGGTCAAAACGCATCGAGAATCGGCTTCGTCGGAATTCGACGAATTTTTACGGATTTCCCTAGTGGTACCACTAGGGAAAATCACCAAAATCGTGAAAAGTGGTGAAATTTTGAATCCGAGTCCAATAATTAGGGAAAACTCGATTGGAGTAGCTACTGGAAGCTTGCCGGTCACAACGCATCGAGAATCGGCTTCATTGGAATCCGATGAATTTTTACGGATTTCCCTTGGGGTACCACTAGGGAAAATTACCAAAATCGAGAAATCGTAAAAAGTGGTGAAATTTTGGATCCGAGTCCAATAATTCGAGAATACTCGATTGGAGTTGCTACTGGAAGCTTGCCGGTCACAACGCATCGAGAATCGGTTTCGTCAGAATCCAACGAATTTTTACGGATTTCTCTAGGGGTACCACTAGGAAAAATCACCAAAATCGAGAAATCGTAAAAAGTGGTGATATTTTTGATCCGAGTCCAATAATTCAGGAAAACTCGATTGGAGTAGCTACTGGAAGCTTACCGGTCACAACGCATCGAGAATCGAATTCGTTGAAATCCGACGAATTTTTACAGATTTCCCATGGGGTACCACTAGGGAAAATCACCAAAATCGTAAAAAGTGATGAAATTTTGGATCCGAGTCCAATAATTCGGGAAAACTCGATTGGAGTAGCTACTGGAAGCTTGCCGGTCACAACGCATCAAGAATCGGTTTCGTCGGAATCTGACGAATTTTTACGGATTTCTCTAGGTGTACCACTAGGGAAAATCACCAAAATCGTAAAAAGTGGTGAAATTTTGGATTCGAGTCCAATAATTCGAGAAAACTCGATTGGAGAAGCTACTGGAAGCTTGCCGGTCACAACGCATCGAGAATCGGCTTCGTCGGAATCCGACGAATTTTTACGTATTTCCCTAGGGGTACCACTAGGGAAAATCACCAAAATCGTAAAAAGTGGTGATATTTTGGATCCGAGTCCAATAATTCGGGAAAACTCGATTGGAGTAGCTACTGGAAGCTTGCCGGTCAAAACGCATCGAGAATCGGCTTCGTCGGAATCCGACGAATTTTTACGGATTTCCCAAGGGGTACCACTAGGGAAAATCACCAAAATCGTGAAAAGTGGTGAAATTTTGAATCCGAGTCCAATAATTAGGGAAAACTCGATTGGAGTAGCTACTGGAAGCTTTCCGGTCACAACGCATCGAGAATCGGTTTCGTTGGAATCCGATGAATTTTTACGGATTTCCCTTGGGGTACCACTAGGAAAAATTACCAAAATCGAGAAATCGTAAAAAGTGGTGAAATTTTTGATCCGAGTCCAATAATTCGGGAAAACTCGATTGGAGTAGCTACTGGAAGCTTGCCGGTCACAACGCATCGAGAATTGGCTTCGTCGAAATCCGATGAATTTTTACGGATTTCCTTAAGGGTACCACTAGAGAAAATCACCAAAATCGAGAAATCGTAAAAAGTGGTGAATTTTTGGATCCGAGTCCAATAATTCGGGAAAACTCGATTGGAGTAACTACTGGAAGCTTGCCGGTCACAACGCATCGAGAATCGACTTCATCGGAATCCGACGAAAAATCAACAAAATCGAGAAATCGTAAAAAGTGGTGAAATTTTGGATCCGAGTCCAATAATTCGTTAAAACTCGATTGGAGTAGCTACAGGAAGCTTGCCGGTCACAACGCATCGAGAATCGGCTTCGTCGGAATCCGACGAATTTTTACGGATTTCCCTAGGGGTACCACAAGGGAAAATCACCAAAATCGAGAAATCGTAAAAAGTGGTGAAATTTTGGATCCGAGTTAAATAATTCGGGCAAACTCGATTGGAGTAGCTACTGGAAGCTTTCCGGTCACAACGCATCGAGAATCGGCTTCGTCGGAATCCGACAAATTTTTACGGATTTTCCTAGGGGTACCTCTAGGGAAAATCACCAAAATTGAGAAATCGTAAAAAGTGGTGAAATTTTGGATTCGAGTCCAATAATTCGGGAAAACTCGATTGGAGTAGCTACTGTAAGCTTGCCGGTCACAACGCATCGAGAATCGGCTTCGTCGGAATCCGACGAATTTTTACGGATTTCCCTAGGGGTACCACTAGGGAAAATCACCAAAATCGTAAAAAGTGGTGAAATTTTAGATCCAAGTCCAATAATTCGGGAAAACTCGATTGGAGTAGCTACTGGAAGCTTGCCGGTCACAACGCATCGAGAATCGGCTTCGTCGGAATCCGACAAATTTTTACGGATTTTCCTAGGGGTACCCTCTAGGGAAAATCACCAAAATTGAGAAATCATAAAAAGTGGTGAAATTTTGGATCCGAGTCCAATAATTCGGGAAAACTCGATTGGAGTAGCTACTGGAAGCTTGCCGGTCAAAACGCATCGAGAATCGGCTTCGTCGAAATCCGACGAATTTTTACGGATTTCCCTAGGGGTACCACTAGGGAAAATCACCAAAATCGTGAAAAGTGGTGAAATTTTGAATCCGAGTCCAATAATTAGGGAAAACTCGATTGGAGTAGCTACTGGAAGCTTGCCGGTCACAACGCATCGAGAATCGGTTTCGTTGGAATCCGATGAATTTTTACGGATTTCCCTTGGGGTACCACTAGGGAAAATTACCAAAATCGAGAAATCGTAAAAAGTGGAGAAATTTTGGATCCGAGTCCAATAATTCGAGAAAACTTGATTGGAGTTTTTACTTGAAGCTTGCCAGTCACAACGCATCGAGAATCGGCTTCGTTGGAATCCGATGAATTTTTACGGATTTCCCTTGGGGTACCACTAGGGAAAATTACCAAAATCGCGAAATCGTAAAAAGTGGTGAAATTTTGGATCCGAGTCCAATAATTCGGGAAAACTCGATTGGAGTAGCTCCTGGAAGCTTGCCGGTCACAACGCATCGAGAATCGGCTTCGTCGGAATCCGATGAATTTTTACGGATTTCCCTAAGGGTACCACTAGATAAAATCACCAAAATCGAGAAATCGTAAAAAGTGGTGAATTTTTGGATCCGAGTCCAATAATTCGGGAAAACTCGATTGGAGTAACTACTGGAAGCTTGCCGGTCACAACGCATCGAGAATCTACTTCATCGGAATCCGACAAAAAATCAACAAAATCGAGAAATCGTAAAAAGTGGTGAAATTTTCGATCCGAGTCCAATAATTCGTTAAAACTCGATTGGAGTAGCTACAGGAAGCTTGCCGATCACAACGCATCGAGAATCGGCTTCGTCGGAATCCGACGAATTTTTACGGATTTCCCTAGGGGTACCACAAGGGAAAATCACCAAAATCGAGAAATCGTAAAAAGTGGTGAAATTTTGGATCCGAGTTAAATAATTCGGGAAAACTCGATTGGAGTAGCTACTGGAAGCTTGCCGGTCACAACGCATCGAGAATCGGCTTCGTCGGAATCCGACAAATTTTTACGGATTTTCCTAGGGGTACCTCTAGGGAAAATCACCAAAATTGAGAAATCGTAAAAAGTGGTGAAATTTTGGATTCGAGTCCAATAATTCGGGAAAACTCGATTGGAGTAGCTACTGTAAGCTTGCCGGTCACAACGCATCGAGAATCGGCTTCGTCGGAATCCGACGAATTTTTACGGATTTCCCTAGGGGTACCACTAGGGAAAATCACCAAAATCGTAAAAAGTGGTGAAATTTTAGATCCAAGTCCAATAATTCGGGAAAACTCGATTGGAGTAGCTACTGGAAGCTTGCCGGTCACAACGCATCGAGAATCGGCTTCGTCTGAATCCGACAAATTTTTACGGATTTTCCTAGGGGTACCCTCTAGGGAAAATCACCAAAATTTAGAAATCATAAAAAGTGGTGAAATTTTGGATCCGAGTCCAATAATTCGGGAAAACTCGATTGGAGTAGCTACTGGAAGCTTGCCGGTCAAAACGCATCGAGAATCGGCTTCGTCGGAATCCGACGAATTTTTACGGATTTCCCTAGGGGTACCACTAGGGAAAATCACCAAAATCGTGAAAAGTGGTGAAATTTTTAATCCGAGTCCAATAATTAGGGAAAACTCGATTGGAGTAGCTACTGGAAGCTTGCCGGTCACAACGCATCGAGAATCGGTTTCGTTGGAATCCGATGAATTTTTACGGATTTCCCTTGGGGTACCACTAGGGAAAATTACCAAAATCGAGAAATCGTAAAAAGTGGTGAAATTTTGGATCCGAGTCCAATAATTCGAGAAAACTTGATTGGAGTTTCTACTTGAAGCTTGCCAGTCACAACGCATCGAGAATAGGCTTCGTTGGAATCCGATGAATTTTTACGGATTTCCCTTGGGGTACCACTAGGGAAAATTACCAAAATCGAGAAATCGTAAAAAGTGGTGAAATTTTGGATCCGAGTCCAATAATTCGGGAAAACTCGATTGGAGTAGCTACTGGAAGCTTGCCGGTCACAACGCATCGAGAATCGAATTCGTCGGAATGCGACGAATTTTTACAGATTTCGCATGGGGTACCACTAGGGAAAATCACCAAAATCGAGAAATCGTAAAAAGTGGTGATATTTTTTATCCGAGTCCAATAATTCGGGAAAACTCGATTGGAGTAGCTATTGGAAGCTTACCGGTCACAACGCATCGAGAATCGAATTCGTCGAAATCCGACGAATTTTTACAGATTTCCCATAGGGTACCACTAGGGAAAATCACCAAAATCGTAAAAAGTGGTGAAATTTTGGATCCGAGTCCAATAATTCGGGAATACTCGATTGGAGTAGCTACTGGAAGCTTGCCGGTCACAACGCATCAAGAATCGGCTTCGTCGGAATCCGACGAATTTTTACGGATTTCTCTAGGTGTACCACTAGGGAAAATCACCAAAATCGTAAAAAGTGGTGAAATTTTGGATTCGAGTCCAATAATTCGAGAAAACTCGATTGGAGAAGCTACTGGAAGCTTGCCGGTCACAACGCATCGAGAATCGGCTTCGTCGGAATCCGACGAATTTTTACGTATTTCCCTAGGGGTACCACTAGGGAAAATCACCAAAATCGTAAAAAGTGGTGAAATTTTGGATCCGAGTCCAATAATTCGGGAAAAATCGATTGGAGTAGCTACTGGAAGCTTGCCGGTCACAACGCATCGAGAATCGGCTTCGTCGGAATCCGACGAATTTTATTGATTTCCCTAGGGGTACCACTAGGGAAAATCACAAAAATCGTAAAAAATGGTGAAATTTTGGATCCAAGTCCAATAATTCGGGAAATCTCGATTGGAGTAGCTACTGGAAGCTTGCCGGTCACAACGCATCGAGAATCGGCTTCGTCGGAATCCGATGAATTTTTACGGATTTCCCTAAGGGTACCACTAGAGAAAATCACCAAAATCGAGAAATCGTAAAAAGTGGTGAATTTTTGGATCCGAGTCCAATAATTTGGGAAAACTCGATTGGAGTAACTACTGGAAGCTTGCCGGTCACAACGCATCGAGAATCGACTTCATCGGAATCCGACGAAAAATCAACAAAATCGAGAAATCGTAAAAAGTGGTGAAATTTTGGATCCGAGTCCAATAATTCGTTAAAACTCGATTGGAGTAGCTACAGGAAGCTTGCCGGTCACAACGCATCGAGAATCGGCTTCGTCGGAATCCGACGAATTTTTACGGATTTCCCTAGGGGTACCACAAGGGAAAATCACCAAAATCGAGAAATCGTAAAAAGTGGTGAAATTTTGGATCCGAGTTAAATAATTCGGGAAAACTCGATTGGAGTAGCTACAGGAAGCTTGCCGGTCACAACGCATCGAGAATCGGCTTCGTCGGAATCCGACAAATTTTTACGGATTTTCCTAGGGGTACCTCTAGGGAAAATCACCAAAATTGAGAAATCGTAAAAAGTGGTGAAATTTTGGATCCGAGTCCAATAATTCGGGAAAACTCGATTGGAGTAGCTACTGTAAGCTTGCCGGTCACAACGCATCGAGAATCGGCTTCGTCGGAATCCGACGAATTTTTACGGATTTCCCTAGGGGTACCACTAGGGAAAATCACCAAAATCGTAAAAAGTGGTGAAATTTTAGATCCAAGTCCAATAATTCGGGAAAACACGATTGGAGTAGCTACTGGAAGCTTGCTGGTCACAACGCATCGAGAATCGGCTTCGTCGGAATCCGATGAATTTTTACGGATTTCCCTAAGGGTACCACTAGAGAAAATCACCAAAATCGAGAAATCGTAAAAAGTGGTGAATTTTTGGATCCGAGTCCAATAATTCGGGAAAACTCGATTGGAGTAACTACTGGAAGCTTGCCGGTCACAACGCATAGAGAATCTGTTTCGTCAGAATCCAACGAATTTTTACGGATTTCTCTAGGGGTACCACTAGGAAAAATCACCAAAATCGAGAAATCGTAAAAAGGGGTGATATTTTTGATCCGAGTCCAATAATTTGGGAAAACTCGATTGGAGTAGCTACTGGAAGCTTACCGGTCACAAAGCATCGAGAATCGAATTCGTCGAAATCCGACGAATTTTTACAGATTTCCCATGGGGTACCACTAGGGAAAATCACCAAAATCGTAAAAAGTGGTGAAATTTTGGATCCGAGTCCAATAATTCGGGAAAACTCGATTGGAGTAGCTACTGGAAGCTTGCCGGTCACAACGCATCAAGAATCGGCTTCGTCGGAATCCGACGAATTTTTACGGATTTCTCTAGGTGTACCACTAGGGAAAATCACCAAAATCGTAAAAAGTGGTGAAATTTTGGATTCGAGTCCAATAATTCGAGAAAACTCGATTGGAGAAGCTACTGGAAGCTTGCCGGTCACAACGCATCGAGAATCGGCTTCGTCGGAATCCGACGAATTTTTACTTATTTCCCTAGGGGTACCACTAGGGAAAATCACCAAAATCGTAAAAAGTGGTAAAATTTTTGATCCGAGTCCAATAATTCGGGAAAACTCGATTGGAGTAGCTACTGGAAGCTTGCCGGTCACAACGCATCGAGAATCGGTTTCGTCGGAATCCGACGAATTTTATTGATTTCCCTAGGGGTACCCCTAGGGAAAATCACAAAAATCGTAAAAAGTGGTGAAATTTTGGATCCAAGTCCAATAATTCGGGAAAACTCGATTGGAGTAGCTACTGGAAGCTTGCCGGTCACAACGCATCTAGAATCGGCTTCGTCGGAATCCGATGAATTTTTACGGATTTCCCTAAGGGTACCACTAGAGAAAATCACCAAAATCGAGAAATCGTAAAAAGTGGTGAATTTTTGGATCCGAGTCCAATAATTCGGGAAAACACGATTGGAGTAACTACTGGAAGCTTGCCGGTCACAACGCATCGAGAATCGACTTCATCGGAATCCGACGAAAAATCAACAAAATCGAGAAATCGTAAAAAGTGGTGAAATTTTGGATCCGAGTCCAATAATTCGTTAAAACTCGATTGGAGTAGCTACAGGAAGCTTACCGGTCACAACGCATCGAGAATCGGCTTCGTCGGAATCCGACGAATTTTTACGGATTTCCCTAGGGGTACCACAAGGGAAAATCACCAAAATCGAGAAATCGTAAAAAGTGGTGAAATTTTGGATCCGAGTTAAATAATTCGGGAAAACTCGATTGGAGTAGCTACTGGAAGTTTGCCGGTCACAACGCATCGAGAATCGGCTTCGTTGGAATCCGACAAATTTTTACGGATTTTCCTAGGGGTACCTCTAGGGAAAATCACCAAAATTGAGAAATCGTAAAAAGTGGTGAAATTTTGGATCCGAGTCCAATAATTCGGGAAAACTCGATTGGAGTAGCTACTGTAAGCTTGCCGTTCACAACGCATCGAGAATTGGCTTCGTCGGAATCCGACGAATTTTTAAGGATTTCCCTAGGGGTACCACTAGGGAAAATCACCAAAATCGTAAAAAGTGGTGAAATTTTAGATCCAAGTCCAATAATTCGGGAAAACTCGATTGGAGTAGCTACTGGAAGCTTGCCGGTCACAACGCATCGAGAATCGGCTTCGTTGAAATCCGACGAATTTTTACGGATTTCCCTAGGGGTACCACTAGGGAAAATCGCCAAAATCGTAAAAAGTGGTGAAATTTTGGATCCGAGTCCAATAATTCGGGAAAACTCGATTGGAGTAGCTACTGGAAGCTTGCCAGTCACAACGCATCGAGAATCGGTTTCGTCGGAATTCGACGAATTTTTACGGATTTCCCTAGGGGTACCACTAGGGAAAATCACTAAAATCGAGAAATCGTAAAAAGTGGTGAAATTTTGGATCCGAGTCCAATAATTTGGGAAAACTCGATTGGAGTAGCTTCTGGAAGCTTGTCGGTCACAACGCATCGAGAATCGGCTTCATCGGAATCCGATGAATTTTTACGGATTTCCCTTGGGGTACCACTAGGGAAAATCACAAAAATCGAGAAATCATAAAAAGTGACGAAATTTTGGATCCGAGTCCAATAATTCGGGAAAACTCGATTGGAGTAGCTACTGGAAGCTTGCCGGTCATAACGTATCGAGAATCAGCTTCGTCGGAATCCGACGAATTTTTTCGGATTTCCCTAGGGGTACCACTAGGAAAAATCACAAAAATCGTAAAAAGTGGTGAAATTTTGGATCCAAGTCCAATAATTAGAGAAAACTCGATTGAGTAGCTACTGGAAGCTTGCCGGTCACAACGCATCGAGAATCGGCTTCGTCGAAATCCGACGAATTTTTACGGATTTCCCTAGGGGTACCACTAGGGAAAATCGCCAAAACCGTAAAAAGTGGTGAAATTTTTGATCCGAGTCCAATAATTCGGGAAAACTCGATTGGAGTAGCTACTGGAAGCTTGCCAGTCACAACGCATCGAGAATCGGTTTCGTCGAAATTCGACGAATTTTTACGGATTTCCCTAGGGGTACCACTAGGTAAAATCACTAAAATCGAGAAATCATAAAAAGTGGTGAAATTTTGGATCCGAGTCCAATAATTCGGGAAAACTCGATTGGAGTAGCTACTGGAAGCTTGCCGGTCACAACGCATCGAGAATCGGCTTCATCGGAATACGATGAATTTTTACGGATTTCCCTTGGGGTACCACTAGGGAAAATCACAAAAATCGAGAAATCATAAAAAGTGGCAAAATTTTGGATCCGAGTCCAATAATTCGGGAAAACTCGATTGGAGTAGCTACTGGAAGCTTGCCGGTCATAACGTATCGAGAATCAGCTTCGTCGGAATCCGACGAATTTTTTCGGATTTTCCTAAGGGTACCACTAGGGAAAATCACCAAAATCGTAAAAAGTGGTGAAATTTTTGATCCGAGTCCAATAATTCGGGAAAACTCGATTGGAGTAGCTAGTGGAAGCTTGCCGGTCACAACGCACCGAGAATCGGCTTCATCGGAATCCGACGGATTTTTACGGATTTCCCTAGGGGTACCACTAGGGAAAATCACCAAAATCGAGAAATCGTAAAAAGTGGTGAAATTTTGGATCCGAGTCCAATAATTCGGAAAAACTCGATTGAAGTAGCTACTGGAAGCTTGCCAGTCACAACGCATCGAGAATTGGCTTCGTCGGAATCCGACGAATTTTTACGGATTTCCCAAGGGGTACCACTAAGGAAAATCACCGAAATCGAGAAATCGTAAAAAGTGGTGAAATTTTGGATCCGAGTCCAATAATTCGGGAAAAATCGATTGGAGTAGCTACTGGAAGCTTGCCGGTCACAACGCATCGAGAAATGGCTTCGTCGGAATCCGACGAATTTTTACTGATTTCCCTAGGGGTACCACTACGGAAAATCACCAAAATCGAGAAATTGTAAAAAGTTGTGGAATTTTGGATCCGAGTCCAACAATTTGGGAAAAGTCGATTGAAGTAGCTACTGGAAGCTTGCCGGTCACAACGCATCGAGAATCGGCTTCGTCGGAATCCGACGAATTTTTACGGATTTCACTTGGGGTACCACTAAGGAAAATCACCAAAATCGAGAAATCGTAAAAAGTGGTAAAATTTTTGATCCGAGACCAATAATTTAGGAAAACTCGATTGGAATAGCTACTGGGAGCTTGCCGGTCACAACACATCGAGAATTGACTTCGTCGAAATGCGACGAATTTTTACGGATTTCCCTAGGGGTACCACTACGGAAAATCACCAAAATCGAGAAATCGTAAAAAGTGGTGAAATTTTTTATCCGAGACAAATAATTCAGGAAAACCTAATCGGAATAGCCACTGGGAGCTTGCCAGTCACAACGCATCGAGAATTGGCTTCGTCGGAATTTTTACGTATTTCCCTAGGGGCCACTAGGAAAAATCACCAAATTCGAGAAATCGTAAAAAGTGGTGAAATTTTTGATCTGAGACCAATAATTCAGGAAAACTCGATCGGAATAGCTACTGGGAGCTTGACGGTCACAACGCATTGAGAATTGGCTTCGTTGGAATTTTTACGGATTTCCCTAGGGGTACCACTATGGAAAAGCACCAAAATCGAGAAATCGTAAAAAGTGGTGAAATTTTTGATCCGAGTCCAATAATTCAGGAAAACTCGATCGGAATAGCCACTGGGAGCTTGCCGGTCACAACGCATCGAGAATTGGCTTCGTCGGATTTTTTAAGTATTTCCCTAGGGGTACCATTAGGAAAAATCACTAAATTCGAGAAATCGTAAAAAGTGGTCAAATTTTTTATCCGAGACAAATAATTCAGGAAAACTTGATCGGAATAGCCACTGGGAGCTTGCCAGTCACAACGCATCGAGAATTGGCTTCGTCGGAATTTTTACGTATTTCCCTAGGGGTACCACTAGGAAAAATCACCAAATTCGAGAAATCGTAAAAAGTGGTGAAATTTTTGATCTGAGTCCAATAATTTAGGTAAACTCGATAGGAATAGCTACTGGGAGCTTGCCGGTCACAACGCATTGAGAATTGGCTTCGTCGGAATCCGATGAATTTTTGCGGATTTCCCTAGGGGTACCACTAGGAAAAATCACCAAAATCGAGAAATCGTAAAATGTGGTGAAATTTTGGATCTGAGACCAATAATTCAGGAAAACTCGATCGGAATACCTACTGGAAGCTTGCCGGTTACAACGCATCGAGAATTGGTTTCGTCGTAATCCGACGAATTTTTACGGATTTCCCTAGGTGTAACACTAGAGAAAATCACAAAAATCGAGAAATCATAAAAAGTGGTGAAATTTTTGATCCGAGTCCAATAATTCAGGAAAACTCGATCGGAATAGCTACTGGGAGCTTGTCAGTCACAACGCATCGAGAATTGGTTTCGTCGGAATTTTTACAGATTTTCCTAGGGGTACCACTAGGAAAAATCACCAAAATCGAGAAATCATAAAAAGTAGTGAAATTTTGGATCCGAGTCCAATAATTCAGGAAAACTCGATCGGAATAGCTACTCGAAGCTTGCCGGTCACAACGTATCGAGAATTGGTTTCGTCGGAATTTTTACGGATTTTCCTAGGGGTACCACTAGGGAAAATCACCAAAATCGAGAAATCCTAATAAGTGGTGAAATTTTTTATCCGAGTCCAATAATTCAGGAAAACTCAATCGGAATAGCTACTAGGAGATTGCCGGTCACAACGCATCGAGAATTGGCTTCGTCGGAATCCGACGAATTTTTACGGATTTCCCTAGGGGTACCACTAGGGAAAATCACCAAAATCGAGAAATCGTAAAAAGTGATGAAATTTTGGATCCGAGTCCAATAATTTGGGAAAACTCGATTGGAGTAGCTACTGAAAGCTTGCCGGTCACAACGCATCGAGAATCGATTTAGTCGGAATCCGACGAATTTTTATGGATTTTCTTAGGGGTACCACTAGGGAAAATCACCAAAATCGAGAAATCGTAAAAAGTGGTGAAATTTTTGATCCGAGTCCAACAATTCGGGAAAACTCGATTGAAGTAGCTACCGGAAGCTTGCCAGTCACAACGCATTGAGAATTGGCTTCGTCGGAATCCGACGAATTTTTACGGATTTCCCAAGGGGTACCACTAAGGAAAATCACCGAAATCGAGAAATCGTAAAAAGTGGTAAAATTTTTTATCCGAGTCCAATAATTCAGGAAACCTCGATCAGAATAGATACTGGGAGCTTGCCGGTCACAACGTATCGAGAATTGACTTCATCAGAATACGACGAATTTTTACGGATTTCCCTAGGGATACCACTAGAGAAAATCACCAAAATCGAGAAATCATAAAAAGTGGTGAAATTTTTTATCCGAGACCAATAATTCAGGAAAACTTGATCGGAATAGCCACTGGGAGCTTGCCAGTCACAACGCATCGAGAATTGGCTTTGTCGGAATTTTTACATATTTTTCTAGGGGTACCACTAGGAAAAATCACCAAATTCGAGAAATCATAAAAAGTGGTCAAATTTTTGATCTGAGACAAATAATTCAGGAAAACTCGATTGGAATAGCTACTGGGAGCTAGCCGGTCACAACGCATTAAGAATGGACTTCGTCGTAATTTTTACGGATTTCCCTAGGGGTACCACTAGGGAAAATCACCAAAATTGAGAAATCGTAAAAAGTGATAAAATTTTGATCCGAGTCCAATAATTTAGGAAAACTCGATCGGAATAGCTACTGGGAGCTTGCCGGTCACAACGCATTGAGAATTGGCTTCGTCGGAATGCGAAAAATTTTTGCGGATTTTCCTAGGGGTACCACTAGGAAAAATCACCAAAATCGAGAAATCGTAAAATGTGGTGAAATTTTGGATCTGAGACCAATAATTCAGGAAAACTCGATCGGAATAGCTACTGGGAGCTTGCCGGTCACAACGCATCAAGAATTGGTTTCATCGGAATCCGACGAATTTTTACGGATTTCCCTAGGTGTCACACTAGGGAAAATCACAAAAATCGAGAAATCGGAAAAAGTGGTGAAATTTTTGATCCGAGTCCAATAATTCAGGAAAACTCGATCGAAATAGCTACTGGGAGCTTCCCGGTCACAACGCATCGAAAATTGGTTTCGTCGGAATTTTTACGGATTTTCCTAGGGGTACCACTAGGAAAAATCACCAAAATCGAGAAATCGTAAAAAGTAGTGAAATTTTGGATCCGAGTCCAATAATTAAAGAAAACTCGATCGGAATAGCTACTGGGAGCTTGCCGGTCACAACGCATCGAGAATTGCTTTCGTCGGAATTTTTACGGATTTTCCTAGGGGTACCACTAGGGAAAATCACCAAAATCGAGAAATCCTAAAAAGTGGTGAAATTTTTTATCCGAGTCCAATAATTCAGGAAAACTCAATCGAAATAGCTACTAGGAGATTTCCGGTCACAACGCATCGAGAATTGGCTTCGTCGGAATCCGACGAATTTTTACGGATTTCCTTAGGGGTACCACTAGGGAAAATCACCAAAATCGAAAAATCGTAAAAAGTGGTGAAATTTTGGATCCGAGTCCAATAAATCGGAAAAACTCGATTGGAGTAGCTACTAGAAGCTTGCCGGTCAAAACGCATCGAGAATCGGCTTCGTCGGAATCCAATGAATTTTTACGGATTTCCCTAGGGGTACCACTAGGGAAAATCACCAAAATCGTAAAAAGTGGTGAAATTTTGGATCCGAGTCCAATAATTCAGGAAAAATCGATTGGAGTAGCTACTGGAAGCTTGCCGGTAACAACGCA
This sequence comes from Excoecaria cochinchinensis, assembly GCA_947683425.1. Taxonomy (NCBI): domain Eukaryota; kingdom Viridiplantae; phylum Streptophyta; class Magnoliopsida; order Malpighiales; family Euphorbiaceae; genus Excoecaria; species Excoecaria cochinchinensis. The sequence goes on along the minus strand of CANTUQ010000206.1, from coordinate 166,292 downwards.
TCGAGAATCGGCTTCGTCGGAATCCCACGAATTTTTACGGATTTCCCTAGGGGTAACACTAGGGAAAATCACCAAAATCGAGAAATCGTAAAAAATGGTGAAATTTTGGATCCGAGTCCAATAATTCAGGAAAAGTCGATTAGAGTAGCTACTGGAAGCTTGCCGGTCACAACTCATCGAGAATCGGCTTCGTCAGAATCCGACAAATTTTTACGGATTTCCCTAGGGTTACCACTAGGGAAAATCACCAAAATCGACAAATCGTAAAAAGTGGTTAAATTTTTGATCCGTGTCCAATAATGCGGGAAAACTCGATTGGAGTAGCTACTGGAAGCTTGCCGGTCACAACGCATCGAGAATCGGCCTCGTCGGAATCCGACGAATTTTTACGGATTTTCCTAGGGGTACCACTAGGGAAAATAACCAAAATCGAAAAATTGTAAAAAGTGGTGAAATTTTGGATCCGAGTCCAATAATTCGAGAAAACTCGATTGGAGTTGCTACTGGAAGCTTGCCGGTCACAACGCATCGAGAATCGGTTTCGTCGGAATCCAACGAATTTTTACGGATTTCCCTAGGGGTACCACTAGGGAAAATCACCAAAATCGTAAAGAGTGGTGAAATTTTGGATCCGAGTCAAATAATTCGGGAAAACTCGATACGAGTAGCTACTGGAAGCTTCCCGGTCACAACGCATCGAGAATCGGCTTAGTCGGAATCCGACGAATTTTTACGGATTTCCCTAGGGGTACCACTAGGGAAAATCACCAAAATCGTAAAAGGTGATGAAATTTTGGATCCGAGTCCAATAATTCGGGAAAACTCGTTTGGAGTAGCTACTGGAAGCTTGCCGGTCACAACACATCCAGAATCGGCTTTGTCGGAATCCGATGAATTTTTACGGATTTCCCTAGTGGTACCACTAGGGAAAATCACCAAAATCGTAAAAAGTGGTGAAATTTTGGATCCGAGTCCAATAATTCGAGAAAACTCAATTGGAGTAGCTACTGGAAGCTTGCCGGTCACAACGCATCGAGAATCGACTTCGTCGGAATCCGACGAATTTTTACGGATTTCCCTTGGGGTACCTCTAGGAAAAATCACCAAAATTGAGAAATCGTAAAAAGTGTTTAAATTTTGGATCCGAGTCCAATAATTCAGGAAAACTCCATTGGAGTAGCTACTGGAAGCTTGCCGGTCACAACGCATCGAGAATCGGCTTCGTCAGAATCCGACGAATTTTTATGGATTTCCCTAGGGGTACCTCTAGGGAAAATCACCAAAATCGAGAAATCGTAAAAAGTGGTGAAATTTTGGATACTCAATTGGAGTAGCTACTGGAAGCTTGCCGGTCACAACGCATCGAGAATCGGCTTCGTCGAAATCCGACGAATTTTTACGGATTTCCCTAGGGGTACCACTAGGGAAAATCACCAAAATCGTAAAAAGTGGTGAAATTTTGGATCCGAGTCAAATAATTCGGGAAAACTCAATTGGAGTAGCTACTGGAAGCTTACCGGTCACAACACATCGAGAATCGGCTTTGTCGAAATCCGACGAATTTTTACGGATTTCCCTAGGGGTACCACTAGGAAAAATCACAAAAATCGTAAAAAGTGGTTAAATTTTAGATCCGAGTCCAATAATTCGAGAAAACTCAATTGGAGTAGCTATTGGAAGCTTGCCGGTCACAACGAATCGAGAATCGACTTCGTCGGAATCCGACGAATTTTTACGGATTTCCCTTGGGGTACCTCGAGGAAAAATCACCAAAATTGAGAAATCGTAAAAAGTGTTTAAATTTTGGATCCGAGTCCAATAATTCAGGAAAACTCCATTGGAGTAGCTACTGGAAGCTTGCCGGTCACAACGCATCGAGAATCGGCTTCGTCGGAATCCGTCGAATTTTTACGGATTTCCCATGTGGTACCAGTAGGGAAAATCACCAAAATCGTAAAAAGTGGTGAAATTTTAGATCCGAGTCCAATAATTCGAGAAAACTCAATTGGAGTAGCTACTGTAAGCTTGCCGGTCACAACGCATCGAGAATTGACTTCGTCGAAATCCGACGAATTTTTACGGATTTCCCTTGGGGTACCACTAGGGAAAATAACCAAAATCGAGAAATCGTAAAAAGTGGTGAAATTTTGGATCCGTGTCCAATAATTCGGGAAAACTCCATTGGAGTAGCTACTGGAAGCTTGCCGGTCACAACGCATCGAGAATCAGCTTCGTCGGAATCCCATGAATTTTTACGGATTTTCCTAGGGGTAACACTAGGGAAAATCACCAAAATCGAGAAATCGTAAAAAGTGGTGAAATTTTGGATCCGAGTCCAATAATTCAGGAAAATTCGATTGGAGTAGCTACTGGAAGCTTGCCGGTCACAACTCATCGAGAATCGGCTTCGTCAGAATCCGACGAATTTTTACAGATTTCCCTAGGGGTACCACTAGGGAAAATCACCAAAATCGAGAAATCGTAAAAAGTGGTGAAATTTTGGATCCGTGTCCAATAATTCGGGAAAACTCGATTGGAGTAGCTACAGGAAGCTTATCGGTCACAACTCATCGAGAATCGGTTTCGTCGGAATCCAACGAATTTTTACGGATTTTCCTAGGGGTACCACTAGGGAAAATCATCAAAATCGTAAAGAGTGGTGAAATTTTGGATTCGAGTCAAATAATTTGGGAAAACGCGATAGGAGTAGCTACTGGAAGCTTCCCGGTCACAACGCATCGAGAATCGGCTTCGTCGGAATCCGACAAATTTTTACAGATTTCCCTAGGGGTACCACTAGGGAAAATCACCAAAATCGTAAAAGGTGGTGAAATTTTGGATCCGAGTCCAATAATTCGGGAAAACTCGATTGGAGTAGCTACTGGAAGCTTGCCGGTCACAACACATTGAGAATCGGCTTTGTCGGAATCCGACGAATTTTTACGGATTTCCCTAGTGGTACCACTAGGGAAAATCACCAAAATCATAAAAAGTGGTGAAATTTTGGATCCGAGTCCAATAATTCGAGAAAACTCAATTGGAGTAGCTACTGGAAGCTTTCCGGTCACAACGCATCGAGAATCGACTTCGTCGGAATCCGACGAATTTTTACGGATTTCCCTTGGGGTACCTCGAGGAAAAATCACCAAAATTGAGAAATCGTAAAAAGTGTTTAAATTTTGGATCCGAGTCCAATAATTCAGGAAAACTCCATTGGAGTAGCTACTGGAAGCTTGCCGGTCACAACGCATCGAGAATCGGCTTCGTCGGAATCCGTCGAATTTTTACGGATTTCCCATGTGGTACCAGTAGGGAAAATCACCAAAATCGTAAAAAGTGGTGAAATTTTAGATCCGAGTCCAATAATTCGAGAAAACTCAATTGGAGTAGCTACTGTAAGCTTGCTGGTCACAACGCATCGAGAATCGATTTCGTCGGAATCCGACGAATTTTTACGGATTTCCCTTGGGGTACCTCTAGGGAAAATCACCAAAATCGAGAAATCGTAAAAAGTGGAGAAATTTTAGATCGGAGTCCAATAATTCGGGAAAAGTCGATTGGAGTAGCTACTGGAAGCTTGCCGGTCACAACGCATCGAGAATCGGCTTCGTCGGAATCCGACGAATTTTTACGGATTTCCCTAGGGGTACCACTAGGGAAAATCACCAAAATCGTAAAATGTGGTGAAATTTTGGATCCGAGTCCAATAATTCGGGAAAACTCGATTGGAGTAGCTACTGGAAGCTTGCCGGTCACAACGCATCGAGAATTCGCTTTGTCAGAATCCGACGAATTTTTACGGATTTCCCTAGTGGTACCACTAGGGAAAATCACCAAAATCGTAAAAAGTAGTGAAACTTTGGATCCGAGTCCAATAATTCGGAAAAACTCGATTGGACTAGCTGCTAGAAGCTTTCCGGTCACAACGCATCGAGAATCGGCTTCGTCGGAATCCGAAGAATTTTTACGGATTTCCCTAGGGGTACCACTAGGGAAAATCACCAAAATCGTAAAAAGTGGTGAAATTTTGGATCCGAGTCCAATAATTCGGGAAAACTCGATTGGAGTAGCTACTGGAAGCTTGCCGGTCACAACGCATCGAGAATCGGCTTCGTCGGAATTCGATGAATTTTTACGGATTTCCCTAGGGGTACCACTAGGAAAAATCACCAAAATCATAAAAAGTGGTTAAATTTTAGATCCGAGTCCAATAATTTGGGAAAACTCGATTGGAGTAGCTACTGGAAGCTTGCCGGTCACAACGCATCGAGAATCAGCTTCGTCGGAATCCGACGAATTTTTACGGATTTCCCTTGGGGTACCACTAGGGAAAATCACCAAAATCGTGAAAAGTGGTGAAATTTTGGATCCGAGTCCAATAATTCGGGAAAACTCGATTGGAGTAGCTACTGGAAGCTTGCCGGTCACAACGCATCGAGAATCGGCTTCGTTGGAATCCGATAAATTTTTACGGATTTCCCTTGGGGTACCACTAGGGAAAATCACCAAAATCGAGAAATCGTAAAAAGTGGTGAAATTTTGATCCGAGTTCAATAATTCGAGAAAACTCGATTGGAGTTGCTACTGGAAGCTTGCCGGTCACAACGCATCGAGAATCGGCTTCGTCGGAATCCAATGAATTTTTACGGATTTCCCTAAGGGTACCACTAGGGAAAATCACCAAAATCGTAAAAAGTGGTGAAATTTTGGATCCGAGTCCAATAATTCGAGAAAACTCGATTGGATTTGCTACTGGAAGCTTGCCGGTCACAACGCATCGAGAATCGGCTTCGTCGGAATCCAACGAATTTTTACGGATTTCCCTAGGGGTACCACTAGGAAAAATCACCAAAATCGTAAAAAGTGGTGAAATTTTTGATCCGAGTCCAATAATTCGAGAAAACTCGATTGGAGTTTCTACTCGAAGCTTGCCAGTCACAACGCATCGAGAATCGGCTTCGTCGGAATCCAACGAATTTTTACGGATTTCCCTAGGGGTACCACCGCTAGGAAAAATCACCAAAATCGAGAAATCGTAAAAAGTGGTGAAATTTTTGATCCGAGTCCAATAATTCGTGAAAACTCGATTGGAGTAGCTACTGGAAGCTTGCCGGTCACAACGCATCAAGAATCGAATTCGTCGGAATCCGACGAATTTTTACAGATTTCCCATGGGGTACCACTAGGGAAAATCACAAAAATCGTAAAAAGTGGTGAAATTTTGGATCCGAGTCCAATAATTCGGGAAAACTCGATTGGAGTAGCTACTGGAAGCTTGCCGGTCACAACGCATCAAGAATCGGTTTCGTCGGAATCCGACGAATTTTTACGGATTTCCCTAGGGGTAACACTAGGAAAAATCACCAAAATTGTAAAAAGTGGTGAAATTTTGGATCCGAGTCCAATAATTCGGGAAAACTCGATTGGAGTAGCTACTGGAAGCTTGCCGGTCAAAACGCATCGAGAATCAGCTTCGTCGGAATCCGACGAATTTTTACGGATTTTCCTAGGGGTACCACTAGGGAAAATCACCAAAATCGTAAAAAGTGGTAAAATTTTGGATCCGAGTCCAATAATTCGGGTTTTCCTAGGGGTACCACTAGGGAAAATCACCAAAATCGAGAAATCCTAAAAAGTGGTGAAATTTTTTATCCAAGTCCAATAATTCAGGAAAACTCGATTAGAATAGGAACTGGGAGCTTGCCGGTCACAACGCATCGCGAATTTATTTCGTCGGAATTTTTACGGATTTCCCTAGGTGTGCCACTAGGAAAAATGACCAAAATCGAGAAATCATAAAAAGTGGTGAAATTTTTTATCCGAGTCCAATAATTCAGGAAAACTCGATCGGAATAGCTACTGGGAGCTTGCCGGTCACAACGCATCGAGAATTGGCTTCGTCGGAATCCGACAAATTTTTATGGATTTCCCTAGGGGTACCACTAGGGAAAATCACCAGAATCGAGAAATCGTAAAATGTGGTAAAATTTATTATCTCAGACCAATAATTCAGGAAAACTAGATCGGAATAGCTATTGGGAGCTTGCCGGTCACAACACATATAGAATTGTCTTCATCGAAATTTTTACGGATTTCCCTAGGGGTACCACTAGGAAAAATCACCAAAATCGAGAAATCGTAAAAAGTGGTGAAATTTTGGATCCCAGTCATATAATTCAGGAAAACTCGATCGGAATAGCTACTAGGAGCTTGCCGGTCACAACGCATCAAGAATTGGCTTCGTCGGAATTCGACGAATTTTTACGGATTTCCCTAGGGGTACCAGTAGGGAAAATCACCAAAATCGATCGTAATAGCTACTGGGAGCTTGCCGGTCACAACGCATCGAGAAATGTCTTCGTCGAAATCCGACGAATTTTTACGGATTTCTCTAGGGTTACCATTAGGGAAAATTACCAAAATCGAGAAATCATAAAATGTGGTGAAATTTTGGATCTGAGACCAATAATTTAGGAAAACTCGATCGGAATAGCTACTGGAAGCTTGCCGGTCACAACGCATCGAGAATTGGCTTCGTCAGAATTTCTACGGATTTCCCTAGGGGTACCACTAGTGAAAATCACCAAAATCGAGAAATCGTAAAAAGTGGTGAAATTTTGGATCCCAGTTCAATAATTCAGGAAAACTCGATCGGAATAGGTACTGGGAGCTTGCCGGCAAAAACACATCGCGAATTTGTTTCGTCGGAATTTTTACGGATTTCCCTAGGTGTACCACTAGGGAAAATCACCAAAATCTAGAAATCGTAAAAAGTGGTGAAATTTTTGATCCGAGACCAATAATTCAGGAAAACTCGATCGGAATAGCTACTGGGAGCTTGCCGGTCAAAACGCATCGAGAATTTTCTTCGTCGGAATCCGACGAATTTTTACGTATTTTCCTAGGGGTACAACTAGGGAAAATCACCAAAATCGAGAAATCGTAAAAAGTAGTGAAATTTGGGATCCGAGTCCAATAATTCGGGAAAACTCGATTGGAGTAGCTACTGGGAGCTTGCCGGTTACAATGGATCGAGAATTGACTTCGTCGGAATCCGACGAATTTTTACGGATTTCCCTAGGTGTAACACTAGGGAAAATCACAACAATAGAGAAAACGTAAAAAGTGGTGAAATTTTTGATCCGAGTCCAATAATTCAGGAAAACTCGATCCGAATAGCTACTAGGAGCTTTCTGGTCACAACGCATCCAGAATCGGCTTCGTCGGAATCCAATGAATTTTTACGGATTTCCCTAGGGGTACCACTAGGGAAAATCACCAAAATCGAGAAATCGTAAAATGTGGTGAAATTTTGGATCTGAGAACAATAATTCAGGAAAAATCGATCGGAATAACTACTGGGAGCTTGCTGGTCACAATGCATCGAGAATTGGTTTCGTCGGAATTTAACGAATTTTTACGTATTTCCGAAGGGATACCACTAGGGAAAATCACCAAAATCGAGAAATCGTAAAAAGTGGTGAAATTTTTGATCTGAGACCAATAATTTAGGAAAACTCGATCGGAATAGCTACTGGGAGCTTGCCGGTGACAATGCATCGAAAATTGGCTTCGTCGGAATTTTTACGGATTTCCCTAGGGGTACTACTAGGAAAAATCACCAAATTCGAGAAATCGTAAAAAGTGGTGAAATTTTTGATCTGAGACCAATAATTCAGGAAAACTCGATCGGAATAGCTACTGGGAGCTTGCCGGTCACAACGCATTGAGAATTGGTTTCGTCGGAATTTTTACGGATTTCCCTAGGTGTAACACTAGGGAAAATCACCAAAATCGAGAAATCGTAAAAAGTGTTGAAATTTTTATCCGAGTCCAATAATTCAGGAAAACTTGATTGGAATAGCTACTGTGAGCTTGCCGGTCACAACGCATCGAGAATTGGTTTCGTCGGAATCCGACGAAGTTTTACGGATTTCCCTAGGGGTACCACTAGGGAAAATCACCAAAATTGAGAAATCGTAAAAAGTTGTGAAATTTTTTATCCGAGACCAATAATTCAGGAAAACTCAATCGAAATAGCTACTGGGAGCTTGCCGGTCACAACGCATCGAGAATTGGCTTCGTCGGAATTTTTACGGATTTCCCTGGGGGTACCACTAGGGAAAATCACACAAATCGAGAAATAGTAAAAAGTGGTGAAATTTAGGATCCCAGTCCAATAATTCTGGAAATCTCTATCGGAATAGGTACTGGGAGCTTGCTGGCCACAACGCATCGCGAATTTGTTTCGTCGAAATTTTTACGGATTTCCCTAGGTGTACCACTAGGGAAAATCACTAAAATCGAGAAATCGTAAAAAGTGGTGAAATTTTTGATCCGAGTCCAATAATTCAGGCAAACTTGATCGGAATAGCTACTGGGAGCTTGCTGGTCACAACGCATCCAGAATTGGCTTCGTCGGAATCCGACGAATTTTTACAGATTTCCCTCGGGGTACCAGTAGGGAAAATCACCAAAATCGAGAAATCGTAAAATGTGGTGAAATTTTGGATCCGAGTCCAAAAATTCGGGAAAAGTCGATTGGAGTAGCTACTCGAAGCTTGCCGGTCACAACGCATCGAGAATCGAATTCGTCGGAATCCGACCAATTTTTACAGAATTCCCATAGGGTACCACTAGGGAAAATCACACAAATTGAGAAATCGTAAAAAGTGGTGAAATTTTGGATCAGAGTTCAATAATTCGAGAAAACTCGATTGGAGTTGCTACTGGAAGCTTGCCGGTCACAACGCATCGAGAATCGGCTTCGTCGGAATCCAATGAATTTTTACGGATTTCCCTAAGGGTACCACTAGGGAAAATCACCAAAATCATAAAAAGTGGTGAAATTTTGGATCCGAGTCCAATAATTCGAGAAAACTCGATTGGATTCGCTACTGGAAGCTTGCCGGTCACAACGCATTGAGAATCGGCTTCGTCGGAATCCAACGAATTTTTACGGATTTCCCTAGGGGTACCACTAGGAAAAATCACCAAAATCGTAAAAAGTGGTGAAATTTTGGATCCGAGTCCAATAATTCGAGAAAACTCGATTGGAGTTTCTACTCGAAGCTTGCCAGTCACAACGCATTGAGAATCGGCTTCGTCGGAATCCAACGAATTTTTACGGATTTCCCTAGGGGTACCACCACTAGGAAAAATCACCAAAATCGAGAAATCGTAAAAAGTGGTGAAATTTTGGATCCGAGTCCAATAATTCGTGAAAACTCGATTGGAGTAGCTACTGGAAGCTTGCCGGTCACAACGCATCAAGAATCGAATTCGTCGGAATCCGACGAATTTTTACAGATTTCCCATGGGGTACCACTAGGGAAAATCACAAAAATCGTAAAAAGTGGTGAAATTTTGGATCCGAGTCCAATAATTCGGGAAAACTCGATTGGAGTAGCTACTGGAAGCTTGCCGGTCACAACGCATCAAGAATCGGTTTCGTCGGAATCCGACGAATTTTTACGGATTTCCCTAGGGGTACCACTAGGAAAAATCACCAAAATCGTAAAAAGTGGTGAAATTTTGGATCCGAGTCCAATAATTCGGGAAAACTCGATTAGAGTAGCTACTGGAAGCTTGCCGGTCAAAACGCATCGAGCATCGGCTTCGTCGGAATCCGACGAATTTTTACGGATTTCCCTAGGGGTACCACTAGGGAAAATCACCAAAATCGTAAAAAGTGGTGAAATTTTGGATCCGAGTCCAATAATTCGGGATTTTCCTAGGGGTACCACTAGGGAAAATCACCAAAATCGAGAAATCCTAAAAAGTGGTGAAATTTTTTATCCGAGTCCAATAATTCAGGAAAACTCGATCAGAATAGGAACTGGGAGCTTGCCGGTCACAACGCATCGCGAATTTATTTCGTCGGAATTTTTACGGATTTCCCTAGGTGTGCCACTAGGAAAAATGACCAAAATCGAGAAATCATAAAAAGTGGTGAAATTTTTGATCCGAGTCCAATAATTCAGGAAAACTCGATCGGAATAGCTACTGGGAGCTTGCCGGTCACAACGCATCGAGAATTGGCTTCGTCGGAATCCGACAAATTTTTATGGATTTCCCTAGGGGTACCACTAGGAAAAATCACCAGAATCGAGAAATCGTAAAATGTGGTAAAATTTATTATCTGAGACCAATAATTCAGGAAAACTAGATCGCAATAGCTACTGGGAGCTTGCCGGTCACAACACATATAGAATTGTCTTCGTCGAAATTTTTACGAATTTCCCTAGGGGTACCACTAGGAAAAATCACCAAAATCGAGAAATCGTAAAAAGTGGTGAAATTTTGGATCCCAGTCATATAATTCAGGAAAACTCGATCGGAATAGCTACTAGGAGCTTGCCGGTCACAACGCATCAAGAATTGGCTTCGTCGGAATTCGATGAATTTTTACGGATTTCCCTAGGGGTACCAGTAGGGAAAATCACCAAAATCGATCGTAATAGCTACTGGGAGCTTGCCGGTCACAACGCATCGAGAATTGTCTTCGTCGAAATCCGACGAATTTTTACGGATTTCTCTAGGGTTACCATTAGGGAAAATTACCAAAATCGAGAAATCGTAAAATGTGGTGAAATTTTGGATCTGAGACCAATAATTTAGGAAAACTCGATCGGAATAGCTACTGGGAGCTTGCCGGTCACAACGCATCGAGAATTGGCTTCGTCGGAATTTTACGTATTTCCCTAGTACCACTAGGAAAAATCACCAAATTCAAGAAATCGTAAAAAGTGGTGAAATTTTTGATCCGAGTCTAATAATTCAGGAAAACTCGATCCGAATAGCTACTGGGAGCTTGCTGGTCACAACGCATCCAGAATCGGCTTCGTCGGAATCCGATGAATTTTTACGGATTTCCCTAGGGGTACCACTAGGGAAAATCACCAAAATCGAGAAATCGTAAAATGTGGTTAAATTTTGGATCTGAGAACAGTAATTCAGGAAAAATCGATCGGAATAACTACTGGGAGCTTGCTGGTCACAACGCATCGAGAATTGGCTTCGTCGGAATTTGACGAATTTTTACGTATTTCCGAAGGGATACCACTAGGGAAAATCACCAAAATCGAGAAATCGTAAAAAGTGGTGAAATTTTTGATCTGAGACCAATAATTTAGGAAAACTCGATCGGAATAGCTACTGGGAGCTTGCCAGTGACAATGTATCGAAAATTTGCTTCGTCGGAATTTTTACGGATTTCCCTAGGGGTACTACTAGGAAAAATCACCAAATTCGAGAAATCGTAAAAAGTGGTGAAATTTTTGATCTGAGACCAATAATTCAGGAAAACTTGATTGGAATAGCTACTGGGAGCTTGCCGGTCACAACGCATCGAGAATTGGTTTCGTTGGAATCCGACGAAGTTTTACGGATTTCCCTAGGGGTACCACTAGGGAAAATCACCAAAATTGAGAAATCGTAAAAAGTTGTGAAATTTTGGATCCGAGTCCAATAATTCGGGAAAACTCGATTGGAGTAGCTACTGGAAGCTTCCCGGTCACAACGCATTGAGAATCAGCTCCGTCGGAAGTCGACGAATTTTTACGGATTTCCCTAGGTGTACCACTAGGGAAAATCACCAAAATCGAGAAAAGTGGTGAAATTTTGGATCCGAGTCCAATAATTCGGGAAAACTCGATTGGAGTAGCTACTTGAAGCTTGCCGGTCACAACGCATCGAGAATCGGCTCTGTCAGAATCCGACAAATTTTTACGGATTTCACTAGTGGTACCACTAGGGAAAATCACCAAAATCGAGAAATCGTAAAAAGTGGTGAAATTTTGGATCCCAGTCCAATAATTCGGAAAACTCGATTGGAGTAGCTACTTGAAGCTTGCCGGTCACAACGCATCGAGAATCGGCTTCGTCGCAATCCGACAAATTTTTGCGGATTTCCTTAGGGGTACCACTAGGAAAAATCACAAAAATCGAGAAATCGTAAAAAGTGGTGAAATTTTGTATCCGAGTCCAATAATTTGGGAAAACTCGATTGGAGTAGCTACTGGAAGCTTGTCGGTCACAACGTATCGAGAATCTGCTTTGTCGGAATCCGACGAATTTTTACGGATTTTCCTTGGGGTACCATTAGGAAAAATCACCAAAATCATAAAAAGTGGTGAAATTTTGGATCCGAGTCCAATAATTCGGGAAAACTCGATTGGAGTAGCTACTGGAAGCTTGACGGTCACAACGCATCGAGAATCAGCTCCGTCGGAAGTCGACGAATTTTTACGGATTTCCCTAGGGGTACCACTAGGGAAAATCACCAAAATCGAGAAAAGTGGTGAAATTTTGGATCCGAGTCCAATAATTCGGGAAAACTCGATTGGAGTAGCTACTTGAAGCTTGCCGGTCACAACGCATCGAGAATCGGCTTCATTGGAATCCGACGAATTTTTACGGATTTCCCTAGGGGTACCACTAGGGAAAATCACAAAAATCGTAAAAAGTGGTGAAAGTTTTGATCCGAGTCAAAAAATTTGGGAAAACTCGAATGGAGTAGCTACTGAAAGCTTACCGGTCACAACGCATCGAGAATCGGCTTCGTCGGAATCCGACGAATTTTTACGGATTTCCCTAGGGGTACCACTAGGGAAAATCACCAAAATCGAGAAATCGTAATAAGTGGTGAAATTTTGGATCCGAGCCCAATAATTCGGGAAAACTCGATTGGAGTAGCTACTGGAAGCTTGCCGGTCATAACGCATCGAGAATCGGCTCTGTCGGAATCTGACGAATTTTTACGGATTTCCCTAGTGGTACCACTAGGGAAAATCACCAAAATTGAGATATCGTAAAAAGTGGTGAAATTTTGGATCCCAGTCCAATAATTCGGAAAACTCGATTGGAGTAGCTACTTGAAGCCTTCCGGTCACAACGCATCCAGAATCGGCTTCGTCGCAATCCGACGAATTTTTGCGGATTTCCCTAGGGGGTACCACTAGGAAAAATAACCAAAATCGAGAAATCGTAAAAAGTGGTGAAATTTTGTATTCGAGTCCAATAATTTGGGAAAACTCGATTAGAGTAGCTACTGGAAGCTTGCCGGTCACAACGTATCGAGAATCTGTTTTGTCGGAATCGGACGAATTTTTACGGATTTTCCTAGGGATACCATTAGGAAAAATCACCAAAATCGTAAAAAGTGGTGAAATTTTTGATCCGAGTCCAATAATTCGGGAAAACTCGATTGGAGTAACTACTGAAAGCTTGCCGGTCACAACGCATTGAGAATCGGCTTCGTCGGAATCCGACAAATTTTTACGGATTTCCCTAGGGGTACCACTAGGGAAAATCACCAAAATCGAGAAAAGTGGTGAAATTTTGGATCCAAGTCCAATAATTCGGGAAAACTCGATCGGAGTAGCTACTGGAAGCTTGCCAGTCACAACGCATTGAGAATCGGTTTCATCGGAATACGACGAATTTTTACGGATTTCCCTATGGGTACCACTAGGGAAAATCACCAAAATCGAGAAAAGTGGTGAAATTTTTTATCCGAGTCCAATAATTCGGGAAAACTCGATTGGAGTAGCTACTGGATGCTTGCCGGTCACAACGCATGGAGAATCAGCTCCGTCGGAATTCGACGAATTTTTACGGATTTCCATAGGGGTACCACTAGGGAAAATCACCAAAATCGAGAAAAGTGGTGAAATTTTGGATCCGAATCCAATAATTCGGGAAAACTCGATTGGATTGGCTACTGGAAGCTTGCCGGTCACAACGCATTGAGAATCGGCTTCGTCGGAATCCAACAAATCTTTACGGATTTTCCTAGGGGTACCACTAGGGAAAATCACTAAAATTGAGAAATCATAAAAAGTGGTGAAATTTTGGATCCGAATCCAATAATTCGGGAAAACTCGATTGGATTGGCTACTGGAAGCTTGCCGGTCACAACGCATCGAGAATCGGCTTCGTCGGAATCCGACGAATTTTTACGGATTTCCCTTGGGGTACCACTAGGGAAAATCACCAAAATCGAGAAATCGTAAAAAGTGGTGAAATTTTGGATCCGAGTCCAATAATTCGGGAAAACTCGATTGGAGTAGCTACTGGAAGCTTGCCGGTCACAACGCATCGAGAATCGGCTCTATCAGAATTCGACAAATTTTTACGGATTTCCTTAGTGGTACCAGTAGGGAAAATCACCAAAATCGAGAAATCGTAAAAAATTGTAAAATTTTTGATCCGAGTCCAATAATTCGGGAAAACTCGACTGGATTAGCTACTGTAAGCTTACCGGTCACAACGCATCGAGAATCGGTTTCATCGGAATCCGACAAATTTTTACAGATTTCCCTAGGGGTACCACTAGGGAAAATCACCAAAATCGAGAAATCGTAAAAAATGGTGAAATTTTGGATCCGAGTCCAATAATTCGGAAAAACTCGATTGAAGTAGCTACTGGAAGCTTGCCGGTCACAACGCATTGAGAATCGGCTTTTTCAGAATCCGACGAATTTTTACGGATTTCCCTAGGGATACCACTAGGGAAAATCACCAAAATCTTAAAAAGTGGTGAAATTTTGGATCCGAATCCAATAATTCGGGAAAACTCGATTGGAGTGGCTACTGGAAGCTTGCCGGTCACAACGCATTGACAATCGATTTCGTCGGAATTCGACGAATCTTTACGGATTTCTCTAGGGGTACCACTAGGGAAAATCACCAAAATCGAGAAATCGTAAAAACTGGTGAAATTTTGGATTCGAGTCCAATAATTCGGGAAAACTCGATTGGAGTAGCTACTGGAAGCTTGCCGGTCACAACGCATCAAGAATCGGTTTCGTTGGAATTCGACGAATTTTTACGGATTTCTCTTAGGGTACCACTAGGGAAAATCACCAAAATCGAAAAATCGTAAAAAGTGGTGAAATTTTTAATCCGAGTCCAATAATTCTGGAAAACTCGATTGGAGTAGCTACTGGAAGCTTGCCTGTCACAACGCATCGAGAATCGGCTTCGTCGAAATCCGACGAATTTTTACGGATTTCCCTAGGGGTACCACTAGGAAAAATCACAAAAATCGAGAAATCGTAAAAAGTGGTGAAAATTTGGATCCGAGTCCAATAATTCTGGAAAACTCGATTGGAGTAGCTATTGGAAGTTTGCCGGTCACATCGCATTGAGAATCGGCTTCGTCGGAATCTGACGAATTTTTACGGATTTCCCTAGGGGTACCACTAGGGAAAATCACCAAAATCGAAAAAAGTGGTTAAATTTTGGATCCGAGTCCAATAATTCGAGAAAACTCGATTGGAGTAGCTACTAGAAGCTTGCCGGTCACAATGCATCGAGAATCGGCTTCATCGAAATCCGAAGAATTTTTACGGATTTCCCTAGGGGTACCACTAGGAAAAATCACCAAAATCGAGAAATCGTAAAAAGTGGTGAAAATTTGGATCCGAGTCCAATAATTCGGGAAAACTCGATTGGAGTACCTACTGGAAGCTTGCCGGTCACAACGCATCTTGAATCAGCTCCGTCGGAATTCGACGAATTTTTACGGATTTTCCTAGGGGTACTACTAGGGAAAATCACAAAAATCGAGAAAAGTGGTGAAATTTTGGATCCGAATCCAATAATTCGGGAAAACTCGATTGGATTGGCTACTGGAAGCTTGTCGGTCACAACGCATTGAGAATCGGCTTCGTCGGAATCCGACGAATCTTTACGGATTTCCCTAGGGGTACCACTAGGGAAAATCACTAAAATTGAGAAATCGTAAAAAGTGGTGAAATTTTGGATTCGAGTCCAATAATTCGGGAAAACTCGATTAGAGTAGCTACTGGAAGCTTGCCGGTCAGAACGCATCGAGAATCGGCTTCTTCGGAATCCGACGAATTTTTACGGATTTCCCTTGGGGTACCACTAGGGAAAATCACCAAAATCGAGAAATCGTAAAAAGTGATAAAATTTTGGATCCGAGTCCAATAATTCGGGAAAACTCGATTGGAGTAGCTACTGGAAGCTTGTCGGTCACAACGCATCGAGAATCGGCTCTGTCGGAATCCAACGAATTTTTACGGATTTCCCCAGTGGTACCACTAGGGAAAATCACAAAAATCGAGAAATCGTAAAAAGTGGTGAAATTTTTGATCCGAGTCCAATAATTCTGGAAAACTCGATTGGATTAGCTACTGGAAGCTTACCGGTCACAACGCATCAAGAATCGGCTTCATCGGAATCCGACGAATTTTTACGGATTTTCCTAGGGGTACCATTAGGGAAAATCACCAAAATCGAGAAATCGTAAAAAGTGGTGAAATTTTGGATCCGAGTCCAATAATTCGGAAAAACTCAATTGAAGTAGCTACTGGAAGCTTGCCGGTCACAACGCATTGAGAATCGGCTTTTTCAGAATCCGACGAATTTTTACGGATTTCCCTAGGGATACCACTAGGGAAAATCACCAAAATCGTAAAAAGTGGTGAAATTTTGGATCCGAATCCAATAATTCGGGAAAACTCGATTGGAGTAGCTACTGGAAGCTTGCCGGTCACAACGCATTGAGAATCGATTTCGTCGGAATCCGACGAATCTTTACGGATTTCCCTAGGGGTACCACTAGGAAAAATCACCAAAATCGAGAAATCGTAAAAAGTGTTGAAATTTTGGATTCGAGTCCAATAATTCGGGAAAACTCAATTGGAGTAGCTACTGGAAGCTTGCCGGTCATAATGCATCGAGAATCGATTTCGCCGGAATTCGACGAATTTTTACGGATTCCCCTTAGGGTACCACTAGGGAAAATCACCAAAATCGAAAAATCGTAAAAAGTGGTGAAATTTTTAATACGAATCTAATAATTCTGGAAAACTCGATTGGAGTAGCTACTGGAAGCTTGCCGGTCACAACGCATCGAGAATCGGCTTCGTCGGAATACGACGAATTTTTACGGATTTCCCTATGGGTACCACTAGGGAAAATCACCAAAATCGAGAAAAAGTGGTGAAATTTTGTATCCGAGTCCAATAATTCAGGAAAACTCGATTAGAGTAGCTACTGGAAGCTTGCCGGTCACAACGCATCGAGAATCGGCTTCGTCGGAATCCGACGATTTTTTACGGATTTCCCTAGGGGTGCCACTAGGGAAAATCACCAAAATCGAGAAAAGTGGTGAAATTTTGGATCCGAGTCCAATAATTCGGGAAAACTCGATTGGAGTAGCTACTGGAAGCTTGCCGGTCACAACGCATCGAGAATCGGCTTCGTCAGAATCCGACGAATTTTTACGGATTTTCCCAGGGGTACCACTAGGGAAAATCACCAAAATCAAGAAAAGTGGTGAAATTTTGGATCCGAGTCCAATAATTCGGGAAAACTCGATTAGAGTAGCTACTGGAAGCTTGCCGGTCACAATGCATCGAGAATCGGCTTCGTCAGAATCCGACGAATTTTTACGGATTTCCTTACGGGTGCTATTAGGGAAAATCACCAAAATCGAGAAATCGTAAAAAGTGGTGAAATTTTGGATCCAAGTCCAATAATTCGGGAAAACTCAATTGAAGTAGCTACTGGAAGCTTTCCGCTCACAACGCATCGAGAATCGGCTTCGTCGGAATCCGATGAATTTTTACGGATTTTCCTAGGTGTACCACTAGGGAAAATCACCAAAATCGAGAAAAGTGGTGAAATTTTGGATCCGAGTCCAATAATTTGGGAAAACTCGATTGGAGTAGCTACAGGAAGCTTGTCGGTCACAACTCATCGAGAATCAGCTTCGTCGAAATCCGACGAATTTTTACGGATTTCCCTAGGGGTACCACTAGGGAAAATCACCAAAATCGAGAAATCGTAAAAAGTGGTGAAATTTTGGATCAGAGTCCAATAATTCGGGAAAAATCGATTGGAGTAGCTACTGGAAGCTTGCCGGTCACAACACATCGAGAATCGGTTTCGTCGGAATCCGACGAATTTTTACGGATTTTCCTAGGGGTACCACTAGGGAAAATCACCAAAATCGAGAAATCGTAAAAAGTGGTGAAATTTTTGATCCGAGTCCAATAATTCGAGAAAACTCGATTGGAGTAGCTACTGGAAGTTTGCCGGTCACAAAGCATCGAGAATCGGATTCGTCGGAATCCGACGACTTTTTACGGATTTCCCTAGGTGTACCACTAGGGAAAATCACCAAAATCGAGAAAAGTGGTGAAATTTTGGATCCGAGTCCAATAATTTGGGAAAACTCGATTGGAGTAGCTACTGGAAGCTTGTCGGTCACAACTCATCGAGAATCAGTTTCGTCGAAATCCGACGAATTTTTACGGATTTCCCTAGGGGTACCACTAGGGAAAATCACCAAAATCGAGAAATCGTAAAAAGTGGTGAAATTTTGGATCAGAGTCCAATAATTCGGGAAAAATCGATTGGAGTAGCTACTGGAAGCTTGCCGGTCACAACACATCGAGAATCGGTTTCGTCGGAATCCGACGAATTTTTACGGATTTTCCTAGGGGTACCACTAGGGAAAATCACCAAAATCGAGAAATCGTAAAAAGTGGTGAAATTTTTGATCCGAGTCCAATAATTCGGGAAAACTCGATTGGAGTAGCAACTGAAAGCTTGCCGGTCACAACGCATCGAGAATCGGATTCGTCGGGATCCGACAAATTTTTACGGATTTCCCTAGGGGTACCACTAGGGAAAATCACCCAAATCGAGAAAAGTGGTGAAATTTTGGATCCGATTCCAATAATTCGGGAAAACTCGATTGGAGTAGCTACTGGAAGCTTGCCGGTCACAACGCATCGAGAATCGGCTTTTTCGGAATCCGACAAATTTTTACGGATTTTCCTAGGGGTACCACTAGGGAAAATCACCAAAATCAAGAAAAGTGGTGAAATTTTGGATCCGAGTCCAATAATTCGGGAAAACTCGATTAGAGTAGCTACTGGAAGCTTGCCGGTCACAATGCATCGAGAATCGGCTTCGTCAGAATCCGACAAATTTTTACGGATTTTCCTAGGGGTGCTACTAGGGAAAATCACCAAAATCGAGAAATCGTAAAAAGTGGTGAAATTTTGGATCCAAGTCCAATAATTCGGGAAAACACGATTGGAGTAGCTACTGGAAGCTTTCCGCTCACAACGCATCGAGAATCGGCTTCGTCGGAATCCGATGAATTTTTACGGATTTCCCTAGGTGTACCACTAGGGAAAATCACCAAAATCGAGAAAAGTGGTGAAATTTTGGATCCGAGTCCAATAATTCGGGAAAACTCGATTGGAGTAGCTACTGGAAGCTTGCCGGTCACAACGCATCGAGAATCGGCTTCGTCGGAATCCGACGAATTTTTACGGATTTTCCTAGTGGTACCACTAGGGAAAATCACCAAAATCGAGAAAAGTGGTGAAATTTTGGATCCGAGTCCAATAATTCGGGAAAACTCGATTAGAGTAGCTACTGGAAGCTTGCCGATCACAATGCATCGAGAATCGGCTTCGTCGGAATCCGACGAATTTTTACGGATTTTCCTAGGGGTACCACTAGGGAAAATTACCAAAATCGAGAAATCGTAAAAAGTGGTGAAATTTTGGATCCGAGTCCAATAATTTGGGAAAACTCGATTGGAGTAGCTACTGGAAGCTTGCCGGTCACAATGCATCGAGAATCGGCTTCGTCGGAATCCGACGAATTTTTACGGATGTCCCTAGGGGTACCACTAGGAAAAATCACAAAAATCATAAAAAGTGGTGAAATTTTGGATCCGAGTCCAATAATTCGGGAAAACTCGATTTGAGTAGCTATTGGAAGCTTACCGGTCACAACGCATCGATAATCGGCTTCGTCGGAATCCGAGGAATTTTTACGGATTTCCCTAGGGGTACCACTAGGAAAAATCACCAAAATCGAGAAACCATAAAAAGTGGTGAAATTTTTGATCCGAGTCCAATAATTCGGAAAACCTCGATTGGAGTAGATACTGGAAGCTTGCCGGTCACAACGCATCGAGAATCGGCTTCGTCGGAATTCGACAAATTTTTACGGATTTCCCTAGGGGTACCACTAGGAAAAATCACCAAAATCGAGAAAAGTGGTGAAATTTTTGATCCGAGTCCAATAATTCGGGAAAACTATATTAGAGTAGCTACTGGAAGCTTGCCGGTCAGAACGCATCGAGAATCGGCTTCATCGAAATCCGATGAATTTTTACGGATTTCCCTTGGGGTACCACTAAGGAAAATCACCAAAATCGAGAAATCGTAAAAAGTTGTGAAATTTTGGATCCGAGTCCAATAATTTGGGAAAACTCGATTGGAGTAGCTACTGGAAGCTTGCCGGTCACAACGCATCGAGAATCGGCTTCGTCGGAATCCAACAAATTTTTACGGATTTCCCTAGGGGTACCACTAGGGAAAATCACCAAAATCGAGAAATCGTAAAAAGTGGTGAAATTTTTGATCCGAGTCCAATAATTCGGGAAAACTCAATTGGAGTAGCTACTGGAAGCTTGTCGGTCACAACGCATCGAGAATCGGCTTCATCGAAATCCGATAAATTTTTACGGATTTCCCTAGGGGTAACACAAGGGAAAATCACCAAAATCGAGAAATCATAAAAAGTGGTGAAATTTTGGATCTGAGTCCAATAATTCTGGAAAACTCGATTGGAGTAGCTACTAGAAGCTTGCCGGTCACAACGCATCGAGAATCGGCTTCGTCGGAATACGACGAATTTTTACGGATTTCCCTAGGGTTATTACTAGGGAAAATCACCAAAAACGTAAAAAGTAGTGAAATTTTGGATCCGAGTCCAATAATTCGGGAAAACTCGTTTGGAGTAGCTACTGGAAGCTTGCCTGTAACACCCCCTTCCCATACGTAGGCGATCCCATCCGATAAGGAGTGAGATGCCGTATGAGTAAAGGTGCCACCAAGCAAGTACAAAGTAAAACATACATTCATTCAAATCATACATTCAGAAAATACAGAATAATTAAAAACTTTACATGCAGAAAGCAAGAGCTGATCATGCATTACTATAATAAACTATTACAATAATGATCTGATCAACTAGCTGAAACAAAATAATATTACATATCCAAAATATAATTACAAAAGCGGAAGCTGATACAAAACTGAGAGTTCTATACAAAAAGAATCAATAACTGATACAAAACTGAGCCCTACACTAAACCCTTCTGTGTTGGCTTGATGACGGCGACTCTCTCAAAGCAAAACGCCTTCCGCACATGCACGGGTAAAAACACCGTGCTAAGCGATAAACGCTTAGTGGGAAAACACACATAAATAATGGACGGCCATTCACAATGGTGTTCAAGGCATAACACAATCACAATGGCAGAATGCAAAGGCTATAACAAAATCCATATAAACATGCTCGTATTTAAAAGCCATACATTCAGTATCTCATGATCATATCCATTACAGAATAGTCCAGCATGTATTTCATCATTAAACTCATTCAGATATTCCATTCATAGCCAGATCAGATCAGAACAATTCCATTAACATTTAAAGAACACCTGCTGACTCTAGACAGTGGATAACGAGTGTACTGAGGGTACCTTACGGGTACGAATCGAATACTGAGGGTACCTCACAGGTACAAGTCAAATGTCAATTCATTTTATCAAAGCACAATATTTTTATACTGAGGGGATCTTAAACAAGATCCTAATACTGAAGGGTTCGCGAGGAACCAAACGGGGACCTGATCGGGGTCCAAACTGAACTGAGGGCTGCAGCTAAAGACTCTATTAGGCATGCCTAACTATCCACTTACTTGACTCTAGCAGGCTATGCAACATTCAATTCACATTTTAGAGTACGGAATAGAATTTATCAGAATTTCATGATATCTTTTATATCAAAGCATATAAAAGTATGGCATGCATCATACCACAATATAAATCCATACAGAAGAAACACCAGATTCATTTCTGAGTCAAAAGTTGGGAAAATTTCGGAAAAAGATCAAAACAGGGAACTGGCGAGATTGGCTGGTCACATGGCGTGACTGGCCTCCTCACAGGGCAGGTCACGAGTCGTGACTGAGGGTCACGTCTCGTGACTTGCTCTGTTCCTCGTGGATCACGCCTCGTCCCTCGCTGATCACGCGACGTGATCTCGCAGATCACGCGGCGCTCTCGCAGGTCATGCGACGTGACTGGATGTCACGTCTCGTGACTTGCTACTCTCTTCAACGGATCACGCGACACGCCCACACTCAGCCAGTCACGAGGCGTGACGGGGAGTCACGTCTCGTGACTTGCTTCATTTAAGCTGGTCACGAGTTGTGACAGGCAGCACAACTCGTGACCGGCCTCAAGCTGGCAGGTCACGAGTCGTGACCTGAGGTCACGTCTCGTGACTTGCCTCTCTTCTTGGCGAGTCACGCGAAACTGATCTGGAAATGGGAAAATTCATCAGTAAGCGATTTTTCCCATTTCCAGAATTCTCAGAACCCAGAAATTGATCCCAAACTTGATTCAAAACTAACCAAACCAGTTCTTACCTTCTGGAAAACACCTCAAGCAATATAAGCAACATATAAATAATCCAGTTTCAACATTTAATCAACCAAATCAAAAACATATGCAATCAAGTTCATCAAAAACATAAACCCTAGAATTTCACAGTAAACTCAAATTATACAAATCACAAACAAATATTCCCAAACCTGGATTCTAAGCTTCTAACACTTAGTCCCACTGCTCCCAGCTACCTCTTTGCCTTTGGGATCGCGTGGAGCCTCAGCTAGAACACAAACACAGTAATGAACATCAACATGCAACCCTAAATTAAAACTCAACCTAAAGAAGAAGATGAAGAATTACAGCAAGATAAAGACAAGGATATGCACTTACCAAGCTAGGGAATGCCAAGAGAGATTAACTTCACCAATAAAATCTTGAATCCACACACAAGAGCCCTTAGGGAAAAAGGAAAGGAAAAAGAAGAAGACCAGTGAAGAAAGAACGTGAATCTACCAATTCCTTTTCTTTCTTTCCTTTTTCTTTTTCTTTTCTTTACCCTAAGTAAGTGTCCATTTCTTATTGGTGGAGTTAACCACTCACACTTAAATTCCACATACATCACACACACACCTAAAACCCTCTTAACTTATGCATATCCTACAATGGTATGAACACATGCACACAAATATTTCTCATTTAATTAACATACTAGTGCCATGAATGCACCCACACAACAATAAAACCCAAAACATGCATTTCTACTGACATACCCTTATGAAATGCCGAACACATGCGAATGCTTACACATACAGACAGACAGACAGGCTCATTCTACTAGGGGGCAAATGGGGTGTGACAACTCTCCCCCACTAATAAGAATTTCGTCCTCGAAATTCTCACCTGAACTGAATAACTGCGGATACTGAGCTCTCATCGACTCCTCTGGTTCCCAAGTCGCTTCTTCGACTCCATGATGGATCCATAACACTTTGACCAAGGAAATCTGCTTATTTCTCAACTGCCTCACCTCTCGGGCTAGAATAGCTCGCGATTCCTCATCATAAGAGAAGTCCGGACGAATTTTTACGGATTTCCCTAGGGGTACCACTAAGGAAAATCACCAAAATCGAGAAATCATAAAATGTGGTAAAATTTTGGATTCGAGTCCAATAATTCAGGAAAACTCGATAGGAATGGCTACTGAAAGCTTGCTGGTCAAAACGCATCGAGAATTTTTTTTGTCGGAATCCGAAACGAATTTCCCTAGGGGTACAACTAGGGAAAATCATCAAAATCGAGAAATCGTAAGAAGTGGTAAAATTTTGGATCCGAGTCAAATAAATCAGGAAAACTCAATTGGAATAGCTACTGGAAGCTTGCCGGTCACAATGCATGGAGAATTGGCTTCGTCAAAATCAGACTAATTTTTACGGATTTTCCTAGGAGTACCACTATGGAAAATCACCAAAATCGAGAAATCATAAAAAGTGGTGAAATTTTTGATCCGAGTTAAATAATTCAGGAAAACTCAATTGGAATAGCTACTAGAAGCTTGCCGGTCACAACGCATCGAGAATTGGCTTCGTCGGAATCCGGCGAATTTTTACGGATTGTCCTAGGGGTACCACTAGGGAAAATCAACAAAATCGAGAAATTGTAAAAAGGTGAAATTTTGGATCCGAGTCCAATAATTCAAAAAAACTCGATTGGAATATCTACTGGAAGCTTGCCGATCACAACGCATCAAAAATTGGCTTCGTCGTAATCCGACGAATTTTTACGGATTTCCCTAAGGGTACCACTAGGGAAAATCACCAAAATTGAGAAATCGTAAAAAGTGGTGAAATTTATGATTCGAGTCCAATAATTCAGGAAAACTCGATAGGAATAGCTACTGGAAGCTTGCCGGTCACAACGCATCGAGAATTAGCTTCGTCAGAATTTTTATGGATTTTCCTAGGGGTACCACTAGGGAAAATCACCAAAATCAAGAAATCGTAAAAAGTGGTGAAATTCTGGATCCGAGTCCAATAATTCAGGAAAACTCGATTCGAATAGCTACTCGGAGCTTGCCGGTCACAACACATCGAGAATTGGCTTCGTCGAAATCCGACGATTTTTTACGGATTTTCCTAGGGTTACCACTAGGAAAATCACCAAAATCGAGAAATCGTAAAAAGTGGTGAAATTTTTTATCCAAGTCCAATAATTCGGGAAAAGTCGATTGGAGTAGCTACTGGAAGCTTGCCGGTCACAACGCATCGAGAATTTGCTTCGTCGGAATCCGGAACGGATTTCTCTAGGGGTACCACTAGGGAAAATCACCAAAATCGAGAACTCGTAAAAAGTGGAAAATTTTTTGATCTGAGTCAAATAATTCAGGAAAACTCGATTGGAATAGCTACTGGAAGCTTGCCGGTCACAAGGCATCAAGAATTGGCTTCATCGGAATCCGAAACGGATTTCCTTAGCGGTACAACTAGGGAAAATCACCAAAATCGAGAAATCATAAAAAGTGGAAAAATTTTGGATCCGATTCCAATTATTTAGGAAAACTCGATCGGAATAGCTACTTGAAGCTTACCGGTCACAACGAATCGAGAATATGTTTCATCGGAATCTGACGAATTTTTACGGATTTCCCTAGGGGTACCACTAGTGAAAATCACCAAAATCGAGAAATCGTGAAAAGTGGTGAAATTTTTGATCCGAGTCCAATAATTCAGGAAAACTCGATTATAATAGCTACTGGAAGCTTACCGCTCACAACACATCGATAATTGGCTTCGTCAGAATCCGACAAATTTTTACGAATTTCCCTAGGGGTCCCACTAGGAAAAATCACCAAAATCGAGAAATCGTAAAAAGTGGTGAAATTTTTGATCCGAGTCACATAATTCTGGAAAACTTGATTGGAATAGCTACTGGAAGCTTGCTGGTCACAACGCATCGAGAATTGGCTTCGTCGGAATACGAGTCCAATAATTCAGGAAAACTCGATTGGAATAGCTACTGGAAGCTTGCCGGTCACAACGCATCAAGAATTAGATTCGTCAGAATCCGATGAATTTTTACGGATTTCCCAAAGGGTACTACTAGGGAAAATCACCAAAATCGAGAAATCGTAAAAAGTGGTGAAATTTTGGATCCGAGTCCAATAATTCAGGAAAACTCGATCGGAATAGCTACTGGAAGCTTACCGGTCACAACGCATCAAGAATTTTCTTCGTCGAAATTCGACGAATTTTTACGGATTTCCCTAGTGGTACCACTACGAAAAATCACCAAAATCGAGAAATCGTAAAAATTGGTGAAATTTTGGATCCGAGTCCAATAATTCAGGAAAACTCGATTGGAATAGCTACTAGAAGCTTACCGGTCACAACGCATCGCATCGAAAATTTGCTTCGTCGGAATCCGAAACGGATTTCCCTAGGGGTACCACTAGGAAAAATCGCCAAAATCGAGAAATCGTAAAAAGTCGTAAAATTTTGGATCCGCGTCCAATAATTCAGGAAAACTCGATTGGAATAGCTACTGGAAGCTTGCCGGTCACAACGCATCGAGAATTGGTATCGTCGGAATCCAACGAATTTTTACGGATTTTTCTAGGGGTACCACTAGGAAAAATCACCATAATCGAGAAATCATAAAAAGTGGTGAAATTTTTGATCTGAGTCCTATAATTAAGGAAAACTCGATTGGAATAGCTAATAGAAGCTTGCCGGTCACAACGCATCGAGAATTGACTTCGTCGGAATCCGCAACGAATTTCCTTAGGGGTACCACTATAGAAAATCACCAAAATCGAGAAATCGTAAAAAGTGGTAAAATTTTGGATCCGAGTCCAATAATTATGGAAAACTCGATTGGAATAGCAACTAGAAACTTGCCGGTCATAACGCATCGAGAATTGGTTTCGTCGGAATCTGACGAATTTTTACGGATTTCCCTAGGGGTACCACTAGGAAAAATCACCAAAATCAAGAAATCGTAAAAAGTGGTAAAATTTTTGATCCGAGTCCAATAATTCAGGAAAACTCGATTGGAATAGCTACTGGAAGCTTACCGGTCACAACGTATCGAGAATTGGTTTCGTCAGAATCCGACAAATTTTTACGGATTTCTCTAGGGTTACCACTTAAGAAAATCACCAAAATCGAGAAATCGTAAAAAGTGGTGAAATTTTGGATCCGAGTCCAATAATTCAGGAAAACTCGATTGGAATAGCTACTGGAAGCTTGCTGGTTATAACGCATAAAGAATTGGCTTCGTTGAAATTCGCCGAATTTTTACGGATTTCCCTAGGTGCACCACTAGCGAAAATCACCAAAATCGAGAAATCGTAAAAAGTGGTGAAATTTTTGATCCGAGTGAAATAATTCAGGAAAGCTTGATTGGAATAGCTACTAGAAGCTTGCTGGTCACAACGCATCGAGAATTGGCTTCGTCGGAATACGGAAAATTTTTACGGATTTTTCAAGGGGTACCACTAGGGAAAATAAACAAAATCGAAAAATCGTAAAAAGTGGTGAAATTTTTGATCCGAGTCCAATAATTCAAAAAAACTCGATTGGAATAGCTACTGAAAGCTTACCTGTCACAACACATCGAGAATCGGCTTCGTCGTAATCCGACGAATTTTTACGGATTTCCCTAAGGCGACCACTAGGGAAAATCACCAAAATTGAGAAATTGAAAAAAGTGGTGAAATTTATGATTCGAGTCCAATAATTCTAGAAAACTCGATGGGAATAGCTAATGGAAGCTTGCCGGTCACAACGCATCGAGAATTAGATTCGTCAGAATTTTTACGGATTTTCCTAGGGTTACCACTAGGAAAAATCACCAAAATCAAGAAATCGTAAAAAGTGGTGAAATTCTGGATCCGAGTCCAATAATTCAGGAAAACTCGATTCGAATAGCTACTAGAAGCTTGCCGGTCACAACGCATCGAGAATTGGTTTCGTCGGAATCCGACGATTTTTTACGGATTTCCCTAAGGTTACCACTAGGAAAAATCACCAAAATCGAGAAATCATAAAAAGTGGTAAAATTTTGGATCCGAGTCCAATAATTCAGGAAAACTCGATTGGAATAGCTACTGGAGGCTTGCCGGTTACAACGCATCGAGAATTGGCTTCGTCGGAATCTGAGAAATTTTTACGGGTTTCCCTAGGGGTACCACTAGGGAAAATCACCAAAATCGAGAAATCGTAAAATGTGATAAAATTTTGGATCCGAGTCCAATAATTCAGGAAAACTCGATTGGAATGGCTACTGGAAGCTTGCCGGTCAAAACGCATCGAGAATTGTTTTCGTCGGAATCCGAAACGGATTTCCCTAGGGGTACAACTAGGGAAAATCATCAAAATCGAGAAATCGTAAGAAGTGGTAAAATTTTGGATCCGAGTCAAATAATTCAGGAAAACTCAATTGGAATAGCTACTGGAAGCTTGCCGGTCACAATGCATGGAGAATTGGCTTCGTCAAAATCCGACTAATTTTTACGGATTTCCCTAGGGGTACCACTATGGAAAATCACTAAAATCGAGAAATCATAAAAAGTGGTGAAATTTTTGATCCAAGTTAAATAATTGAGGGAAACTCGATTGGAATAGCTACTAGAAGCTTTCCGGTCACAACGTATCGAGAATTGGCTTCGTCGGAATCCGGCGAATTTTTATGGATTGTCCTAGGGGTACCACTAGGGAAAATCAACAAAATCGAGAAATCGTAAAAAGTGGTGAAATTTTGGATCCGAGTCCAATAATTCAAAAAAACTCGATTGGAATAGCTACTGGAAGCTTGCCGGTCACAACGCATTGAGAATTGGCTTCGTCGTAATCCGACGAATTTTTACGGATTTCTCTAAGGGTACCACTAGGGAAAATCACCAAATTGAGAAATCGTAAAAAGTGGTGAAATTTATGATTCGAGTCCAATAATTCAAGAAAACTCGATAGGAATAGCTATAGGAAGCTTGCCGGTCACAACGCATCGAGAATTAGCTTCGTCAGAATTTTTACGGATTTTCCTAGGGGTACCACTAGGGAAAATCACCAAAATCAAGAAATCGTAAAAAGTGGTGAAATTCTGGATCCGAGTCCAATAATTCAGGAAAACTCGATTCGAATAGCTACTCGAAGCTTGCCTGTCACAACACATCGAGAATTGACTTCGTCGGAATTCGACGATTTTTTACGGATTTCCCTAGGCTTACCACTAGGAAAAATCACCAAAATCGAGAAATCATAAAAAGTGGTGAAATTTTGGATCCGAGTCCAATAATTCAGGAAAACTCGATTGGAATAGCTACTGGAGGCTTACCGGTTACAACGCATCGAGAATTGGCTTCGTCGGAATTCGACGAATTTTTACGGGTTTCCCTAGGGGCACCACTAGGAAAAATCACCAAAATCGAGAAATAGTAAAAAGTGGTAAAATTTTTTATCCGAGTCCAATAATTCAGGAAAACTCTATTGGAATAGCTACTGGAAGCTTGCCGTTCAAAACGCATTGAGAATTTTTTTCGTCGGAATCCGAAATGGATTTCCCTAGGGGTACAACTAGGAAAAATCACCAAAATCGAGAAATCGTAAAAAGTGGTAAAATTTTGGATCCGAGTATAACAATTTAGGAAAACTCGATTGGAATAGCTACTGAAAGCTTGCCGCGCATCGAGAATTTACTTCGTCGGAATCCAAAACGGATTTTCCTAGGGGTACCACTAGGGAAAATCACAAAAATCGAGAAATCGTAAAAAGTGGTAAAATTTTGGATGCGAGTCCAATAATTCAGGAAAACTCGATTGGAATAACTACAGGAAGCTTGCCGGTCACAACACATCGAGAATTGGCTTCGTAGGAATCCAACGAATTTTATGCATTTTCCTAGGGGTACCACTGAGGAAAATCACCAAAATCGAGAAATCGTAAAAAGTGGTGAAATTTTGGATCCGTGTCCAGTAATTCAGGAAAACTCGATTGGAGTAGCTACTGGAAGTTTGCCGGCCACAACGCATTAAGAATCGGCTTCGTCGGAATCCGACGAATTTTTACGGATTTCCCTAGGGGTACCACTAGGGAAAATCACCAAAATCGTAAAAAGTGGTGAAATTTTGGATCCGAGTCCAATAATTTGGGAAAAATCGATTGGAATAGCTACTGGAAGCTTGCCGGTCACAACACATGGAGAATTGGCTTCGCCAGAATCCGACGAATTTTTACGAATTTCCCAAGGGGCACCACTAGGAAAAATCACCAAAATCGAGAAATAATAAATAGTGCTGAAATTTTGGATCCGAGTCCAATAATTCAGGAAAACTAGGTTGGATTAGCTACTAGAAGCTTGCCGGTTATAAGGCATCGAGAATTGGCTTCGTCGAAATCCGCCGAATTTTTACGGATTTCCCTAGGGGCACCACTAGGGAAAATCACAAAAATAGAGAAATCGTAAAAAGTGGTGAAATTTTTGATCCGTGTCCAATAATGCAAAAAAACTAGATTGGAATAGCTATTGGAAGCTTGCCGGTCACAAGGCATCGAGAATTGGTTTCGTCGAAATCCGAAGAAATTTTACGGATTTCCCTAGGGGTACCACTAGGAAAAATCACCAAAATTGAGAAATCGTAAAAAGTTGTGAAATTTATGATTCAAGTCCAATAATTCAGGAAAACTCGATAGGAATAGCTACTGGAAGCTTGCCGGTCACAACGCATCAAGAATTGGATTCGTCGAAATCCGAGGAATTTTTACGGATTTTCCTAGGGGTACCACTAGAAAAAATCACCAAAACCTAGAAATCGTAACAAGTGGTGAAATTTTTGATCCGAGTCCAATAGTTCAGGAAAACTCGATCGGAATAGCTACTGAAATCTTGTCGGTGACAACGCATCTAGAATTAGCTTTGTCAGAATTTTTACGGATTTTCCTAGGGGTAGTACCACTAGGGAAAATCACCAAAATCAAGAAATCGTAAAAAATGGTGAGATTCTGGATTCGAGTCCAATAATTCAGGAAAACTTAATTCTAATAGCTACTGGAAGCTTGCCGGTCACAACGCATTGAGAATTGGCTTCGTTGGAATCCGACGATTATTTTCGGATTTCCCTAGGGATACCACTAGGAAAAATCACCAAAATCGAGAAATCGTAAAATGTGGTGAAATTTTGGATCTGAGTCCAATCATTCAGGAAAACTAGATTGGAATAGCTACTTGAAGCTTGCCGATCACAACGCATCGAGAATTTTTTTCGTCGGAATCCGAAATGGATTTCCCTAGGGGTCGCACTAGGAAAAATCACCAAAATCGAGAAATCGTAAAAAGTGATAAAATTTTTGATCCGAGTCCAATAATTTAGAAAAACTCGATTGGAATAGCTACTAGAAGCTTGCCGGTCACAACACATCGAGAATTTGTTTCGTCGGAATCCGAAACGGATTTCCATAGGGGTACCATTAGGGAAAATCACCAAAATCGAGAAATTGTAAAAAGTTGTAAAATTTTGGATCCGAGTCAAATAATTCAGGAAAACTCGATTGGAATAGCTACTGGAAGCTTGCCGGTCACAATGCATGGAGAATTGGCTTCGTCAAAATCCGACTAATTTTTACGGATTTCCCTAGGGGTACCACTATGGAAAATCACCAAAATCGAGAAATCAAAAAAAGTGGTGAAATTTTTTATCCAAGTTAAATAATTCAGGAAAACTCGATTGGAATAGCTACTAGAAGCTTTCCGGTCACAACGCATCGAGAATTGGCTTCGTCGGAATCCGGCGAATTTTTACGGATTGTCCTAGGGGTACCACTAGGGAAAATCAACAAAATCGAGAAATCGTAAAAAGTGGTGAAATTTTGGATCCGAGTCCAATAATTCAAAAAAACTCGATTGGAATAGCTACTGGAAGCTTGCCGGTCACAATGCATTGAGAATTGGCTTCGTCGTAATCCGACGAATTTTTACGGATTTCCCTAAGGGTACCACTAGGGAAAATCACCAAAATTGAGAAATCGTAAAAAGTGGTGAAAATTATGATTCGAGTCCAATAATTCAAGAAAACTCGATAGGAATAGCTATAGGAAGCTTGCCGGTCACAACGCATCGAGAATGAGGTTCGTTAGAATTTTTACGGATTTTCCTAGGGGTACCACTAGGGAAAATCACCAAAATCAATAAATCGTAAAAAGTGGTGAAATTCTGGATCCGAGTCCAATAATTAAGGAAAACTCGATTCGAATAGCTACTCGAAGCTTGCCGGTCACAACACATCGAGAATTGATTTCGTCGGAATCCGACGATTTTTTACGGATTTCCCTAGGGTTACCACTAGGAAAAATCACCAAAATCGAGAAATCATAAAAAGTGGTGAAATTTTGGATCCGAGTCCAATAATTCAGGAAAACTCGATTGGAATAGCTACTGGAGGCTTACCGGTTACAACGCATCGAGAATTGGCTTCGTCGGAATTCGACGAATTTTTACGGGTTTCCCTATGGGCACCACTAGGAAAAATCACCAAAATCGAGAAATAGTAAAAAGTGGTAAAATTTTTTATCCGAGTCCAATAATTCAGGAAAACTCTATTGGAATAGCTACTGGAAGCTTGCCGGTCAAAACGCATTGAGAATTTTTTTCGTCGGAATCCGAAATGGATTTCCCTAGGGGTAAAACTAGGAAAAATCTCCAAAATCGAGAAATCGTAAAAAGTGGTAAAATTTTGGATCCGAGTATAACAATTTAGGAAAACTCGATTGGAATAGCTACTGAAAGCTTGCCGCGCATCGAGAATTTACTTCGTCGGAATCCAAAACGGATTTTCCTAGGGGTACCACTAGGGAAAATCACAAAAATCGAGAAATCGTAAAAAGTGGTAAAATTTTGGATGCGAGTCCAATAATTCAGGAAAACTCGATTGGAATAACTACTGGAAGCTTGCCGGTCACAACACATCGAGAATTGGCTTCGTAGGAATCCAACGAATTTTATGCATTTTCCTTGGGGTACCACTGAGGAAAATCACCAAAATCGAGAAATCGTAAAAAGTGGTGAAATTTTGGATCCGTGTCCAGTAATTCAGAAAAACTCGATTGGAGTAGCTACTGGAAGTTTGCCGGTCACAACGCATCAAGAATCGGCTTCGTCGGAATCCGACGAATTTTTACGGATTTCCCTAGGGGTACCACTAGGGAAAATCACCAAAATCGTAAAAAGTGGTGAAATTTTGGATCCGAGTCCAATAATTTGGGAAAAATCGATTGGAATAGCTACTGGAAGCTTGCCGGTCACAACGCATGGAGAATTGGCTTCGCCAGAATCCGACAAATTTTTACGAATTTTCCTAGGGGCACCACTAGGAAAAATCACCAAAATCGAGAAATAATAAATAGTGCTGAAATTTTGGATCCGAGTCCAATAATTCAGGAAAACTAGATTGGATTAGCTACTAGAAGCTTGCCGGTTAGAACGCATCGAGAATTGGCTTCGTCGAAATCCGCCGAATTTTTACGGATTTCCCTAGGGGCACCACTAGGGAAAATCACAAAAATAGAGAAATCGTAAAAAGTGGTGAAATTTTTGATCCGTGTCCAATAATGCAAAAAAACTCGATTGGAATAGCTATTGGAAGCTTGCCGGTCACAAGGCATCGAGAATTGGTTTCGTCGGAATCTGACGAATTTTTACGGATTTCTCTAGGGGTACCACTAGCAAAAATCACCAAAATTGAGAAATCGTAAAAAGTTGTGAAATTTATGATTCGAGTCCAATAATTCAGAAAAACTCGATAGGAATAGCTACTGGAAGCTTGCCGGTCACAACGCATCGAGAATTGGATTCGTCGAAATCCGAGGAATTTTTACGGATTTCCCTAGGGGTACCACTAGAAAAAATCACCAAAACCTAGAAATCGTAACAAGTGGTGAAATTTTTGATCCGAGTCCAATAGTTCAGGAAAACTCGATCGGAATAGCTACTGAAATCTTGCCGGTGACAACGCATCTAGAATTAGCTTTGTCAGAATTTTTACGGATTTTCCTAGGGGTAGTACCACTAGAAAAAATCACCAAAATCAAGAAATCGTAAAAAATGGTGAGATTCTGGATTCGAATCCAATAATTCAGGAAAACTTTATTCTAATAGCTACTGGAAGCTTGCCGGTCACAACGCATCGAGAATTGGCTTCGTTGGAATCCGACGATTATTTTCGGATTTCCCTAGGGATACCACTAGGAAAAATCACCAAAATCGAGAAATCGTAAAATGTGGTGAAATTTTGGATCTGAGTCCAATCATTCAGGAAAACTCGATTGGAATAGCTACTTGAAACTTGCCGATCACAACGCATCGAGAATTTTTTTCATCGGAATCCGAAATGGATTTCCCTAGGGGTCGAACTAGGAAAAATCACCAAAATCGAGAAATCGTAAAAAGTGATAAAATTTTTGATCCGAGTCCAATAATTTACAAAAACTCGATTGGAATAACTACTAGAAGCTTGCCGGTCACAACGCATCGAGAATTTGTTTCGTCGGAATCCAAAACGGATTTCCATAGGGGTACCACTAGGGAAAATCACCAAAATCGAGAAATTGTAAAAAGTTATAAAATTTGGCATTCGAGTCCAATAATTCAGAAAAACGTGATTGGTATAGCTACTGGAAGCTTGCCGCGCATCGAGAATTTGCTTCATAGGTATCCGAAACGGATTTTCCTAGGGGTACCACTAGGGAAACTCACCAAAATCGAGAAATCGTAAAAAGTGGTAAAATTTTGGATCCTAGTCAAATAATTCAGGAAAACTCGATTGGAATAGCTACTAGTAGCTTGCCGGTCACAACGCATCGAGAATCGGCTTCGTCAGAAACCAGCGAATTTTTACAGATTTTCCTAGGGGTACCACTGGGGAAAATCAACAAAATCGAGAAATCGTAAAAAGTGATAAAATTTTGGATCCGAATCAAATAATTCAAAAAAAACTCGATTGGAATAGCTACTGGAAGCTTGCCGGTCATAACGCATCAAGAATTGGTTTCGTCGGAATCCGACAAAATTTTACGGATTTCCCTAAGGGTACCACTAGGGAAAATCACCAAAATTGAGAAATCGAAAAAAGTGGTGAAATTTATGATTCGAGTCCAATAATTAATGAAAACTCGATAGGAATAGCTACTGGAAGCTTCCCGGTCATAACGCATCGAGAATTAGCTTCGTCAGAATTTTTACGGATTTTTCTAGGGGTACCACTAGGGAAAATCAGCAAAATCAAGAAATCGTAAAAAGTGATAAAATTCTGAATCCGAGTCCAATAATTAGGGAAAACTCGATTGGAATAGCTATTAGAAGCTTGCCGGTCACAACGCAACGAGAATTGGCATCGTCGGAATCCGACGAATTTTTACAGATTTTCCTAGGGTTACCACTAGGAAAAATCACCAAAATCGAGAAATCATAAAAAGTGGTGAAATTTTGGATCCGAGTCCAATAATTAGGGAAAACTCGATTGGAATGGCTACTGGAAGCTTACCGGTCACAAAACATTGAGAATTGACTTCGTCAGAATCCGACAAATTTTTACGGATTTCCCTAGGGCTACCACTGAGAAAAATCACCAAAATCGAGAAATCATAAAAAGTGGTGAAATTTTGGATCCGAGTCAAATAATTCAAGAAAACTCGATTGGAATAGCTAGTGGAAGCTTGCTGGTTACAACGCATAGAGAATTGACTTCGTCGAAAGTCGCTGAATTTTTACGGATTTCCCTAGTGGCAACATTAGCGAAAATCACAAAAATCGAGAAATCGTAAAAAGTGGTGAAATTTTGGATCCGAATCCAATAATTCGGGAAAACTCGATTGGAGTAGCTACTGGAAGCTTGCCGGTCACAACGCATCGAGAATCGGCCTCGTCGGAATCCGACGAATTTTTACGGATTTCCCTAGGGGTACCACTAGGGAAAATCAGCAAAATCGAGAAATCGTAAAAAGTGGTGAAATTTTGGATCCGAGTCCAATAATTCGGGAAAACTCGATTGGAGTAGCTACTGGAAGCTTGCCAGTCACAACACATCGAGAATCGGCTTCGTCAGAATCCGACGAATTTTTACGGATTTCTCTAGGGGTACCACTAGGGAAAATCACCAAAATCGAGAAATCATAAAAAGTGGTGAAATTTTTGATCCGATTCCAATAATTCGGGAAAACTCGATTGGAGTAGCTACTGGAAGCTTGCCGGTCGCAACGCATCGAGAATCGGCTTCGTCAAAATTCGATGAATTTTTACGGATTTCCCTAGGGGTACCACTAGTGAAAATCAACAAAATCGAGAAATCGTAAAAAGTGTTGAAATTTCTGATCCGAGTCCAATAATTCGGGAAAACTCGATTAGAGTAGCTACTGGAAGCTTGCCGGTCACAACGCATCGAGAATCGGCTTCGTCGGAATCCGACGAATTTTTACGGATTTCCCTAGGGGTACCACTAGGGAAAATCACCAAAATCGAGATATCGTAAAAAGTAGTGAAATTTTGGATTCGAATCCAATAATTTGGGAAAACTCGATTGGAGTAGCTACTGGAAGCTTGCCGGTCACAACGCATCGAGAATCGGCTTCGTCGGAATCCGACGAATTTTTACGGATTTCCCTAGGGGTACCACTAGGGAAAATCACCAAAATCGAGAAAAGTGGTGAAATTTTGGATCCGAGTCCAATAATTCGGGAAAACTCGATTGGAGTAGCTACTGGAAGCTTGCCGGTCACAATGTATCGATAATCGGCTTCGTCGGAATACGACGAATTTTTACGGATTTCCCTAGGGGTACCACTAGGGAAAATCACAAAAATCGTAAAAAGTGGTGAAATTTTTGATCCGAGTCCAATAATTCGGGTAAAATCGATTGGACTAGCTACTGGAAACTTTCCGGTCACAACGCATCGAGAATCGGCTTCGTCGGAATCCGAAAAATTTTTACGGATTTCCCTAGGGGTACCACTAGGGCAAATCACCAAAATCGTAAAAAGTGGTGAAATTTTGGATCCGAGTCAAATAATTCGGGAAAACTCGATTGGAGTAGCTACTGGAAGCTTGTCGGTCATAACGCATCTAGAATCGGCTTCATCGAAATCCGACGAATTTTTACGGATTGCCCTAGGGGTACCATTCGGGAAAATCACCAAAATCGAGAAATCGTAAAAAGTGGTGAAATTTTGGATCCGAGTCCAATAATTCGGGAAAACTCGATTGGAGTAGCTACTGGAAGCTTGCCGGTCACAACGCATCGAGAATCGGCTTCGTCGGAATCCGATAAATTTTTACGGATTTTCCTAGGGGTACCACTAGGGAAAATCACCAAAATCGAGAAATCATAAAAAGTGGTGAAATTTTGGATCCGAGTCCAATAATTCGGGAAAACTCGATTGGATTTGCTACTGGAAGCTTGCCGGTCACAACGTATCGAGAATCAGCTTCGTCGGATTCCGACGAATCTTTACGGATTTCCCTAGGGGTACCACTAGGGAAAATCACCAAAATCGAGAAATCATAAAAAGTGGTGAAATTTTTGATCCGAGTACAATAATTCAGGAAAAATCGATTGGAGTAGCTACTGGAAGCTTGTCGGTCACAACGCATTGACAATCGGCTTCGTCGGAATCCGACGAATTTTTACGGATTTCCCTAGGGGTACAACTAGGGAAAATCACCAAAATCGTAAAAAGTGGTGAAATTTTGGATCCGAGTTCAATAATTCGGGAAAACTCGATTGGAGTAGCTACTGGAAATTTGCCGGTCACAACACATCAAGAATCGGCTTCGTCGGAATCCGACGAATCTTTACGGATTTCCCTAGGGGTACCACTAGGAAAAATCACCAAAATCGAGAAATCGTAAAAAGTGGTGAAATTTTTGATCGGAGTCCAATAATTCGGGAAAACTCGATTGGAGTAGCTACTGGAAGCTTTCCGGTCAGAACACATCGAGAATCCGCTTCGTCGGAATCCGACGAATTTTTACGGATTTCCCTAGGGGTACCACTATGGAAAATCACCAAAATCAAGAAATCGTAAAAAGTAGTGAAATTTTGGATCCGAGTCCAATAATTCGGGAAAACTCGATTGGAGTAACTACTGGAAGCTTGTCGGTCACAACGCATTGAGAATCGGCTTCGTCAAAATCTAACGAATTTTTACGGATTTCCCTAGGGGTACCACTAGGGAAAATCACCAAAATCGAGAAATCGTAAAAAAAGGTGAAATTTTGGATCCGAGTCCAATAATTCTGGAAAACTCGATTGGAGTAGCTACTGGAAGCTTTCCGGTCACAACGCATCGAGAATCGGCTTCGTCGGAATCCGACTAATTTTTACGGATTTTCCTAGGGGTACCACTAGGAAAAATCACCAAAATCGAGGAATCGTAAAAAGTGGTGAAATTTTGGATCCAAATCCAATAAATCGGGAAAACTCGATTGGAGTAGCTACTGGAAGCTTGCCGGTCACAACGCATCGAGAATTGGCTTCGTCTGTATCCGACGAATTTTTACGAATTTCCCTAGGGGTACCACTAGGGAAAATCACCAAAATCGAGAAAAGTGGTGAAATTTTGGATCCGAGTCCAATAATTCGGGAAAACTCGATTGGAGTAGCTACTGGAAGCTTGCCGGTCACAACGCATCGAGAATCGGCTTCGTCGGAATCCGACGAATTTTTACGGATTTCCCTAGGGGTACCACTAGGGAAAATCACCAAAATCGAGAAATCGTAAAAAGTAGTGAAATTTGGGATCCGAGTCCAATAATTCGGGAAAACTCGATTGGAGTAGCTACTGGAAGCTTGCCGGTCACAACGCATCGAGAATCGGTTTCGTCGGAATCCGACGAATTTTTACGGATTTCACTAGGGGTACCAAGAGGGCAAATCACCAAAATCGTAAAAAGTGGTGAAATTTTGGATCCGAGTCCAATAATTCGGGAAAAATCGATTGGATTTGCTACTGGAAGCTTGCCGGTCACAACGCATCGAGAATCGGCTTCGTCGGAATCCGACAAATCTTTACGGATTTCCCTAGGTGTACCACTAGGGAAAATCACCAAAATCGAGAAATCGTAAAAAGTGGTGAAA
Source organism: Excoecaria cochinchinensis (assembly GCA_947683425.1). Classification (NCBI taxonomy): domain Eukaryota; kingdom Viridiplantae; phylum Streptophyta; class Magnoliopsida; order Malpighiales; family Euphorbiaceae; genus Excoecaria; species Excoecaria cochinchinensis. The sequence goes on along the minus strand of CANTUQ010000206.1, from coordinate 127,713 downwards.
TTTTTGATCCGAGTCCAATAATTCGGGAAAACTCGATTGGAGTAGCTACAGGAAGCTTGCCGGGCACAACACATCGAGGATCCGCTTCGTCAGAATCCGACGAATTTTTACGGATAACCCTTGGGGTACCACTAGGAAAAATCACCAAAATCGAGAAATCGTAAAAAGTGGTAAAATTTTTGATCCGAGTCCAATAATTCGAGAAAACTCGATTGGAGTAACTACTGGAAGCTTACCGGTCATAACGCGTCGAGAATCGGCTTCGTCGAAATCCGACGAATTTTTACGGATTTCCCTAGGGGTACCACTAGGGAAAATCACCAAAATCGAGAAATCGTAAAAAGTGGTGAAATTTTGGATGCGAGTCCAATAATTCTGGAAAACTCGATTGGAGTAGCTACTGGAAGCTTGCCGGTCACAACGCATCGAGAATCGACTTCGTCGGAATCCGACGAATTTTTACGGATTTTCTTAGGGGTACCACTAGAAAAAATCACCAAAATCGAGAAATCGTAAAAAGGGGTGAAATTTTGGATCCGAATCCAATAAATCGGGAAAACTCGATTGGAGTAGCTACTGGAAGCTTGCCGGTCACAACTCATCGAGAATCGGCTTCGTCGGAATCCGACGAATTTTTACGAATTTCCCTAGGGGTACCACTAGGGAAAATCACCAAAATCGAGAAAAGTGGTGAAATTTTGGATCCGAGTCCAATAATTCGGGAAAACTCGATTGGAGTAGCTACTGGAAGCTTGCCGGTCACAACGCATCGAGAATCGGTTTCTTCGAAATCCGACGAATCATTACGGATGTCCCTAGGGGTACCACTAGGGCAAATCACCAAAATCGAGAAATCGTAAAAAGTGGTGAAATTTTGGATCCGAGTCCAATAATTCGGGAAAACTCGATTGGAGTAGCTACTGGAAGCTTGCCGGTCACAACGCATCGAGAATCGGCTTCGTCGGAATCCGACGAATTTTTACGGATTTCCCTAAGGGTACCACTAGGAAAAATCACCAAAATCGAGAAATCGTAAAAAGTAATGAAATTTTGGATCCGAGTCCAATAATTTGGGAAAACTCGATTGGAGTAGCTACTGGAAGCTTGCCGGTCACAACGCATCGAGAATCGGTTTCGTCGGAATCCGACGAATTTTTACGGATTTCCCTAGGGGTACCATGAGGGCAAATCACCAAAATCGTAAAAAGTGGTGAAATTTTGGATCCGAGTCCAATAATTCGGGAAAACTCAATTGGATTTGCTACTTGAAGCTTGCCGGTCACAACGCATCGAGAATCGGTTTCGTCGGAATCCAACAAATCTTTACGGATTTCCCTAGGGGTACCACTAGGGAAAATCACCAAAATCGAGAAATCGTAAAAAGTGGTGAAATTTTTGATCCGAGTCCAATAATTCGGGAAAACTCGATGGAGTAGCTACTGGAAGCTTGCCGGTCACAACACATCGAGGATCCGCTTCGTCGGAATCCGACGAATTTTTACGGATTTCCCTAGGGGTACCACTAGGGAAAATCACCAAAATCGAGAAATCGTAAAAAGTGGTAAAATTTTGGATCCGAGTCCAATAATTCGAGAAAACTCGATTGGAGAAGCTACTGGAAGCTTACCGGTCATAACGCATCGAGAATCGGCTTCGTCGGAATCCGACGAATTTTTACGGATTTCCCTAGAGGTACCACTAGGGAAAATCACCAAAATCGAGAAATCGTAAAAAGTGGTGAAATTTTTGATCCGAGTCCAATAATTCGGGAAAACTCGATTGGAGTAGATACTGGAAGCTTGCCGGTCACAACGCATCGAGAATCGGCTTCGTCGGAATCCGACGAATTTTTACGGATTTCCCTAGGGGTACCACTAGTTAAAATCACCAAAATCGAGAAATCGTAAAAAGTGGTGATATATTAGATCCGAGTCCAATAATTCGGGAAAACTCGATTGGAGTAGCTACTGGAAGCTTGCCGGTGACAACGCATCGAGAATCGGCTTCGTCGGAATCCGACGAATTTTTACGGATTTTCCTAGGGGTACCACTAGGGAAAATCACCAAAATCGAGAAAAGTGGTGAAATTTTGGATCCGAGTCCAATAAATTGGGAAAACTCGATTGGAGTAGCTACTAGAAGCTTGCCGGTCACAACGTATAGATAATTGGCTTCGTCGGAATACTACGAATTTTTACGGATTTCCCTAGGGGTACCACTAGGGAAAATCACAAAAATCGTAAAAAGTGGTGAAATTTTGGATCCGAGTCCAATAATTCAGGAAAAGTCGATTGGAGTAGCTACTGGAAGTTTGCCGGTCACAAAACATTGAGAATCGGCTTCGTCGGAATCCGACGAATTTTTACGGATTTCCCTAGGGGTACCACTAGGGCAAATCACCAAAATCGTAAAAATTGGTGAAATTTTTGATCCGAGTCAAATAATTCGGGAAAACTCGATTGGAGTGGCTACTGGAAGCTTGCCTGTCACAACGCATCGAGAATCGGCTTCGTCGGAATACGACAAATTTGTACGGATTTCCCTAGGGGTACCACTATGGAAAATCACAAAAATCGTAAAAAGTGGTGAAATTTTGGATCCGAGTCCAATAATTCGGGAAAAGTCGATTGGAGTAGCTACTGGAAGTTTGCCGGTCACAACTCATCCCGAATCGGTTTCGTCGGAATCCGACGAATTTTTACGGATTTCCCTAGGGGTACCACTAGGGCAAATCACCAAAATCGTAAAAATTGGTGAAATTTTGGATCCGAGTCAAATAATTCGGGAAAACTCGATTGGAGTAGCTACTGGAAGCTTGCCGGTCACAACGCATCGAGAATCGGCTTCGTCGGAATCCGACGAATCTTTACGGATTTCCCTAGTGGTGGAAAATCACCAAAATCGAGAAATCGTAAAAAGTGGTGAAATTTTGGATCCGAGTCCAATAATTCAGGAAAAATCGATTGGAGTAGCTATTGGAAGCTTGTCGGTCACAACGCATCGAGAATCGGATTCGTCGGAATCCGACGAATTTTTACGGATTTTCCTAGGGGTACCACTAGGGAATATCACCAAAATCGTAAAAAGTGGTGAAATTTTGGATCCGAGTTCAATAATTCGGGAAAACTCGATTGGAGTAGCTACTGGAAGCTTGCCGGTCACAACACATTGAGAATCGGCTTCGTCGGAATCCGACGAATCTTTACGGATTTCCCTAGGGGTACCACTAGGAAAAATCACCAAAATCGAGAAATCGTAAAAAGTAGTGAAATTTTGGATCCGAGTCCAATAATTCGGGAAAACTCGATTGGAGTAGCTACTGGAAGCTTTTCGGTCACAACGCATCGAGAATCGGCTTCGTCGGAATCCGACGAATTTTTACGGATTTCCCTAGGGGTACCACTAGAGAAAATCACCAAAATCGAGAAATCGTAAAAAGTGGTGAAAATTTTGATCCGAGTCCAATAATTCGGGAAAACTCGATTGGAGTAGCTACTGGAAGTTTGCCGGTCACAACACATCGAGGATCCGCTTCGTCGGAATCCTACGAATTTTTACGGATTTCCCTAGGGGTACCACTAGGGAAAATCACAAAAATCGAGAAATCGTAAAAAGTGGTGAAATTTTTGATCGGGATCAAATAATTCGGGAAAGCTCGATTTGAGTAGCTACTGGAAACTTGTCGGTCACAACGCATCGAGAATCGGCTTCGTCGAAATCCGACGAATTTTTACGTATTTCCCTAGGGGTACCATTAGGGAAAATCACCAAAATCGAGAAATCGTAAAAAGTGGTGAAATTTTGGATCCGAGTCCAATAATTCGGGAAAACTCGATTGGAGTAGCTACTGGAAGCTTGCCGGTCACAATGCATCGAGAATCGGCTTCGTCGGAATACGACGAATTTTTACGGATTTCTCTAGGGGTACCACTAGGGAAAATCACCAAAATCGAGAAATCGTAAAAAGTGGTGAAATTTTTGATCCGAGTCCAATAATTCGGGAAAACTCGATTGGAGTAGCTACTGGAAGCTTGCCGGTCACAACGCATCGAGAATCGGCTTCGTCGAAATCAGATGAATTTTTACGGATTTTCCTAGGGGTACCACTAGGGAAAATCACCAAAATCGAGAAATCGTAAAAAGTGGTGAAATTTTGGATCCGAGTCCAATAATACCGAAAAACTCGATTGGAGTAGCTACTGGAAGCTTGCCGGTCACAACGCATCGAGAATCGGCTTCGTCGAAATCCGACGAATTTTTACGGATTTCTCTAGGGGTACCATTAGGGAAAATCACCAAAATCGAGAAATCGTAAAAAGTGGTGAAATTTTGGATCCGAGTCCAATAATTCGGGAAAACTCGATTGGAGTAGCTACTGGAAGCTTGCCGGTAACAATGCATCGAGAATCGGTTTCGTCGAAATCCGACGAATTTTTACGTATTTCCCTAGGGGTACCACTAGGGAAAATCACCAAAATCGAGAAATCGTAAAAAGTGGTAAAATTTTGGATCAAAGTCCAATAATTCCGGAAAACTCGATTGGAGTAGCTACTGGAAGCTTGCCGGTCACAACGCATCGAGAATCGGCTTCGTCGAAATCCGACGAATTTTTACGGATTTCCCTAGGGGTACCACTAGGGAAAATCACCAAAATCGAGAAATCTTAAAAAGTGGTGAAATTTTTGATCCGAGTCCAATAATTCGGGAAAACTCGATTGGATTAGCTACTGGAAGCTTGCCGGTCACAACGCATCGAGAATCGGCTACGTCGGAATCCGACGAATTTTTACGGATTTTCCTAGGGGTACCACTAGGAAAAATCACCAAAATCGAGAAATCGTAAAAAGTGGTGAAATTTTGGATCCGAGTCCAATAATTCGGGAAAACTCAAATGGAGTAGCTATTGGAAGCTTGCCGGTCATAACGCATCGAGAATCGGCTTCGTCGGAATACGACGAATTTTTACGGATTTCCCTAGGGGTACCACTAGGGAAAATTACCAAAATCGAGAAATCGTAAAAAGTGGTGAAATTTTGGATCCGAGTCCAATAATTCGGGAAAACTCGATTGGAGTAGCTACTGGAAGCTTGCCGGAAACAATGCATCGAGAATCGGTTTCGTCGAAATCCGACGAATTTTTACGTATTTCCCTAGGGGTACCACTAGGGAAAATCACCAAAATCGAGAAATCGTAAAAAGTGGTGAAATTTTGGATCCAAGTCCAATAATTCCAGAAAACTCGATTGGAGTAGCTACTGGAAGCTTGCCGGTCACAACGCATCGAGAATCGGCTTCGTCGGAATCCGACGAATTTTTACGGATTTCCCTAGGGGTACCACTAGGTAAAATCACCAAAATCGAGAAATCGTAAAAAGTGGTGATATATTAGATCCGAGTCCAATAATTCGGGAAAACTCGATTGGAGTAGCTACTGGAAGCTTGCCGGTGACAACGCATCTAGAATCGGCTTCGTCGGAATCCGACGAATTTTTACGGATTTCCCTAGGGGTACCACTAGGGAAAATCACCAAAATCGAGAAAAGTGGTGAAATTTTGGATCCGAGTCCAATAAATTGGGAAAAATCGATTGGAGTAGCTACTAGAAGCTTGCCGGTCACAACGTATAGATAATTGGCTTCGTCGGAATACGACGAATTTTTACGGATTTCCCTAGGGGTACCACTAGGGAAAATCACAAAAATCGTAAAAAGTGGTGAAATTTTGGATCCGAGTCCAATAATTCAGGAAAAGTCGATTGGAGTAGCTACTGGAAGTTTGCCGGTCACAAAACATTGAGAATCGGTTTCGTCGGAATCCGACGAATTTTTACGGATTTCCCTAGGGGTACCACTAGGGCAAATCACCAAAATCGTAAAAATTGGTGAAATTTTTGATCCGAGTCAAATAATGCGGGAAAACTCGATTGGAGTGGCTACTGGAAGCTTGCCTGTCACAACGCATCGAGAATCGGCTTCGTCGGAATACGACAAATTTTTACGGATTTCCCTAGGGGTACCACTAGGAAAAATCACAAAAATCGTAAAAAGTGGTGAAATTTTGGATCCGAGTCCAATAATTCGGGAAAAGTCGATTGGAGTAGCTACTGGAAGTTTGCCGGTCACAACTCATCCCGAATCGGCTTCGTCGGAATCCGACGAATTTTTACGGATTTCCCTAGGGGTACCACTAGGGCAAATCACCAAAATCGTAAAAATTGGTGAAATTTTGGATCCGAGTCAAATAATTCGGGAAAACTCGATTGGAGTAGCTACTGGAAGCTTGCCGGTCACAACGCATCGAGAATCGGCTTCGTCGGAATCCGACGAATCTTTACGGATTTCCCTAGTGGTGGAAAATCACCAAAATCGAGAAATCGTAAAAAGTGGTGAAATTTTGGATCCGAGTCCAATAATTCAGGAAAAATCGATTGGAGTAGCTATTGGAAGCTTGTCGGTCACAACGCATCGAGAATCGGATTCGTCGGAATCCGACGAATTTTTACGGATTTTCCTAGGGGTACCACTAGGGAATATCACCAAAATCGTAAAAAGTGGTGAAATTTTGGATCCGAGATCAATAATTCGGGAAAACTCGATTGGAGTAGCTACTGGAAGCTTGCCGGTCACAACACATTGAGAATCGGCTTCGTCGGAATCCGACGAATCTTTACGGATTTCCCTAGGGGTACCACTAGGAAAAATCACCAAAATCGAGAAATCGTAAAAAGTAGTGAAATTTTGGATCCGAGTCCAATAATTCGGGAAAACTCGATTGGAGTAGCTACTGGAAGCTTTTCGGTCACAACGCATCGAGAATCGGCTTCGTCGGAATCCGACGAATTTTTACGGATTTCCCTAGGGGTACCACTAGAGAAAATCACCAAAATCGAGAAATCGTAAAAAGTTGTGAAAATTTTGATCCGAGTCCAATAATTCGGGAAAACTCGATTGGAGTAGCTACTGGAAGTTTGCCGGTCACAACACATCGAGGATCCGCTTCGTCGGAATCCTACGAATTTTTACGGATTTCCCTAGGGGTACCACTAGGGAAAATCACAAAAATCGAGAAATCGTAAAAAGTGGTGAAATTTTTGATCGGGATCAAATAATTCGGGAAAGCTCGATTTGAGTAGCTACTGGAAGCTTGTCGGTCACAACGCATCGAGAATCGGCTTCGTCGAAATCCGACGAATTTTTACGTATTTCCCTAGGGGTACCATTAGGGAAAATCACCAAAATCGAGAAATCGTAAAAAGTGGTGAAATTTTGGATCCGAGTCCAATAATTTGGGAAAACTCGATTGGAGTAGCTACTGGAAGCTTGCCGGTCACAATGCATCGAGAATCGGCTTCGTCGGAATACGACGAATTTTTACGGATTTCTCTAGGGGTACCACTAGGGAAAATCACCAAAATCGAGAAATCGTAAAAAGTGGTGAAATTTTTGATCCGAGTCCAATAATTCGGGAAAACTCGATTGGAGTAGCTACTGGAAGCTTGCCGGTCACAACGCATCGAGAATCGGCTTCGTCGAAATCCGATGAATTTTTACGGATTTTCCTAGGGGTACCACTAGGGAAAATCACAAAAATCGAGAAATCGTAAAAAGTGGTGAAATTTTGGATCCGAGTCCAATAATTCCGAAAAACTCGATTGGAGTAGCTACTGGAAGCTTGCCGGTCACAATGCATCGAGAATCGGCTTCGTCGAAATCCGACGAATTTTTACGGATTTCTCTAGGGGTACCATTAGGGAAAATAACCAAAATCGAGAAATCGTAAAAAGTGGTGAAATTTTGGATCCGAGTCCAATAATTTGGGAAAACTCGATTGGAGTAGCTACTGGAAGCTTGCCGGTAACAATGCATCGAGAATCGGTTTCGTCGAAATCCGACGAATTTTTACGTATTTCCCTAGGGGTACCACTAGGGAAAATCACCAAAATCGAGAAATCGTAAAAAGTGGTGAAATTTTGGATCCAAGTCCAATAATTCCGGAAAACTCGATTGGAGTAGCTACTGGAAGCTTGCCGGTCACAACGCATAGAGAATCGGCTTCGTCGAAATCCGACGAATTTTTACGGATTTCCCTAGGGGTACCACTAGGGAAAATCATCAAAATCGAGAAATCTTAAAAAGTGGTGAAATTTTTGATCCGAGTCCAATAATTCGGGAAAACTCGATTGGATTAGCTACTGGAAGCTTGCCGGTCACAACGCATCGAAAATCGGCTACGTCGGAATCCGACGAATTTTTACGGATTTCCCTAGGGGTACCACTAGGAAAAATCACCAAAATCGAGAAATCGTAAAAAGTGGTGAAATTTTGGATCCGAGTCCAATAATTCGGGAAAACTCAAATGGAGTAGCTATTGGAAGCTTGCCGGTCATAACGCATCGAGAATCGGCTTCGTCGGAATACGACGAATTTTTACGGATTTCCCTAGGGGTACCACTAGGGAAAATTACCAAAATCGAGAAATCGTAAAAAGTGGTGAAATTTTTGATCCGAGTCCAATAATTCGGGAAAACTCGATTGGAGTAGCTACTGGAAGCTTGCCGGTCACAACGCATCGAGAATCGGCTTCGTCGAAATACGATGAATTTTTCCGGATTTTCCTAGGGGTACCACTAGGGAAAATCACCAAAATCGAGAAATCGTAAAAAGTGGTGAAATTTTGGATCCGAGTCCAATAATTCCGGAAAACTCGATTGGAGTAGCTACTGGAAGCTTGCCGGTCACAACGCATCGAGAATCGGATTCGTCGAAATCCGACGAATTTTTACGTATTTTCCTAGGGGTACCATTAGGGAAAATCACCAAAATTGAGAAATCGTAAAAAGTCGTGAAATTTTGGATCCGAGTCCAATAATTCGGGAAAACTCGATTGGAGTAGCTACTGGAAGCTTGCCGGTCACAATACATCGAGAATCGGCTTCGTCGAAATCCGACGAATTTTTACGGATTTCCCTAGGGGTACCACTAGGGAAAATCACCAAAATCGAGAAATCGTAAAAAGTAGTGAAATTTTTGATCCGAGTCCAATAATTCAAGAAAACTCGATTGGAGTAGCTACTGGAAGCTTGCCGGTCACAACGCATCGAGAATCGGCTTCGTCGGAATTCGACGAATTTTTACGGATTTCCCTAGGGGTACCACTAGGAAAAATCACCAAAATCGAGAAATCGAAAAAAGTGGTGAAATTTTGGATCCGAGTCCAATAATTCGGGAAAATTCAAATGGAGTAGCTATTGGAAGCTTGCCGGTCATAACGCATCGAGAATCGGCTTCGTTGGAATCCGAAGAATTTTTACGGATTTCCCTAGGGGTACCACTAGGGAAAATCACCAAAATCGAGAAATCGTAAAAAGTGGTGAAATTTTTTATCCGAGTCCAATAATTCGGGAAAACTCGATTGGAGTAGCTACTGGAAGCTTGCCGGTCACAACGCATCGAGAATCGTCTTCGTCGAAATCCGATGAATTTTTACGGATTTTCCTAGGGGTACAACTAGGGAAAATCACCAAAATCGTGAAATCGTAAAAAGTGGTGAAATTTTGGATTCGAGTCCAATAATTCCGGAAAACTCGATTGGAGTAGCTACTGGAAGCTTGTCGGTCACAACACATCGAGAATCGGCTTCGTCGAAATCCGACAAATTTTTACGTATTTCCCTAGGGGTACCATTAGGGAAAATCACCAAAATCGAGAAATCGTAAAAAGTGGTGAAATTTTTGATCCGAGTCCAATAATTCGGGAAAACTCGATTGGACTAGCTACGGGAAGCTTGCCGGTCACAACGCATCGAGAATCGGCTACGTCGGAATCCGACGAATTTTTACGGATTTTCCTAGGGGTACCACTAGGAAAAATCACCAAAATCGAGAAATCGTAAAAAGTGCTGAAATTTTGGATCCGAGTCCAATAATTCGGAAAAACTCAATTGGAGTAGCTACTGGAAGCTTGCTGGTCACAACGTATCGAGAATCGGCTTCGTCGAAATCCGACGAATTTTTACGGATTTCCCTAGGGGTACCACTAGGGAAAATCACCAAAATCGAGAAATCATAAAAAGTGGTGAAATTTTTGATCCGAGTCCAATAATTCGGGAAAACTCGATTGGATTAGCTACTGGAAGCTTACCGGTCACAACGCATCGAGAATCGGCTACGTCGGAATCCGACGAATTTTTACGGATTTTCCTAGGGGTACCACTAGGAAAAATCACCAAAATCGAGAAATCGTAAAAAGTGGTGAAATTTTGGATCCGAGTCCAATAATTCGGGAAAATTCAAATGGAGTAGCTATTGGAAGCTTGCCGGTCATAACGCATCGAGAATCGGCTTCGTTGGAATCCGAAGAATTTTTACGGATTTCCCTAGGGGTACCACTAGGGAAAATCACCAAAATCGAGAAATCGTAAAAAGTGGTGAAATTTTTTATCCGAGTCCAATAATTCGGGAAAACTCGATTGGAGTAGCTACTGGAAGCTTGCCGGTCACAACGCATAGAGAATCGGCTTCGTCGAAATCCGACGAATTTTTACGGATTTCCCTAGGGGTACCACTAGGGAAAATCATCAAAATCGAGAAATCTTAAAAAGTGGTGAAATTTTTGATCCGAGTCCAATAATTCGGGAAAACTCGATTGGATTAGCTACTGGAAGCTTGCCGGTCACAACGCATCGAAAATCGGCTACGTCGGAATCCGACGAATTTTTACGGATTTCCCTAGGGGTACCACTAGGAAAAATCACCAAAATCGAGAAATCGTAAAAAGTGGTGAAATTTTGGATCCGAGTCCAATAATTCGGGAAAACTCAAATGGAGTAGCTATTGGAAGCTTGCCGGTCATAACGCATCGAGAATCGGCTTCGTCGGAATACGACGAATTTTTACGGATTTCCCTAGGGGTACCACTAGGGAAAATTACCAAAATCGAGAAATCGTAAAAAGTGGTGAAATTTTTGATCCGAGTCCAATAATTCGGGAAAACTCGATTGGAGTAGCTACTGGAAGCTTGCCGGTCACAACGCATCGAGAATCGGCTTCGTCGAAATACGATGAATTTTTCCGGATTTTCCTAGGGGTACCACTAGGCAAAATCACCAAAATCGAGAAATCGTAAAAAGTGGTGAAATTTTGGATCCGAGTCCAATAATTCCGGAAAACTCGATTGGAGTAGCTACTGGAAGCTTGCCGGTCACAACGCATCGAGAATCGGATTCGTCGAAATCCGACGAATTTTTACGTATTTTCCTAGGGGTACCATTAGGGAAAATCACCAAAATTGAGAAATCGTAAAAAGTCGTGAAATTTTGGATCCGAGTCCAATAATTCGGGAAAACTCGATTGGAGTAGCTACTGGAAGCTTGCCGGTCACAATACATCGAGAATCGGCTTCGTCGAAATCCGACGAATTTTTACGGATTTCCCTAGGGGTACCACTAGGGAAAATCACCAAAATCGAGAAATCGTAAAAAGTAGTGAAATTTTTGATCCGAGTCCAATAATTCAAGAAAACTCGATTGGAGTAGCTACTGGAAGCTTGCCGGTCACAACGCATCGAGAATCGGCTTCGTCGGAATTCGACGAATTTTTACGGATTTCCCTACGGGTACCACTAGGAAAAATCACCAAAATCGAGAAATCGAAAAAAGTGGTGAAATTTTGGATCCGAGTCCAATAATTCGGGAAAATTCAAATGGAGTAGCTATTGGAAGCTTGCCGGTCATAACGCATCGAGAATCGGCTTCGTTGGAATCCGAAGAATTTTTACGGATTTCCCTAGGGGTACCACTAGGGAAAATCACCAAAATCGAGAAATCGTAAAAAGTGGTGAAATTTTTTATCCGAGTCCAATAATTCGGGAAAACTCGATTGGAGTAGCTACTGGAAGCTTGCCGGTCACAACGCATCGAGAATCGTCTTCGTCGAAATCCGATGAATTTTTACGGATTTTCCTAGGGGTACAACTAGGGAAAATCACCAAAATCGTGAAATCGTAAAAAGTGGTGAAATTTTGGATTCGAGTCCAATAATTCCGGAAAACTCGATTGGAGTAGCTACTGGAAGCTTGTCGGTCACAACACATCGAGAATCGGCTTCGTCGAAATCCGACAAATTTTTACGTATTTCCCTAGGGGTACCATTAGGGAAAATCACCAAAATCGAGAAATCGTAAAAAGTGGTGAAATTTTTGATCCGAGTCCAATAATTCGGGAAAACTCGATTGGACTAGCTACGGGAAGCTTGCCGGTCACAACGCATCGAGAATCGGCTACGTCGGAATCCGACGAATTTTTACGGATTTTCCTAGGGGTACCACTAGGAAAAATCACCAAAATCGAGAAATCGTAAAAAGTGCTGAAATTTTGGATCCGAGTCCAATAATTCGGAAAAACTCAATTGGAGTAGCTACTGGAAGCTTGCTGGTCACAACGTATCGAGAATCGGCTTCGTCGAAATCCGACGAATTTTTACGGATTTCCCTAGGGGTACCACTAGGGAAAATCACCAAAATCGAGAAATCATAAAAAGTGGTGAAATTTTTGATCCGAGTCCAATAATTCGGGAAAACTCGATTGGATTAGCTACTGGAAGCTTACCGGTCACAACGCATCGAGAATCGGCTACGTCGGAATCCGACGAATTTTTACGGATTTTCCTAGGGGTACCACTAGGAAAAATCACCAAAATCGAGAAATCGTAAAAAGTGGTGAAATTTTGGATCCGAGTCCAATAATTCGGGAAAATTCAAATGGAGTAGCTATTGGAAGCTTGCCGGTCATAACGCATCGAGAATCGGCTTCGTTGGAATCCGAATAATTTTTACGGATTTCCCTAGGGGTACCACTAGGGAAAATCACCAAAATCGAGAAATCGTAAAAAGTGGTGAAATTTTTTATCCGAGTCCAATAATTCGGGAAAACTCGATTGGAGTAGCTACTGGAAGCTTGCCGGTCACAACGCATAGAGAATCGGCTTCGTCGAAATCCGACGAATTTTTACGGATTTCCCTAGGGGTACCACTAGGGAAAATCATCAAAATCGAGAAATCTTAAAAAGTGGTGAAATTTTTGATCCGAGTCCAATAATTCGGGAAAACTCGATTGGATTAGCTACTGGAAGCTTGCCGGTCACAACGCATCGAAAATCGGCTACGTCGGAATCCGACGAATTTTTACGGATTTCCCTAGGGGTACCACTAGGAAAAATCACCAAAATCGAGAAATCGTAAAAAGTGGTGAAATTTTGGATCCGAGTCCAATAATTCGGGAAAACTCGATTGGAGTAGCTACTGGAAGCTTGACGGTCACAACGCATCGAGAATCGGCTTCATCGAAATCCGACGAATTTTTACGGATTTCCCTACACTAGGGAAAATCACCCAAATCGAGAAATCGTAAAAAGTGGTGACATTTTGGAACCGAGTCCAATAATTCCGGAAAACTCGATTGGAGTAGCTATTGGAAGCTTTCCGGTCACAACGCATCGAGAATCGGTTTCGTCGGAATCCGACGAATTTTTACGGATTTCCCTAGGGGTACCACTAGGAATAATCACAAAAATCTTAAAAAGTGGTGAAATTTTTGATCCGAGTCCAATAATTCGGGAAAACTCTATTGGAGTAGCTACTGGAAGCTTGCCGGTCACAACGCATCGAGAATCGGCTTCGTCGAAATCCGACGAATTTTTACGGATTTCCGTAGGGGTACCACTAGGAAAAATCACCAAAATCGAGAAATCGTAAAAAGTGGTGAAATTTTGGATCCGAGTCCAATAATTTGGGAAAACTCGAATGGAGTAGCTACTGGAAGCTTGCCGGTCACAACGCATCGAGAATCGGCTTCGTCGGAATCCGACGAATTTTTACGGATTTCCCTAGGGGTACCACTAGGAAAAATAACAAAAATCGTAAAAAGTGGTGAAATTTTGGATCCGAGTCCAATAATTTGGGAAAAATCGATTGGAGTAGCTACTGGAAGCTTTCCGGTCACAACGCATCGAGAATCGGCTTCGTCGCAATCCGACAAATTTTTACGAATTTTCCTAGGGGTACAACTAGGGAAAATCACCAAAATCGAGAAATCGTAAAAAGTGGTGAAATTTTGGATCCGAGTCCAATAATTTGGGAAAACTCGAATGTAGTAGATACTGGAAGCTTGCCGGTCACAACGCATTGAGAATCGGCTTCGTCGGAATCCGACGAATTTTTATGGATTTCCCTAGGGGTACCACTAGGAAAAATCACAAAAATCGTAAAAAGTGGTGAAATTTTGGATTCGAGTCCAATAATTCGGGAAAACTCGATTGGAGTAGCTACTAGAAGCTTGCCGGTCACAATGCATCGAGAATCGGCTTCGTCGGAATCCGACGAATTTTTACGGATTTCCCTAGGGGTACCACTAGGGAAAATCACCAAAATCGAGAAATCGTAAAAAGTGGTAAAATTTTGAAACCGAGTCCAATAATTCCGGAAAACTCGATTGGAGTAGCTACTGGAAGCTTTCCGGTCACAACGCATCGAGAATCGGCTTCGTCGAAATCCGACGAATTTTTAGGGATTTTCCTAGGGGTACCACTAGGGAAAATCAACAAAATCGAGAAATCGAAAATAGTGGTGAAATTTTGGATCCGAGTCAAATAATTTGGGAAAACTCGATTGGAGTAGCTACTGGAAGCTTGCCGGTCACAATGCATAGAGAATCGGATTCGTCGGAATACGATGAATTTTTACGGATTTCTTTATGGGTACCACTAGGGAAAATCACCAAAATCGAGAAATCGTAAAAAGTTGTGAAATTTTGGATCCGAGTCAAATAATTCGGAAAAACTCGATTGGAGTAGCTACTGGAAGCTTGCCGGTCACAACGCATCGAGAATCGGCTTTGTCGGAATCCGACAAATTTTTACGGAATTTCCTCTAGGAAAAATTACCAAAATCGAGAAATCGTAAAAAGTAGTGAAATTTTGGATCCGAGTCCAATAATTCGGGAAAACTCGATTGGAGTAGCTACTGAAAGCTTGCCGGTCACAACGCATCGAGAATCGGCTTCGTCGGAATCCGACGAATTTTTACGGATTTTCCTAGGGGTACCACTAGGGAAAATAACCAAAATCGAGAAATCGTAAAAAGTGGTGAAATTTTGGATCCGAGTCCAATAATTCCGGAAAACTCGATTGGAGTTGCTACTGAAAGCTTGCCGGTCACAACACATTGAGAATCGGCTTCGTCGGAATCCGACGAATTTTTACGGATTGTTTTAGGGGTACCACTAGGGAAAATAACCAAAATCGAAAAATCGTAAAAAGTGGTGAAATTTTGGATCCGAGTCCAATAATTCCGGAAAACTCGATTGGAGTAGCTACTGAAAGCTTGCCGGTCACAACGCATTGAGAATCGGCTTCGTCGGAATCCGACGAATTTTTACGGATTTTTTTAGGGGTACCACTAGGGAAAATAACCAAAATCGAGAAATCGTAAAAAGTGGTGAAATTTTGGATCCGAGTCCAATAATTCGGGAAAACTCGATTGGAGTAGCTACTGGAAGCTTGACGGTCACAACGCATCGAGAATCGGCTTCATTGGAATCCGACGAATTTTTACGGATTTCCCTACACTAGGAAAAATCACCAAAATCGAGAAATCGTAAAAAGTGGTGACATTTTGGAACCGAGTCCAATAATTCCGGAAAACTCGATTGGAGTAGCTATTGGAAGCTTTCCGGTCACAACGCATCGAGAATCGGTTTCGTCGGAATCCGACGAATTTTTACGGATTTCCCTAGGGGTACCACTAGGAAAAATCACAAAAATCTTAAAAAGTGGTGAAATTTTTGATCCGAGTCCAATAATTCGGGAAAACTCTATTGGAGTAGCTACTGGAAGCTTGCCGGTCACAACGCATCGAGAATCGGTTTCGTCGGAATCCGACGAATTTTTACGGATTTCCGTAGGGGTACCACTAGGAAAAATCATCAAAATCGAGAAATCGTAAAAAGTGGTGAAATTTTGGATCCGAGTCCAATAATTTGGGAAAACTCGAATGGAGTAGCTACTGGAAGCTTGCCGGTCACAACGCATCGAGAATCGGCTTCGTCGGAATCCGACGAATTTTTACGGATTTCCCTAGGGGTACCACTAGGAAAAATAACAAAAATCGTAAAAAGTGGTGAAATTTTGGATCCGAGTCCAATAATTTGGGAAAAATCGATTGGAGTAGCTACTGGAAGCTTTCCGGTCACAACGCATCGAGAATCGGTTTCGTCGCAATCCGACAAATTTTTACGGATTTCCCTAGGGGTACAACTAGGGAAAATCACCAAAATCGAGAAATCGTAAAAAGTGGTGAAATTTTGGATCCGAGTCCAATAATTCGGGAAAACTCGAATGTAGTAGCTACTGGAAGCTTGCCGGTCACAACGCATCGAGAATCGGCTTCGTCGGAATCCGACGAATTTTTACGGATTTCCCTAGGGGTACCACTAGGAAAAATCACAAAAATCGTAAAAAGTGGTGAAATTTTGGATTCGAGTCCAATAATTCGGGAAAACTCGATTGGAGTAGCTACTAGAAGCTTGCCGGTCACAACGCATCGAGAATCGGCTTCGTCGGAATCCGACGAATTTTTACGGATTTCCCTAGGGGTACCACTAGGGAAAATCACCAAAATCGAGAAATCGTAAAAAGTGGTAAATTTTGGAACCGAGTCCAATAATTCCGGAAAACTCGATTGGAGTAGCTACTGGAAGCTTTCCGGTCACAACGCATCGAGAATCGGCTTCGTCGAAATCCGACGAATTTTTAGGGATTTCCCTAGGGGTACCACTAGGGAAAATCAACAAAATCGAGAAATCGAAAAAAGTGGTGAAATTTTGGATCCGAGTCAAATAATTCGGGAAAACTCGATTGGAGTAGCTACTGGAAGCTTGCCGGTCACAACGCATAGAGAATCGGATTCGTCGGAATACGATGAATTTTTACGGATTTCCCTATGGGTACCACTAGGAAAAATCACCAAAATCGAGAAATCATAAAAAGTTGTGAAATTTTGGATCCGAGTCAAATAATTCGGGAAAACTCGATTGGAGTAGCTACTGAAAGCTTGCCGGTCACAACGCATCGAGAATCGGCTTCGTCGGAATCCGATAAATTTTTACGGAATTCCCTCTAGGAAAAATCACCAAAATCGAGAAATCGTAAAAAGTGGTGAAATTTTGGATCCGAGTCCAATAATTCGGGAAAACTCGATTGGAGTAGCTACTGAAAGCTTGCCGGTCACAACGCATCGAGAATCGGCTTCGTCGAAATCCGACGAATTTTTACGGATTTTCCTAGGGGTACCACTAGGGAAAATAACCAAAATCGAGAAATCGTAAAAAGTGGTGAAATTTTGGATCCGAGTCCAATAATTCCGGAAAACTCGATTGGAGTTGCTACTGAAAGCTTGCCGGTCACAACACATTGAGAATCGGCTTCGTCGGAATCCGACGAATTTTTACGGATTGTTTTAGGGGTACCACTAGGGAAAATAACCAAAATCGAAAAATCGTAAAAAGTGGTGAAATTTTGGAACCGAGTCCAATAATTCCGGAAAACTCAATTGGAGTAGCTACTGGAAGCTTGCCGGTCACAACGCATCGAGAATCGGCTTCATCGGAATCCGACGAATTTTTACGGAATTCCCTAGGGGTACCACTAGGGGAAATCACCAAAATCGAGAAATTGTAAAAAGTGGTGAAATTTTGGATCCGAGTCCAATAATTCGGGAAAACTCGATTGGAGTAGCTACTGAAAGCTTGCCGGTCACAACGCATCGAAAATCGGCTTCGTCCGAATCCGACGAATTTTTACGGATTTTCCTAGGGGTACCAATAGGGAAAATAACCAAAATCGAGAAATCGTAAAAAGTGGTGAAATTTTTGATCCGAGTCCAATAATTCCGGAAAACTCGATTGGAGTAGCTACTGGAAGCTTTCCGGTCACAACGCATCGAGAATCGGCTTCGTCAAAATCCGATGAATTTTTACGGATTTCCCTAGGCCACTAGGGAAAATCACCAAAATCGAGAAATCGTAAAAAGTGGTGAAATTTTGGATCCGAGTCCAATAATTCGGGAAAACTCGATTGGAGTAGCTATTGGAATCTTGCCGGTCACAACGCATCGAGAATCGGCTACGTCGGAATCCGACGAATTTTTACGGATTTCCCTAGGGGTACCACTAGGAAAAATCACCAAAATCGAGAAATCGTAAAAAGTGGTGAAATTTTGGATCCGAGTCCAATAATTCGGGAAAACTCGAATGGAGTAGCTACAGGAAGCTTGCCGGTCACAACGCATCGAGAATCGGCTTCTTCGGAATCCGACGAATTTTTACGGATTTCCCTAGGGGTACCACTAGGAAAAATCACAAAAATCGTAAAAAGTGGTGAAATTTTTGATCCGAGTCCAATAATTCGGGAAAACTCGATTGGAGTAGCTACTGGAAGCTTGCCGGTCACAACGCATCGAGAATCGGTTTCGTCGGAATCCGACGAATTTTTACGGATTTCCCTAGGGGTAGGGAAATTCACCAAAATCGAGAAATCGTAAAAATTGGTGAAATTTTGGATCCGAGTCCAATAATTCCAGAAAACTCGATTGGAGTAGCTACTGGAAGCTTGTCGGTCACAATGCATCGAGAATCGGCTTCGTCGCAATCCGATGAATTTTTACGGATTTCCCTAGGGGTACCACTAGGGAAAATCACCAAAATCGAGAAATCGTAAAAAGTGGTGAAATTTTGGATCCGAGTCCAATAATTCAAGAAAACTCGAATGTAGTAGCTACTGGAAGCTTGCCGGTCACAACGCATCGAGAATCGGCTTCGTCGGAATCCGACGAATTTTTACGGATTTTCCTAGGGGTAACACTAGGAAAAATCACAAAAATCGTAAAAAGTGGTGAAATTTTGGATCCGAGTCCAATAATTCGGGAAAACTCGATTGGAGTAGCTACTAGAAGCTTGCCGGTCACAACGCATCGAGAATCGGCTTCGTCGGAATCAGACGAATTTTTACGAATTTCCCTAGGGGTACCACTAGGGAAAATCACCAAAATCGAGAAATCGTAAAAAGTGATAAAATTTTGGAACCGAGTCCAATAATTCCGGAAAACTCGATTGGAGTAGCTACTGGAAGCTTGCCGGTCACAACGCATCGAGAATCGGCTTCGTCGAAATCCGACGAATTTTTACGGATTTCCCTATGGGTACCACTAGGGAAAATCAACAAAATCGAGAAATCGAAAAAAGTGGTGAAATTTTGGATCCGAGTCCAATAATTCGGGAAAACTCGATTGGAGTAGCTACTGGAAGCTTGCCGGTCACAACGCATAGAGAATCGGATTCGTCGGAATACGATGAATTTTTACGGATTTTCCTATAGGTACCACTAGGGAAAATCACCAAAATCAAGAAATCGTAAAAAGTGGTGAAATTTTTGATCCGAGTCAAATAATTCGGGAAAACTCGATTGGAGTAGCTACTGGAAGCTTGCCGGTCACAACGCATCGAGAATCGGCTTCGTCGGAATCCGACAAATTTTTACGGAATTCCCTCTAGGGTAAATCACCAAAATCGAGAAATCGTAAAAAGTGGTGAAATTTTGGATTCGAGTCCAATAATTCGGGAAAACTCGATTGGAGTAGCTACTGAAAGCTTGCCGGTCACAACGCATCGAGAATCGGCTTCGTCGGAATCCGACGAATTCTTACGGAATTCCCTAGGGGTACCACTAGGGAAATCACCAAAATCGAGAAATCGTAAAAAGTGGTGAAATTTTGGATCCGAGTCCAATAATTCGGGAAAACTCGATTGGAGTAGCTACTGAAAGCTTGCCGGTCACAACGCATCGAGAATCGGCTTCGTCGGAATCCGACAAATTTTTACGGATTTTCCTAGGGGTACCACTAGGGAAAATAACCAAAATCGAGAAATCGTAAAAAGTGGTGAAATTTTTGATCCGAGTCCAATAATTCCGGAAAACTCGATTGGAGTAGCTACTGGAAGCTTTCCGGTCATAACGCATCGAGAATCGGCTTCGTCGAAATCCGATGAATTTTTACGGATTTCCCTAGGCCACTAGGGAAAATCACCAAAATCGAGAAATCGTCAAAAGTGGTGAAATTTTGGATCCGAGTCCACTAATTCGGGAAAACTCGATTGGAGTAGCTACTGGAATCTTGCCGGTCACAACGCATCGAGAATCGGCTACGTCGGAATCCGACGAATTTTTACGGATTTCCCTAGGGGTACCACTAGGAAAAATCACCAAAATCGAGAAATCGTAAAAAGTGGTGAAATTTTGGATCCGAGTCCAATAATTCGGGAAAACTCGAATGGAGTAGCTACAGGAAGCTTGCCGGTCACAACGCATCGAGAATCGGCTTCGTCGGAATCCGATGAATTTTTACGGATTTTCCTAGGGGTACCACTAGGGAAAATAACCAAAATCGAGAAATCGTAAAAAGTGGTGAAATTTTGGATCCGAGTCCAATAATTAAGGAAAACTCGATTGGAGTAGCTACTGGAAGCTTGAACGTCACAACGCATCGAGAATTGGCTTCATCGAAATCCGACGAATTTTTACGGATTTCCCTAGGGGTACCAATAGGGAAAATCACTAAAATCGAGAAATCGTAAAAAGTGGTGAAATTTTGGAACCGAGTCCAATAATTCGGGAAAACTCGATTGGAGTAGCTACTGGAAGCTTGCCGGTCACAACGCATCGAGAATCGGTTTCGTCGGAACCCGACGAATTTTTACCGAATTCCCTAGGGGTACCACTAGGGGAAATCACCAAAATCGAGAAATCGTAAAAAGTGGTGAAATTTTGGATCCGGTCACAACGCATCGAGAATCGGCTTCGTCGGAATCCGACAAATTTTTATTAATTTTCCTAGGGGTACCACTAGGGAAAATAACCAAAATCGAGAAATCGTAAAAAGTGGTGAAATTTTTGATCCGAGTTCAATAATTCCGGAAAACTCGATTGGAGTAGCTACTGGAAGCTTTCCGGTCACAACGCATCGAGAATCGGCTTCGTCGAAATCCGACGAATTTTAACGGATTTCCCTATGGGTACCACTAGGGAAAATCAACAAAATCGAGAAATCGAAAAAAGTGGTGAAATTTTGGATCCGAGTCAAATAATTCGGGAAAACTCGATTGGAGTAGCTACTGGAAGCTTGCCGGTCGCAACGCATCGAGAATCGGCTTCGTCGGAATCCGACAAATTTTTACGGAATTCCCTCTAGGGAAAATCACCAAAATCGAGAAATCGTAAAAAGTGGTGAAATTTTGGATCCGAGTCCAATAATTCGGGAAAACTCGATTGGAGTAGCTACTGAAAGCTTGCCGGTCACAACGCATCGAGAATCGGATTCGTCGGAATCCGACGAATTTTTACGGATTTTCCTAGGGGTACCACTAGGGAAAATAACCAAAATCGAGAAATCGTAAAAAGTGGTGAAATTTTGGATCCGAGTCCAATAATTCGGGAAAACTCGATTGGAGTAGCTACTGGAAGCTTGACGGTCACAACGCATCGAGAATCGGCTTCATCGGAATCCGACGAATTTTTACGGATTTCCCTAGGGGTACCACTAGGGAAAATCACCAAAATCGAGAAATCGTAAAAAGTGGTGAAATTTCAGATCCGGGTCCAATAATTCGGGAAAACTCGATCGGAAGAGCTACTGGAAGCTTGCCGGTCACGACGCATCGAGAATCGGCATCGCCGGAATCCGGCGAATTTTTACGGATTTCCCTAGGGGTACCACTAGGGAAAATCACCAAAATCGAGAAATCGTAAAAAGTGGTGAAATTTCGGATCCGGGTCCAATAATTCGGGAAAACTCGATTGGAGTAGCTACTGGAAGCTTGACGGTCACAACGCATCGAGAATCGGCTTCATCGGAATCCGACGAATTTTTACGGATTTCCCTAGGGGTACCACTAGGGAAAATCACCAAAATCGAGAAATCGTAAAAAGTGGTGAAATTTTGGAACCGAGTCCAATAATTCCGGAAAACTCGATTGGAGTAGCTACTGGAAGCTTGCCGGTCACGACGCATCGAGAATCGGCTTCGTCGGAACCCGACGAATTTTTACCGAATTCCCTAGGGGTACCACTAGGGGAAATCACCAAAATCGAGAAATCGTAAAAAGTGGTGAAATTTTGGATCCGGTCACAACGCATCGAGAATCGGCTTCGTCGGAATTCGACGAATTTTTATGGATTTTCCTAGGGGTACCACTAGGGAAAATAACCAAAATCGAGAAATCGTAAAAAGTGGTGAAATTTTTTATCCGAGTTCAATAATTCAGGAAAACTCGATTGGAGTAGCTACATGAAGCTTTCCGGTCACAACGCATCGAGAATCGGCTTCGTCGAAATCCGACGAATTTTTACGGATTTCCCTATGGGTACCACTAGGGAAAATCAACAAAATCGAGAAATCGAAAAAAGTGGTAAAATTTTGGATCCGAGTCCAATAATTCGGGAAAACTCGATTGGAGTAGCTACTGGAAGCTTTCCGGTCACAACGCATAGAGAATCGGATTCGTCGGAATACGATGAATTTTTACGGATTTCCCTATGGGTAACACTAGGGAAAATCACCAAAATCGAGAAATCGTAAAAAGTGGTGAAATTTTGGATCCGAGTCAAATAATTCGGGAAAACTTGATTGGAGTAGCTATTGGAAGCTTGCTGGTCACAACGCATCGAGAATCGGATTCGTCGGAATCCGATAAATTTTTACGGAA
Source organism: Excoecaria cochinchinensis (assembly GCA_947683425.1). Classification (NCBI taxonomy): domain Eukaryota; kingdom Viridiplantae; phylum Streptophyta; class Magnoliopsida; order Malpighiales; family Euphorbiaceae; genus Excoecaria; species Excoecaria cochinchinensis. The sequence continues at coordinate 104,907 of CANTUQ010000206.1, read as the reverse complement.
TTCCCTCTAGGGAAAATCACCAAAATCGAGAAATCGTAAAAAGTGGTGAAATTTTGGATCCGAGTCCAATAATTCGGGAAAACTCGATTGGAGTAGCTACTGAAAGCTTGCCGGTCACAACGCATCGAGAATCGGCTTCGTCGGAATCCGACGAATTTTTACGGATTTTCCTAGGGGTACCACTAGGGAAAATAACCAAAATCGAGAAATCGTAAAAAGTGGTGAAATTTTGGATCCGAGTCCAATAATTCGGGAAAACTCGATTGGAGTAGCTACTGGAAGCTTGACGGTCACAACGCATCGAGAATCGGCTTCATCTGAATCCGACGAATTTTTACGGATTTCCCTAGGGGTACCACTAGGGAAAATCACCAAAATCGAGAAATCGTAAAAAGTGGTGAAATTTTGGAACCGAGTCCAATAATTCCGGAAAACTCGATTGGAGTAGCTACTGGAAGCTTGCCGGTCACAACGCATCGAGAATCGGCTTCGTAGGAATCCGACGAATTTTTACGGAATTCCCTAGGGGTACCACTAGGGAAATCACCAAAATCGAGAAATCGTAAAAAGTGGTGAAATTTTGGATCCGAGTCCAATAATTCGGGAAAACTCGATTGGAGTAGCTACTGAAAGCTTGCCGGTCACAACGCATCGAGAATCGGCTTCGTCGGAATCCGACGAATTTTTATGGATTTTCCTAGGGGGTACCACTAGGGAAAATAACCAAAATCGAGAAATCGTAAAAAGTGGTGAAATTTTTGATCCGAGTCCAATAATTCCGGAAAACTCGATTGGAGTAGCTACTGGAAGCTTTCCGGTCACAACGCATCGAGAATCGGCTTCGTCGAAATCCGATGAATTTTTACGGATTTCCCTAGGCCACTAGAGAAAATCACCAAAATCGAGAAATCGTAAAAAGTTGTGAAATTTTGGATCCGAGTCCAATAATTCGGGAAAACTCGATTGGAGTAGCAACTGGAATCTTGCCGGTCACAACGCATCGAGAATCGGCTACGTCGGAATCCGACGAATTTTTACGGATTTCCCTAGGGGTACCACTAGGAAAAATCACCAAAATCGAGAAATCGTAAAAAGCGGTGAAATTTTGGATCCGAGTCCAATAATTCGGGAAAACTCGAATGGAGTAGTTACAGGAAGCTTGCCGGTCACAACGCATCGAGAATCGGCTTCTTCGGAATCCGATGAATTTTTACGGATTTCCCTAGGGGTACCACTAGGAAAAATCACAAAAATCGTAAAAAGTGGTGAAATTTTTGATCCGAGTCCAATAATTTGGGAAAACTCGATTGGACTAGTTACTGGAAGCTTGCCGGTCACAACGCATCGAGAATCGGCTTCGTCGAAATCCGACGAATTTTTACGGATTTCCTTAGGGGTACCACTAGGGAAAATCACCAAAATCGAGAAATCGTAAAAAGTGGTGAAATTTTGGATCCGAGTCCAATAATTCGGGAAAACTCGATTGGAGTAGCTACTGGAAGCTTGCCGGTCGCAACGCATAGAGAATCGAATTCGTCGGAATACGATGAATTTTTACGGATTTCCCTATGGGTACCACTAGGGAAAATCACCAAAATCGAGAAATCGTAAAAAGTGGTGAAATTTTGGATCCGAGTCAAATAATTCGGGAAAACTCGATTGGAGTAGCTACTGGAAGCTTGCCGGTCACAACGCATCGAGAATCGGCTTCGTCGGAATCCGACAAATTTTTACGGAATTCCCTCTAGGGAAAATCACCAAAATCGAGAAATCGTAAAAAGTGGTGAAATTTTGGATCCGAGTCCAATAATTCGGGAAAACTCGATTGGAGTAGCTACTGAAAGCTTGCCGGTCACAACGCATCGAGAATCGGCTTCGTCGGAATCCGACGAATTTTTACGGATTTTCCTAGGGGTACCACTAGGGAAAATAACCAAAATCGAGAAATCGTAAAAAGTGGTGAAATTTTGGATCCGAGTCCAATAATTCGGGAAAACTCGATTGGAGTAGCTACTGGAAGCTTGACGGTCACAACGCATCGAGAATCGGCTTCATCTGAATCCGACGAATTTTTACGGATTTCCCTAGGGGTACCACTAGGGAAAATCACCAAAATCGAGAAATCGTAAAAAGTGGTGAAATTTTGGAACCGAGTCCAATAATTCCTGAAAACTCGATTGGAGTAGCTACTGGAAGCTTGCCGGTCACAACGCATCGAGAATCGGCTTCGTAGGAATCCGACGAATTTTTACGGAATTCCCTAGGGGTACCACTAGGGAAATCACCAAAATCGAGAAATCGTAAAAAGTGGTGAAATTTTGGATCCGAGTCCAATAATTCGGGAAAACTCGATTGGAGTAGCTACTGAAAGCTTGCCGGTCACAACGCATCGAGAATCGGCTTCGTCGGAATCCGACGAATTTTTATGGATTTTCCTAGGGGGTACCACTAGGGAAAATAACCAAAATCGAGAAATCGTAAAAAGTGGTAAAATTTTTGATCCGAGTCCAATAATTCCGGAAAACTCGATTGGAGTAGCTACTGGAAGCTTTCCGGTCACAACGCATCGAGAATCGGCTTCGTCGAAATCCGATGAATTTTTACGGATTTCCCTAGGCCACTAGAGAAAATCACCAAAATCGAGAAATTGTAAAAAGTTGTGAAATTTTGGATCCGAGTCCAATAATTCGGGAAAACTCGATTGGAGTAGCTACTGGAATCTTGCCGGTCACAACGCATCGAGAATCGGCTACGTCGGAATCCGACGAATTTTTACGGATTTCCCTAGGGGTACCACTAGGAAAAATCACCAAAATCGAGAAATCGTAAAAAGCGGTGAAATTTTGGATCCGAGTCCAATAATTCGGGAAAACTCGAATGGAGTAGCTACAGGAAGCTTGCCGGTCACAACGCATCGAGAATCGGCTTCTTCGGAATCCGATGAATTTTTACGGATTTCCCTAGGGGTACCACTAGGAAAAATCACAAAAATCGTAAAAAGTGGTGAAATTTTTGATCCGAGTCCAATAATTCGGGAAAACTCGATTGGACTAGTTACTGGAAGCTTGCCGGTCACAACGCATCGAGAATCGGCTTCGTCGAAATCCGACGAATTTTTACGGATTTCCTTAGGGGTACCACTAGGGAAAATCACCAAAATCGAGAAATCGTAAAAAGTGGTGAAATTTTGGATCCGAGTCCAATAATTCGGGAAAACTCGATTGGAGTAGCTACTGGAAGCTTGCCGGTCACAACGCATAGAGAATCGAATTCGTCGGAATACGATGAATTTTTACGGATTTCCCTATGGGTACCACTAGTGAAAATCACCAAAATTGAGAAATCGTAAAAAGTGGTGAAATTTTGGATCCGAGTCAAATAATTCGGGAAAACTCGATTGGAGTAGCTACTGGAAGCTTGCCGGTCACAACGCATCGAGAATCGGCTTCGTCGGAATCCGACAAATTTTTACGGAATTCCCTCTAGGGAAAATCACCAAAATCGAGAAATCGTAAAAAGTGGTGAAATTTTGGATCCGAGTCCAATAATTCGGGAAAACTCGATTGGAGTAGCTACTGAAAGCTTGCCGGTCACAACGCATCGAGAATCGGCTTCGTCGGAATCCGACGAATTTTTACGGATTTTCCTAGGGGTACCACTAGGGAAAATAACCAAAATCGAGAAATCGTAAAAAGTGGTGAAATTTTGGATCTGAGTCCAATAATTCGGGAAAACTCGATTAGAGTAGCTACTGGAAGCTTGACGGTCACAACGCATCGAGAATCGGCTTCATCGGAATCCGACGAATTTTTACGGATTTCCCTAGGGGTACCACTAGGGAAAATCACCAAAATCGAGAAATCGTAAAAAGTGGTGAAATTTTGGAACCGAGTCCAATAATTCCGGAAAACTCGATTGGAGTAGCTACTGGAAGCTTGCCGGTCACAATGCATCGAGAATCGGCTTCGTAGGAATCCGACGAATTTTTACGGAATTCCCTAGGGGTACCACTAGGGAAATCACCAAAATCGAGAAATCGTAAAAAGTGGTGAAATTTTGGATCCGAGTCCAATAATTCGGGAAAACTCGATTGGAGTAGCTACTGAAAGCTTGCCGGTCACAACGCATCGAGAATCGGCTTCGTCGGAATCCGACGAATTTTTATGGATTTTCCTAGGGGGTACCACTAGGGAAAATAACCAAAATCGAGAAATCGTAAAAAGTGGTGAAATTTTTGATCCGAGTCCAATAATTCCGGAAAACTCGATTGGAGTAGCTACTGGAAGCTTTCCGGTCACAACGCATCGAGAATCGGCTTCGTCGAAATCCGATGAATTTTTACGGATTTCCCTAGGCCACTAGGGAAAATCACCAAAATCGAGAAATCGTAAAAAGTTGTGAAATTTTGGATCCGAGTCCAATAATTCGGGAAAACTCGATTGGAGTAGCTACTGGAATCTTGCCGGTCACAACGCATCAAGAATCGGCTACGTCGGAATCCGACGAATTTTTACGGATTTCCCTACGGGTACCACTAGGAAAAATCACCAAAATCGAGAAATCGTAAAAAGTGGTGAAATTTTGGATCCGAGTCCAATAATTCGGGAAAACTCGAATGGAGTAGCTACAGGAAGCTTGCCGGTCACAACGCATCGAGAATCGGCTTCTTCGGAATCCGACGAATTTTTATGGATTTCCCTAGGGGTACCACTAGGAAAAATCACAAAAATCGTAAAAAGTGGTGAAATTTTTGATCCGAGTCCAATAATTCAGGAAAACTCGATTGGACTAGTTACTGGAAGCTTGCCGGTCACAACGCATCGAGAATCGGCTTCGTCGGAATCCGACGAATTTTTACGGATTTCCCTAGGGGTACCACTAGGGAAAATCACCAAAATCGAGAAATCGTAAAAAGTGGTGAAATTTTGGATCCGAGTCCAATAATTCGGGAAAACTCGAATGTAGTAGCTACTGGAAGCTTGCCGGTCACAACGCATCGAGAATCGGCTTCGTCGGAATCCGACGAATTTTTACGGATTTCCCTAGGGGTACCACTAGGAAAAATCACCAAAATCGAGAAATCGTAAAAAGTGGTGAAATTTTGGATCCGAGTCCAATAATTCGGTAAAACTCGAATGTAGTAGCTACTGGAAGCTTGCCGGTCACAACGCATAGAGAATCGGATTCGTCGGAATACGATGAATTTTTACGGATTTTCCTATGGGTACCACTAGGGAAAATCACCAAAATCGAGAAATCGTAAAAAGTGGTGAAATTTTGGATCCGAGTCATATAATTCGGGAAAACTCGATTGGAGTAGCTACTGGAAGCTTGCCGGTCACAACGCATCGAGAATTGGCTTCGTCGGAATCCGACGAATTTTTACGGATTTTCCTAGGGGTACCACTAGGGAAAATAACCAAAATCGAGAAATCGTAAAAAGTGGTGAAATTTTGGATCCGAGTCCAATAATTCCGGAAAACTCGATTGGAGTAGCTACTGAAAGCTTGCCGGTCACAACGCATCGAGAATCGGCTTCGTCGGAATCCGACGAATTTTTACGGATTTTCCTAGGGGTACCACTAGGGAAAATAACCAAAATCGAGAAATCGTAAAAAGTGGTGAAATTTTGGATCCGAGTCCAATAATTCGGGAAAACTCGATTGGAGTAGCTACTGAAAGCTTGCCGGTCACAACGCATCGAGAATCGGCTTCGTCGGAATCCGACGAAGTTTTACGGATTTTCCTAGGGGTACCACTAGGGAAAATAACCAAAATCGAGAAATCGTAAAAAGTGGTGAAATTTTGGATCCGAGTCCAATAATTCGGGAAAACTCGAATGTAGTAGCTACTGGAAGCTTGCCGGTCACAACGCATCGAGAATCGGCTTCGTCGGAATCCGACGAATTTTTACGGATTTCCCTAGGGGTACCACTAGGAAAAATCACCAAAATCGAGAAATCGTAAAAAGTGGTGAAATTTTGGATCCGAGTCCAATAATTCGGGAAAACTCGAATGTAGTAGCTACTGGAAGCTTGCCGGTCACAACGCATCGAGAATCGGCTTCGTCGGAATTCGACGAATTTTTACGGATTTCCCTAGGGGTACCACTAGGAAAAATCACCAAAATCGAGAAATCGTAAAAAGTGGTGAAATTTTGGATCCGAGTCCAATAATTCGGGAAAACTCGAATGTAGTAGCTACTGGAATCTTGCCGGTCACAACGCATCGAGAATCGGCTTCGTCGGAATCCGACGAATTTTTACGGATTTCCCTAGGGGTACCACTAGGAAAAATCACAAAAATCGTAAAAAGTGGTGAAATTTTTGATCCGAGTCCAATAATTCGGGAAAATTCGATTGGAGTAGCTACTAGAAGCTTGCCGGTCACAACGCATCGAGAATCGGCTTCGTCGGAATCTGAGGAATTTTTACGGATTTCCCTAGGGGTACCACTAGGAAAAATCACCAAAATCGAGAAATCGTAAAAAGTGGTAAAATTTTGGAACCGAGTCCAATAATTCCGGAAAACTCGATTGGAGTAGCTACTGGAAGCTTGCCGGTCACAACACATCGAGAATCGGCTTCGTCGAAATTCGACGAATTTTTACGGATTTCCCTAGGGGTACCACTAGGGAAAATCAACAAAATCGAGAAATCAAAAAAAGTGGTGAAATTTTGGATCCGAGTCCAATAATTCGGGAAAACTCGATTGGAGTAGCTACTGGAAGCTTGCCGGTCACAACGCATAGAGAATCGGATTCGTCGGAATACGATGAATTTTTACGGATTTTCCTATGGGTACCACTAGGGAAAATCACCAAAATCGAGAAATCGTAAAAAGTGGTGAAATTTTGGATCCGAGTCAAATAATTCGGGAAAACTCGATTGGAGTATTTACTGGAAGCTTGCCGGTCACAACGCATCGAGAATCGGCTTCGTCGGAATTCGACGAATTTTTACGGATTTTCCTAGGGGTACCACTAGGGAAAATAACCAAAATCGAGAAATCGTAAAAAGTGGTGAAATTTTTGATCCGAGTCCAATAATTTCGAAAAAATCGATTGGAGTAGCTACTGAAAGCTTGCCGGTCACAACGCATCGAGAATCGGCTTCTTCGCAATCCGACGAATTTTTACGGATTTCCCTAGGGGTACCACTAGGAAAAATCACAAAAATCGTAAAAAGTGGTGAAATTTTGGATCCGAGTCCAATAATTCGGGAAAACTCGATTGGAGTAGCTACTGGAAGCTTGCCGGTCACAACGTATCGAGAATCGGCTTCGTCATAATCCGACGAATTTTTACGGATTTCCCTAGGGGTACCACTAGGGAAAATCACCAAAATCGAGAAATCGTAAAAAGTGGTGAAATTTTGGATCCGAGTCTAATAATTCCGGAAAACTCGAATGTAGTAGCTACTGGAAGCTTTCCGGTCACAACGCATCGAGAATCGGCTTCGTCGGAATCCGACGAATTTTTACGGATTTCCCTAGGCCACTAGGAAAAATCACCAAAATCGTAAAAAGTGGTGAAATTTTGGATCCGAGTCCAATAATTCGGAAGCTACTGGAATCTTGCCGGTCACAACGCATCGAGAATCGGCTACGTCGGAATCCGACGAATTTTTACGGATTTCCCTAGGGGTACCACTAGGAAAAATCACCAAAATCGAGAAATTGTAAAAAGTGGTGAAATTTTGGATCCGAGTCCAATAATTCGGGAAAACTCGAATGGAGTAGCTACAGGAAGCTTGTCGGTCACAACGCATCGAGAATCGGCTTCTTCGGAATCCGACGAATTTTTACGGATTTCCCTAGGGGTACCACTAGGAAAAATCACAAAAATCGTAAAAAGTGGTGAAATTTTGGATCCGAGTCCAATAATTCGGGAAAACTCGATTGGAGTAGCTACTGGAAGCTTGCCGGTCACAACGCATCGAGAATCGGCTTTGTCGAAATCCGACGAATTTTTACGGATTTCCCTAGGGGTACCACTAGGGAAATTCACCAAAATCGTAAAAAGTGATGAAATTTTGGATCCGAGTCCAATAATTCCAGAAAACTCGATTGGAGTAGCTACTGGAAGCTTGCCGGTCACAACGCATCGAGAATCGGCTTCGTCGAAATCCGACGAATTTTTACGGATTTCCCTAGGGTTATCAGTAGGGAAAATCTCCAAAATCGTAAAAAGTGGTGAAATTTTGGATCCAAGTCCAATAATTCGGGAAAACTCGAATGGAGTAGCTACTGGAAGCTTGCCGGTCATAACGCATCGAGAATCGACTTCGTCGGAATACGACGAATTTTTACGGATTTTCCTAGGGGTACCACTAGGGAAAATCACCAAAATCGAGAAATCGTAAAAGGTGGTGAAATATTGGATCCGAGTCTAATAATTCGGGAAAACTCGATTGGAGTAGCTACTGGAACCTTGCCGGTCACAACGCATCGAGAATCGGCTTCGTCGGAATCCGACGAATTTTTACGGTTTTCTCTAGGGGTACCACTAGGGAAAATCACAAAAATCGTAAAAAGTGGTGAAATTTTTGTTCCGAGTCCAATAATTCGGGAAAACTCGATTGGAGTAGCTACTGGAAGCTTGCCGGTCACAACGCATCGAGAATCGGCTTCATCGGAATCCGACCAATTTTTACGGATTTCCCTAGGGGTACCACTAGGAAAAATCACCAAAATCGTAAAAAGTGGTGAAATTTTGGATCCGAGTCCAATAATTCGGGAAAACTCGTTTGGAGTAGCTACTGGAAGCTTGCCGGTCACAACGCATCGAGAATCGGATTTCCCTAGGTGTACCTCTAGGGAAAATCACCAAAATCGAGAAATCGTAAAAAGTGGGGAAATTTTTGATCCGAGTTTAATAATTTGGGAAAACTAGATTGGAGTAGCTACTGGAAGCTTGCCGGTCATAACGCATCGAGAATCGGCTTCTTCGGAATCCGATGAATTTTTATGGATTTCCCTAGGGGTACCACTAGGGAAAATCACCAAAATCGTAAAAAGTGGTGAAATTTTAGATTCGAGTCCAATAATTCGAAAAAACTCGATTGGATTAGCTACTGGAAGCTTACCGGTCACAACGCATCGAGAATCGGTTTCGTCGAAATCCGACGAATTTTTTCGGATTTCCCTAGGGTTATCAGTAGGGAAAATCTCCAAAATCGTAAAAAGTGGTGAAATTTTGGATCCGAGTCCAATAATTCCGGAAAACTCGATTGGAGTAGCTACTGGAAGCTTGCCGGTCACAACGCATCGAGAATCAGCTTCGTCGAAATCCGACGAATTTTTACGGATTTCCCTAGGGGTACTACTAGGGAAAATCACCAAAATCGAGAAATCGTAAAAAGTGGTGAAATTTTTGATCCGAGTCCAATAATTCAGGAAAACTCGAATGGAGTAGCTACTGGAAGCTTGCCGTTCAAAACACATCGAGAATCGGCTTCGTCGGAATACGACAAATTTTTACGGATTTCCCTAGGGGTACCACTAGGGAAAACCACCAAAATCGAGAAATCGTGAAAGGTGGTGAAATTTTGGATCCGAGTCTAATAATTCGGGAAAACTTGATTGGAGTAGCTTCTGGAACCTTGCCGATCACAACGCATCGAGAATCGGCTTCGTCGGAATCCGACGAATTTTTACGGTTTTTCCTAGGAGTACCACTAGGAAAAATCACAAAAATCGTAAAAAGTGGTGAAATTTTTGATCCGATTCCAATAATTCGGGAAAAATCGATTGGAGTAGCTACTGGAAGCTTGCCGGTCACAACGCATCGAGAATCGGCTTCATCGGAATCCGACCAATTTTTACGGATTTCCCTAGGGGTACCACTAGGAAAAATCACCAAAATCGTAAAAAGTGGTGAAATTTTGGATCCGAGTCAAATAATTCGAGAAAACTCGATTGGAGTAGCTACTGGAAGCTTGCCGGTCACAACGCATCGAGAATCGGATTTCCCTAGGTGTACCTCTAGGGAAAATCACCAAAATCGAGAAATCGTAAAAAGTGGTGAAATTTTTGATCCGAGTCTAATAATTCGGGAAAACTCGATTGGAGTAGCTACTGGAAGCTTGCCGGTCACAACGCATCTAGATTCGGCTTCTTCGGGATCCGATGAATTTTTACGGATTTCCCTAGGGGTACCACTAGGGAAATTCACCAAAATCGTAAAAAGTGGTGAAATTTTAGATCCGAGTCCAATAATTCGGGAAAACTCGATTGGAGTAGCTACTGGAAGCTTACCGGTCACAATGCATCGAGAATCGGCTTCGTCGAAATACGACGAATTTTTACGGATTTCCCTAGGGTTATCAGTAGGGAAAATCTCCAAAATCGTAAAAAGTGGTGAAATTTTGGATCCGAGTCCAATAATTCCGGAAAACTCGATTGGAGTAGCTACTGGAAGCTTGCCGGTCACAACGCATCGAGAATCGGCTTCGTCGAAATCCGACGAATTTTTACGGATTTCCCTAGGGTACCACTAGGGAAAATCACCAAAATCGAGAAATCGTAAAAAGTGGTGAAATTTTGGATCCGAGTCCAATAATTTGGGAAAACTCAATTGGAGTAGCTACTGGAAGCTTGCCGGTCACAACGCATCGAGAATCGGCTTCTTCGAAATCCGACGAACTCTTACGGATTTCCCTAGGGGTACCACTAGGGAAAATCACCAAAATCGAGAAATCGTAAAGAGTGGTGAAATTTTTGATCCGAGTCCAATAATTCGGGAAAACTCGAATGGAGTAGCTACTGGAAGCTTGCCGGTCATAACGCATCGAGAATCGGCTTCGTCGGAATATGACGAATTTTTACGGATTTCCCTAGGGGTACCACTAGAGAAAATCACCAAAATCGAGAAATCGTAAAAGGTGGTGAAATTTTGGATCCGAGTCTAATAATTCGGGAAAACTCGATTGGAGTAGCTACTGGAACCTTGCCGGTCACAACGCATCGAGAATCGGCTTCGTCAGAATTCGACGAATTTTTACGGTTTTCCCTAGGGGTACCACTAGGGAAAATCACAAAAATCGTAAAAAGTGGTGAAATTTTTGATCCGAGTCCAATAATTCGGGAAAACTCGATTGGAGTAGCAACTGGAAGCTTGCCGGTCACAACGCATCCAGAATCGGCTTCATCGGAATCCGACCAATTTTTACGGATTTCCCTTGGGGTACCACTAGGAAAAATCACCAAAATCGTAAAAAGTGGTGAAATTTTTGATCCGAGTCCAATAATTTGGGAAAACTCGATTAGAGTAGCTACTGGAAGCTTGCCGATCACAACGCATCGAGAATCGGATTTCCCTAGTTGTACCTCTAGGGAAAATCACCAAAATCGAGAAATCGTAAAAAGTGGTGAAATTTTTGATCCGAGTCTAATAATTCGGGAAAACTCGATTGGAGTAGCTACTGGAAGCTTGCCGGTCACAACGCATCGAGAATTGGCTTCTTCGGAATCCGATGATTTTTTACGGATTTCCCTAGGGGTACCACTAGGGAAAATCACCAAAATCGTAAAAAGCGGTGAAATTTTAGATCCGAGTCCAATAATTCGAGAAAACTCGATTGAATTAGCTACTGGAAGCTTACCGGTCACAACGCATCGAGAATCGGCTTCGTCGAAATCCGATGAATTTTTACGGATTTCCCTAGGGTTATTAGTAGGGAAAATCACCAAAATCGTAAAAAGTGGTGAAATTTTGGATCCGAGTCCAATAATTCCGGAAAACTCGATTGGAGTAGCTACTGGAAGCTTGCCTGTCACAACGCATCGAGACTCGGCTTCGTCGAAATCTGACGAATTTTTACGGATTTCCCTAGGGGTACCACTAGGGAAAATCACCAAAATCGAGAAATCGTAAAAGGTGGTGAAATTTTGGATTCGAGTCTAATAATTCGGGAAAACTCGATTGGAGTAGCTACTGGAACCTTGCCGGTCACAACGCATCGAGAATCGGCTTCGTCGGAATGCGACGAATTTTTACGGATTTCCCTAGGGGTACCACTAGGAAAAATCACAAAAATCGTAAAAAGTGGTGAAATTTTTGATCCGGGTCCAATAATTCAGAAAAACTCGATTGAAGTAGCTACTGGAAGCTTGCCGGTCACAACGCATCGAGAATCGGCTTCATCGGAATCCGACGAATTTTTACGGATTTCCCTAGGGGTACCACTAGGAAAAATCACCAAAATCGTAAAAAGTGGTGATATTTTTGATCCGAGTCTAATAATTCGGGAAAAGTCGATTGGAGTAGCTACTGGAAGCTTGCCTGTCACAACGCATCGAGAATCGGATTTCCCTAGGTGTACCTCTAGGGAAAATCACCAAAATCGAGAAATCGTAAAAAGTGGTGAAATTTTTAATCCGAGTCTAATAATTCGGGAAAACTAAATTGGAGTAACTACTGGTAGCTTGCCGGTCACAACGCATCGAGAATCGGCTTCTTCGGAATTCGATGAATTTTTACGGATTTCCCTAGGGGTACCACTAGGGAAAATCACAAAAATCGTAAAAAGTGGTGAGATTTTAGATCCGAGTCCAATAATTCGGGAAAACTCGATTGGAGTAGCTACTGGAAGCTTACCAGTCACAACTCATCGAGAATCGGTTTCGTCGAAATACGACGAATTTTTACGGATTTTCCTAGGGTTATCAGTAGGGAAAATCACCAAAATCGTAAAAAGTGGTGAAATTTTTGATCCGAGTCCAATAATTCCGGAAAAATCGATTGGAGTAGCTACTGGAAGCTTGCCGGTCACAATGCATCGAGAATCGGCTTCGTCGAAATTCGATTAATTTTTACGAATTTCCCTAGGGGTACCACTAGGGAAAATCACCAAAATCGAGAAATCGTAAAAGGTGGTGAAATTTTGGATCCGAGTCTAATAATTCGGGAAAACTCGATTAGAGTAGCTACTGGAACCTTGCCGGTCACAATGCATCGAGAATCGGCTTCGTCGGAATCCGACGAATTTTTACGGATTTCCCTAGGGGTACCACTAGGGAAAATCACAAAAATCGTAAAAAGTGGTGAAATTTTTGATCCGAGTCCAATAATTCGGGAAAAATTGATTGGAGTAGCTACTGGAAGCTTGCCGGTCATAACGCATCGAGAATCGGCTTCATCGGAATTCGACGAATTTTTACGGATTTCCCTAGGGGTACCACTAGGAAAAATCACCAAAATCGTAAAAAGTGGTGATATTTTGGATCCGAGTCTAATAATTTGGGAAAACTCGATTGGAGTAGCTACTGGAAGCTTGCCGGTCACAACGCATCGAGAATCGGATTTCCCTAGGTGTACCTCTGGGGAAAATCACCAAAATCGAGAAATCGTAAAAAGTGGTGAAATTTTGGTTCCGAGTCCAATAATTCCGGAAAACTCGATTGGAGTAGCTACTGGAAGCTTTCCGGTCACAACGCATCGAGAATCGGCTTCGTCGAAATCCAACGAATTTTTACGGATTTCCCTAGGCCACTAGGAAAAATCACCAAAATCGAGAAATCGTAAAAAGTGGTGAAATTTTGGATTCGAGTCCAATAATTTGGGAAAACTCGATTGGAGTAGCTACTGGAATCTTGCCAGTCACAACGCATCGAGAATCGGCGACGTCGAAATCCGACGAATTTTTACGGATTTCCCTAGGGGTACCACTAGGAAAAATCACAAAAATCGTAAAAAGTGGTGAAATTTTGGATCCGAGTCCAATAATTCGGGAAAACTCGATTGGAGTAGCTACTGGAAGCTTGCCGATCACAACGCATCGAGAATCGGCTTCGTCGGAATCCGACGAATTTTTACGGATTTCCCTAGGGGTACCACTAGGGAAATTCACCAAAATCGAGAAATCGTAAAATTTGCTAAAATTTTTGATCCGAGTCCAATAATTCCAGAAAACTCGATTGGAGTAGCTACTGGAAGCTTGTCGGTCACAACGCATCGAGAATCGGCTTCGTCGAAATCCGACGAATTTTTACGGATTTTCCTAGGGGTACCACTAGGGAAAATCACCAAAATCGAGAAATCGAAAAAAGTGGTGAAATTTTGGATCCGAGTCCAATAATTCGGGAAAAATCGATTGGAGTAGCTACTGGAAGCTTGCAGGTCACAACGCATCGAGAATCGACTTCGTCTGAATCCGACGAATTTTTACGGATTTCCGTAGGGGTACCACTAGGAAAAATCACCAAAATCGATAAATCGTAAAAAGTGGTGAAATTTTGGATCCGAGTCCAATAATTCGGGAAAACTCGAATGGAGTAGCTACTGGAAGCTTGCCGGTCACAACGCATCGAGAATCGGTTTCATCGGAATCCGACGAATTTTTACGGATTTCCGTAGGGGTACCACTAGGAAAAATCACAAAAATCGTAAAAAGTGGTGAAATTTTGGATCCGAGTCCAATTATTCGGGAAAACTCTATTGGAGTAGCTACTGGAAGCTTGTCGGTCACAACGCATTGAGAATCGGTTTCGTCGAAATCCGACGAATTTTTACGGATTTCTCTAGGGGTACCACTAGGGAAAATCACCAAAATCGAGAAATCATAAAAAGTGGTGAAATTTTGGAACCGAGTCCAATAATTCCGGAAAACTCGATTGGAGTAGCTATTGGAAGCTTGCCGGTCACAACGCATCGAGAATCGGCTTCGTCAGAATCCGACGAATTTTTACGGATTTCCCTAGGAGTACCACTAGGAAAAATCACAAAAATCTTAAAAAGTCAAATAATTCGGGAAAACTCGATTGGAGTAGCTACTGAAAGCATGCCGGTCACAACGCATCGAGAATCGGCTTCGTCGGAATCCGACGAATTTTTACGGATTTTCCTAGGGGTACCACTAGGGAAAATAACCAAAATCGAGAAATCGTAAAAAGTGGTGAAATTTTGGATCCGAGTCCAATAATTCGGGAAAACTCGATTGGAGTAGCTACTGGAAGCTTGATGGTCACAACGCATCGAGAATCGGCTTCATCGGAATCCGACGAATTTTTACGGATTTCCCTAGGGGTACCACTAGGGAAAATCACCAAAATCGAGAAATCGTAAAAGGTGGTGAAATTTTGGATCCGAGTCTAATAATTCGGGAAAAATCGATTAGAGTAGCTACTGGAACCTTGCCGGTCACAATGCATCGAGAATCGGCTTCGTCGGAATCCGATGAATTTTTACGGATTTCCCTAGGGGTACCACTAGGGAAAATCACAAAAATCGTAAAAGTGGTGAAATTTTTGATCCGAGTCCAATAATTCGGGAAAAATCGATTGGAGTAGCTACTGGAAGCTTGCCGGTCATAACGCATCGAGAATCGGCTTCATCGGAATCCGACGAATTTTTACGGATTTCCCTAGGGGTACCACTAGGAAAAATCACCAAAATCGTAAAAAGTGGTGATATTTCGGGAAAACTCGATTGGAGTAGCTACTGGAAGCTTGCCGGTGACAACGCATCGATAATCGGATTTCCCTAGGTTTACCTCTAGGGAAAATCACAAAAATCGAGAAATCATAAAAAGTGGTGAAATTTTGGAACCGAGTCCAATAATTCCGGAAAACTCGATTGGAGTAGCTATTGGAAGCTTGCCGGTCACAACGCATCGAGAATCGGCTTCGTCAGAATCCGACGAATTTTTACGGATTTCACTCCAATCGAGTTTTCCCGAATTATTGGACTCGGATCCAAAATTTCACCACTTTTTACGATTTTTTTGATTTTCCCTAGTGGTACCCCTGGGAAAATCCGTAAAAATTCGTCGTATTTCGATGAAGCCGATTCTCGATACGTTGTGACCGGAAAGCTTCAAGTAGCTACTCCAATCGAGTTTTTCCAAACTATTGGACTCGGATCCAAAATTTCACCACTTTTTACGATTTCTCGATTTTGGTGATTTTCCCTAGTGGTACCCCTAGGGAAATCCGTAAAGATTCGTCGGATTCTGACGAAGCCGATTGTCGATGCATTGTGACCGGCAAGCTTCCAGTAGCTACTCCAATCGAGTTTTCCCGAATTATTGGACTCGGATCCAAAATTTCACCACTTTTTACGATTTCTCGATTTTGGGGATTTTCCCTAGTGTTACCCCTAGGGAAATCCGTAAAGATTCGTCGGATTTCGACGAAGCCAATTCTCGATGCGCTGTGACCGGCAAGCTTCCAGTAGCTACTCCAATTGAGTTTTCCCGAATTATTGGACTCGGATCAAAAATTTCACCACTTTTTACGATTTTTGTGATTTTCCCTAGTGGTACCCCTGGGAAAATCCGTAAACATTCGTCGTATTCCGACGAAGCCGATTCTGAATGCGTTGTGACCGACAAGCTTCCAGTAGCTATTCCAATCGAGTTTTCCCAAATTATTGGACTCGGATCCAAAATTTCACCACTTTTTACGATTTTGTGATTTTCCCTAGTGGTACCCCTGGGAAAATCCGTAAAAATTCGTCGTATTTCGACGAAGCCGATTCTCGATGCGTTGTGACCGGCAAGCTTCCAGTAGCTACTCCAATCGAGTTTTCCCGAATTATTGGACTCGGATCCAAAATTTCACCACATTTTACGATTTTTGTGATTTTCCCTAGTGGTACCCCTGGGAAAATCCTTAAAAATTCGTCGTATTCCGACGAAGCCGATTCTCGATACGTTGTGACCGGCAAGCTTCCAGTAGCTACTCCAATCGATTTTTTCCAAACTATTGGACTCGGATCCAAAATTTCACCACTTTTTATGATTTCTCGATTTTGGTGATTTTCCCTAGTGGTACCCCTAGGGAAATCCGTAAAAATTCGTCGGATTTTGACGAAGCCGATTCTCGATGCGTTGTGACCGGCAAGCTTCCAGTAGCTACTCCAATCGAGTTTTCCTGAATTATTGGACTCGGATCCAAAATTTCAACACTTTTTACGATATCTCGATTTTGGTGATTTCCCTAGTAATACCCCTAGGGTAATCTGTAAAAATTCATCGGAGTCCGATGAAGCCGATTCTCGATGCGTTGTGACCGGCAAGCTTCCAGTAGCTACGCCAATCGTGTTTTCCCGAATTATTGGACTCGGATCCAAAATTTTACCACTTTTTATGATTTCTCGATTTTGGTGATTTTCCCTAGTGGTACCCCTGGGGAAATTCGTAAAAATTCGTCGGATTTCGACGAAGCCGATTGTCGATGCATTATCACCGGCAAGCTTCCAGTAGCTACTCCAATCGAGTTTTCCCGAATTATTGGACACGGATCCAAAATTTCACCACTTTTTACGATTTCTCGATTTTGGTGATTTTCCCTAGTGGTACCCCTAGGGAAATCCGTAAAGATTCGTCGGATTCCGACGAAGTCGATTCTCGATGCGTTGTGACCGGCAAGCTTCCAGTAGCTACTCCAATCGAATTTTCCGGAATTATTGGACTCGGATCCAAAATTTCACCACTTTTTACGATTTCTCGATTTTGGTGATTTTTCCTAGTGGTACCCCTAGGGAAATCCGTAAAAATTCGTCGGATTCCGACGAAGTCGATTCTCGATGCATTGTGACCAGCAAGCTTCCAGTAGCTAGTCCAACCGAGTTTTCCCGAATTATTGGACTCGAATTCAAAATTTTACCACTTTTCTCGATTTTGGTGATTTTCCCTAGTGGTACCCCTAGGGAAATCCGTAAAAATTCGTCGGATTTCGACGAAGTCGATTCTCGATGCGTTGTGACCGGCAAGCTTCCAGTAGCTACTCCAATCGAATTTTCCCGAATTATTGGACTCGGATCCAAAATTTCACCACTTTTTACGATTTCTCGATTTTTGTGATTTTTCCTAGTGGTACCCCTAGGGAAATCCGTAAAAATTCGTCGGATTCCGACAAAGCCGATTCTCGATGCATTGTGACCAGCAAGCTTCCAGTAGCTAGTCCAATCGAGTTTTCCCGAATTATTGGACTTGAATTCAAAATTTTACCACTTTTCTCGATTTTTGTGATTTTCCCTAGTGGTACCCCTGGGAAAATCCGTAAAAATTCGTCGTATTTCGACGAAGCCGATTCTCGATACGTTGTGACC
Source organism: Excoecaria cochinchinensis (assembly GCA_947683425.1). Lineage (NCBI taxonomy): Eukaryota > Viridiplantae > Streptophyta > Magnoliopsida > Malpighiales > Euphorbiaceae > Excoecaria > Excoecaria cochinchinensis. Next base: position 86,855 of record CANTUQ010000206.1, on the reverse strand, counting down.
GGAAAGCTTCAAGTAGCTACTCCAATCGAGTTTTTCCAAACTATTGGACTCGGATCCAAAATTTCACCACTTTTTACGATTTCTCGATTTTGTTGATTTTCCCTAGTGTTACCCCTAGGGAAATCCGTAAAGATTCGTCGGATTTCGACGAAGCCGATTGTCGATGCATTATGACCGGCAAGCTTCCAGTAGCTACTCCAATCGAGTTTTCCCGAATTATTGGACTCGGATCCAAAATTTCACCACTTTTTACGATTTCTCGATTTTGGTGATTTTCCCTAGTGGTACCCCTAGGGAAATCCGTAAAGATTCGTCGGATTCCGACGAAGTCGATTCTCGATGCGTTGTGACCGGCAAGCTTCCAGTAGCTACTCCAATCGAATTTTCCCGAATTATTGGACTCGGATCCAAAATTTCACCACTTTTTACGATTTCTCGATTTTGGTGATTTTTCCTAGTGGTACCCCTAGGGAAATCCGTAAAAATTCGTCGGATTCCGACGAAGCCGATTCTTGATGCATTGTGTCCAGCAAGCTTCCAGTAGCTAGTCCAATCGAGTTTTCCCGAATTATTGGACTCGAATTCAAAATTTTACCACTTTTCTCGATTTTTGTGATTTTCCCTAGTGGTACCCCTGGGAAAATCCGTAAAAATTCGTCGTATTTCGACGAAGCCGATTCTCGATACGTTGTGACCGGAAAGCTTCAAGTAGCTACTCCAATCGAGTTTTTCCAAACTATTGGACTCGGATCCAAAATTTCACCACTTTTTACGATTTCTCGATTTTGGTGATTTTTCCTAGTGGTACCCCTAGGGAAATCCGTAAAAATTCGTCGAATTCCGACGAAGCCGATTCTCGATGCATTGTGACCAGCAAGCTTCCAGTAGCTAGTCCAATCGAGTTTTCCCGAATTATTGGACTCAAATTCAAAATTTTACCACTTTTCTCGATTTTGGTGATTTTCCCTAGTGGTACCCCTAGGAAAATCCGTAAAAATTCGTCGGATTCCGACGAAGCCAATTCTCGATGCTTTGTGACTTGCAAACTTCCAGTAGCTACTCCAATCGTGTTTTCCCGAATTATTGGACTTGGATCCAAAATTTCACCACTTTTTACGATTTTCGTGATTTTCCCTAGTGGTACCCCTAGGGAAATCCGTAAAAATTCTACGGATTCCGACGAAGCCGATTCTTGATGCGTTGTGACCGGCAAGCTTCCAGTAGCTACTCCAATCGAGTTTTTCTGAATTATTGGACTCGGATCAAAAATTTAACCACTTTTTACGATTTCTCGATTTTGGTGATTTTCCCTAGTGGTACCCCTAGGGAAATCCGTAAAAATTCGTCGGATTCCGACGAAGCCGATTCTCGATGCGTTGTGACTGGCAAGCTTCCAGTAGCTACTCCAATCGAGTTTTCCCGAATTATTGGACTCGGATCCAAAATATCACCACTTTTTACGATTGCTCGATTTTGGTGATTTTCCCTAGTGGTACCCCTAGGGAAATCCGTAAAAATTCGTCGGATTCCGACGAAGCCGATTCTCGATGCGTTGTCACCGGCAAGCTTCCAGTAGCTACTCCAATCGATTTTTCCATAATTATTAGACTCGGATCAAAAATATCACTACTTTTTACGATTTCTCGATTTTGGTGATTTTCCCTAGTGGTACCCCTAGGGAAATCTGTAAAAATTCGTTGGATTCCGACGAAGCCGATTCTCGATGGGTTGTGACCGGAAAGCTTCCAGTAGCTACTCCAATCGAGTTTTTCCGAATTATTAGACTCGGATCAAAAATATCTCCACTTTTTACGATTTCTCGATTTCGGTGATTTTCCCTAGTGGTACCCCTAGGGAAATCCGTAAAAATTTGTCGGATTCCGACGAAGCCGATTCTCGATGCATTGTGACTTGCAAGCTTCCAGTAGCTACTCCAATCGAGTTTTCCCGAATTATTGGACTCGGATCCAAAATTTCACCAGTTTTCACGATTTTGGTGATTTTCCCTAATGGTACCCCTAAGGAAATCCGTAAAAATTCGACGGATTTCAACGAAGCCGATTCTCGATGCGTTGTGACCGGCAAGCTTCCAATAGCTACTCCAATCGAGTTTTTCTGAATTATTGGACTCGGATCCAAAATTTTATCACTTTTTACGATTTCTCGATTTTGGTGATTTTCCCTAGTGGTACCCCTAGGGAAATCCGTAAAAATTCGTCGGATTCCGACGAAGCCGATTCTCAATACGTTGTGACCGGAAAGCTTCCAGTCGCTACTCCAATTGATTTTTCCCGAATTATTGGACTCGGATCAAAAATTTCACCACTTTTTACGATTTTGGTGATTTGCCCTAGTGGTACCACTAGGGAAATCCGTAAAAATTCGTCGAATTCCGACGAAGCCGATTCTCGATGCGTTGTGACCGGCAAGCTTCCAGTAGCTACTCCAATCGAGTTTTCCCGAATTATTGGACTCGGATCCAAAATTTCACCACTTTTTACGATTTCTCGATTTTGGTGATTTTTCCTAGTGGTACCCCTAGGAAAATCTGTAAAAATTCATCGGATTCCGACGAAGCCGATTCTCGATGCGTTGTGACCGGCAAGCTTCCAGTAGCTACTCCAATTGAGTTTTCCCGAATTATTGGACTCGGATCCAAAATTTCACCACTTTTTACGATTTTTGTGATTTTCCCTAGTGGTACCCCTGGGAAAATACGTAAAAATTCGTCGTATTTCGACGAAGCCGATTCTCGATACGTTGTGACCGCAAAGCTTCAAGTAGCTACTCCAATCGAGTTTTTCCAAACTATTGGACTCGGATCCAAAATTTCACCACTTTTTACGATTTCTCGATTTTGGTGATTTTCCCTAGTGGTACCCCTAGGGAAATCCGTAAAGATTCGTCGGATTCTGACGAAGCCGATTGTCGATGCATTGTGACCGGCAAGCTTCCAGTAGCTACTCCAATCGAGTTTTCCCGAATTATTGGACTCGGATCCAAAATTTCACCACATTTTACGATTTTTGTGATTTTCCCTAGTGGTACCCCTGAGAAAATCCGTAAAAATTCGTCGTATTCCGACGAAGCCGATTCTCGATACGTTGTGACCGGCAAGCTTCCAGTAGCTACTCCAATCGATATTTTCCAAACTATTGGACTCGGATCAAAAATTTGACCACTTTTTACGATTTCTCGATTTTGGTGATTTTCCCTAGTGGTACCCCTAGGGAAATCCGTAAAAATTCGTCGGATTTCGACGAAGACGATTCTCGATGCGTTGTGACTGGCAAGCTTCCAGTTGCTACTCCAATCGAGTTTTCCCGAATTATTGGACTCGGATCCAAAATATCACCACTTTTTACGATTGCTCGATTTTGGTGATTTTCCCTAGTGGTACCCCTAGGGAAATCCGTAAAAATTCGTCGGATTCCGACGAAGCCGATTCTCGATGCGTTGTCACCGGCAAGCTTCCAGTAGCTACTCCAATCGAGTTTTCCAGAATTATTAGACTCGGATCCAAAATATCACCACTTTTTACGATTTCTCGATTTTGGTGATTTTCCCTAGTGGTACCCCTAGGGAAATCCGTAAAAATTCGTTGGATTTCGACGAAGCCGATTCTCGATGGGTTGTGACCGGAAAGCTTCCAGTAGCTACTCCAATCGAGTTTTTCCGAATTATTAGACTCGGATCAAAAATATCTCCACTTTTTACGATTTCTCGATTTTGGTGATTTTCCCTAGTGGTACCCCTAGGGAAATCCGTAAAAATTTGTCGGATTCCGACGAAGCCGATTCTCGATGCATTGTGACTTGCAAGCTTCCAGTAGCTACTCCAATCGAGTTTTCCCGAATTATTGGACTCGGATCCAAAATTTCACCAGTTTTCACGATTTTGGTGATTTTCCCTAATGGTACCCCTAAGGAAATCCGTAAAAATTCGACGGATTCCAACGAAGCCGATTCTCGATGCGTTGTGACCGGCAAGCTTCCAGTAGCTACTCCAATCGAGTTTTTCTGAATTATTGGACTCGGATCCAAAATTTTACCACTTTTTATGATTTCTCGATTTTGGTGATTTTCCCTAGTGGTACCCCTAGGGAAATCCGTAAAAATTCGTCGGATTCCGACGAAGCCGATTCTCAATACGTTGTGACCGGAAAGCTTCCAGTCGCTACTCCAATTGATTTTTCCCGAATTATTGGACTCGGATCCAAAATTTCACCACTTTTAACGATTTTGGTGATTTGCCCTAGTGGTACCACTAGGGAAATCCGTAAAAATTCGTCGAATTCCGACGAAGCCGATTCTCGATGCGTTGTGACCAGCAAGCTTCCAGTAGCTACTCCAATCGAGTTTTCCCAAATTATTGGACTCGGATCCAAAATTTCACCACTTTTTACGATTTCTCGATTCTGGTGATTTTTCCTAGTGGTACCCCTAGGGAAATCTGTAAAAATTCATCGGATTCCGACGAAGCCGATTCTCGATGCGTTGTGACCGGCAAGCTTCCAGTAGCTACTCCAATTGAGTTTTCCCGAATTATTGGACTCGGATCCAAAATTTCACCACTTTTTACGATTTTTGTGATTTTCCCTAGTGGTACCCCTGGGAAAATCCGTAAAAATTCGTCGTATTTCGACGAAGCCGATTCTCGATACGTTGTGACCGAAAAGCTTCAAGTAGCTACTCCAATCGAGTTTTTCCAAACTATTGGACTCGGATCCAAAATTTCACCACTTTTTACGATTTCTCGATTTTGGTGATTTTCCCTAATGGTACCCCTAGGGAAATCCGTAAAGATTCGTCGGATTCCGACGAAGCCGATTGTCGATGCATTGTGACCGGCAAGCTTCCAGTAGCTACTCCAATTGAGTTTTCCCGAATTATTGGACTCGGATCCAAAATTTCACCACTTTTTACGATTTCTCGATTTTGGTGATTTTTCCTAGTGGTACCCCTAGGGAAATCCGTAAAAATTCGTCGGATTCCGACGAAGCCGATTCTGGATGCGTTGTGACCGGCAAGCTTCCAGTAGCTACTCCAATCGAGTTTTCCCGAATTATTGGACTCGGATCCAAAATTTCAGCACTTTTTACGATTTTTTTGATTTTCCCTAGTGGTACCCCTCGAAAAATCCGTAAAAATTTGTCGTATTTCGATGAAGCCGATTCTCGATACGTTGTGACCGGAAAGCTTCAAGTAGCTACTCCAATCGAGTTTTTCCAAACTATTGGACTCGGATCCAAAATTTCACCACTTTTTACGATTTCTCGATTTTGGTGATTTTCCCTAGTGGTACCCCTAGGGAAATCCGTAAAAATTCGTCGGATTCCGACGAAGCCGATTCTCAATACGTTGTGACCGGAAAGCTTCCAGTCGCTACTCCAATTGATTTTTCCCGAATTATTGGACTCGGATCCAAAATTTCACCACTTTTTACGATTTTGGTGATTTGCCCTAGTGGTACCACTAGGGAAATCCGTAAAAATTCGTCGAATTCCGACGAAGCCGATTCTCGATGCGTTGTGACCGGCAAGCTTCCAGTAGCTACTCCAATCGAGTTTTCCCAAATTATTGGACTCGGATCCAAAATTTCACCACTTTTTACGATTTCTCGATTTTGGTGATTTTTCCTAGTGGTACCCCTAGGGAAATCTGTAAAAATTCATCGGATTCCGACGAAGCCGATTCTCGATGCGTTGTGACCGGCAAGCTTCCAGTAGCTACTCCAATTGAGTTTTCCTGAATTATTGGACTCGGATCCAAAATTTCACCACTTTTTACGATTTTTGTGATTTTCCCTAGTGGTACCCCTGGGAAAATCCGTAAAAATTCGTCGTATTTCGACGAAGCCGATTCTCGATACGTTGTGACCGAAAAGCTTCAAGTAGCTACTCCAATCGAGTTTTTCCAAACTATTGGACTCGGATCCAAAATTTCACCACTTTTTACGATTTCTCGATTTTGGTGATTTTCCCTAATGGTACCCCTAGGGAAATCCGTAAAGATTCGTCGGATTCCGACGAAGCCGATTGTCGATGCATTGTGACCGGCAAGCTTCCAGTAGCTACTCCAATTGAGTTTTCCCGAATTATTGGACTCGGATCCAAAATTTCACCACTTTTTACGATTTCTCGATTTTGGTGATTTTTCCTAGTGGTACCCCTAGGGAAATCCGTAAAAATTCGTCGGATTCCGACGAAGCCGATTCTGGATGCGTTGTGACCGGCAAGCTTCCAGTAGCTACTCCAATCGAGTTTTCCCGAATTATTGGACTCGGATCCAAAATTTCACCACTTTTTACGATTTTTTTGATTTTCCCTAGTGGTACCCCTCGAAAAATCCGTAAAAATTCGTCGTATTTCGATGAAGCCGATTCTCGATACGTTGTGACCGGAAAGCTTCAAGTAGCTACTCCAATCGAGTTTTTCCAAACTATTGGACTCGGATCCAAAATTTCACCACTTTTTACGATTTCTCGATTTTGGTGATTTTCCCTAGTGGTACCCCTAGGGAAATCCGTAAAGATTCGTCGGATTCTGACGAAGCCGATTGTCGATGCATTGTGACCGGCAAGCTTCCAGTAGCTACTCCAATCGAGTTTTCCCGAATTATTGGACTCGGATCCAAAATTTCACCACTTTTTACGATTTCTCGATTTTGGGGATTTTCCCTAGTGTTACCCCTAGGGAAATCCGTAAAAATTCGTCGGATTTCGACGAAGCCAATTCTCGATGCGCTGTGACCGGCAAGCTTCCAGTAGCTACTCCAATTGAGTTTTCCCGAATTATTGGACTCGGATCAAAAATTTCACCACTTTTTACGATTTTTCTGATTTTCCCTAGTGGTACCCCTGGGAAAATCCGTAAACATTCGTCGTATTCCGACGAAGCCGATTCTGGATGCGTTGTGACCGACAAGCTTCCAGTAGCTACTCCAATCGAGTTTTCCCAAATTATTGGACTCGGATCCAAAATTTCACCACTTTTTACGATTTTGTGATTTTCCCTAGTGGTACCCCTGGGAAAATCCGTAAAAATTCGTCGTATTTCGACGAAGCCGATTCTCGATGCGTTGTGACCGGCAAGTTTCCAGTAGCTACTCCAATCGAGTTTTCCCGAATTATTGGACTCGGATCCAAAATTTCACCACATTTTACGATTTTTGTGATTTTCCCTAGTGGTACACCTGGAAAAATCCGTAAAAATTCGTTGTATTCCGACGAAGCCGATTCTCGATACGTTGTGACCGGCAAGCTTCCAGTAGCTACTCCAATCGATTTTTTCCAAACTATTGGACTCGGATCCAAAATTTCACCACTTTTTACGATTTCTCGATTTTGGTGATTTTCCCTAGTGGTACCCCTAGGGAAATCCGTAAAAATTCGTCGGATTTCGACGAAGCCGATTCTCGATGCGTTGTGACCGGCAAGCTTCCAGTAGCTACTCCAATCGAGTTTTCCTGAATTATTGGACTCGGATCCAAAATTTCAACACTTTTTACGATTTCTCGATTTTGGTGATTTCCCTAGTGATACCTCTAGGGTAATCCGTAAAAATTCATCGGAGTCCGATGAAGCCGATTCTCGATGCGTTGTGACCGGCAAGCTTCCAGTAGCTACGCCAATCGAGTTTTCCCGAATTATTGGACTCGGATCCAAAATTTTACCACTTTTTACGATTTCTCGATTTTGGTGATTTTCCCTAGTGGTACCCCTAGGGAAATTCGTAAAAATTCGTCGGATTCCGATGAAGCCGATTCTCGATGCGTTGTGACCGGAAAGCTTCCAGTAGCTACTCCAATCGAGTTTTCCCGAATTATTGGACTCGGATCCAAAATTTCACCACTTTTTACGATTTTGGTGATTTTCCCTAATGGTACCCCTAGGAAAATCCGTAAAAATTCGTCGAATTCCGACGAAACCGATTCTCGATGCGTTGTGACCGACAAGCTTCCAGTAGTTACTCCAATCGAGTTTTCTCGAATTATTGGACTCGGATCCAAAATTTCACCACTTTTTACGATTTCTCGATTTTGGTGATTTTCCCTAGTGGTAACCCTAGCGAAATCCGTAAAAATTCGTCAGATTTCGACGAAGCCGATTCTCGATGTGTTGTGACCGGCAAGCTTCCAGTAGCCACTCCAATTGAGTTTTCCCGAATTATTGGACTCGGATCCAAAATTTCATCACTTTTTACGATTTCTCGATTTTGGTGATTTTCCCTAGTGGTAACCCTAGCGAAAACCGTAAAAATTCGTCGGATTTCGACGAAGCCGATTCTCGATGCATTGTGATCGGCAAGCTTCCAGTAGCTAGTCCAATCGAGTTTTCCCGAATTATTGGACTCGGATACAAAATTTTACCACTTTTCTCTATTTTGGTGATTTTCCCTAGTGGTACCCCTAGCGAAAACCGTAAAAATTCGTCGGATTTCGACGAAGCCGATTCTCGATGCATTGTGATCGGCAAGCTTCCAGTAGCTACTCCAATCGAGTTTTCCCGAATTTTTGGACTCGGATCCAAAATTTCACCACTTTTTACGATTTTGGTGATTTTCCCTAGTGGTACCCCTAGGGAAATCCGTAAAAATTCTACGGATTCCGACAAAGCCGATTCCTGATGCGTTGTGATCGGCAAGCTTCCAGTAGCTACTCCAATAAAGTATTTCTTAATTATTGGACTCGGATCCAAAATTTCACCACTTTTTACGATTTCTCGATTTTGGTGATTTTCCCTAGTGGTAGCACTAGGGAAATCCGTAAAAATTCGTCGGATTCCGACGAAGCCAATTCTCGATGCGTTGTGACTGACAAGCTTCCAGTAGCTACTCCAATCGATTTTTCCCAAATTATTAGACTCGGATCCAAAATATCACCACTTTTTACGATTTCTCGATTTTGGTGATTTTCCCTAGTGGTACGCCTAGGGAAATCAGTAAAAATTCGTTGGATTCCGACGAAGCCGATTCTCGATTCGTTGTCACCGGCAAGCTTCCAGTAGCTACTCCAATCGAGTTTTCCCGAATTATTAGACTCGGATACAAAATATCACCACTTTTTACGATTTCTCGATTTTGGTGATTTTCCCTAGTGGTACCCCTAGGGAAATCCGTAAAAATTCGTTGGATTCCGACGAAGCCGATTCTCCATGGGTTGTGACCGGCAAGCTTCCAGTAGCTACTGCAATCGAGTTTTCCCGAATTATTAGACTCAGATCCAAAATATCACCACTTTTTACGATTTCTTGATTTTGGTGATTTTCCCTAGTGGTACCCCTAGGAAAATCCGTAAAAATTCGTCGGATTCCGACGAAGCCGATTCTCGATGCATTGTGACCGGCAAGCTTCCAGTAGCTACTCCAATCGAGTTTTCCCGAATTATTGGACTCGGATACAAAATTTTACCACTTTTCTCGATTTTGGTGATTTTCCCTAGTGGGGAAATTCGTCAAAATTCGTAGGATTCCGACGAAGTCGATTCTCGATGCGTTGTGACTTGCAAGCTTCTAGTAGCTACTCCAATCGAGTTTTCCCGAATAATTGGACTCGGATCCAAAATTTCACCACTTTTTACGATTTTGGTGATTGTCCCTAGTGGTTCCCCGAGGGAAATCCGTAAAAATTCGTCGGCTTTCGACGAAACTGATTCTTGATGCATTGTGACCGGCAAGATTCCAGTAGCTACTCCAATCTAGTTTTCCCGAATTATTGGACTCGGATCCAAAATTTCATTACTTTTTACGATTTCTCGATTTTGGTGATTTTTCCTAGTGGTACTCCTAGGGAAATCCATAAAAATTCGTCGGATTCTGACGAAGCCGATTCTCGATGCGTTGTGACCGGCAAGGTTCCAGTAGCTACTCCAATCGAGTTTTCCCAAATTATTAGACTCGGATCCAAAATATCACCACTTTTTTCGATTTCTCGACTTTGGTGATTTTCCCTAGTGGTACCCCTAGGGAAATCCGTAAAAATTTGTCGGATTCCGACGTACCCGATTCTAGATGGATTGTGACCGGCAAGCTTCCAGTAGCTACTCCAATCGCGTTTTCCCGAATTTTGGTGATTTTCCCTAGTGGTACCCCAAGGGAAATCCGTAAAAATTTGTCGAATTCCGACGAATCCGATTCTTGATGCATTGTGATCGGCAAGCTTCCAGTAGCTACTCCAATCGAGTTTTCGCCAATTATTGGACTCGGATCCAAAATTTCACCACTTTTTACGATTTTGGTGATTTTTCCTAGTGGTACCCCTAGGGAAATCCGTAAAAATTCTACAGATTCCGACGAAGCCGATTCTCGATGCGTTGTGACCGGTAAGCGTTCAGTAGCTACTCCATTCGAGTTTTTCCCGAATTATTGGATTCGGATCCAAAATTTCACCACTTTTTACGATTTCTCGATTTTGGTGATTTTTCCTAGTGGTACCCCTAGGGAAATCCGTAAAAATTCGTCGGATTTCGACGAAGCCGATTCTCGATGCGTTGTGACCGGTAAGCTTCCAGTAGCTACTCCAATCGAGTTTTCCCGAATTATTGGATTCGGATCCAAAATTTCACCACTTTTTACGATTTCTCGATTTTGGTGATTTTTCCTAGTGGTACCCCTAGGGAAATCCGTAAAAATTCGTCGGATTCCGACGAAGCCGATTCTCGATACGTTTTGACCGGCAAGCTTCCAGTAGCTACTCCAATTGAGTTTTTCCGAATTACTGGACTCGGATCCAAAATTTCATCACTTTTTACGATTTCTCGATTTTGGTGATTTTCCCTAGAGGTACACCTAGGGAAATCCGATTCTCGATGCGTTGTGACCGGCAAGCTTCCAGTAGCTACTCCAATCGAGTTTTCCCGAATTATTAGACTCGGATCCAAAATATCACCACTTTTTACGATTTTGGTGATTTTTCCTAGTGGTACCCCTAGGAAAATCCGTAAAAATTCGTCGGATTCCGATAAAGCCGATTCTCGATGCGTTGTGACCGGCAAGCTTCCAGTAGCTACTCCAATCGAGTTTTCCCGAATTATTGGACTCGGATCAAAAATTTCACCACTTTTTACGATTTTTGTGATTTTCCCTAGTGGTACCCCTAGGGAAATCCGTAAAAATTCGTCGGATTCCGACGAAGCCGATTCTCGATGCGTTGTGACCGGCAAGGTTCCAGTAGCTACTGCAATCGAGTTTTCCCGAATTATTAGACTCGGATCCAGAATTTCACCACCTTTTACGATTTCTCGATTTTGGTGATTTTCCCTAGTGGTACCCCTAGGAAAATCCGTAAAAATTCGTTGGATTTCGACGAAGCCGATTCTCGATGTGTTGTGACCGGCAAGCTTCCAGTAGCTACTCCAATCGAGTTTTCCGGAATTATTGGACTCGGATCCAAAATTTCACCACTTTTTACGATTTTGGTGATTTTCCCTACTGATAACCCTAGGGAAATCCGTAAAAATTCGTCGTATTTCGACGAAATCGATTCTAGATGCGTTGTGACCGGTAAGCTTCCAGTAGCTACTCCAATCGAGTTTTCCCGAATTATTGGACTCGGATCTAAAATTTCACCACTTTTTACGATATTCGCTATTTTCCCTAGTGGTACCACTAGGGAAATCCGTAAAAATTCGTCGGATTTCGATGAAGCCGATTCTCGATGCGTTGTGACCGTCAAGCTTCCAGTAGCTACTCCAATCGAGTTTTCCCGAATTATTGGACTCGGATCAAAAATTTCATCACCTTTTACGATTTCTCGATTTTGGTGATTTTCCCTAGTGGTACCCCTATGGAAATCCGTAAAAATTCATCGGATTCCGACGAAGCCGATTCTCGATGCGTTGCGACTGACAAGCTTCCAGTAGCTACTCCAATCGAGTTTTCCCTAATTATTGCACTCGGATCCAAAATATCACCACTTTTTACGATTTCTCGATTTTGGTGATTTTCCCTAGTGGTACCCCTAGGGAAATCCGTAAAAATTCGTCAGATTCCGACGAAGCCGATTCTCGATGCGTTGTGACCGGCAAGCTTCCAGTAGCTACTCAAATCGAGTTTTCCCGAATTATTAGACTCGGATTAAAAATATCACCACTTTTTACGATTTATCGATTTTGGTGATTTTCCCTAGTGGTACCCTTAGGGAAATCCGTAAAAATATATCGGATTCCGACGAAGCCGATTCTCGATGGGTTGTGACCGGCAAGCTTCCAGTAGCTACTCCAATCAAGTTTTCCCGAATTATTTGACTCGGATACAAAATTTTACAACTTTTCTCGATTTTGGTGATTTTCTTTAGTGGTACCGCTAGGGAAATCCGTAAAAATTCGTCGGATTCCGACGAAGCCGATTCTCGATGCGTTGTGACTTGCAAGCTTCCAGTAGCTACTCCAATCGAGTTTTCCCAAATTATTGGACCCGGATCCAAAATTTCACCACTTTTTACGATTTTGTGATTTTCCCTAGTGGTACCCCTGGGAAAATCCGTAAAAATTCGTCGTATTTCGACGAAGCCGATTCTCGATGCGTTGTGACCGGCAAGCTTCCAGTAGCTACTCCAATCGAGTTTTCCCGAATTATTGGACTCGGATCCAAAATTTCACCACTTTTTACGATTTTGGTGATTTTTCCTAGTGGTACCCCTAGGGAAATCCGTAAAAATTGGTCGGATTCCGATGAAGCCGATTCTCGATGCGTTGTGACCGGCAAGCTTCCAGTAGCTACTCCAATCGATTTTTCCCGAATTATTGGACTCGGATAAAAAATTTCACAACTTTTTACGATTTTTGTGATTTTCCCTAGTGGTACTCCTAGGGAAAACCGTAAAAATTCGTCGGATTCCGACGAAACCGATTCTCGATGCGTTGTGACCGGCAAGGTTCCAGTAGCTACTCCAATCGAGTTTTCCCGAATTATTAGACTCGGATCCAAAATTTCACCACCTTTTACGATTTCTCGATTTTGGTGATTTTCTCTCCCTAGGGAAATCCGTAAAAATTCGTCGTATTCCGACGAAGCCGATTCTCGATGCGTTATGAACGGCAAGCTTCCAGTAGCTACTCCATTCGAGTTTTCCCGAATTATTGGACTCGGATCAAAAATTTCACCACTTTTTACGATTTCTCGATTTTGGTGATTTTTCCTAGTGGTACCCCTAGGGAAATCCGTAAAAATTCGTCGCATTTCGAAGAAGCCGATTCTCGATGCGTTGTGACCGGCAAGCTTCCAGTAGCTACTCCAATCGAGTTTTCCCAAATTATTGGACTCGGATCCAAAATTTCACCACTTTTTACGATTTCTCGATTTTGGTGATTTTCCCTAGTGGTACCCCTAGGGAAATCCGTAAAAATTCGTCGGATTTCGACGAAACAGATTCTCGATGCGTTGTGACCGGCAAGCTTCCAGTAGCTACTCCAATCGAGTTTTCCGGAATTATTGGACTCGGATCCAAAATTTTACCACTTTTAACGATTTTGGAGATTTTCCCTACTGATAACCCTAGGGAAATCCGTAAAAATTCGTCGGATTTCGACGAAGCCGATTCTCGATGCGTTGTGACCGGTAAGCTTCCAGTAGCTAATCGAATCGAGTTTTCTCGAATTATTGGACTCGAATCTAAAATTTCACCACTTTTTACGATTTTGGTGATTTTCCCTAGTGGTACCCCTAGGGAAATCCGTAAAAATTCATCGGATTCCGAAGAAGCCGATTCTCGATGCGTTGTGACCGGCAAGCTTCCAGTAGCTACTCCAATCGAGTTTTCCCGAATTATTAGACTCGGATCAAAAATTTCACCACTTTTTACGATTTCTCGATATTGGTGATTTTCCCTAGAGGTACACCTAGGGAAATCCGATTCTCGATGCGTTGTGATCGGCAAGCTTCCAGTAGCTACTCTAATCGAGGTTTCCCAAATTATTGGACTCGGATCCAAAATTTCACCACTTTTTACGATTTTGGTGATTTTTCCTAGTGGTACCCCAAGGGAAATCCGTAAAAATTGATCGGATTCCGACGAAGCCGATTCTCGATACGTTGTGACCGGTAAGCTTCCAGTAGCTAATCCAATCGAGTTTTCTCGAATCTAAAATTTCACCACTTTTTACGATTTTGGTGATTTTCCCTAGTGGTACCCCTAGGGAAATCCGTAAAAATTCATCGGATTCCGAAGAAGCCGATTCTTGATGCGTTGTGACCGGCAAGGTTCCAGTAGCTACTCCAATCGAGTTTTCCCGAATTATTAGACTCGGATCCAAAATTTCACCACCTTTTACGATTTCTCGATTTTTGTGATTTTCCCTAGTGGTACCCCTAGGAAAATCCGTAAAAATTCGTCGTATTCCGACGAAGTCGATTCTCGATGCGTTATGACCGGCAAGCTTCCAGTAGCTACTCCATTCGAGTTTTCCCGAATTATTGGACTCGGATCAAAAATTTCACCACTTTTTACGATTTCTCGATTTTGGTGATTTTCCCTATTGGTACCCCTAGGCAAATCCGTAAAAATTCGTCGGATTTCGAAGAAGCCGATTCTCGATGCGTTGTGACCGGAAAGCTTCCAGTAGCTACTCCAATCGAGTTTTCCCAAATTATTGGACTCGGATAAAAAATTTCACCACTTTTTACGATTTCTCGATTTTGGTGATTTTCCCTAGTGGTACCCCTAGGGAAATCCGTAAACATTCGTCGAATTTCGACGAAGCCGATTCTCGATGCGTTGTGACCGGCAAGCTTCCAGTAGCTACTCCAATCGAGTTTTCCGGAATTATTGGACTCGGATCCAAAATTTCACCACTTTTTACGATTTTGGAGATTTTCCCTACTGATAAACCTAGGGAAATCCGTAAAAATTCGTCGGATTTCGACGAAGCCGATTCTCGATGCATTGTGACCGGTAAGCTTACAGTAGCTACTCCAATCGAGTTTTCCCGAATTATTGGACTCGGATCTAAAATTTCACCACTTTTTACGATTTTGGTGATTTTCCCTAGTGGTACCCCTAGGGAAATCCGTAAAAATTCATCGGATTCCAAAGAAGCCGATTCTAGATGCGTTGTGACCGGCAAGCTTCCAGTAGCTACTCCAATCGAGTTTTCCCGAATTATTAGACTCGGATCAAAAATTTCACCACTTTTTACGATTTCTCGATTTTGGTGATTTTCCCTAGAGGTACACCTAGGGAAATCCGATTCTCGATGCGTTGTGACCGGCAAGCTTCCAGTAGCTACTCCAATCGAGTTTTCCCGAATTATTGGACTCGGATCCAAAATTTCCCCACTTTTTACGATTTTGGTGATTTTTCCTAGTGGTACCCCTAGGGAAATCCGTAAAAATTCGTCGGATTCCGATGTAGCCGATTCTCGATGCGTTGTGACCGGCAAGCTTCCAGTAGCTACTCCAATCTACTTTTCCCGAATTATTGAACTCGGATCAAAAATTTCACCACTTTTTACGATTTTTGTGATTTTCCCTAGTGGTACCCCTATGAAAATCCGTAAAAATTCGTCGGATTCCGACGAAGCCGATTCTCGATGCGTTGTGACCGGCAAGGTTCCAGTAGCTACTCCAATCGAGTTTTCCCGAATTATTAGACTCAGATCCAAAATTTCACCACCTTTTACGATTTCTCGATTTTGGTGATTTTCCCTAGTGGTTCCCTCAGGGAAATCCGTAAAAATTCGTCGTATTCCGACGAAGCCGATTCTCGATGCGTTATGACCGGCAAGCTTCCAATAGCTACTCCATTCGAGTTTTCCCGAATTATTGGACTCGGATCCAAAATTTCACCACTTTTTACGATTTCTCGATTTTGGTGATTTTTCCTAGTGGTACCCCTAGGGAAATCCGTAAAAATTCGTCGGATTTTGAAGAAGCCGATTCTTGATGAGTTGTGACCGGAATGCTTCCAGTAGCTACTCCTATCGAGTTTTCCGGAATTATTGGACTCGGATCCAAAATTTCACCACTTTTTACGATTTCTCGATTTTGGTGATTTTCCCTAATGGTACCCCTAGGGAAATCCGTAAAAATTCGTAGAATTCCGACGAAGCCGATTCTCGATGCGTTGTGACCGGCAAGCTTCTAGTAGCTACTCCAATCGAGTTTTTCCGAATTATTGGACTTGGATCCAAAATTTCACCACTTTTTACGATTTTGGTGATTTTCCCTACTGATAACCCTAGGGAAATCCGTAAAAATTCGTCGGATTTCGACGAAGCCGATTCTCGATGCGTTGTGACCGGTAAGCTTCCAGTAGCTACTCCAATCGAGTTTTCCCGAATTATTAGACTCGGATCAAAAATTTCACCACTTTTTACGATTTCTCGATTTTGGTGATTTTCTCTAGAGGTACACCTAGGGAAATCCGATTCTCGATGCGTTGTGACCGGCAAGCTTCCAGTAGCTACTCCAATCGAGTTTTCCCGAATTATTGGACTCGGATCCAAAATTTCACCACTTTTTACGATTTTTGTGATTTTCCCTAGTGGTACCCCTAGGGAAATTCGTCGGATTCTGAAGAAGCCGATTCTCGACGCGTTGTGACCGGCAAGCTTCCAGTAGCTACTCCAATCGAGTTTTCCCGAATTATTGGACTTGGATCAAAAATTTCACCACTTTTTACGATTTCTCGATTTTGGTGATTTTCCCTAGTGGTACCCCTAGGGAAATCCGTAAAAATTCGTCGGATTTCGACGAAGCCGATTCTCGATGCGTTGTGACCGGCAAGCTTCCAGTAGCTACTCCAATCGAGTTTTCTTGAATTATTGGACTCGGATGCAAAATTTCACCACTTTTTACGATTTTGGTGATTTTCCCTAGTGGTACCCCTAGGGAAATCCGTAAAAATTCGTAGAATTCCGACGAAGCCGATTCTCGATGCGTTATGATCGGCAAGCTTATAGTAGCTACTCCAATCGAGTTTTTCCGAATTATTGGACTCGGATCCAAAATTTCACCACTTTTTACGATTTTGGTGATTTTCCCTACTGATAACCCTAGGGAAATCCGTAAAAATTCGTCGGATTTCGACGAAGCCAATTCTCGATGCGTTGTGACCGGTAAGCTTCCAGTAGCTACTCCAATCGAGTTTTCCCGAATTATTAGACTCGGATCAAAAATTTCACCACTTTTTACGATTTCTCGATTTTGGTGATTTTCTCTAGAGGTACACCTAGGGAAATCCGATTCTCGATGCGTTGTGACCGGCAAGCTTCCAGTAGCTACTCCAATCGAGTTTTCCCGAATTATTGAACTCGGATCCAAAATTTTACCACTTTTTACGATTTTTGTGATTTTCCCTAGTGGTACCCCTAGGGAAATTCGTCGGATTCTGAAGAAGCCGATTCTCGACGCGTTGTGACCGGCAAGCTTCCAGTAGCTACTCCAATCGAGTTTTCCCGAATTATTGGACTTGGATCAAAAATTTCACCACTTTTTACGATTTCTCGATTTTGGTGATTTTCCCTAGTGGTACCCCTAGGGAAATCCGTAAAAATTCGTCGGATTTCGACGAAGCCGATTCTCGATGCGTTGTGACCGGCAAGCTTCCAGTAGCTACTCCAATCGAGTTTTCTGGAATTATTGGACTCGGATCCAAAATTTCACCACTTTTTACGATTTTGGTGATTTTCCCTAGTGGTACCCCTAGGGAAATCCGTAAAAATTCGTAGAATTCCGACGAAGCCGATTCTCGATGCGTTATGATCGGCAAGCTTCTAGTAGCTACTCCAATCGAGTTTTTCCGAATTATTGGACTCGGATCCAAAATTTCACCACTTTTTACGATTTTGGTGATTTTCCCTACTGATAACCCTAGGGAAATCCGTAAAAATTCGTCGGATTTCGACGAAGCCGATTCTCGATGCGTTGTGACCGGAAAGCTTCCAGTAGCTACTCTAATTGAGTTTTTCCGAATTATTGGACTCGGATCTAAAATTTCACCACTTTTTACGATTTTGGTGATTTTCCCTAGTGGTACCCCTAGGAAAATCCGTAAAAATTCATCGGATTCCGAAGAAGCCTATTCTCGATGCGTTGTGACCGGCAAGCTTCCAGTAGCTACTCCAATCGAGTTTTTCCGAATTATAGGACTCAGATCCAAAATTTCACCACTTTTTACGATTTCTCGATTTTGGTGATTTTCCCTAGTGGTACACCTAGTGAAATCCGTAAAAATTCGTCGAATGTCGACGAAGCCGATTCTCGATGCGTTATGACCGGCAAGCTTCCAGTAGCTACTCCAATCGAGTTTTCCCGAATTATTGGACTCGGATCCAAAATTTCACCACTTTTTACGATTTCTCGATTTTGGTGATTTTCCCTAGTGGTACCCCTAGGGAAATCCGTAAAAATTCGACGGATTCCGACGAATCCAATTCTCGATGCGTTGTAACCGGCAAGCTTCCAGTAGCTACTCCAATCGACTTTTCACGAATTATTGGTCTCGGATCCAAAATTTCACCACTTTTTACGATTTCTCGATTTTGGTGATTTTTCCTAGTGTTACCCCTAGGGAAATCCGTAAAAATTCGTCGAATTTCGACGAAGCCGATTCTCAATGCATTGTGATCGGCAAGCTTCCAGTAGTTACTCCAATCGAGTTTTCCCGAATTATTGGACTCGGATCCAAAATTTCACCACTTTTTACGATTTTTGTGATTTTCCCTAGTGGTACCCCTAGGAAAATCCGTAAAAATTCGACGGATTCCGACGAAGCCGATTCTCAAAGCGTTGTGACCGGCAAGCTTCCAATAGCTACTCCTATCGAGTTTTTCCGAATTATTGGACTCGGATCCAAAATTTCACCACTTTTTACGATTTCTCGATTTTGGTGATTTTCCCTAGTGGTACCCCTAGGGAAATCCGTAAAAATTCGTCGGATTCCGACGAAGCCGATTCTCGATGCGTTGTGACCGGCAAGCTTCCAGTAGCTACTCCAATCGAGTTTTTCCGAATTATAGGACTCAGATCCAAAATTTCACCACTTTTTACGATTTCTCGATTTTGGTTATTTTCCCTAGTGGTACACCTATTGAAATCCGTAAAAATTCGTCGAATTTCGACGAAGCCGATTCTCGATGCGTTATGACCGGCAAGCTTCCAGTAGCTACTCCAATCGAGTTTTCCCGAATTATTGGACTCGGATCCAAAATTTCACCACTTTTTACGATTTCTCGATTTTGGTGATTTTCCCTAGTGGTACCCCTAGGGAAATCCGTAAAAATTCGACGGATTCCGACGAATCCAATTCTCGATGCGTTGTAACCGGCAAGCTTCCAGTAGCTACTCCTATCGACTTTTCACGAATTATTGGTCTCGGATCCAAAATTTCACCACTTTTTACGATTTCTCGATTTTGGTGATTTTTCCTAGTGTTACCCCTAGGGAAATCAGTAAAAATTCGTCGGATTTCGACGAAGCCGATTCTCAATGCATTGTGATCGGCAAGCTTCCAGTAGCTACTCCAATCGAGTTTTCCCGAATTATTGGACTCGGATCCAAAATTTCACCACTTTTTACGATTTTTGTGATTTTCCCTAGTGGTACCCATAGGAAAATCCGTAAAAATTCGTCGGATTCCGACGAAGCCGATTCTCGATGCGTTGTGACCGGCAAGCTTCCAGTAGCTACTCCAATCGAGTTTTCCCGAATTATTGGACTCGGATCAAAAATTTCACCACTTTTTACGATTTTTGTGATTTTTCCTAGTGATACCCCTAGGAAAATCCGTAAAAATTCATCGGATTCCGACGAAGCTGATTCTAGATGTGTTGTGACCGGCAAGCTTTCGGTAACTACTCCAATCGAGTTTTCCCGAATTATTGAACTCGGATCCAAAATTTCACCACTTTTTACGATTTCTCGATTTTGGTGATTTTCCCTAGTGGTACCCCTAGAGACATCCGTAAAAATTCATCGGATTCCGACGCAGCGGATTCTCGATGCGTTGTGACCGGCAAGCTTCCAGTAGCTACTCCAATCGAGTTTTCCCGAATTATTGGACTCGGATCCAAAATTTCACCACTTTTTACGATTTCTCGATTTCGGTGATTTTCCCTAGTGGTACCACTAGGGAAATCCGTAAAAATTCGTCGGATTCCGACGAATCCGATTCTCGATGCGTTGTGACCGGCAAGCTTCCATTAGCTACTCCAATCGAGTTTTTCCGAATTATTGGACTCAGATACAAAATTTTACCACTTTTTACGATTTCTCGATTTTGGTGATTTTTCCTAGTGGTACACCTAGTGAAATCCGTAAAAATTCGTCGAATTTCGACGAAACCGATTCTCGATGCGTTATGACCGGCAAGCTTCCAGAAGCTACTCCAATTGAGTTTTTCCGAATTATTGGACTCGGATCCAAAATTTCACCACTTTTTACGATTTCTCGATTTTGGTGATTTTTCCTAGTGGTACCCCTAGGGAAATCCGTAAAAATTCGTCGGATTCCGACGAAGCCGATTCTGGATGCGTTGTGACCGGCAAGCTTCCAGTAGCTACTCCAATCGAGTTTTCCCGAATTATTGGACTCGGATCCAAAATTTCACCACTTTTTACGATTTTTTTGATTTTCCCTAGTGGTACCCCTCGGAAAATCCGTAAAAATTCGTCGTATTTCGATGAAGCCGATTCTCGATACGTTGTGACCGGAAAGCTTCAAGTAGCTACTCCAATCGAGTTTTTCCAAACTATTGGACTCGGATCCAAAATTTCACCACTTTTTACGATTTCTCGATTTTGGTGATTTTCCCTAGTGGTACCCCTAGGGAAATCCGTAAAGATTCGTCGGATTCTGACGAAGCCGATTGTCGATGCATTGTGACCGGCAAGCTTCCAGTAGCTACTCCAATCG
The DNA here is from genome assembly GCA_947683425.1 of Excoecaria cochinchinensis. Classification (NCBI taxonomy): domain Eukaryota; kingdom Viridiplantae; phylum Streptophyta; class Magnoliopsida; order Malpighiales; family Euphorbiaceae; genus Excoecaria; species Excoecaria cochinchinensis. The sequence goes on along the minus strand of CANTUQ010000206.1, from coordinate 66,008 downwards.
AGTTTTCCCGAATTATTGGACTCGGATCCAAAATTTCACCACTTTTTACGATTTCTCGATTTTGGGGATTTTCCCTAGTGTTACCCCTAGGGAAATCCGTAAAAATTCGTCGGATTTCGACGAAGCCAATTCTCGATGCGCTGTGACCGGCAAGCTTCCAGTAGCTACTCCAATTGAGTTTTCCCGAATTATTGGACTCGGATCAAAAATTTCACCACTTTTTACGATTTTTGTGATTTTCCCTAGTGGTACCCCTGGGAAAATCCGTAAACATTCGTCGTATTCCGACGAAGCCGATTCTGGATGCGTTGTGACCGACAAGCTTCCAGTAGCTACTCCAATCGAGTTTTCCCAAATTATTGGACTCGGATCCAAAATTTCACCACTTTTTACGATTTTGTGATTTTCCCTAGTGGTACCCCTGGGAAAATCCGTAAAAATTCGTCGTATTTCGACGAAGCCGATTCTCGATGCGTTGTGACCGGCAAGTTTCCAGTAGCTACTCCAATCGAGTTTTCCCGAATTATTGGACTCGGATCCAAAATTTCACCACATTTTACGATTTTTGTGATTTTCCCTAGTGGTACACCTGGGAAAATCCGTAAAAATTCGTTGTATTCCGACGAAGCCGATTCTCGATACGTTGTGACCGGCAAGCTTCCAGTAGCTACTCCAATCGATTTTTTCCAAACTATTGGACTCGGATCCAAAATTTCACCACTTTTTACGATTTCTCGATTTTGGTGATTTTCCCTAGTGGTACCCCTAGGGAAATCCGTAAAAATTCGTCGGATTTCGACGAAGCCGATTCTCGATGCGTTGTGACCGGCAAGCTTCCAGTAGCTACTCCAATCGAGTTTTCCTGAATTATTGGACTCGGATCCAAAATTTCAACACTTTTTACGATTTCTCGATTTTGGTGATTTCCCTAGTGATACCTCTAGGGTAATCCGTAAAAATTCATCGGAGTCCGATGAAGCCGATTCTCGATGCGTTGTGACCGGCAAGCTTCCAGTAGCTACGCCAATCGAGTTTTCCCGAATTATTGGACTCGGATCCAAAATTTTACCACTTTTTACGATTTCTCGATTTTGGTGATTTTCCCTAGTGGTACCCCTAGGGAAATTCGTAAAAATTCGTCGGATTCCGACGAAGCCGATTCTCGATGCGTTGTGATCGGTAAGCTTCCAGTAGCTACTCCAATCGAGTTTTCCCAAATTATTAGACTCGGATCAAAAATTTCACCACTTTTTACGATTTCTCGATTTTGGTGATTTTCCCTAGAGGTACAACTAGGGAAATCCGATTCTCGATGCGTTGTGACCGGCAAGCTTCCAGTAGCTACTCCAATCGAGTTTTCCCGAATTATTGGACTCGTATCCAAAATTTCACCACTTTTTACGATTTTTGTGATTTTCCCTGGTAGTACCCCTAGGGAAATTCGTCGGATTCCGAATAAGCCGATTCTCGATGCGTTGTGACCGGCAAGCTTCCAGTAGCTACTCCAATCGAGTTTTCCCGAATTATTGGACTTGGATCAAAAATTTCACCACTTTTTACGATTTCTCGATTTTGGTGATTTTCCCTAGTGGTACCCCTAGGGAAATCCGTAAAAATTCGTCGGATTTTGACGAAGCCGATTCTCGATGCGTTGTGACCGGTAAGCTTTCAGTAGCTATTCCAATCGAATTTTCCCGAATTATTGGACTCTGATCTAAAATTTCACCACTTTTTACGATTTTGGTGATTTTCCCTACTGATAACCCTAGGGAAATCCGTAAAAATTCGTCGGATTTCGACGAAGCCGATTCTCGATGCGTTGTGACCGGTAAGCTTTCAGTAGCTATTCCAATCGAATTTTCCCGAATTATTGGACTCTGATCTAAAATTTCACCACTTTTTACGATTTTGGTGATTTTCCCTAGTGGTACACCTAGGGAAATCCGTAAAAATTCATCGGATTCCGAAGAAGCCGATTCTCGATACGTTGTGACCGGCAAGCTTCCAGTAGCTACTCCAATCGAGCTTTCCCGAATTATTAGACTCGGATCAAAAATTTCACCACTTTTTACGATTTCTCGATTTTGGTGATTTTCCCTAGAGGTACACCTAGGGAAATTCGATTCTCGATGCGTTGTGACCGGCAAGCTTCCAGTAGCTACTCCAATCGAGTTTTCCCGAATTATTGGACTCGGATCCAAAATTTCACTAATTTTTACGATTTTGGTGATTTTTCCTAGTGGTACCCCTAGGGAAATCCGTAAAAATTCGTCGGATTCCGATGAAGCCGGTTCTCGATGCATTGTGACCGGTAAGCTACCAGTAGCTACTCCAATCTAGTTTTCCCGAATTATTGGACTCGGATCAAAAATTTCACCACTTTTTACGATTTTTGTGATTTTCCCTTGTGGTACCCCTAGGGAAATCCGTAAAAATTCATCGGATTCCGACGAATCCGATTCTCGATGCATTGTGACCGGCAAGGTTCCAGTAGCTACTCCAATCGAGTTTTCCCGAATTATTAGACTCGGATCCAAAATTTCTCCACCTTTTATGATTTTTCGATTTTGGTGATTTTCCCTAGTGGTACCCCTAGGGAAATCCGTAAAAATTCGTCGTCTTCCGACGAAGCCGATTCTCGATGCGTTATGACCGGCAAGCGTTCAGTAGCTACTCCATTCGAGTTTCCCCGAATTTTTGGACTCGGATCAAAAATTTCACCACTTTTTACGATTTCTCGATTTTGGTGATTTTCCCTAGTGGTACCCCTAGGGAAATCCGTAAAAATTCATCGGATTCCGATGAAGCCGATTCCCGATGCGTTGTGACCGTCAAGCTTCCAGCTACTCCAATTGAGTTTTCCCGAATTATTGGACTCGGATCCAAAATTTCACCACTTTTTACGATTTCTCGATTTTGGTGATTTTCCCTTGTGGTACCCCTAGGGAAATCCGTAAAAATTCGTCGGATTTCGACGAAGCCGATTCTCGATGCGTTGTGACCGGAAAGCTTTCAATAGCTACTCCAATCGAGTTTTCCGGAATTATTGGACTCGGATCCAAAATTTCACCACTTTTTACGATTTCTCGATTTTGGTTATTTTCCCTAGTGGTACCCCTAGGAAAATCCGTAAAAATTTATCGGATTCCGACGAAGCCGATTCTCGATGCGTTGTGACCGGCAAGCTTTCAGTAGCTACTCCAATCGATTTTTCCCGAATTATTGGACTCGGATCCAAAATTTCACCACTTTTTACGATTTCTCGATTTTGATGATTTTCCCTAGTGGTACCCCTAGGGAATTCCGTAAAAATTCGTCGGATTCCGACGAAGCCGATTCTTGATGCGTTGTGACCGGCAAGCTTCCAGTAGCTACTCCAATCGAGTTTTCCGGAATTATTGGACTCGGATCCAAAATTTCACCACTTTTTACGATTTCTCGATTTTGGTGATTTTCCCTAGTGTCCCTAGGGAAATCCGTAAAAATTCGTCGGATTCCGATGAAGCCGATTCTCGATGCGTTGTGACCATCAAGCTTCCAGTAGCTACTCCAATCGAGTTTTCCGGAATTATTGGACTCGGTTCCAAAATTTCGCCACTTTTTATGATTTCTCGATTTTGGTGATTTTCCCTAGTGGTACCCCTAGAGAAATCCGTAAAAATTCGTCGGATTTCGACGAAACCGATTCTCAATGCGTTGTGACCGGCAAGCTTCCAGTAGCTACTCCAATAGAGTTTTCCCGAATAATTGGACTCGGATCCAAAATTTCACCACTTTTTACGATTTTTGTGATTTTTCCTAGTGGTACCCCTAGGGAAATCCGTAAAAATTCGTCGGATTCCGACGAAGCCGATTCTCGATGCGTTGTGACCGGCAAGCTTCCAGTAGCTACTCCATTCGAGTTTTCCCGAATTATTGGACTCGGATCCAAAATTTCACCACTTTTTACGATTTCTCGATTTTGGTGATTTTTCCTAGTAATACCCCTACGGAAATCCGTAAAAATTCGTCGGATTCAGACGAAGCCGATTCTCGATGCGTTGTGACCGGCAAGCTTCCAGTAGCTACTCCAATCGATTTTTCCCGAATTATTGGACTCGGATTCAAAATTTCACCACTTTTATCGATTTCTCGATTTTGGTGATTTTCCCTAGTGGTACCCCTAGGAAAATCCGTAAAAATTCGTCGGATTTCGACGAAGCCGATTCTCGATGCGTTGTGACCGACAAGCTTCCAGTAGCTACTCCAATCGAGTTTTCTGGAATTATTGGACTCGGATCCAAAATTTCAGCAAATTTTACGATTTCTCGATTTTGGTGAATTTCCCTAGTGGTACCCCTAGGGAAATCCGTAAAAATTCGTCGGAATCCGACGAAGCCGATTCTCGATGCGTTGTGACCGGCAAGCTTCCAGTAGCTACTCCAATCGAGTTTTCCCGAATTATTGGACTCGGATCCAAAATTTCACCACTTTTTACGATTTTTTTGATTTTTCCTAGTGGTACCCCTAGGGAAATCCGTAAAAATTCGTCGGATTCCGAAGAAGCCGATTCTCGATGCGTTGTGACCGGCAAGCTTCCTGTAGCTACTCCATTCGAGTTTTCCCGAATTATTGGACTCGGATCCAAAATTTCACCACTTTTTACAATTTCTCGATTTTGGTGATTTTTCCTAGTGGTACCCCTAGGGAAATCCGTAAAAATTCGTCGGATTTCGACGTAGCCGATACTCGATGCGTTGTGACCGGCAAGATTCCAGTAGCTACTCCAATCGAGTTTTCCCGAATTATTGGACTCGAATCCAAAATTTCACCACTTTTTACGATTTCTCGATTTTGGTGATTTTCCCTAGAGGTAAACCTAGGGAAATCCGATTCTCGATGCGTTGTCACTGGCAAGCTTCCAGTAGCCACTCCAATCGAGTTTTCCCGAATTATTAGACTCGGATCCAAAATATCACCACTTTTTACGATTTTGGTGATTTTTCCCACAAAAATCGTAAAAAGTGGTGAAATTTTTGATCCGAGTCCAATAATTCGGGAAAACTAGATTGGAGTAGCTACTGGTAGCTTACCGGTCACAATGCATCGAGAACCGGCTTCATCGGAATCCGACGAATTTTTACGGATTTCCCTAGGGGTACCACTAGGAAAAATCACCAAAATCGTAAAAATTAGTGAAATTTTCGATCCGAGTCCAATAATTTGGGAAAACTCGATTGGAGTAGCTACTGGAAGCTTGCCGGTCACAACGCATCGAGAATCGAATTTCCCTAGGTGTACCTCTAGGGAAAATCGGCTTCGTCGGAATCCGACGAATTTTTACAGATTTCCCTAGGGGTACCACTAGGGAAAATCACCAAAATCGAGATATCGTAAAAAGTGGTGAAATTTTTGATCCGAGTCCAATAATTCGGGAAAACTCAATTGGAGTAGCTACTGGAAGCTTGCCGGTCACAATGCATCGACAATCGGCTTCGTCGGAATCCGACGAATCTTTACGGATTTCCCTAGGGGTACCATTAGGGAAAATCACCAAAATCGAGAAATCGTAAAAAGTGGTGAAATTTTGGATCCGAGTCCAATAGTTTGGAAAAACTCGATTGGAGTAGCTACTTAAAGCTTTCCGGTCACAACGTATCGAGAATCGGCTTCGTCGAAATACGACGAATTTTTACGGATTTTCTTAGGGGTACCACTAGGGAAAATCACAAAAATCGTAAAAAGTGGTGAAATTTTGGATCCGAGTCCAATAATTCGGGAAAACTCAATTGGAGTAGCTACTGGAAGCTTGCCGGTCACAACGCATCGAGAATCGGCTTCGTCGGAATCCGATGAATTTTTACAGATTTCCCTAGGGGTACCACTAGGAAAAATCACCAAAATCGAGAAATCGTAAAAAGTGGTGAAATTTTGGATCCGAGTCCAATAATTTGGGAAAATTCGATTGGAGTAGCTACTGGAAGCTTGCCGGTCACAACGCATCGAGAATCGACTTCGTCGAAATCCGACGAATCTTTACGGATTTCCCTAGGGGTACCACTAGGGAAAATCACCAAAATCGAGAAATCGTAAAAAGTGGTGAAATTTTGGATCCGAGTCCAATAATTCGGGAAAACTCGATTGGAGTAGCTACTGGAAGCTTGCCGGTCATAATGCATCGACAATCGGCTTCGTCGAAATCCGACGAATTTTTACGGATTTCCCTAGGGGTACCACTAGGGAAATCAACAAAATCGAGAAATCGTAAAAAGTGGTGAAATTTTGGATCCGAGTCCAATAGTTTGGAAAAACTCGATTGGAGTAGCTACTTGAAGCTTTCCGGTCACAACGTATCGAGAATCGGCTTCGTCGAAATACGACAAATTTTTACGGATTTTCACAGGGGTACCACTAGGGAAAATCACAAAAATCGTAAAAAGTGGTGAAATTTTGGATCCGAGTCCAATAATTCGGGAAAACTCAATTGGAGTAGCTACTGGAAGCTTGCCGGTCACAACGCATCGAGAATCGGCTTCGTCGGAATCCGATGAATTTTTACAGATTTCCCTAAGGGTACCACTAGGAAAAATCACCAAAATCGAGAAATCGTAAAAAGTGGTGAAATTTTGGATCCGAGTCCAATAATTCGAGAAAACTCGATTGGAGTAGCTACTGGAAGCTTGCCGGTCACAACGCATCGAGAATCGGCTTCGTCGGAATTCGACGAATTTTTACGGATTTCCCTAGTGGTACCACTAGGGCAAATCACCAAAATCGTAAAAAGTGATGAAATTTTGGATCCGAGTCCAATAATTCGGGAAAAATCAATTGGAGTAGCGACTGGAAGCTTTCCTGTCACAACGTATTGAGAATCGGCTTCGTCGGAATCCGACGAATTTTTACGGATTTCCCTAGGGGTACCACTAGGGAAAATCACCAAAATCGAGAAATCGTAAAAAGTGGTAAAATTTTGGATCCGAGTCCAATAATTCAGAAAAACTCGATTGGAGTAGCTACTGGAAGCTTGCCGGTCACAACGCATCGAGAATCGGCTTCGTTGGAATCCGTCGAATTTTTACGGATTTCCTTAGGGGTACCACTAGGGAAAATCACCAAAATCATGAAAACTGGTGAAATTTTGGATCCGAGTCCAATAATTCGGGAAAACTCGATTGGAGTAGCTACTGGAAGCTTGCAAGTCACAATGCATCGAGAATCGGTTTCGTCGGAATCCGACAAATTTTTACGGATTTTCCTAGGGGTACCACTAGGGAAAATCACCAAAATCGAGAAATCGTAAAAAGTGGAGATATTTTTGATCCGAGTCTAATAATTCGGAAAAACTCGATTGGAGTAGCTACTGGAAGCTTTCCGGTCACAACCCATCGAGAATCGGCTTCGTCGGAATCCAACGAATTTTTACGGATTTCCCTAGGGGTACCACTAAGGAAAATCACCAAAATCGAGAAATCGTAAAAAGTTGTGATATTTTGGATCCGAGTCTAATAATTCTGGAAAACTCGATTGGAGTAGCTACTGGAAGCTTGCCGGTGACAACGCATCGAGAATCGTCTTCGTCGGAATCCGACGAATTTTTACGGATTTCCCTAGGGGTACCACTAGGGAAAATCACCAAAATCGAGAAATCATAAAAAGTTGTGATATTTTGGATCCGAGTCCAATAATTCGGGAAAACTCGATTGGAGTAGCTACTGGAAGCTTGCCAGTCACAACGCATCGAGAATCGGTTTCGTCGGAATCCGACGAATTTTTACGGATTTCCCTAGGGGTACCACTAGGGAAAATCACCAAAATCGAGAAATCATAAAAAGTGGTTAAATTTTAGATCCGAGTCCAATAATTCAGAAAAACTCGATTGGAGTAGCTACTGGAAGCTTGCCGGTCACAACGCATCAAGAATCGGCTTCGTCGGAATCCGTAGAATTTTTACGGATTTCCCTAGGGGTACCACTAGGGAAAATCACGAAAATCGTAAAAAGTGGTGAAATTTTGGATCCAAGTCCAATAATTCGGGAAAACACGATTGGAGTAGCTACTGGAAGTTTGCAAGTCACAAAGCATCGAGAATCGGCTTCGTCAGAATCCGACGAATTTTTACGGATTTCCCTAGGGGTACCACTAGGGAAAATAACCAAAATCGAGAAAAGTGGTAAAATTTTGAATTCGAGTCCAATAATTCGGGAAAACTCGATTGGACTAGCTACTGGAAGCTTGCTGGTCACAATGCATCGAGAATCGGCTTCGTCGGAATCCGACGAATTTTTACGGATTTCCCTAGGGGTACCACTAGGAAAAATCACCAAAATCGAGAAATCGTAAAAAGTGGTGAAATTTTGGATCCGAGTCCAATAATTCGGGAAAACTCGATTGGAGTAGCTACTGGAAGCTTGCTGGTCATAATACATCCAGAATCGGTTTCGTCGGAATCCGACGAATTTTTACGGATTTCCCTAGGGGTACCACTAGGGAAAATCACAAAAATCGTAAAAAGTGGTGAAATTTTGGATCCGAGTCCAATAATTCGGGAAAACTCGATTGGAGTAGCTACTGGAAGCTTGCCGGTCTCAACGCATTTAGAATCGGCTTCGTCGAAATCCGATAAATTTTTACGGATTTCCCTAGGGGTACCACTAGGGAAAATCACCAAAATCGAGAAATCGTAAAAAGTGGTGAAATTTTGGATCCGAGTCCAATAATTCGGGAAAACTCGATTGGAGTAGCTTCTGGAAGCTTGCCGGTCATAACGCATCGAGAATCGGTTTCGTCGAAATTCGACGAATTTTTACGGATTTCACTAGGTGTACCACTAGGAAAAATCACCAAAATCGAGAAATCGTAAAAAGTGGTAAAATTTTGTATCTGAGTCCAATAATTCGGAAAAACTCGATTGGAGTAGCTAATGGAAGCTTGCCGGTCACAACGCATCGAGAATCGGCTTCGTCGGAATCCGACGAATTTTTACGGATTTCCCTAGTGGTACCACTAGGGAAAATCACCGAAATCGAGAAATCGTAAAAAGTGGTGAAATTTTGGATCCGAGTCCAATAATTCGGGAAAACTCGATTGGAGTAGCTACTGGAAGCTTGCCGGTCACAACGCATCGAGAATCCGCTGCGTCGGAATCCTACGAATTTTTACGGATGTCTCTAGGGGTACCACTAGGGAAAATCACCAAAATCGAGAAATCGTAAAAAGTGGTGAAATTTTGGATCCGAGTTCAATAATTCGGGAAAACTCGATTGGAGTAGTTACCGAAAGCTTGCCGGTCACAACACATCTAGAATCAGCTTCGTCGGAATCCGATGAATTTTTACGGATTTTCCTAGGGGTATCACTAGGAAAAATCACAAAAATCGTAAAAAGTGGTGAAATTTTTGATCCGAGTCCAATAATTCGGGAAAACTCGATTGGAGTAGCTACTGGAAGCTTGCCGGTCACAACGCATCGAGAATCGGCTTCGTCGGAATCCGACGAATTTTTACGGATTTTCCTAGGGGTACCACTAGGGAAAATCACAAAAATCGTAAAAAGTGGTGAAATTTTGGATCCGAGTCCAATAATTCGGGAAAACTCGATTGGAGTAGCTATTGGAAGCTTGCCGATCACAATGCATTGAGAATCGGCTTCGTCGAAATCCGACGAATTTTTACTGATTTCCCTAGGGGTAACACTAGGAAAAATCACCAAAATCGAGAAATCGTAAAAAGTTGTGAAATTTTGGATCCGAGACCAATAATTCGTGAAAAGTCGATTGGAGTAGCTACTGGAAGCTTGCCGGTTACAACGCATCGAGAATTGGATTCGTCGGAATCCGTCGAATTTTTACGGATTTCCCTAGGGGTACCACTAGGGAAAATCACCAAAATCGAGAAATCGTAAAAAGTGGTGAAATTTTGGATCCGAGTCCAATAATTCGGAAAAACTCGATTGGAGTAGCTACTGGAAGCTTGCCGGTCATAACGCATCGAGAATCGGCTTCGTCGAAATTCGACGAATTTTTACGGATTTCACTAGGTGTACCACTAGGGAAAATAACCAAAATCGAGAAATCGTAAAAAGTGGTGAAATTTTGGATCTGAGTCCTATAATTCGGAAAAACTCGATTGGAGTAGCTACTGGAAGCTTGCCGGTCACAACGCATCGAGAATCGGCTTCGTCGGAATCCGACGAATTTTTACGGATTTCCCTAGGGGTACCACTAGGGAAAATCACCAAAATCGAGAAATCGTAAAAAGTGGTGAAATTTTGGATCCGAGTCCAATAATTCGGAAAAACTCGATAGGAGTAGCTATTGGAAGCTTGCCGGTCACAACGCTTTGAGAATCGGCTTCGTCGGAATCCGTCGAATTTTTACTGATTTCCTTAGGGGTACCACTAGGGAAAATCGCAAAAATCGTAAAAAGTTGTGAAATTTTTGATCCGAGTCCAATAATTCGGGAAAACTCGATTGGAGTAGCTACTTGAAGCTTGCCGGTCACAACGCATCGAGAATCGGCTTCGTCGGAATCCGACGAATTTTTACGGATTTTCCTAGGGGTACCACTAGGGAAAATCACAAAAATCGTAAAAAGTGGTGAAATTTTGGATCCGAGTCCAATAATTCGGGAAAACTCGATTGGAGTAGCTACTGGAAGCTTGCCGATCACAATGCATTGAGAATCGGCTTCGTCGAAATTCGACGAATTTTTACGGATTTCCCTAGGGGTAACACTAGGAAAAATCACCAAAATCGAGAAATCGTAAAAAGTGGTGAAATTTTGGATCCGAGACCAATAATTCGTGAAAAGTCGATTGGAGTAGCTACTGGAAGCTTGCCGGTTACAACGCATCGAGAATTGGATTCGTCGGAATCCGTCGAATTTTTACGGATTTCCCTAGGGGTACCACTAGGGAAAATCACCAAAATCGAGAAATCGTAAAAAGTGGTGAAATTTTGGATCCGAGTCCAATAATTCGGGAAAACTCGATTGGAGTAGCTACTGGAAGCTTGCCGGTCATAACGCATCGAGAATCGGCTTCGTCGACATTCGACGAATTTTTACGGATTTCACTAGGTGTACCACTAGGGAAAATCACCAAAATCGAGAAATCGTAAAAAGTGGTGAAATTTTGGATCTGAGTCCTATAATTCGGAAAAACTCGATTGGAGTAGCTACTGGAAGCTTGCCGGTCACAACGCATCGAGAATCGACTTCGTCGGAATCCGACGAATTTTTACGGATTTCCCTAGGGGTACCACTAGGGAAAATCACCAAAATCGAGAAATCGTAAAAAGTGGTGAAATTTTGGATCCGAGTCCAATAATTCGGAAAAACTCGATAGGAGTAGCTATTGGAAGCTTGCCGGTCACAACGCTTTGAGAATCGGCTTCGTCGGAATCCGACGAATTTTTACGGATTTCCTAGGGGTACTACTAGGAAAAACCACCAAAATCGTAAAAAGTTGTGAAATTTTGGATCCGAGTCCAATAATTCGGGAAAACTCGATTGGAGTAGCTACTGGAAGCTTTCCGGTCACAACGCATCGAGAATCGGCTTCGTCGGAATCCGACGAATTTTTACGGATTTTCCTAGGGGTACCACTAGGGAAAATCACCAAAATCATAAAAAGTGGTGAAATTTTGGATCCGAGTCCAATAATTCGAGAAAACTCGATTGGAGTAGCTACTGGAAGCCTGCCAGTCACAACGTATCGAGAATCGGCTTCATCGGAATGCGACGAATTTTTACGGATTTCCCTAGGGGTACCTCTAGGGAAAATCACCAAAATCGAGAAATCGTAAAAAGTGGTGAAATTTTTGATCCGAGTCCAATAATTCGGGAAAACTCCATTGGAGTAGCTACTGGAAGCTTGCCGGTCACAACGCATCGAGAATCGGCTTCGTCGGAATCCGACGAATTTTTACGGATTTTCCTATGGGTACCACTAGGGAAAATAACAAAAATCGAGAAATCGTAAAAAGTGATGAAATTTTGGATACGAGTCCAATAATTCGGGAAAACTCGATTGGAGTAGCTACTGGAAGCTTGCCGGTCACAACGCATTGAGAATCGGTTTCGTCGGAATTCGACGAATTTTTACGGATTTCCCTAGGGGTACCACTATGGAAAATCACCAAAATCGTAAAAAGTGGTGAAATTTTGGATCCGAGTTCAATAATTCGGGAAAACTCGATTGGAGTAGCTACTGGAAGCTTGCCGGTCACAACGCATCGAGAATCGGCTTCGTAAGAATCCGACGAATTTTTACGGATTTCCCTAGGGGTACCACTAGGGAAAATCACCAAAATCGAGAAATCGTAAAAAGTGGTGAAATTTTGGATCCGACTCCAATAATTCGGGAAAACTCGATTGGATTAGCTACTGGAAGCTTGCCGGTCACAACGCATCGAGAATCGGTTTCGTCGGAATCCGACGAATTTTTACTAATTTCCCTAGGGGTACCACTAGGGAAAATCACAAAAATCGTAAAAAGTGGTGAAATTTTGGATCCGAGTACAATAATTCGGGAAAACTCGATTGGAGTAGCTACTGGAAGCTTGCCGGTCACAACGCATTGAGAATAGGCTTCGTCGGATTTCCCTAGGGGTACCACTAGGGAAAATCACCAAAATTGAGAAATCGTAAAAAGTGGTGAAATTTTTGATCCGAGTCCAATAATTCGGGAAAACTCGATTGGAGTAGCTACTGGAAGATTGCCGGTCACAACACATCGACAATCGGCTTCGTCGGAATCCGATAAATTTTTACGGTTTTCCCTAGGGGTACCACTAGGGAAAATCACCAAAATCGAGAAATCGTAAAAAGTGGTGAAATTTTTGATCCGAGTTCAATAATTCGGGAAAAATCGATTGGAGTAGCTACTGGAAGCTTGCCGGTCACAACGCATCGAGAATCGGCTTCGTCGAAATCCGACGAATTTTTACGGATTTCCCTTGGGGTACCACTAGGGAAAATCACCAAAATCGAGAAATCGTAAAAAGTGGTGAAATTTTATATCCGAGTCCAATAATTCAGGAAAACTCGATTGGAGTAGCTACTAGAAGCTTGCCGGTCACAACGCATCGAGAATCGGCTTCGTCGGAATCCGACGAATTTTTACGGATTTTCCTAGGCGTACCACTAGGGAAAATCACCAAAATCGAGAAATCGTAAAAAGTGGTGAAATTTTGGATCTGAGTCCTATAATTCGGAAAAACTCGATTGGAGTAGCTACTGGAAGCTTGCCGGTCACAACGCATCGAGAATCGACTTCGTCAGAATCCGACGAATTTTTACGGATTTCCCTAGGGGTACCACTAGGGAAAATCACCAAAATCGAGAAATCGTAAAAAGTGGTGAAATTTTGGATCCGAGTTCAATAATTCGGGAAAACTCGATTGGAGTAGTTACCGAAAGCTTGCCGGTCACAACACATCTAGAATCAGCTTCGTCGGAATCCGATGAATTTTTACGGATTTTCCTAGGGGTATCACTAGGAAAAATCACAAAAATCGTAAAAAGTGGTGAAATTTTTGATCCGAGTCCAATAATTCGGGAAAACTCGATTGGAGTAGCTACTGGAAGCTTGCCGGTCACAACGCATCGAGAATCGGCTTCGTCGGAATCCGACGAATTTTTACGGATTTTCCTAGGGGTACCACTAGGGAAAATCACAAAAATCGTAAAAAGTGGTGAAATTTTGGATCCGAGTCCAATAATTCGGGAAAACTCGATTGGAGTAGCTATTGGAAGCTTGCCGATCACAATGCATTGAGAATCGGCTTCGTCGAAATCCGACGAATTTTTACTGATTTCCCTAGGGGTAACACTAGGAAAAATCACCAAAATCGAGAAATCGTAAAAAGTTGTGAAATTTTGGATCCGAGACCAATAATTCGTGAAAAGTCGATTGGAGTAGCTACTGGAAGCTTGCCGGTTACAACGCATCGAGAATTGGATTCGTCGGAATCCGTCGAATTTTTACGGATTTCCCTAGGGGTACCACTAGGGAAAATTACCAAAATCGAGAAATCGTAAAAAGTGGTGAAATTTTGGATCCGAGTCCAATAATTCGGAAAAACTCGATTGGAGTAGCTACTGGAAGCTTGCCGGTCATAACGCATCGAGAATCGGCTTCGTCGAAATTCGACGAATTTTTACGGATTTCACTAGGTGTACCACTAGGGAAAATAACCAAAATCGAGAAATCGTAAAAAGTGGTGAAATTTTGGATCTGAGTCCTATAATTCGGAAAAACTCGATTGGAGTAGCTACTGGAAGCTTGCCGGTCACAACGCATCGAGAATCGGCTTCGTCGGAATCCGACGAATTTTTACGGATTTCCCTAGGGGTACCACTAGGGAAAATCACCAAAATCGAGAAATCGTAAAAAGTGGTGAAATTTTGGATCTGAGTCCAATAATTCGGAAAAACTCGATAGGAGTAGCTATTGGAAGCTTGCCGGTCACAACGCTTTGAGAATCGGCTTCGTCGGAATCCGTCGAATTTTTACTGATTTCCTTAGGGGTACCACTAGGGAAAATCGCAAAAATCGTAAAAAGTTGTGAAATTTTTGATCCGAGTCCAATAATTCGGGAAAACTCGATTGGAGTAGCTACTTGAAGCTTGCCGGTCACAACGCATCGAGAATCGGCTTCGTCGGAATCCGACGAATTTTTACGGATTTTCCTAGGGGTACCACTAGGGAAAATCACAAAAATCGTAAAAAGTGGTGAAATTTTGGATCCGAGTCCAATAATTCGGGAAAACTCGATTGGAGTAGCTACTGGAAGCTTACCGATCACAATGCATTGAGAATCGGCTTCGTCGAAATTCGACGAATTTTTACGGATTTCCCTAGGGGTAACACTAGGAAAAATCACCAAAATCGAGAAATCGTAAAAAGTGGTGAAATTTTGGATCCGAGACCAATAATTCGTGAAAAGTCGATTGGAGTAGCTACTGGAAGCTTGCCGGTTACAACGCATCGAGAATTGGATTCGTCGAAATCCGTCGAATTTTTACGGATTTCCCTAGGGGTACCACTAGGGAAAATCACCAAAATCGAGAAATCGTAAAAAGTGGTGAAATTTTGGATCCGAGTCCAATAATTCGGGAAAACTCGATTGGAGTAGCTACTGGAAGCTTGCCGGTCATAACGCATCGAGAATCGGCTTCGTCGACATTCGACGAATTTTTACGGATTTCACTAGGTGTACCACTAGGGAAAATCACCAAAATCGAGAAATCGTAAAAAGTGGTGAAATTTTGGATCTGAGTCCTATAATTCGGAAAAACTCGATTGGAGTAGCTACTGGAAGCTTGCCGGTCACAACGCATCGAGAATCGACTTCGTCGGAATCCGACGAATTTTTACGGATTTCCCTAGGGGTACCACTAGGGAAAATCACCAAAATCGAGAAATCGTAAAAAGTGGTGAAATTTTGGATCCGAGTCCAATAATTCGGAAAAACTCGATAGGAGTAGCTATTGGAAGCTTGCCGGTCACAACGCTTTGAGAATCGGTTTCGTCGGAATCCGACGAATTTTTACGGATTTCCTAGGGGTACTACTAGGAAAAACCACCAAAATCGTAAAAAGTTGTGAAATTTTGGATCCGAGTCCAATAATTCGGGAAAACTCGATTGGAGTAGCTACTGGAAGCTTTCCGGTCACAACGCATCGAGAATCGGCTTCGTCGGAATCCGACGAATTTTTACGGATTTTCCTAGGGGTACCACTAGGGAAAATCACCAAAATCATAAAAAGTGGTGAAATTTTGGATCCGAGTCCAATAATTCGAGAAAACTCGATTGGAGTAGCTACTGGAAGCCTGCCAGTCACAACGCATCGAGAATCGGCTTCATCGGAATGCGACGAATTTTTACGGATTTTCCTAGGGGTACCTCTAGGGAAAATCACCAAAATCGAGAAATCGTAAAAAGTGGTGAAATTTTTGATCCGAGTCCAATAATTCGGGAAAACTCCATTGGAGTAGCTACTGGAAGCTTGCCGGTCACAACGCATCGAGAATCGGCTTCGTCGGAATCCGACGAATTTTTACGGATTTTCCTATGGGTACCACTAGGGAAAATAACAAAAATCGAGAAATCGTAAAAAGTGATGAAATTTTGGATACGAGTCCAATAATTCGGGAAAACTCGATTGGAGTAGCTACTGGAAGCTTGCCGGTCACAACGCATTGAGAATCGGTTTCGTCGGAATTCGACGAATTTTTACGGATTTCCCTAGGGGTACCACTATGGAAAATCACCAAAATCGTAAAAAGTGGTGAAATTTTGGATCCGAGTTCAATAATTCGGGAAAACTCGATTGGAGTAGCTACTGGAAGCTTGCCGGTCACAACGCATCGAGAATCGGCTTCGTAAGAATCCGACGAATTTTTACGGATTTCCCTAGGGGTACCACTAGGGAAAATCACCAAAATCGATTGGATCCGACTCCAATAATTCGGGAAAACTCGATTGGATTAGCTACTGGAAGCTTGCCGGTCACAACGCATCGAGAATCGGTTTCGTCGGAATCCGACGAATTTTTACTAATTTCCCTAGGGGTACCACTAGGGAAAATCACAAAAATCGTAAAAAGTGGTGAAATTTTGGATCCGAGTACAATAATTCGGGAAAACTCGATTGGAGTAGCTACTGGAAGCTTGCCGGTCACAACGCATTGAGAATAGGCTTCGTCGGATTTCCCTAGGGGTACCACTAGGGAAAATCACCAAAATTGAGAAATCGTAAAAAGTGGTGAAATTTTTGATCCGAGTCCAATAATTCGGGAAAACTCGATTGGAGTAGCTACTGGAAGATTGCCGGTCACAACACATCGACAATCGGCTTCGTCGGAATCCGATGAATTTTTACGGTTTTCCCTAGGGGTACCACTAGGGAAAATCACCAAAATCGAGAAATCGTAAAAAGTGGTGAAATTTTTGATCCGAGTTCAATAATTCGGGAAAAATCGATTGGAGTAGCTACTGGAAGCTTGCCGGTCACAACGCATCGAGAATCGGCTTCGTCGAAATCCGACGAATTTTTACGGATTTCCCTTGGGGTACCACTAGGGAAAATCACCAAAATCGAGAAATCGTAAAAAGTGGTGAAATTTTATATCCGAGTCCAATAATTCAGGAAAACTCGATTGGAGTAGCTACTAGAAGCTTGCCGGTCACAACGCATCGAGAATCGGCTTCGTCGGAATCCGACGAATTTTTACGGATTTTCCTAGGCGTACCACTAGGGAAAATCACCAAAATCGAGAAATCGTAAAAAGTGGTGAAATTTTGGATCCGAGTCCAATAATTCTCGATTGGAGTAGCTACTGGAAGCTTGCCGGTCACAACGCATCGAGAATCGGCTTCGTCGGAATCCGATGAATTTTTACGGATGTCCCTCACTAGGGAAAATCACCAAAATCGAGAAATCGTAAAAAGTGGTTAAATTTTTGATCCGAGTCCAATTATTCGGAAAACTCGATTGGAGTAGCTACTGGAAGCTTGCCGGTTACAACGCATCGAGAATCGGATTCGTCGGAATCCGACGAATTTTTACGGATTTCCCTAGGGGTACCACTAGGGAAAATCGCAAAAATCGTAAAAAGTGGTGAAATTTTTGATCCGAGTCCAATAATTCGGGAAAACTCGATTGGAGTAGCTACTGGAAGCTTGCCGGTCACAACGCATCGAGAATCGGCTTCGTCGGAATCCGACGAATTTTTACGGATTTCCCTAGGGGTACCACTGGGGAAAATCACAAAAATCGTAAAAAGTGGTGAAATTTTGGATCCGAGTCCAATAATTCGGGAAAACTCGATTGGAGTAGCTACTGGAAGCTTGCCGATCACAATGCATTGAGAATCGGCTTCGTCGAAATTCGACGAATTTTTACGGATTTCCCTAGGGGTAACACTAGGAAAAATCACAAAAATCGAGAAATCGTAAAAAGTGGTGAAATTTTGGATCCGAGACCAATAATTCGTGAAAAGTCGATTGGAGTAGCTACTGGAAGCTTGCCGGTTACAACGCATCGAGAATTGGATTCGTCGGAATCCGTCGAATTTTTACGGATTTCCCTAGGGGTACCACTAGGGAAAATCACCAAAATCGAGAAATCGTAAAAAGTGGTGAAATTTTGGATCCGAGTCCAATAATTCGGGAAAACTCGATTGGAGTAGCTACTGGAAGCTTGCCGGTCATAACGCATTGAGAATCGGCTTCGTCGACATTCGACGAATTTTTACGGATTTCACTAGGTGTACCACTAGGGAAAATCACCAAAATCGAGAAATCGTAAAAAGTGATGAAATTTTGGATCTGAGTCCTATAATTCGGAAAAACTCGATTGGAGTAGCTACTGGAAGCTTGCCGGTCACAACGCATCGAGAATCGGCTTCGTCGGAATCCGACGAATTTTTACGGATTTCCCTAGGGGTACCACTAGGGAAAATCACAAAAATCGAGAAATCGTAAAAAGTGGTGAAATTTTGGATCCGAGTCCAATAATTCGGAAAAACTCGATAGGAGTAGCTATTGGAAGCTTGCCGGTCACAACGCTTTGAGAATCGGCTTCGTCGGAATCCGACGAATTTTTACGGATTTCCTAGGGGTACTACTAGGAAAAACCACCAAAATCGTAAAAAGTTGTGAAATTTTGGATCCGAGTCCAATAATTCGGGAAAACTCGATTGGAGTAGCTACTGGAAGCTTTCCGGTCACAACGCATCGAGAATCGGCTTCGTCGGAATCCGACGAATTTTTACGGATTTTCCTAGGGGTACCACTAGGGAAAATCACCAAAATCATAAAAAGTGGTGAAATTTTGGATCCGAGTCCAATAATTCGAGAAAACTCGATTGGAGTAGCTACTGGAAGCCTGCCAGTCACAACGCATCGAGAATCGGCTTCATCGGAATGCGACGAATTTTTACGGATTTCTTTAGGGGTACCTCTAGGGAAAATCACCAAAATCGAGAAATCGTAAAAAGTGGTGAAATTTTTGATCCGAGTCCAATAATTCGGGAAAACTCCATTGGAGTAGCTACTGGAAGCTTGCCGGTCACAACGCATCGAGAATCGGCTTCGTCGGAATCCGACGAATTTTTACGGATTTTCCTATGGGTACCACTAGGGAAAATAACAAAAATCGAGAAATCGTAAAAAGTGATGAAATTTTGGATACGAGTCCAATAATTCGGGAAAACTCGATTGGAGTAGCTACTGGAAGCTTGCCGGTCACAACGCATTGAGAATCGATTTCGTCGGAATTCGACGAATTTTTACGGATTTCCCTAGGGGTACCACTATGGAAAATCACAAAAATCGTAAAAAGTGGTGAAATTTTGGATCCGAGTTCAATAATTCGGGAAAACTCGATTGGAGTAGCTACTGGAAGCTTGCCGGTCACAACGCATCGAGAATCGGCTTCGTAAGAATCTGATGAATTTTTACGGATTTCCCTAGGGGTACCACTAGGGAAAATCACCAAAATCGAGAAATCGTAAAAAGTGGTGAAATTTTGGATCCGACTCCAATAATTCGGGAAAACTCGATTGGATTAGCTACTGGAAGCTTGCCGGTCACAACGCATCGAGAATCGGTTTCGTCGGAATCCGACAAATTTTTACTGATTTCCCTAGGGGTACCACTAGGGAAAATCACAAAAATCGTAAAAAGTGGTGAAATTTTGGATCCGAGTACAATAATTCGGGAAAACTCGATTGGAGTAGCTACTGGAAGCTTGCCGGTCACAACGCATTGAGAATAGGCTTCGTCGGATTTCCCTAGGGGTACCACTAGGGAAAATCACCAAAATTGAGAAATCGTAAAAAGTGGTGAAATTTTTGATCCGAGTCCAATAATTCGGGAAAACTCGATTGGAGTAGCTACTGGAAGATTGCCGGTCACAACACATCGACAATCGGCTTCGTCGGAATCCGATGAATTTTTACGGTTTTCCCTAGGGGTACCACTAGGGAAAATCACCAAAATCGAGAAGTCGTAAAAAGTGGTGAAATTTTTGATCCGAGTCCAATAATTCGGGAAAAATTGATTGGAGTAGCTACTGGAAGCTTGCCGGTCACAACGCATCGAGAATCGGCTTCGTCGAAATCCGACGAATTTTTACGGATTTCCCTTGGGGTACCACTAGGGAAAATCACCAAAATCGAGAAATCGTAAAAAGTGGTGAAATTTTATATCCGAGTCCAATAATTCGGGAAAACTCGATTGGAGTAGCTACTAGAAGCTTGCCGGTCACAACGCATCGAGAATCGGCTTCGTCGGAATCCGACGAATTTTTACGGATTTTCCTAGGCGTACCACTAGGGAAAATCACCAAAATCGAGAAATCGTAAAAAGTGGTGAAATTTTGGATCCGAGTCCAATAATTCTCGATTGGAGTAGCTACTGGAAGCTTGCCGGTCACAACGCATCGAGAATCGGCTTCGTCGGAATCCGACGAATTTTTACGGATGTCCCTAGGGGTACCACTAGGGAAATCACCAAAATCGAGAAATCGTAAAAAGTGATGAAATTTTTGATCCGAGTCCAATTATTCGTAAAACTCGATTGGAGTAGCTACTGGAAGCTTGCCGGTTACAACGCATCGAGAATCGGATTCGTCGGAATCCGACGAATTTTTACGGATTTCCCTAGGGGTACCACTAGGGAAAATCGCAAAAATCGTAAAAAGTGGTGAAATTTTTGATCCGAGTCCAATAATTCGGGAAAACTCGATTGGAGTAGCTGCTGGAAGCTTGCCGGTCACAACGCATCGAGAATCGGCTTCGTCGGAATCCGACGAATTTTTACGGATTTCCCTAGGGGTACCACTAGGGAAAATCACAAAAATCGTAAAAAGTGGTGAAATTTTGGATCCGAGTCCAATAATTCGGGAAAACTCGATTGGAGTAGCTACTGGAAGCTTGCCGATCACAATGCATTGAGAATCGGCTTCGTCAAAATCCGACGAATTTTTACGGATTTCCCTAGGGGTAACACTAGGAAAAATCACCAAAATCGAGAAATCATAAAAAGTGGTAAAATTTTGGATCCGAGACCAATAATTCATGAAAAGTCGATTGGAGTAGCTACTGGAAGCTTGCCGGTTACAACGCATCGAGAATCGGATTCGTCGGAATCCGACGAATTTTTACGGATTTCCCTAGGGGTACCACTAGGAAAAATCGCAAAAATCGTAAAAAGTGGTCAAATTTTTGATCCGAGTCCAATAATTCGGGAAAACTCGATTGGAGTAGCTACTGGAAGCTTGCCGGTCACAACGCATCGAGAATCGGCTTCGTCGGAATCCGACGAATTTTTACGGATTTCCCTAGGGGTACCACTAGGAAAAATCACAAAAATCGTAAAAAGTGGTGAAATTTTGGATCCGAGTCCAATAATTCGGGAAAACTCGATTGGAGTAGCTACTGGAAGCTTGCCGATCACAATGCATTGAGAATTGTCTTCGTCGAAATCCGACGAATTTTTACCGATTTCCCTAGGGGTAACACTAGGAAAAATCACCAAAATCGAGAAATCGTAAAAAGTGGTGAAATTTTGGATCCGAGACCAATAATTCGTGAAAAGTTGATTGGAGTAGCTACTGGAAGCTTGCCGGTTACAACGCATCGAGAATCAGATTCGTCGGAATCCGACGAATTTTTACGGATTTCCCTAGGGGTACCACTAGGGAAAATCACAAAAATCGTAAAAAGTGGTGAAATTTTTGATCCATGTCCAATAATTCGGGAAAACTCGATTGGAGTAGCTACTGGAAGCTTGCCGGTCACAACGCATCGAGAATCGGCTTCGTCGGAATCCGACGAATTTTTACGGATTTCCCTAGGGGTACCACTAGGGAAAATCACAAAAATCGTAAAAAGTGGTGAAATTTTGGATCTGAGTCCAATAATTCGGAAAAACTCGATTGGAGTAGCTACTGGAAGCTTGCCGATCACAATGCATTGAGAATCGGCTTCGTCGAAATCGGACGAATTTTTACGGATTTCCCTAGGGGTAACACTAGGAAAAATCACCAAAATCGAGAAATCGTAAAAAGTGGTGAAATTTTGGATCCGAGACCAATAATTCGTGAAAAGTCGATTGGAGTAGCTACTGGAAGCTTGCCGGTTACAACGCATCGAGAATCGGATTCGTCGGAATCCGACGAATTTTTACGGATTTCCCTAGGGCTACCACTAGGGAAAATCACCAAAATCGAGAAATCGTAAAAAGTGGTGAAATTTTGGATCCGAGTCCAATAATTCGGGAAAACTCGATTGGAGTAGCTACTGGAAGCTTGCCGGTCATAACGCATCGAGAATCGACTTCGTCAAAATTCGACGAATTTTTACGGATTTCACCAGGTGTACCACTAGGGAATATCACCAAAATCGAGAAATCGTAAAAAGTGGTGAAATTTTGGATCTGAGTCCAATAATTCGGAAAAACTCGATTGGAGTAGCTATTGGAAGCTTGCCGGTCACAACGCATCGAGAATCGACTTCGTCGGAATCCGACGAATTTTTACGGATTTCCCTAGGGGTACCACTAGGGAAAATCACCAAAATCGAGAAATCATAAAAAGTGGTGAAATTTTTGATCCGAGTCCAATAATTCGGGAAAACTCGATTGGAGTAGCTACTGGAAGCTTGCCGGTCATAACGCATCGAGAATCAGCTGCGTTGGAATCCGACGAATTTTTACGGATGTCCCTAGGGGTACCACTAGGGAAAATCACCAAAATCGAGAAATCGTAAAAAGTGGTGAAATTTTTGATCCGAGTCCAATAATTCGTGAAAACTCGATTGGAGTAGCTACTGGAAGCTTGCCGGTCATAACGCATCGAGAATCAGCTGCGTTAGAATCCGACGAATTTTTACGGATGTCCCTAGGGGTACCACTTGGGAAAATCACCAAAATCGAGAAATTGTAAAAAGTGGTGAAATTTTTGATCCGAGTCCAATAATTCGGGAAAACTCGATTGGAGTAGCTACTGGAAGCTTGCCGGTCATAACGCATCGAGAATCGACTTCGTCGAAATTCGACGAATTTTTACGGATTTCACTAGGTGTACCACTAGGGAATATCACCAAAATCGAGAAATCGTAAAAAGTTTTGAAATTTTGGATCTGAGTCAAATAATTCGGAAAAACTCGATTGGAGTAGCTATTGGAAGCTTGCCGGTCACAACGCATCGAGAATCGACTTCGTCGGAATCCGACGAATTTTTACGGATTTCCCTAGGGGTACCACTAGGGAAAATCACCAAAATCGAGAAATCGTAAAAAGTGGTGAAATTTTTGATCCGAGTCCAATAATTCGGGAAAACTCGATTGGAGTAGCTACTGGAAGCTTGCCGGTCATAACGCATCGAGAATCAGCTGCGTTGGAATCCGACGAATTTTTACGGATGTCCCTAGGGGTACCACTAGGGAAAATCACCAAAATCGAGAAATCGTAAAAAGTGGTGAAATTTTTGATCCGAGTCCAATAATTCGTGAAAACTCGATTGGAGTAGCTACTGGAAGCTTGCCGGTCATAACGCATCGAGAATCAGCTGCGTTAGAATCCGACGAATTTTTACGGATGTCCCTAGGGGTACCACTTGGGAAAATCACCAAAATCGAGAAATTGTAAAAAGTGGTGAAATTTTTGATCCGAGTCCAATAATTCGGGAAAACTCGATTGGAGTAGCTACTGGAAGCTTGCCGGTCATAACGCATCGAGAATCAGCTGCGTTGGAATCCGATGAATTTTTACGGATGTCCCTAGGGGTACCACTAGGGAAAATCACCAAAATCGAGAAATCGTAAAAAGTGGTGAAATTTTTGATCCGAGTCCAATAATTCGGAAAAACTCGATTGGAGTAGCTATTGGAAGCTTGCCGGTCACAACGCATCGAGAATCGACTTCGTCGGAATCCGACGAATTTTTACGGATTTCCCTAGGGGTACCACTAGGGAAAATCACCAAAATCGAGAAATCATAAAAAGTGGTGAAATTTTTGATCCGAGTCCAATAATTCGGGAAAACTCGATAGGAGTAGCTACTGGAAGCTTGCCGGTCACAACGCATCTAGAATCAGCTTCGTCGAAATCCGACGAATTTTTACGGATTTTCCTAGGGGTAACACTAGGGAAAATCACCAAAATTGAGAAATCGTAAAAAGTGGTGAAATTTTGGATCCGAGTTCAATAATTCGGAAAAACTCGATTGGAGTAGCTACCGAAAGCTTGCCGGTCACAACACATCCAGAATCAGCTTCGTCGGAATCCGATGAATATTTACGGATTTTCCTAGGGGTATCACTAGGAAAAATCACAAAAATCGTAAAAAGTGGTGAAATTTTTGATCCGAGTCCAGTAATTCGGGAAAACTCGATTGGAGTAGCTACTGGAAGCTTGCCGGTCACAACGCATTGAGAATCGGCTTCGTCGGAATCCGACGATTTTTTACGGATTTCCCTAGGGGTACCACTAGGGAAAATCACCAAAATCATAAAAGGTGGTGAAATTTTGGATCCGAGTCCAATAATTCGGGAAAACTCGATTGGAGTAGCTACTGGAAGCTTGCCGATCACAATGCATTGAGAATCGGCTTCGTCGAAATCCGACGAATTTTTACGGATTTCCCTAGGGGTAACACTAGGAAAAATCACCAAAATCGAGAAATCGTAAAAAGTGGTGAAATTTTGGATCCGAGACCAATAATTCGTGAAAAATCGATTGGAGTAGCTACTGGAAGCTTGCCGGTTACAACGCATCGAGAATCGGATTCGTCGGAATCCGACGAATTTTTACGGATTTCCCTAGGGGGTACCACTAGGGAAAATCACCAAAATCGAGAAATCGTAAAAAGTGGTGAAATTTTGGATCCGAGTCCAATAATTCGGGAAAACTCGATTGGAGTAGCTACTGGAAGCTTGCCGGTCATAACACATCGAGAATCGGCTTCGTCGAAATTCGACGAATTTTTACGGATTTCACTAGGTGTACCACTAGGGAAAATCACAAAAATCGAGAAATCGTAAAAAGTGGTGAAATTTTGGATCCGAGACCAATAATTCGTAAAAACTCGATTGGAGTAGCTACTGGAAGCTTGCCGGTTACAACGCATCGAGAATCGGATTCGTCGGAATCCGATGAATTTTTACGGATTTCCCTAGGGGTACCACTAGGGAAAATCACCAAAATCGAGAAATCGTAAAAAGTGGTGAAATTTTGGATCCGAGTCCAATAATTCGGGAAAACTCGATTGGAGTAGCTACTGGAAGCTTGCTGGTCATAACGCATCGAGAATCGGCTTCATCGAAATTCTACGAATTTTTACGGTTTTCACTAGGTGTACCAATAGGGAAAATCACCAAAATCGAGAAATCGTAAAAAGTGGTGAAATTTTGGATCTGAGTCCAATAATTCGGAAAAACTCGATTGGAGTAGCTACTGGAAGCTTGCCGGTCACAACGCATCGAGAATCGGCTTCGTCGGAATCCGACGAATTTTTACGGATTTCCCTAGGGGTACCACTAGGGAAAATCACCAAAATCGAGAAATCGTAAAAAGTGGTGAAATTTTGGATCCGAGTCCAATAATTCGGGAAAACTCGATTGGAGTAGCTACTGGAAGCTTGCCGGTCATAACGCATCGAGAATCAGCTGCGTTGGAATCCGACGAATTTTTACGGATGTCCCTAGGGGTACCACTAGGGAAAATCACCAAAATCGAGAAATCGTAAAAAGTGGTGAAATTTTGGATCCGAGTCCAATAATTCGGGAAAACTCGATTGGAGTAGCTACTGGAAGCTTGCCGGTCATAACACATCGAGAATCGGCTTCGTCGAAATTCGACGAATTTTTACGGATTTCACTAGGTGTACCACTAGGGAAAATCACAAAAATCGAGAAATCGTAAAAAGTGGTGAAATTTTGGATCCGAGACCAATAATTCGTAAAAACTCGATTGGAGTAGCTACTGGAAGCTTGCCGGTTACAACGCATCGAGAATCGGATTCGTCGGAATCCGATGAATTTTTACGGATTTCCCTAGGGGTACCACTAGGGAAAATCACCAAAATCGAGAAATCGTAAAAAGTGGTGAAATTTTGGATCCGAGTCCAATAATTCGGGAAAACTCGATTGGAGTAGCTACTGGAAGCTTGCTGGTCATAACGCATCGAGAATCGGCTTCATCGAAATTCTACGAATTTTTACGGTTTTCACTAGGTGTACCAATAGGGAAAATCACCAAAATCGAGAAATCGTAAAAAGTGGTGAAATTTTGGATCTGAGTCCAATAATTCGGAAAAACTCGATTGGAGTAGCTACTGGAAGCTTGCCGGTCACAACGCATCGAGAATCGGCTTCGTCGGAATCCGACGAATTTTTACGGATTTCCCTAGGGGTACCACTAGGGAAAATCACCAAAATCGAGAAATCGTAAAAAGTGGTGAAATTTTGGATCCGAGTCCAATAATTCGGGAAAACTCGATTGGAGTAGCTACTGGAAGCTTGCCGGTCATAAAGCATCGAGAATCAGCTGCGTTGGAATCCGACGAATTTTTACGGATGTCCCTAGGGGTACCACTAGGGAAAATCACCAAAATCGAGAAATCGTAAAAAGTGGTGAAATTTTGGATCCGAGTCCAATAATTCGGGAATACTCGATTGGAGTAGCTACTGGAAGCTTGCCGGTCATAACACATCGAGAATCGGCTTCGTCGAAATTCGACGAATTTTTACGGATTTCACTAGGTGTACCACTAGGGAAAATCACAAAAATCGAGAAATCGTAAAAAGTGGTGAAATTTTGGATCCGAGACCAATAATTCGTAAAAACTCGATTGGAGTAGCTACTGGAAGCTTGCCGGTTACAACGCATCGAGAATCGGATTCGTCGGAATCCGATGAATTTTTACGGATTTCCCTAGGGGTACCACTAGGGAAAATCACCAAAATCGAGAAATCGTAAAAAGTGGTGAAATTTTGGATCCGAGTCCAATAATTCGGGAAAACTCGATTGGAGTAGCTACTGGAAGCTTGCTGGTCATAACGCATCGAGAATCGGCTTCATCGAAATTCTACGAATTTTTACGGTTTTCACTAGGTGTACCAATAGGGAAAATCACCAAAATCGAGAAATCGTAAAAAGTGGTGAAATTTTGGATCTGAGTCCAATAATTCGGAAAAACTCGATTGGAGTAGCTACTGGAAGCTTGCCGGTCACAACGCATCGAGAATCGGCTTCGTCGGAATCCGACGAATTTTTACGGATTTCCCTAGGGGTACCACTAGGGAAAATCACCAAAATCGAGAAATCGTAAAAAGTGGTGAAATTTTGGATCCGAGTCCAATAATTCGGGAAAACTCGATTGGAGTAGCTACTGGAAGCTTGCCGGTCATAACGCATCGAGAATCAGCTGCGTTGGAATCCGACGAATTTTTACGGATGTCCCTAGGGGTACCACTAGGGAAAATCACCAAAATCGAGAAATCGTAAAAAGTGGTGAACTTTTGGATCCGAGTTCAATAATTCGGGAAAACTCGATTGCAGTAGCTACTGAAAGCTTGCCGGTCACAACACATCCAGAATCAGCTTCGTCGGAATCCGATGAATATTTACGGATTTTCCTAGGGGTATCACTAGGCAAAATCACAAAAATCGTAAAAAGTGGTGAAATTTTTGATCCGAGTCCAATAATTCGGGAAAACTAGATTGGAGTAGCTACTGGAAGCTTGCCGGTCACAACGCATCGAGAATCGGCTTCGTCGGAATCCGACGAATTTTTACGGATTTCCCTAGGGGTACCACTAGGGAAAATCACAAAAATCGTAAAAAGTGGTGAAATTTTGGATCCGAGTCCAATAATTCGGGAAAACTCGATTGGAGTAGCTACTGGAAGCTTGCCGATCACAATGCATTGAGAATCGGCTTCGTCGAAATCCGACGAATTTTTACGGATTTCCCTAGGGGTAACACTAGGAAAAATCACCAAAATCGAGAAATTGTAAAAAGTGGTGAAATTTTTTATCCGAGACCAATAATTCGTGAAAACTCGATTGGAGTAGCTACTGGAAGCTTGCCGGTTACAACGCATCGAGAATCGGATTCGTCGGAATTCGACGAATTTTTACGGATTTCCCTAGGGGTACCACTAGGGAAAATCACCAAAATCGAGAAATCGTAAAAAGTGGTGAAATTTTGGATCCGAGTCCAATAATTCGGGAAAACTCGATTGGAGTAGCTACTGGAAGCTTGCCGGTCATAACGCATCGAGAATCGGCTTCGTCAAAATTCGACGAATTTTTACGGTTTTCACTAGGTGTACCAATAGGGAAAATCACCAAAATCGAGAAATCGTAAAAAGTGTTGAAATTTTGGATCTGAGTCCAATAATTCGGAAAAACTCGATTGGAGTAGCTACTGGAAGCTTGCCGGTCACAACGCATCGAGAATCGGTTTCGTCGGAATCCGACGAATTTTTACGGATTTCCCTAGGGGTACCACTAGGGAAAATCACCAAAATCGAGAAATCGTAAAAAGTGGTGAAATTTTGGATCCGAGTCCAATAATTCGGGAAAACTCGATTGGAGTAGCTACTGGAAGCTTGCCGGTCATAACGCATCGAGAATCAGCTGCGTTGAAATCCGACGAATTTTTACGGATGTCCCTAGGGGTACCACTAGGGAAAATCACCAAAATCGAGAAATCGTAAAAAGTGGTGAACTTTTGGATCCGAGTTCAATAATTCGGGAAAACTCGATTGCAGTAGCTACTGAAAGCTTGCCGGTCACAACACATCCAGAATCAGCTTCGTCGGAATCCGATGAATATTTACGGATTTTCCTAGGGGTATCACTAGGAAAAATCACAAAAATCGTAAAAAGTGGTGAAATTTTTGATCCGAGTCCAATAATTCGGGAAAACTAGATTGGAGTAGCTACTGGAAGCTTGCCGGTCACAACGCATCGAGAATCGGCTTCGTCGGAATCCGACGAATTTTTACGGATTTCCCTAGGGGTACCACTAGGGAAAATCACAAAAATCGAGAAATCGTAAAAAGTGGTGAAATTTTGGATACGAGTCCAATAATTCGGGAAAACTCGATTGGAGTAGCTACTGGAAGCTTGCCGATAACAATGCATTGAGAATCGGCTTCGTCGAAATCCGACGAATTTTTACGGATTTCCCTAGGGGTAACACTAGGAAAAATCACCAAAATCGAGAAATCGTAAAAACTGGTGAAATTTTGGATCCGAGACCAATAATTCGTGAAAACTCGATTGGAGTAGCTACTGGAAGCTTGCCGGTTACAACGCATCGAGAATCGGATTCGTCGGAATCCGACGAATTTTTACGGATTTCCCTAGGGGTACCACTAGGGAAAATCACCAAAATCGAGAAATCGTAAAAAGTGGTGAAATTTTGGATCCGAGTCCAATAATTCGGGAATACTCGATTGGAGTAGCTACTGGAAGCTTGCCGGTCATAACACATCGAGAATCGGCTTCGTCGAAATTCGACGAATTTTTACGGATTTCACTAGGTGTACCACTAGGGAAAATCACAAAAATCGAGAAATCGTAAAAAGTGGTGAAATTTTGGATCCGAGACCAATAATTCGTAAAAACTCGATTGGAGTAGCTACTGGAAGCTTGCCGGTTACAACGCATCGAGAATCGGATTCGTCGGAATCCGATGAATTTTTACGGATTTCCCTAGGGGTACCACTAGGGAAAATCACCAAAATCGAGAAATCGTAAAAAGTGGTGAAATTTTGGATCCGAGTCCAATAATTCGGGAAAACTCGATTGGAGTAGCTACTGGAAGCTTGCTGGTCATAACGCATCGAGAATCGGCTTCATCGAAATTCTACGAATTTTTACGGTTTTCACTAGGTGTACCAATAGGGAAAATCACCAAAATCGAGAAATCGTAAAAAGTGGTGAAATTTTGGATCTGAGTCCAATAATTCGGAAAAACTCGATTGGAGTAGCTACTGGAAGCTTGCCGGTCACAACGCATCGAGAATCGGCTTCGTCGGAATCCGACGAATTTTTACGGATTTCCCTAGGGGTACCACTAGGGAAAATCACCAAAATCGAGAAATCGTAAAAAGTGGTGAAATTTTGGATCCGAGTCCAATAATTCGGGAAAACTCGATTGGAGTAGCTACTGGAAGCTTGCCGGTCATAACGCATCGAGAATCAGCTGCGTTGGAATCCGACGAATTTTTACGGATGTCCCTAGGGGTACCACTAGGGAAAATCACCAAAATCGAGAAATCGTAAAAAGTGGTGAACTTTTGGATCCGAGTTCAATAATTCGGGAAAACTCGATTGCAGTAGCTACTGAAAGCTTGCCGGTCACAACACATCCAGAATCAGCTTCGTCGGAATCCGATGAATATTTACGGATTTTCCTAGGGGTATCACTAGGCAAAATCACAAAAATCGTAAAAAGTGGTGAAATTTTTGATCCGAGTCCAATAATTCGGGAAAACTAGATTGGAGTAGCTACTGGAAGCTTGCCGGTCACAACGCATCGAGAATCGGCTTCGTCGGAATCCGACGAATTTTTACGGATTTCCCTAGGGGTACCACTAGGGAAAATCACAAAAATCGTAAAAAGTGGTGAAATTTTGGATCCGAGTCCAATAATTCGGGAAAACTCGATTGGAGTAGCTACTGGAAGCTTGCCGATCACAATGCATTGAGAATCGGCTTCGTCGAAATCCGACGAATTTTTACGGATTTCCCTAGGGGTAACACTAGGAAAAATCACCAAAATCGAGAAATTGTAAAAAGTGGTGAAATTTTTTATCCGAGACCAATAATTCGTGAAAACTCGATTGGAGTAGCTACTGGAAGCTTGCCGGTTACAACGCATCGAGAATCGGATTCGTCGGAATTCGACGAATTTTTACGGATTTCCCTAGGGGTACCACTAGGGAAAATCACCAAAATCGAGAAATCGTAAAAAGTGGTGAAATTTTGGATCCGAGTCCAATAATTCGGGAAAACTCGATTGGAGTAGCTACTGGAAGCTTGCCGGTCATAACGCATCGAGAATCGGCTTCGTCAAAATTCGACGAATTTTTACGGTTTTCACTAGGTGTACCAATAGGGAAAATCACCAAAATCGAGAAATCGTAAAAAGTGTTGAAATTTTGGATCTGAGTCCAATAATTCGGAAAAACTCGATTGGAGTAGCTACTGGAAGCTTGCCGGTCACAACGCATCGAGAATCGGTTTCGTCGGAATCCGACGAATTTTTACGGATTTCCCTAGGGGTACCACTAGGGAAAATCACCAAAATCGAGAAATCGTAAAAAGTGGTGAAATTTTGGATCCGAGTCCAATAATTCGGGAAAACTCGATTGGAGTAGCTACTGGAAGCTTGCCGGTCATAACGCATCGAGAATCAGCTGCGTTGAAATCCGACGAATTTTTACGGATGTCCCTAGGGGTACCACTAGGGAAAATCACCAAAATCGAGAAATCGTAAAAAGTGGTGAACTTTTGGATCCGAGTTCAATAATTCGGGAAAACTCGATTGCAGTAGCTACTGAAAGCTTGCCGGTCACAACACATCCAGAATCAGCTTCGTCGGAATCCGATGAATATTTACGGATTTTCCTAGGGGTATCACTAGGAAAAATCACAAAAATCGTAAAAAGTGGTGAAATTTTTGATCCGAGTCCAATAATTCGGGAAAACTAGATTGGAGTAGCTACTGGAAGCTTGCCGGTCACAACGCATCGAGAATCGGCTTCGTCGGAATCCGACGAATTTTTACGGATTTCCCTAGGGGTACCACTAGGGAAAATCACAAAAATCGAGAAATCGTAAAAAGTGGTGAAATTTTGGATACGAGTCCAATAATTCGGGAAAACTCGATTGGAGTAGCTACTGGAAGCTTGCCGATAACAATGCATTGAGAATCGGCTTCGTCGAAATCCGACGAATTTTTACGGATTTCCCTAGGGGTAACACTAGGAAAAATCACCAAAATCGAGAAATCGTAAAAACTGGTGAAATTTTGGATCCGAGACCAATAATTCGTGAAAACTCGATTGGAGTAGCTACTGGAAGCTTGCCGGTTACAACGCATCGAGAATCGGATTCGTCGGAATCCGACGAATTTTTACGGATTTCCCTAGGGGTACCACTAGGGAAAATCACCAAAATCGAGAAATCGTAAAAAGTGGTGAAATTTTGGATCCGAGTCCAATAATTCGGGAAAACTCGATTGGAGTAGCTACTGGAAGCTTGCCGGTCATAACGCATCGAGAATCGGCTTCGTCGAAATTCGATGAATTTTTACGGTTTTCACTAGGTGTACCAATAGGGAAAATCACCAAAATCGAGAAATCGTAAAAAGTGGTGAAATTTTGGATCTGAGTCCAATAATTCGGAAAAACTCGATTGGAGTAGCTACTGGAAGCTTGCCGGTCACAACGCATCGAGAATCGGCTTCGTCGGAATCCGACGAATTTTTACGGATTTCCCTAGGGGTACCACTAGGGAAAATCACCAAAATCGAGAAATCATAAAAAGTGGTGAAATTTTGGATCCGAGTCCAATAATTCGGGAAAACTCGATTGGAGTAGCTACTGGAAGCTTGCTGGTCATAACGCATCGAGAATCGGCTTCGTCGAAATTCGACGAATTTTTACGGATTTCACTAGGTGTACCACTAGGAAAAATCACCAAAATCGAGAAATCGTAAAAAGTGGTGAAATTTTGGATCTGAGTCCAATAATTCGGAAAAACTCAATTGGAGTAGCTACTGGAAGCTTGTCGGTCACAACGCATCGAGAATTGGCTTCGTCGGAATCCGACGAATTTTTACGGATTTCCCTAGAGGTACCACTAGGGAAAATCACCAAAATCGAGAAATCGTAAAAAGTGGTGAAATTTTGGATCCGAGTCCAATAATTCGGGAAAACTCGATTGTAGTAGCTATTGGAAGCTTGCCGGTCACAACGCATCGAGAATCGGCTTCGTCGCAATTCGACGAATTTTTACGGATTTCCCTAGGGGTACCACTAGGAAAAATCACCAAAATCGAGAAATCGTAAAAAGTGGTGAAATTTTGGATCCGAGTCCAATAATTCGGAAAAACTCGATAGGAGTAGCTATTGGAAGCTTGCCGGTCACAACGCTTTGAGAATCGGCTTCGTCGGAATCCGACGAATTTTTACGGATTTCCTAGGGGTACCACTAGGAAAAACCACCAAAATCGTAAAAAGTGGTGAAATTTTGGATCCGAATCCAATAATTCGGGAAAACTCGATTGGAGTAGCTACTGGAAGCTTTCCGGTCACAACGCATCGAGAATCGGCTTCGTCGGAATTCGACGAATTTTTACGGATTTTCCTAGGGGTACCACTAGGGAAAATCACCAAAATCATAAAAAGTGGTGAAATTTTGGATCCGAGTCCAATAATTCGAGAAAACTCGATTGGAGTAGCTACTGGAAGCCTGCCAGTCACAACGCATCGAGAATCGGCTTCATCGGAATGCGACGAATTTTTACGGATTTCCCTAGGGGTACCTCTAGGGAAAATCACCAAAATCGAGAAATCGTAAAAAGTGGTGAAATTTTTGATCCGAGTCCAATAATTCGGGAAAACTCCATTGGAGTAGCTACTGGAAGCTTGCCGGTCACAACGCATCGAGAATCGGCTTCGTCGGAATCCGACGAATTTTTACGGATTTTCCTATGGGTACCACTAGGGAAAATAACAAAAATCGAGAAATCGTAAAAATTGATGAAATTTTGGATACGAGTCCAATAATTCGGAAAAACTCGATTGGAGTAGCTACTGGAAGCTTGCCGGTCACAACGCATTGAGAATCGGTTTCGTCGAAATTCGACGAATTTTTACGGATTTCCCTAGGGGTACCACTATGGAAAATCACCAAAATCGTAAAAAGTGGTGAAATTTTGGATCCGAGTTCAATAATTCGGGAAAACTCGATTGGAGTAGCTACTGGAAGCTTGCCGGTCACAACGCATCGAGAATTGGCTTCGTAGGAATCCGACGAATTTTTACGGATTTCCCTAGGGGTACCACTAGGGAAAATCACCAAAATCGAGAAATCGTAAAAAGTGGTGAAATTTTGGATCCGACTCCAATAATTCGGGAAAACTCGATTGGAGTAGCTACTGGAAGCTTGCCGGTCACAACGCATCGAGAATCGGTTTCGTCGAAATCCGACGAATTTTTACGGATTTCCCTAGGGGTACCACTAGGGAAAATCACAAAAATCGTTAAAAGTGGTGAAATTTTGGATCCGAGTACAATAATTCGGGAAAACTCGATTGGAGTAGCTACTGGAAGCTTGCCGGTCACAACACATTGAGAATAGGCTTCGTCGGATTTCCCTAGGGGTGCCACTAGGGAAAATCACCAAAATTGAGAAATCGTAAAAAGTGGTGAAATTTTTGATCCGAGTCCAATAATTCGGGAAAACTCGATTGGAGTAGCTACTGGAAGATTGCCGGTCACAACACATCGACAATCGGCTTCATCGGAATCCGATGAATTTTTACGGTTTTCCCTAGGGGTACCACTAGGGAAAATCACCAAAATCGAGAAATCGTAAAAAGTGGTGAAATTTTTGATCCGAGTCCAATAATTCGGGAAAAATCGATTGGAGTAGCTACTGGAAGCTTGCCGGTCACAACGCATCGAGAATCGGCTTCGTCGAAATCCGACGAATTTTTACGGATTTCCCTAGGGGTACCACTAGGGAAAATAACCAAAATCGAGAAATCGTAAAAAGTGGTGAAATTTTGGATCCGAGTCCAATAATTCGGGAAAACTCGATTGGAGTAGCTACTGGAAGCTTGCCGGTCATAACGCATCGAGAATCAGCTGCGTTGGAATCCGACGAATTTTTACGGATGTCCCTAGGGGTACCACTAGAGAAAATCACAAAAATCGAGAAATTATAAAAAGTGGTGAAATTTTGGATCCAAGTAAAATAATTTGGGAAAACTCGATTGGAGTAGCTACTTAAAGCTTGCTGGTCACAACACATCGAGAATCGGCTTCGTCGGAATCTGACGAATTTTTACGTATTTCCGTAGGGGTACCTCTAGGAAAAATCACCAAAATCGAGAAATCGTAAAAAGTGGTGAAATTTTTGATACTCTATTGGAGTAGCTACTGGAAGCTTGCCGGTCACAATGCATCGAGAATCGGTTTTGTCGAAATCCGACGAATTTTTACGGATTTCCCTAGGGGTACCACTAGGGAAAATCACCAAAATCGAGAAATCGTAAAAAGTTGTGAAATTTTGGATCCGAGCCCAATAATTCGGGAAAACTCGATTAGAGTAGCTACTGGAAGCTTGCCGGTCACAACGCATCGAGAATCGGCTTCGTCGGAATCCGACGAATTTTTACAGATTTCCCTAGGGGTACCACTAGGGAAAATCACCAAAATCGAGAAATCGTAAAAAGTGGTGAAATTTTGGATCCTAGTCCAATAATTCGGGAAAAATCGATTGGAGTAGCTACTTAAAGCTTGCCGGTCACAACGCATCGACAATCGGATTCGTCGAAATTCGACGAATTTTTACGGATTTCCGGAGGGGTACCTCTAGGAAAAATCACCAAAATCGAGAAATCGTAAAAAGTGGTGAACTTTTGGATACTCTATTGGAGTAGCTACTGGAAGCTTGCCGGTCACAACGCATCGAGAATCGGCTTCGTCGGAATCCGACGAATTTTTACGGATTTTCCTAGGGGTACCACTAGGGAAAATCACAAAAATCGTAAAAAGTGGTGAAATTTTGGATACGAGTCCAATAATTCGGGAAAACTCGATTTGAGTAGCTACTGGAAGCTTGCCGGTCACAACGCATTGAGAATCGGTTTCGTCAGAATTCGACGAATTTTTACGGATTTCCCTAGGGGTACCACTATGGAAAATCACCAAAATCGTAAAAAGTGGTGAAATTTTGGATCCGAGTTCAATAATTCGTGAAAACTCAATTGGAGTAGGTGCTGGAAGCTTGCCGGTCACAACGCATCGAGAATCGGCTTCGTCGGAATCCGACGAATTTTTACGAATTTTCCTAGGGGTACCACTAGGGAAAATCACTAAAATCGAGAAATTGTAAAAAGTGGTGAAATTTTGGATCCGAGTCCAATAATTCGGGAAAAATCGATTGGAGTAGCTACTGGAAGCTTGCCGGTCACAACGCATCTAGAATCGGCTTCGTCGGAATCCGACGAATTTTTACGGATTTCCCTAGGGGTACCACTAGGGAAAATCACCAAAATCGAGAAATCGTAAAAAGTGGTAAAATTTTGGATTCGAGTCCAATAATTCGGGAAAACTCGATTGGAGTAGCTACTGGAAGCTTGCCGTTCACAACGCATCGAGAATCGGCTTCGTCGGAATCCGACGAATTTTTACGGATTTTCCTAGGGGTACCACTAAGGAAAATCACCAAAATCGAGAAATCGTAAAAAGTGGTGAAATTTTGGATCCGAGTCCAATAATTCTCGATTGGAGTAGCTAATGGAAGCTTGCCGGTCACAACGCATCGAGAATCGGCTTCGTCGGAATCCAACGAATTTTTACGGATTTCCCTAGGAGTACCACTAGGAAAAATCACCAAAATCGAGAAATCGTAAAAAGTGGAAAAATTTTGGATCCGAGTCCAATAATTCGGGAAAACTCGATTGGAGTAGCTACTGGAAGCTTGCCGGTCACAACGCATCGAGAATCGGCTTCGTCGGAATCCGACGAATTTTTACGGATTTTCCAAGGGGTACCACTAGGGAAAATCACCAAAATCGAGAAATCGTAAAAAGGGGTGAAATTTTGGATCCGAGTCCAATAATTCGGGAAAACTCGATTGGAGTAGCTACTGGAAGCTTGCCGGTCACAACGCATCGAGAATCGGGTTCGTCGGAATACGACAAATTTTTACGGATTTTCATAGGGGTACCACTAGGGAAAATCACCAAAATCGAGAAATCGTAAAAAGTGGTGAAATTTTGGATCCAAGTAAAATAATTTGGGAAAACTCGATTGGAGTAGCTATTTAAAGCTTGCTGGTCACAACACATCGAGAATCGGCTTCGTCGGAATCTGACGAATTTTTACGGATTTCCGTAGGGGTACCTCTAGGAAAAATCACCAAAATCGAGAAATCGTAAAAAGTGGTGAAATTTTTGATACTCTATTGGAGTAGCTACTGGAAGCTTGCCGGTCACAACGCATCGAGAATCGGCTTCGTCGAAATCCGATGAATTTTTACGGATTTCCCTAGGGGTACCACTAGGGAAAATCACCAAAATTGAGAAATCGTAAAAAGTTGTGAAATTTCGGATCCGAGTCCAATAATTCGGGAAAACTCGATTGGAGTAGCTACTGGAAGCTTGCCGGTCACAACGCCTCGAGAATCGGCTTCGTCGGAATCCGACGAATTTTTACGGATTTTTCTAGGGGTACCACTAGGGAAAATCACCAAAATCGAGAAATCATAAAAAGTGGTAAAATTTTGGATCCGAGTCCAATAATTCTCGATTGGAGTAGCTACTGGAAGCTTGCAGGTCACAACGCATCGAGAATCGGCTTCGTCGAAATCCAACGAATTTTTGCGGATTTCCCTAGGGGTACAACTAGGAAAAATCACCAAAATCGAGAAATCGTAAAAAGTGGTGAAATTTTTGATCCGAGTCCAATAATTCGGGAAAACTCGATTGGAGTAGCTACTGGAAGCTTGCCGGTCATAACGCATCGAGAATCAACTGCGTTAGAATCCGACGAATTTTTACGGATGTCCCTAGGGGGTACCACTAGGGAAAATCACCAAAATCGAGAAATCGTAAAAAGTGGTGAAATTTTTGATCCGAGTCCAATAATTCGGGAAAACTCGATTGGAGTAGCTACTGGAAGCTTGCCGGTCATAACGCATCGAGAATCAGCTGCGTTGGAATCCGACGAATTTTTACGGATGTCCCTAGGGGTACCACTAGGGAAAATCACCAAAATCGAGAAATCGTAAAAAGTGGTGAAATTTTTGATCCGAGTCCAATAATTCGAAAAAACTCGATTGGAGTAGCTATTGGAAGCTTGCCGGTCACAACGCATCGAGAATCGACTTCGTCGGAATCCGACGAATTTTTACGGATTTCCCTAGGGGTACCACTAGGGAAAATCACCAAAATCGAGAAATCATAAAAAGTGGTGAAATTTTTGATCCGAGTCCAATAATTCGGGAAAACTCGATAGGAGTAGCTACTGGAAGCTTGCCGGTCACAATGCATCTAGAATCAGCTTCGTCGGAATCCGACGAATTATTACGGATTTCCCTAGGGGTAACACTAGGGAAAATCACCAAATTTGAGAAATCGTAAAAAGTGGTGAAATTTTGGATCCGAGTTCAATAATTCGGAAAAACTCGATTGGAGTAGCTACCGAAAGCTTGCCGGTCACAACACATCCAGAATCAGCTTCGTCGGAATCCGATGAATATTTACGGATTTTCCTAGGGGTATCACTAGGAAAAATCACAAAAATCGTAAAAAGTGGTGAAATTTTTTATCCGAGTCCAGTAATTCGGGAAAACTCGATTGGAGTAGCTACTGGAAGCTTGCCGGTCACAACGCATCGAGAATCGGCTTCGTCGGAATCCGACGATTTTTTACGGATTTCCCTAGGGGTACCACTAGGGAAAATCACCAAAATCATAAAAGGTGGTGAAATTTTGGATCCGAGTCCAATAATTCGGGAAAACTCGATCGGAGTAGCTACTGGAAGCTTGCCGATCACAATGCATTGAGAATC
This sequence comes from Excoecaria cochinchinensis, assembly GCA_947683425.1. Taxonomy (NCBI): domain Eukaryota; kingdom Viridiplantae; phylum Streptophyta; class Magnoliopsida; order Malpighiales; family Euphorbiaceae; genus Excoecaria; species Excoecaria cochinchinensis. The sequence goes on along the minus strand of CANTUQ010000206.1, from coordinate 27,194 downwards.
GGCTTCGTCGAAATCCGACGAATTTTTACGGATTTCCCTAGGGGTAACACAAGGAAAAATCACCAAAATCGAGAAATCGTAAAAAGTGGTGAAATTTTGGATCCGAGACCCATAATTCGTGAAAAGTCGATTGGAGTAGCTACTGGAAGCTTGCCGGTTACAACGCATCGAGAATCGGATTCGTCGGAATCCGACGAATTTTTACGGATTTCCCTAGGGGGTACCACTAGGGAAAATCACCAAAATCGAGAAATCATAAAAAGTGGTGAAATTTTGGATCCGAGTCCAATAATTCGGGAAAACTCGATTGGAGTAGCTACTGGAAGCTTGCCGGTCATAACGCATCGAGAATCGGCTTCATCGAAATTCGACGAATTTTTACGGATTTCACTAGGTGTACCACTAGGGAAAATCACCAAAATCGAGAAATCGTAAAAAGTGGTGAAATTTTGGATCCGAGTCCAATTATTCGGAAAACTCGATTGGAGTAGCTACTGGAAGCTTGCCGGTCACAACGCATCGAGAATCGGCTTCGTCGGAATCCGACGAATTTTTACGGATTTCCCTAGGGGTACCACTAGGGAAAATCACCAAAATCGAGAAATCGTAAAAAGTGGTGAAATTTTGGATCCGAGTCCAATAATTCGGGAAAACTCGATTGGAGTAGCTACTGGAAGCTTGCCGGTCATAACGCATCGAGAATCAGCTGCGTTGGAATACGACGAATTTTTACGGATGTCCCTAGGGGTACCACTAGGGAAAATCACCAAAATCGAGAAATCGTAAAAAGTGGTGAACTTTTGGATCCGAGTTCAATAATTCGGGAAAACTCGATTGCAGTAGCTACTGAAAGCTTGCCGGTCACAACACATCCAGAATCAGCTTCGTCGGAATCCGATGAATATTTACGGATTTTCCTAGGGGTATCACTAGGAAAAATCACAAAAATCGTAAAAAGTGGTGAAATTTTTGATCCGAGTCCAATAATTCGGGAAAACTAGATTGGAGTAGCTACTGGAAGCTTGCCGGTCACAACGCATCGAGAATCGGCTTCCTCGGAATCCGACGAATTTTTACGGATTTCCCTAGGGGTACCACTAGGGAAAATCACAAAAATCGTAAAAAGTGGTGAAATTTTGGATCCGAATCCAATAATTCGGGAAAACTCGATTGGAGTAGCTACTGGAAGCTTGCCGATCACAATGCATTGAGAATCGGCTTCGTCGAAATCCGACGAATTTTTACGGATTTCCCTAGGGGTAACACTAGGAAAAATCACCAAAATCGAGAAATCGTAAAAAGTGGTGAAATTTTGGATCCGAGACCAATAATTCGTGAAAAGTCGATTGGAGTAGCTACTGGAAGCTTGCCGGTTACAACGCATCGAGAATCGGATTCGTCGGAATCCGACGATTTTTTACGGATTTCCCTAGGGGTACCACTAGGGAAAATCACCAAAATCATAAAAGGTGGTGAAATTTTGGATCCGAGTCCAATAATTCGGGAAAACTCGATTGGAGTAGCTACTGGAAGCTTGCCGATCACAATGCATTGAGAATCGGCTTCGTCGAAATCCGACGAATTTTTACGGATTTCCCTAGGGGTAACACTAGGAAAAATCACCAAAATCGAGAAATCGTAAAAAGTGGTGAAATTTTGGATCCGAGACCAATAATTCGTGAAAAGTCGATTGGAGTAGCTACTGGAAGCTTGCCGGTTACAACGCATCGAGAATCGGATTCGTCGGAATCCGACGATTTTTTACGGATTTCCCTAGGGGTACCACTAGGGAAAATCACCAAAATCATAAAAGGTGGTGAAATTTTGGATCCGAGTCCAATAATTCGGGAAAACTCGATTGGAGTAGCTACTGGAAGCTTGCCGATCACAATGCATTGAGAATCGGCTTCGTCGAAATCCGACGAATTTTTACGGATTTCCCTAGGGGTAACACTAGGAAAAATCACCAAAATCGAGAAATCGTAAAAAGTGGTGAAATTTTGGATCCGAGACCAATAATTCGTGAAAAGTCGATTGGAGTAGCTACTGGAAGCTTGCCGGTTACAACGCATCGAGAATCGGATTCGTCGGAATCCGACGAATTTTTACGGATTTCCCTAGGGGGTACCACTAGGGAAAATCACCAAAATCGAGAAATCGTAAAAAGTGGTGAAATTTTGGATCCGAGTCCAATAATTCGGGAAAACTCGATTGGAGTAGCTACTGGAAGCTTGCCGGTCATAACGCATCGAGAATCGGCTGCGTTGGAATCCGACGAATTTTTACGGATGTCCCTAAGGGTACCACTAGGGAAAATCACCAAAATCGAGAAATCGTAAAAAGTGGTGAACTTTAGGATCCGAGTTCAATAATTCGGGAAAACTCGATTGCAGTAGCTACTGAAAGCTTGCCGGTCACAACACATCCAGAATCAGCTTCGTCGGAATCCGATGAATATTTACGGATTTTCCTAGGGGTATCACTAGGAAAAATCACAAAAATCGTAAAAAGTGGTGAAATTTTTGATCCGAGTCCAATAATTCGGGAAAACTAGATTGGAGTAGCTACTGGAAGCTTGCCGGTCACAACGCATCGAGAATCGGCTTCGTCGGAATCCGACGAATTTTTACGGATTTCCCTAGGGGTACCACTAGGGAAAATCACAAAAATCGTAAAAAGTGGTGAAATTTTGGATCCGAGTCCAATAATTCGGGAAAACTCGATTGGAGTAGCTACTGGAAGCTTGCCGATCACAATGCATTGAGAATCGGCTTCGTCGAAATCCGACGAATTTTTACGGATTTCCCTAGGGGTAACACTAGGAAAAATCGCCAAAATCGAGAAATCGTAAAAAGTGGTGAAATTTTGGATCCGAGACCCATAATTCGTGAAAAGTCGATTGGAGTAGCTACTGGAAGCTTGCCGGTTACAACGCATCGAGAATCGGATTCGTCGGAATCCGACGAATTTTTACGGATTTCCCTAGGGGGTACCACTAGGGAAAATCACCAAAATCGAGAAATCGTAAAAAGTGGTGAAATTTTGGATCCGAGTCCAATAATTCGGGAAAACTCGATTGGAGTAGCTACTGGAAGCTTGCCGGTCATAACGCATCGAGAATCGGCTTCGTCGAAATTCGACGAATTTTTACGGATTTCACTAGGTGTACCACTAGGGAAAATCACCAAAATCGAGAAATCGTAAAAAGTGGTGAAATTTTGGATCCGAGTCCAATTATTCGGAAAACTCGATTGGAGTAGCTACTGGAAGCTTGCCGGTCACAACGCATCGAGAATCGGCTTCGTCGGAATCCGACGAATTTTTACGGATTTCCCTAGGGGTACCACTAGGGAAAATCACCAAAATCGAGAAATCGTAAAAAGTGGTGAAATTTTGGATACGAGTCCAATAATTCGGGAAAACTCGATTGGAGTAGCTACTGGAAGCTTGCCGGTCATAACGCATCGAGAATCAGCTGCGTTGGAATCCGACGAATTTTTACGGATGTCCCTAGGGGTACCACTAGGGAAAATCACCAAAATCGAGAAATCGTAAAAAGTGGTGAACTTTAGGATCCGAGTTCAATAATTCGGGAAAACTCGATTGCAGTAGCTACTGAAAGCTTGCCGGTCACAACACATCCAGAATCAGCTTCGTCGGAATCCGATGAATATTTACGGATTTTCCTAGGGGTATCACTAGGAAAAATCACAAAAATCGTAAAAAGTGGTGAAATTTTTGATCCGAGTCCAATAATTCGGGAAAACTAGATTGGAGTAGCTACTGGAAGCTTGCCGGTCACAACGCATCGAGAATCGGCTTCGCTGGAATCCGACGAATTTTTACGGATTTCCCTAGGGGTACCACTAGGGAAAATCACAAAAATCGTAAAAAGTGGTGAAATTTTGGATCCGAGTCCAATAATTCGGGAAAACTCGATTGGAGTAGCTACTGGAAGCTTGCCGATCACAATGCATTGAGAATCGGCTTCGTCGAAATTCGACGAATTTTTACGGATTTCCCTAGGGGTAACACTAGGAAAAATCACCAAAATCGAGAAATCGTAAAAAGTGGTGAAATTTTGGATCCGAGACCAATAATTCGTAAAAACTCGATTGGAGTAGCTACTGGAAGCTTGCCGGTTACAACGCATCGAGAATCGGATTCGTCGGAATCCGACGAATTTTTACGGATTTCCCTAGGGGTACCACTAGGGAAAATTACCAAAATCGAGAAATCGTAAAAAGTGGTGAAATTTTGGATCCGAGTCCAATAATTCGGGAAAACTCGATTGGAGTAGCTACTGGAAGCTTGCCGGTCATAACGCATCGAGAATCGGCTTCGTCGAAATTCTACGAATTTTTACGGTTTTCACTAGGTGTACCAATAGGGAAAATCACCAAAATCGAGAAATCGTAAAAAGTGGTGAAATTTTGGATCTGAGTCCAATAATTCGGAAAAACTCGATTGGAGTAGCTACTGGAAGCTTGCCGGTCACAACGCATCGAGAATCGGCTTCATCGGAATCCGACGAATTTTTACGGATTTCCCTAGGGGTACCACTAGGGAAAATCACCAAAATCGAGAAATCGTAAAAAGTGGTGAAATTTTGGATCCGAGTCCAATAATTTGGGAAAACTCGATTGGAGTAGCTACTGGAAGCTTGCCGGTCATAACGCATCGAGAATCAGCTGCGTTGGAATCCGACGAATTTTTACGGATGTCCCTAGGGGTACCACTAGGGAAAATCACCAAAATCGAGAAATCGTAAAAAGTGGTGAACTTTTGGATCCGAGTTCAATAATTCGGGAAAACTCGATTGCAGTAGCTACTGAAAGCTTGCCGGTCACAACACATCCAGAATCAGCTTCGTCGGAATCCGATGAATATTTACGGATTTTCCTAGGGGTATCAATAGGAAAAGTCACAAAAATCGTAAAAAGTGGTGAAATTTTTGATCCGAGTCCAATAATTCGGGAAAACTAGATTGGAGTAGCTACTGGAAGCTTGCCGGTCACAACGCATCGAGAATCGGCTTCGTCGGAATCCGACGAATTTTTACGGATTTCCCTAGGGGTACCACTAGGGAAAATCACAAAAATCGTAAAAAGTGGTGAAATTTTGGATCCGAGTCCAATAATTCGGGAAAACTCGATTGGAGTAGCTACTGGAAGCTTGCCGATCACAATGCATTGAGAATCGGCTTCGTCGAAATCCGACGAATTTTTACGGATTTCCCTAGGGGTAACACTAGGAAAAATCACCAAAATCGAGAAATCGTAAAAAGTGGTGAAATTTTTGATCCGAGACCAATAATTCGTGAAAACTCGATTGGAGTAGCTACTGGAAGCTTGCCGTTCACAACGCATCGAGAATCGGCTTCGTCGGAATCCGACGAATTTTTACGGATTTTCCTAGGGGTACCACTAGGGAAAATCACCAAAATCGAGAAATCGTAAAAAGTGGTGAAATTTTGGATCCGAGTCCAATAATTCTCGATTGGAGTAGCTAATGGAAGCTTGCCGGTCACAACGCATCGAGAATCGGCTTCGTCGGAATCCAACGAATTTTTACGGATTTCCCTAGGAGTACCACTAGGAAAAATCACCAAAATCGAGAAATCGTAAAAAGTGGAAAAATTTTGGATCCGAGTCCAATAATTCGGGAAAACTCGATTGGAGTAGCTACTGGAAGCTTGCCGGTCACAACGCATCGAGAATCGGCTTCGTCGGAATCCGACGAATTTTTACGGATTTTCCAAGGGGTACCACTAGGGAAAATCACCAAAATCGAGAAATCGTAAAAAGGGGTGAAATTTTGGATCCGAGTCCAATAATTCGGGAAAACTCGATTGGAGTAGCTACTGGAAGCTTGCCGGTCACAACGCATCGAGAATCGGGTTCGTCGGAATACGACAAATTTTTACGGATTTTCATAGGGGTACCACTAGGGAAAATCACCAAAATCGAGAAATCGTAAAAAGTGGTGAAATTTTGGATCCAAGTAAAATAATTTGGGAAAACTCGATTGGAGTAGCTATTTAAAGCTTGCTGGTCACAACACATCGAGAATCGGCTTCGTCGGAATCTGACGAATTTTTACGGATTTCCGTAGGGGTACCTCTAGGAAAAATCACCAAAATCGAGAAATCGTAAAAAGTGGTGAAATTTTTGATACTCTATTGGAGTAGCTACTGGAAGCTTGCCGGTCACAACGCATCGAGAATCGGCTTCGTCGAAATCCGATGAATTTTTACGGATTTCCCTAGGGGTACCACTAGGGAAAATCACCAAAATTGAGAAATCGTAAAAAGTTGTGAAATTTCGGATCCGAGTCCAATAATTCGGGAAAACTCGATTGGAGTAGCTACTGGAAGCTTGCCGGTCACAACGCCTCGAGAATCGGCTTCGTCGGAATCCGACGAATTTTTACGGATTTTTCTAGGGGTACCACTAGGGAAAATCACCAAAATCGAGAAATCATAAAAAGTGGTAAAATTTTGGATCCGAGTCCAATAATTCTCGATTGGAGTAGCTACTGGAAGCTTGCCGATAACAATGCATTGTGAATCGGCTTCGTCGAAATCCGACGAATTTTTACGGATTTCCCTAGGGGTAACACTAGGAAAAATCACCAAAATCGAGAAATCGTAAAAAGTGGTGAAATTTTGGATCCGAGACCAATAATTCGTGAAAACTCGATTGGAGTAGCTACTGGAAGCTTGCCGGTTACAACGCATCGAGAATCGGATTCGTCGGAATCCGACGAATTTTTACGGATTTCCCTAGGGGTACCACTAGGGAAAATCACCAAAATCGAGAAATCGTAAAAAGTGGTGAAATTTTGGATCCGAGTCCAATAATTCGGGAAAACTCGATTGGAGTAGCTACTGGAAGCTTGCCGGTCATAACGCATCGAGAATCGGCTTCGTCGAAATTCGACGAATTTTTACGGTTTTCACTAGGTGTACCAATAGGGAAAATCACCAAAATCGAGAAATCGTAAAAAGTGGTGAAATTTTGGATCTGAGTCCAATAATTCGGAAAAAATCGATTGGAGTAGCTACTGGAAGCTTGCCGGTCACAACGCATCGAGAATCGGCTTCGTCGGAATCCGACGAATTTTTACGGATTTCCCTAGGGGTACCACTAGGGAAAATCACCAAAATCGAGAAATCGTAAAAAGTGGTGAAATTTTGGATCCGAGTCCAATAATTCGGGAAAACTCGATTGGAGTAGCTACTGGAAGCTTGTCGGTCATAACGCATCGAGAATCGGCTTCGTCGAAATTCGACGAATTTTTACGGATTTCACTAGGTGTACCACTAGGAAAAATCACCAAAATCGAGAAATCGTAAAAAGTGGTGAAATTTTGGATCTGAGTCCAATAATTCGGAAAAACTCAATTGGAGTAGCTACTGGAAGCTTGTCGGTCACAACGCATCGAGAATCGGCTTCGTCGGAATCCGACGAATTTTTACGGATTTCCCTAGGGGTACCACTAGGGAAAATCACCAAAATCGAGAAATCGTAAAAAGTGGTGAAATTTTGGATCCGAGTCCAATAATTCGGGAAAACTCGATTGTAGTAGCTATTGGAAGCTTGCCGGTCACAACGCATCGAGAATCGGCTTCGTCGCAATTCGACGAATTTTTACGGATTTCCCTAGGGGTACCACTAGGAAAAATAACCAAAATCGAGAAATCGTAAAAAGTGGTGAAATTTTGGATCCGAGTCCAATAATTCGGAAAAACTCGATAGGAGTAGCTATTGGAAGCTTGCCGGTCACAACGCTTTGAGAATCGGCTTCGTCGGAATCCGACGAATTTTTACGGATTTCCTAGGGGTACCACTAGGAAAAACCACCAAAATCGTAAAAAGTGGTGAAATTTTGGATCCGAGTCCAATAATTCGGGAAAACTCGATTGGAGTAGCTACTGGAAGCTTTTCGGTCACAACGCATCGAGAATCGGCTTCGTCGGAATCCGACGAATTTTTACGGATTTTCCTAGGGGTACCACTAGGAAAAATCACCAAAATCATAAAAAGTGGTGAAATTTTGGATCCGAGTCCAATAATTCGAGAAAACTCGATTGGAGTAGCTACTGGAAGCCTGCCAGTCACAACGCATCGAGAATCGGCTTCATCGGAATGCGACGAATTTTTACGGATTTCCCTAGGGGTACCTCTAGGGAAAATCACCAAAATCGAGAAATCGTAAAAAGTGGTGAAATTTTTGATCCGAGTCCAATAATTCGGGAAAACTCCATTGGAGTAGCTACTGGAAGCTTACCGGTCACAACGCATCGAGAATCGGCTTCGTCGGAATCCGACGAATTTTTACGGATTTTCCTATGGGTACCACTAGGGAAAATAACAAAAATCGAGAAATCGTAAAAATTGATGAAATTTTGGATACGAGTCCAATAATTCGGAAAAACTCGATTGGAGTAGCTACTGGAAGCTTGCCGGTCACAACGCATTGAGAATCGGTTTCGTCGGAATTCGACGAATTTTTACGGATTTCCCTAGGGGTACCACTATGGAAAATCACCAAAATCGTAAAAAGTGGTGAAATTTTGGATCCGAGTTCAATAATTCGGGAAAACTCGATTGGAGTAGCTACTGGAAGCTTGCCGGTCACAACGCATCGAGAATCGGCTTCGTAGGAATCCGACGAATTTTTACGGATTTCCCTAGGGGTACCACTAGGGAAAATCACCAAAATCGAGAAATCGTAAAAAGTCGTGAAATTTTGGATCCGACTCCAATAATTCGGGAAAACTCGATTGGAGTAGCTACTGGAAGCTTGCCGGTCACAACGCATCGAGAATCGGTTTCGTCGGAATCCGACGAATTTTTACGGATTTCCCTAGGGGTACCACTAGGGAAAATCACAAAAATCGTTAAAAGTGGTGAAATTTTGGATCCGAGTACAATAATTCGGGAAAACTCGATTGGAGTAGCTACTGGAAGCTTGCCGGTCACAACGCATTGAGAATAGGCTTCGTCGGATTTCCCTAGGGGTGCCACTAGGGAAAATCACCAAAATTGAGAAATCATAAAAAGTGGTGAAATTTTTGATCCGAGTCCAATAATTCGGGAAAACTCGATTGGAGTAGCTACTGGAAGATTGCCGGTCACAACACATCGACAATCGGCTTCGTCGGAATCCGATGAATTTTTACGGTTTTCCCTAGGGGTACCACTAGGGAAAATCACCAAAATCGAGAAATCGTAAAAAGTGGTGAAATTTTTGATCCGAGTCCAATAATTCGGGAAAAATCGATTGGAGTAGCTACTGGAAGCTTGCCGGTCACAACGCATCGAGAATCGGCTTCGTCGAAATCCGACGAATTTTTACGGATTTCCCTAGGGGTACCACTAGGGAAAATAACCAAAATCGAGAAATCGTAAAAAGTGGTGAAATTTTGGATCCGAGTCCAATAATTCGAGAAAACTCGATTGGAGTAGCTACTTGAAGCTTGCCGGTCACAACGCATCGAGAATCGGGTTCGTCGGAATACGACAAATTTTTACGGATTTTCATAGGGGTACCACTAGGGAAAATCACCAAAATCAAGAAATCATAAAAAGTGGTGAAATTTTGGATCCAAGTAAAATAATTTGGGAAAACTCGATTGGAGTAGCTACTTAAAGCTTGCTGGTCACAACACATCGAGAATCGGCTTCGTCGGAATCTGACGAATTTTTACGTATTTCCGTAGGGGTACCTCTAGGAAAAATCACCAAAATCGAGAAATCGTAAAAAGTGGTGAAATTTTTGATACTCTATTGGAGTAGCTACTGGAAGCTTGCCGGTCACAACGCATCGAGAATCGGTTTTGTCGAAATCCGACGAATTTTTACGGATTTCCCTAGGGGTACCACTAGGGAAAATCACCAAAATCGAGAAATCGTAAAAAGTTGTGAAATTTTGGATCCGAGCCCAATAATTCGGGAAAACTCGATTAGAGTAGCTACTGGAAGCTTGCCGGTCACAATGCATCGAGAATCGGCTTCGTCGGAATCCGACGAATTTTTACAGATTTCCCTAGGGGTACCACTAGGGAAAATCACCAAAATCGAGAAATCGTAAAAAGTGGTGAAATTTTGGATCCTAGTCCAATAATTCGGGAAAACTCGATTGGAGTAGCTACTTAAAGCTTGCCGGTCACAACGCATCGAGAATCGGCTTCGTCGAAATTCGACGAATTTTTACGGATTTCCGGAGGGGTACCTCTAGGAAAAATCACCAAAATCGAGAAATCGTAAAAAGTGGTGAACTTTTGGATACTCTATTGGAGTAGCTACTGGAAGCTTGCCGGTCACAACGCATCGAGAATCGGCTTCGTCGGAATCCGACGAATTTTTACGGATTTCCCTAGGGGTACCACTAGGGAAAATCACCAAAATCGTAAAAAGTGGTGAAATTTTGGATATGAGTCCAATAATTCGGGAAAACTCGATTGGAGTAGCTACTGGAAGCTTGCCGGTCACAACGCATTGAGAATCGGTTTCGTCAGAATTCGACGAATTTTTACGGATTTCCCTAGGGGTACCACTATGGAAAATCACCAAAATCGTAAAAAGTGGTGATATTTTGGATCCGAGTTCAATAATTCGGGAAAACTCGATTGGAGTAGGTACTGGAAGCTTGCCGGTCACAACGCATCGAGAATCGGCTTCGTCGGAATCCGACGAATTTTTACGAATTTTCCTAGGGGTACTGTTAGTGTAAGCCCTAGCCCCAATACATTGTAATAAAACACTTTAGTTAATAAATGAGGCATTTGTTTTATCCATTGTATTCCTGTGCATGTCAATTGATAGAACTATCCAAGAATGTTGTTTCAGTTTAAGTTATCATGTGTGAGGCACATGGTTGTAAGACCTTGAAACAAATGAGACTTCATTCTAAATATCCCTAGTCAGTCATTGTTATGGGAATAACAAATGAATTAAGACTAGTATGCTCTCTCTGATTAGTTGAGTTCTGTCTTACGGATCATAAGGACAATAGTGTCAATCAGAGATCATAGATACATGTTTGTAACATGGTATTTGGATACGATCCACACATGAGAACACTACATGGTATAAGTCATAAGTGTTCCTCATATGCAAGTTTTGTATCGGAGTTCTTAGACCTAAAATCTCTATGAAACTCTTTATGAATTACTGTGTACTTTGACATACACCTAACGTGCTCGTAACTGAGTGACAAGTATGGGTATGCTTGGGTATGCATTGATTCATGTTAGAGAGTATGAGAGAAGTGAAGGGATTACCCCTCTTTAATAAGAGAGAAAATATCATCGGCCACTTGATCAGTGAACTGAGAAGTGTATGGCCATACCGAGATGAAATAATGAGTAACCATTATTTATCTGAGAGTTCAGTGTCACTGGAATATCAAGAAAGGAATTAACTAACATATAAGGATGACTAGTTCCATGCCTTATATTAATTCTGATATTTATGGGTAAGGGACTATATAAAATTGCATTAGGTCACTAAATGCCAATTGCATTTTCATTTAATTTGGAATGCTATAATATCTTGCTAGAGAATAAATATAGCCTTTGAATTAATTCTTAATTCATTGCCAATATTAAATGGACCTATAGGATCGCACACAAAGCATTGGGCTTAAAATATTTAAATAATGTATTGGGCATTAATTTGGGCTTTTAATTAAGTCAAATTAATGTATATGTAATGGGTATTTAATTGCTAATGGACCTTGGTCCATGAGAGAGAATTTCGGCCCATAAGGTTTAATATCAATTAGTTAATTATGTTAATTAAGTTAATTGATTATTAAATCCGAATTTGAACTCTAAATTCAAAAGGGTTTAAATTAATATTTGTTACTTATCTCTAGGAAGGGTTTAAGGTTGAATATACTATCTTAAGGTAGTAGAATTCAATTGAATGACTTGCCATAGGATGAGTATACGGATGGGAAAGAAAGAGACCTAATTTTGGTGGCTAGGTTTTTGCGTGAAACTCTCTCTCTCTCTCTCATTTTTCTTGGCCGAAATTCACAAGGAGAAGGATTCTTCTTTGCTTGCTTGTGATTTTGAGTATTCTTTACACATAGTAGAAGGACAAGATCAAGTCTTGTGGCTTCAAACTAATTCCATTACACAATACATATTTAGTAAGCTAGCACTTTCGGTTTTGAGCCGTCTTTGCGAGTGTGTGTGTGAGAATAGAGAGGAGTGGCGAAAAAGGCTGTTCCTTGGCATTGGTGGTGAACATCTAAGGTGGACAAGATCATCCAAATTGCTGGTCATCATCAAATCTAATTTGAAAGGCATCTAAAGTTGTAAGTTATTAAAACCCTAAAATTGCATGTTTCCGATTCTTGTCATGGAATTGTTTGGCATATATGATCAAATTTTTTTTTTTTTTTGTTTTCCGCTGCGTGATCATCATACACATACCATGACATATTCCAACAGTGGTATCAGAGCCTAAACATGCTTATTTTAGTGCTTTAGGTGCATGAAATAATTAATTAAAAATCGTTACTTTTAATACATGCAATGCTGAAATTTTCTGTTTTGAGTTTTTTGCATTGTTTTGGTGTAAAAACGATTTTAATTGATTATATAGGTATTATAATTAATATGACATGTTAATATAATGTCCTAAGGTTGTTTAGGGGCTGTTAATGGTCGGATTTAATTATGTATACCTGATGGTACATGTTAATGTTAAAACTAGGTGCATTATGGCATGTTAATTGAAATTTTAACAACTAGTTTTATATATTAAATGTAAAATTGGTTTTGGCATGTTTGTAAGTGTTTTTAAAATATTAAATATCAGGTCTGGACATTATTTAAATATGGTTTTAATTCTGGTCCATGACAATTTAATTGATTAATTTTAAAATCACTTAAAACATGACTAGTTTGTGTTTGTTACATGTTTAATCAACATTGTTTGTTTTGATTTGATTAAAATGGTAAAAACACATTTAGATCAGATTGGTACAGAATGTCAAATCAATATTTATGACCTTATTTAGATTATAAAATGACTCATAAAATTGATTTAAGTGTTTGTGCATTTTTGGCATCACATAAGCATTAAACAACTAGTTTTTGTTGTTTGTTTGTTTTTATATGCATGCCATGTTTTTATATATATGTTCTTCATGATTTTATTTTTTAATTCATGTCGGTACATATTATATGTATTTTTAATGTTTATGTGCTAAATGACATAAAATTAAAAATGGCAAAATTGGAAATAACACTAGAGTTGATTTATGGCACAAATCTAACTAGTTTGTGTTTTGGGTTTTTTAAGAGAACTTATTCAATAAGAGGATTTAGTCCATTGGGCTTCGGCCCAGGCCCATCACGGGGTCATCTCTTAAAGGTTCAAGTACACAATTTCCATTAATGGGCTTGGCTAATTTAATTAAAATTGGACTTTGTTTGATCCATGAATGTTATGTATATTAATTTGCTTGTTTGGTGTGATAAATGGATATGCATGGTGCATTCATGGGCCCTGGGTTTTTGTGATTAATTATGGCCTGCGAGCCATTATGTATTATTGTAAAAGTTTCATTTATTTCTTAGAATAGAATTTACTTGAAGGCTTTGTAAATCAAGATGAAGCCCACCGGAGTGGTGAAGCCCAACTCGAAGATTCTTGTGTAATAGTATAGAATCTTAGTTGTAGGTTTTATGGGCCCATGTTTGTCACGCTTTACTTTATGCAATTATTTATATATGCATGCTATGAATGGATGACAAAGCGTATGCCATGTAAGCCGTAATAAAATGAATCCCTAAAATAGTAAGTCATAAAGTTGCCTTCCTAATTCGAAACATGTCAAGGCATCGATCATCGGTAACGTAGACTAGGAGTCCTAGATGCGCCCGATTATCTTTGTGAGGCATGAGTTGTGAATGTAGGTTGGACTTAACATGGAAAGGGATGCCCGGACCTAGGCAACTAATAAATGGGTTTGTGCTATAACATCTTAAGATGTTAGCCCATTTGATCCAAGAGTCATGTACGAGTCATGATTGGAGTTATCCTACCTAAGTAACTTAACTTGTTAGGTGTACAAGCTCAGCTTGACTAATAAGGTTGTTGTGAAAAGTGGATCTTGGCCCACATTAAATCACTAACGCGAATTATTTAAAGGGATATTAATTCGGTTTGTGGGATTATTAATAAGACCTCATTTAATCTTGCTAAATTTTATTGTAGATTGAAAAATGGCATCTTCAAACAACAATTTCTCATTGCGATCGGTCCTTGAAAAGGACAAATTGAATGGCACCAATTTCATAGACTGGTCTCGAAACTTAAGGATAGTTCTTAAGCAAGAGAAAAAGTCGTATGTTTTGGATGCACCCTTGCCTCAAGAACCTGCAAGGAACGCCTCTGCGGTTCAAAGGGAAACTTTTGAGACCAAGAAGAGCGACTCCAATGATGTGACCTGTTTGATGCTAGCCACTATGGTGCCTGACTTGCAAAAGCAATTTATGGACCAAGAGGCGTATGCGATCATGGTGCACTTAAAGGAAATGTTCCAAGAGCAAGCTCGTCACGAGAGGTTTGTGACAACTAAGGCCTTAATTTCCTGTAAGATGGCTGCAGGTACTCCTGTTAGTACACATGTACTCAAGATGAAAGGGTATCTTGATACTCTTGAGAAGCTTGAGGTACAAGTACCAAAGGAATTGGCTACTGACTTGATTTTAGGATCATTGGCTGATGATTATGATCCATTTGTAATGAATTATAACATGCATGCGATGAACAAGTCAGTTACTGAGCTTCATGGGATGCTTAAGAATGCTGAAGAAAACATTCGAAAGACTAATCCCATACTGATGGTTCAAGGGGGCATTAAGAAGGGACCCGCTAAGGGAAAGGGAAAGGGAAAGGCAAAACCCAAGAATGACCTGACTCGACTCAAGTCAAATGGGAGTGCACCTCAGGCCCAATCCAAGCCCAAGGCACAAAAGCTCAAGGAGAGCGAGAGCACTTGCTTCCACTGCAACAAAATAGGGCATTGGAGGAAGAACTGTGCTCTCTTCAAGGAAGAACAAAAAAAGAATGGAGCCAAGGCGTCCAGTTCAGGTATTTTTGTTGTTGAAATTAACCTTTCTATTTCTACCACTTGGGTACTAGATACCGGTTGTGGTTCTCACATTTGTTCAAATGTGCAGGGGCTAAGAAATAGGAGGTTACTTGGGAAGAATGAAGTGGACCTCCGTGTGGGGAATGGAGCACGAGTTGCTGCCATGGAGATAGGCGACTATCAACTCACTTTACCTTCCGGACTTTGTTTAATTTTGAAAAATTGTTATTATGTGCCTGCTATGAGCAGAAACATTATTTCAGTTTCATTATTGGATTTGGATGAATTTGATTTTGTTATTAAAAATGGCAATGCTCATATTCGTCGCCAAGGCATTTCATATGGCAATGCCATGTTGCAAAATGGCCTTTATATCCTTGATCTATCAAACAAAGAGTCCATATACAACATTAATACAAAGAGGGTTAAATCAAATGAGTTAAACCCTACTTACTTCTGGCATTGTCGTTTAGGACATGCAAACGAAAAACGCATTTCAAGACTCCACAAAACTGGAGTGCTTGGGTCATTTGACTTACAATCTTATGATACATGCGAGCCATGTTTGCATGGAAAATTGACAAAGAGTCCTTTTAACAAGAAAGGTGAGAGAACTAATGGCTTATTGGAGCTAATACATACCGATGTATGTGGACCATTAAGTACACAAGCCAGAGGTGGGTTTAGCTACTTCGTGACATTCACAGATGACTTCAGTAGATATGGCTATGTCTATCTAATGAAACATAAATCTGAAACTTTTGAGAAATTCAAAGTGTTTAAAAACGAAGTAGAAAACCAACTTGGCAAAAGTATAAAAGCCATTCGGTCAGATCGAGGTGGCGAATATTTAAGCCAAGAGTTTGACTATCATCTAAAGGAGTGTGGTATTATATCACAGCTCACTCCTCCTGGAACACCACAATGGAATGGTGTGTCCGAAAGGAGAAATCGAACTCTATTGGACATGGTTCGATCTATGATGAGTCAAGCAAATCTTCCTGTCTCTTTTTGGGGCTATGCATTAGAAACTGCTGCGTTTCTACTAAACCGTATTCCAACTAAAGCAGTTGAAAAGACACCATACAAGGTATGGACTGGGAAAGAACCCAATATGTCATTTCTCAGGATTTGGGGCTGTGAAGCACATGTTAAGAAATTAACATCTGACAAACTAGAGTCCAAATCCACTGTCTGCTTATTTGTGGGTTATCCCAAAGAAACAAAGGGATACTACTTTTACTCACAAACCGAGAACAAAGTATTTGTTGCTCGCAAGGCTGTTTTCTTAGAAAAGGAGTTCCTTCTCAAGAAAGACAGTGGGAGTAAAGTAGAACTTGGAGAAATTCAATCGCCACAAACTCCTATACAGGATGAGTTGGAAATGGGATCAAGTTCACAACCAATTGTGGAACAAGAACCCATTGCACAAGTACCTAGAAGGTCCGGTAGGGTACGTCAGGAGATTGAGAGATATGGTTTTCTAATCACCGACAGTGACACTATTGAGTTAGTAGATCGTGAGGATCCTACTACCTACCGAGAAGCTATTGAAAGCCCAGACTCGAAAAATTGGCTTGAAGCCATGAAATCCGAGATGCAATCAATGTACGATAACCAGGTTTGGGCCTTGGTTGATCCACCAGAAGGTGCTAAGGTAATTGAATGCATGTGGCTATTTAAACTCAAAGCTGATAAGACCTACAAAGGTAGACTAGTAGCGAAAGGTTTTCGACAAACACATGGTGTAGACTATGATGAAACCTTTTCGCCTGTAGTCATGCTCAAATCCATTAGGATCTTGCTTGCCATAGCTACATATCATGATTATGAGATATGGCAAATGGATGTCAAAACTGCTTTCCTCAATGGAAATTTACTAGAGGAGGTGTTTATGACACAGCCTGAAGGTTTTGTCAATCCCAAGCATCCTAAGAAGGTTTGCAAGCTTCAGAAATCCATTTATGGATTAAAGCAAGCATCCCGAAGTTGGAATCTTCGTTTTGATGAGGCAGTCAAAGAATTTGACTTCGTCAAGAACGAAGATGAGCCTTGTGTATACAAGAAGGTTAGTGGGAGCATAGTAGTATTTCTGGTCCTATATGTGGACGACATCCTTCTTATTGGGAATGACATTCCAACATTGCAAAAGGTTAAGCAATGGTTGGGGAAATGTTTCTCAATGAAAGACTTAGGTGAAGCTGAGACAATACTTGGCATTCGGATCTACAGAGATAGATCGAATCGGCTATTGGGACTAAGTCAAGAAAAGTACATAGACAAGGTACTAAAGCGTTTTAGTATGGGAGACTCAAAGAAAGGGTACATACCTTTGGCTTTGGGAGTTCCTTTAACTAAAGAACAGTGCCCTAAAACCAAAGAGGAAAGGGACGACATGAGTAGAATCCCATATGCATCTGCTATTGGATCTATCATGTACGCTATGTTATGTACTAGGTTGGATGTTGCTCATGCACTGAGTATAACCAGTAGGTTTCAGCAAGACCCTGGTGAAAAGCACTGGTCTGCTGTAAAAGGGATTCTAAAGTACCTACGAAGGACTAAGGATCACTTCTTGGTGTATGGTGGTCAGGAAGAGCTCGTCATACAAGGCTATGCCGATGCTGCTTTTCAAACCAGCACTCAGGACTCAAGATCGCAATCTGGATTCGTTTTTGTTTTAAACGGTGCTGCTGTCAGCTGGAGAAGCTCAAAGCAAGAGACCGTTGCCGACTCAACTACAGAATCTGAGTATATTGCAGCAAGTGAGGCTGCAAAAGAGGCTGTTTGGATTAGAAATTTCATTTCTGGATTAGGAGTGGTCCCAAGCATCCTAGATCCATTAGAAATTTTTTGTGACAACAACGGGGCCATTGCACAGGCCAAAGAGCCCCGGTCACATCAGAAATCCAAACACATACTCAGAAGGTACCACCTGATCAGAGAAATCATTGATCGTGGGGACGTCAAGGTCAGCAAGATAGCAAGTGAAGACAATGTAGCAGATCCTTTGACGAAACAGTTGCGTCCAAATCTGCACGAAGCTCATTTGAGAGCATTCGGTCTTAGGGCAATGCCCAATTGGGACTAGTGCTAGTGGGAGATTGTTAGTGTAAGCCCTAGCCCCAATACATTGTAATAAAACACTTTAGTTAATAAATGAGGCATTTGTTTTATCCATTGTATTCCTGTGCATGTCAATTGATAGAACTATCCAAGAATGTTGTTTCAGTTTAAGTTATCATGTGTGAGGCACATGGTTGTAAGACCTTGAAACAAATGAGACTTCATTCTAAATATCCCTAGTCAGTCATTGTTATGGGAATAACAAATGAATTAAGACTAGTATGCTCTCTCTGATTAGTTGAGTTCTGTCTTACGGATCATAAGGACAATAGTGTCAATCAGAGATCATAGATACATGTTTGTAACATGGTATTTGGATACGATCCACACATGAGAACACTACATGGTATAAGTCATAAGTGTTCCTCATATGCAAGTTTTGTATCGGAGTTCTTAGACCTAAAATCTCTATGAAACTCTTTATGAATTACTGTGTACTTTGACATACACCTAACGTGCTCGTAACTGAGTGACAAGTATGGGTATGCTTGGGTATGCATTGATTCATGTTAGAGAGCATGAGAGAAGTGAAGGGATTACCCCTCTTTAATAAGAGAGAAAATATCATCGGCCACTTGATCAGTGAACTGAGAAGTGTATGGCCATACCGAGATGAAATAATGAGTAACCATTATTTATCTGAGAGTTCAGTGTCACTGGAATATCAAGAAAGGAATTAACTAACATATAAGGATGACTAGTTCCATGCCTTATATTAATTCTGATATTTATGGGTAAGGGACTATATAAAATTGCATTAGGTCACTAAATGCCAATTGCATTTTCATTTAATTTGGAATGCTATAATATCTTGCTAGAGAATAAATATAGCCTTTGAATTAATTCTTAATTCATTGCCAATATTAAATGGACCTATAGGATCGCACACAAAGCATTGGGCTTAAAATATTTAAATAATGTATTGGGCATTAATTTGGGCTTTTAATTAAGTCAAATTAATGTATATGTAATGGGTATTTAATTGCTAATGGACCTTGGTCCATGAGAGAGAATTTCGGCCCATAAGGTTTAATATCAATTAGTTAATTATGTTAATTAAGTTAATTGATTATTAAATCCGAATTTGAACTCTAAATTCAAAAGGGTTTAAATTAATATTTGTTACTTATCTCTAGGAAGGGTTTAAGGTTGAATATACTATCTTAAGGTAGTAGAATTCAATTGAATGACTTGCCATAGGATGAGTATACGGATGGGAAAGAAAGAGACCTAATTTTGGTGGCTAGGTTTTTGCGTGAAACTCTCTCTCTCTCTCTCATTTTTCTTGGCCGAAATTCACAAGGAGAAGGATTCTTCTTTGCTTGCTTGTGATTTTGAGTATTCTTTACACATAGTAGAAGGACAAGATCAAGTCTTGTGGCTTCAAACTAATTCCATTACACAATACATATTTAGTAAGCTAGCACTTTCGGTTTTGAGCCGTCTTTGCGAGTGTGTGTGTGAGAATAGAGAGGAGTGGCGAAAAAGGCTGTTCCTTGGCATTGGTGGTGAACATCTAAGGTGGACAAGATCATCCAAATTGCTGGTCATCATCAAATCTAATTTGAAAGGCATCTAAAGTTGTAAGTTATTAAAACCCTAAAATTGCATGTTTCCGATTCTTGTCATGGAATTGTTTGGCATATATGATCAAATTTTTTTTTTTTTTGTTTTCCGCTGCGTGATCATCATACACATACCATGACATATTCCAACAGGTACCACTAGGGAAAATCACTAAAATCGAGAAATCGTAAAAAGTGGTGAAATTTTGGATCCGAGTCCAATAATTCGGGAAAAATCGATTGGAGTAGCTACGGGAAGCTTGCCGGTCACAACGCATCTAGAATCGGCTTCGTCGGAATCCGACGAATTTTTACGGATTTCCCTAGGGGTACCACTAGGGAAAATCACCAAAATCGAGAAATCGTAAAAAGTGGTAAAATTTTGGATTCGAGTCCAATAATTCGGGAAAACTCGATTGGAGTAGCTACTGGAAGCTTGCCGTTCACAACGCATCGAGAATCGGCTTCGTCGGAATCCGACGAATTTTTACGGATTTTCCTAGGGGTACCACTAAGGAAAATCATCAAAATCGAGAAATCGTAAAAAGTGGTGAAATTTTGGATCCGAGTCCAATAATTCTCGATTGGAGTAGCTAATGGAAACTTGCCGGTCACAACGCATCGAGAATCGGCTTCGTCGGAATCCAACGAATTTTTACGGATTTCCCTAGGAGTACCACTAGGAAAAATCACCAAAATCGAGAAATCGTAAAAAGTGGAAAAATTTTGGATCCGAGTCCAATAATTCGGGAAAACTCGATTGGAGTAGCTACTGGAAGCTTGCCGGTCACAACGCATCGAGAATCGGCTTCGTCGAAATCCGACGAATTTTTACGGATTTTCCTAGGGGTACCACTAGGGAAAATCACCAAAATCGAGAAATCGTAAAAAGGGGTGAAATTTTGGATCTGAGTCCAATAATTTGGGAAAACTCGATTGGAGTAGCTACTGGAAGCTTGCCGGTCACATCACATCGAGAATTGGGTTCGTCGGAATACGACAAATTTTTACGGATTTTCATAGGGGTACCACTAGGGAAAATCACCAAAATCGAGAAATCGTAAAAAGTGGTGAAATTTTGGATCCAAGTAAAATAATTTGGGAAAACTCGATTGGAGTAGCTACTTAAAGCTTGCTGGTCACAACACATCGAGAATCGGCTTCGTCGGAATCTGACGAATTTTTACGGATTTCCGTAGGGGTACCTCTAGGAAAAATCACCAAAATCGAGAAATCGTAAAAAGTGGTGAAATTTTTGATACTCTATTGGAGTAGCTACTGGAAGCTTGCCGGTCACAATGCATCGAGAATCGGCTTCGTCGGAATCCGATGAATTTTTACGGATTTCCCTAGGGGTACCACTAGGGAAAATCACCAAAATTGAGAAATCGTAAAAAGTGGTGAAATTTCGGATCCGAGTCCAATAATTCGGGAAAACTCGATTGGAGTAGCTACTGGAAGCTTGCCGGTCACAACGCATCGAGAATTGGCTTCGTCGGAATCCGACGAATTTTTACGGATTTTCCTAGGGGTACCACTAGGGAAAATCACCAAAATCGAGAAATCATAAAAAGTGGTAAAATTTTGGATCCGAGTCCAATAATTCTCGATTGGAGTAGCTACTGGAAGCTTGCAGGTCACAACGCATCGAGAATCGGCTTCGTCGAAATCCAACGAATTTTTACGGATTTCCCTAGGGGTACCACTAGGAAAAATCACCAAAATCGAGAAATCGTAAAAAGTGGAAAAATTTTGGATCCGAGTCCAATAATTCGGGAAAACTCGATTGGAGTAGCTACTGGAAGCTTGTCGGTCACAACGCATCGAGAATCGGTTTCGTCGGAATTCGATGAATTTTTACGGATTTTCCTAGGGGTACCAGTAGGGAAAATCACCAAAATCGACAAATCGTAAAAAGTGGTGAAATTTTGGATCTGAGTCCAATAATTCGGGAAAACTCGATTGGAGTAGCTACTAGAAGCTTGCCGGTCACAACGCATCGAGAATCGGCTTCGTCGAAATCCGACGAATTTTTACGGATTTCCCTAGGGGTACCACTAGGGCAAATCACCAAAATCGTAAAAAGTTGTGAAATTTTGGATCCGAGTCCAATCTTTCGGGAAAACTCGATTGGCGTAGCTACTGGAAGTTTGCCGGTCACAACGCATCGAGAATCGGCTTCGTCGGAATCCGACGAATTTTACGGATTTCCCTAGGGGTACCACAAGGAAAAATAACTAAAATCGAGAAAGCGTAAAAAGTGGTGAAATTTTGGATCCGAGCCCAATAATTCGGGAAAACTCGATTAGAGTAGCTACTGGAAGCTTGCCGGTCACAACGCATCGAGAATCGGCTTCGTCAAAATCCGACGAATTTTTACAGATTTCCCTAGGGGGTACCACTAGGGAAAATCACCAAAATCGAGAAATCGTAAAAAGTGGTGAAATTTTGGATCCTAGTCCAATAATTCGGGAAAACTCGATAGGAGTAGCTACTTAAAGCTTGCCGGTCACAACGCATCGAGAATCGGCGTCGTCGGAATACGACGAATTTTTACGGATTTTCGTAGGGGTACCTCTAGGAAAAATCACCAAAATTGAGAAATCGTAAAAAGTGGTAAAATTTTGGATACTCTATTGGAGTAGCTACTGGAAGCTTACCGGTCACAACGCATCGAGAACCGGCTTCGTCGGAATCCGACGAATTTTTACGGATTTCCCTAGGGTTACCACTAGGAAAAATCACTAAAATCGAGAAATCGTAAAAATTGGTGAAATTTTGGATCCGAGTCCAATAATTCGGGAAAACTCGATTGGAGTAGCTACTGGAAGCTTGTCGGTCACAACGCATCTAGAATCGGCTTCGTCGGAATCCGACGAATTTTTACAGATTTCCCTAGGGGTACCACTAGGGAAAATCACCAAAATCGATAAATCGTAAAAAGTGGTGAAATTTTGGATCCTAGTCCAATAATTCGGGAAAACTCGATTGGAGTAGCTACTTAAAGCTTGCCGGTCACAACGCATCGAGAATCGGCTTCGTCGGAATCCGACGAATTTTTACGGATTTTCCTAGGGGTACCACTAGGGAAAATCACCAAAATCGAGAAATCGTACAAAGTGGTGAAATTTTCGATCCGAGTCCAATAATTCAGGAAAACTCGATTGGAGTAGCTACTGGAAGCTTTCCGGTCACAACGCATCTAGAATCGGCTTCGTCGGAATCCAACGAATTTTTACGGATTTCCCTAGGGGTACCACTAGGGAAAATCACCAAAATTGAGAAATCGTAAAAAGTGGTGAAATTTCGGATCCGAGTCCAATAATTCGGGAAAACTCGATTGGAGTAGCTACTGGAAGCTTGCCGGTCACAACGCATCGAGAATCGGCTTCGTCGGAATCCGACGAATTTTTACGGATTTTCCTAGGGGGTACCACTAGGAAAAATCACCAAAATCGAGAAATCATAAAAAGTGGTGAAATTTTGGATCCGAGTCCAATAATTCTCGATTGGAGTAGCTACTGGAAGCTTTCCGGTCACAACGCATCGAGAATCTGTTTCGTCGAAATCCAACGAATTTTTACGGATTTTCCTAGGGGTACCACTAGGAAAAATCACCAAAATCGAGAAATCGTAAAAAGTGGAAAAATTTTGGATCCGAGTCCAATAATTCGGGAAAACTCGATTGGAGTAGCTACTGGAAGCTTGCCGGTCACAACGCATCGAGAATCGGCTTCGTCGGAATCCGACGAATTTTTACGGATTTTCCTAGGGGTACCACTAGGGAAAATCACCAAAATCGACAAATCGTAAAAAGTGGTGAAATTTTGGATCCGAGTCCAATAATTCGGGAAAACTCGATTGGAGTAGCTACTAGAAGCTTGCCGGTCACAATGCATCGAGAATCGGCTTCGTCGAAATCCGACGAATTTTTACGGATTTCCCTAGGGGTACCACTAGGGCAAATCACCAAAATCGTAAAAAGTTGTGAAATTTTTGATCCGAATCCAATATTTCGGAAAAACTCGATTGGCGTAGCTACTGGAAGTTTGCCGGTCACAA
The DNA here is from genome assembly GCA_947683425.1 of Excoecaria cochinchinensis. Taxonomy (NCBI): domain Eukaryota; kingdom Viridiplantae; phylum Streptophyta; class Magnoliopsida; order Malpighiales; family Euphorbiaceae; genus Excoecaria; species Excoecaria cochinchinensis. Next base: position 3,318 of record CANTUQ010000206.1, on the reverse strand, counting down.
CGCATCGAGAATCGGCTTCGTCGGAATCCGACGAATTTTACGGATTTCCCTAGGGGTACCAGTAGGAAAAATAACTAAAATCGAGAAATCGTAAAAAGTGGTGAAATTTTGGATCCGAGCCCAATAATTCGGGAAAACTCGATTAGAGTAGCTACTGGAAGCTTGCCGGTCACAACGCATCGAGAATCGGCTTCGTCGGAATCCGACGAATTTTTACAGATTTCCCTAGGGGTACCACTAGGAAAAATCACCAAAATCGAGAAATCGTAAAAAGTGGTGAAATTTTGGATCCTAGTCCAATAATTCGGGAAAACTCGATTGGAGTAGCTACTTAAAGCTTGCTGGTCACAACACATCGAGAATCGGCTTCGTCGGAATCTGACGAATTTTTACGGAATTCCGTATGGGTACCTCTAGGAAAAATCACCAAAATCGAGAAATCGTAAAAAGTGGTGAAATTTTTGATACTCTATTGGAGTAGCTACTGGAAGCTTGCCGGTCACAACGCATCGAGAATCGGCTTCGTCGGAATCCGACGAATTTTTACGGATTTCCCTAGGGGTACCACTAGGAAAAATCACCAAAATCGAGAAATCGTAAAAATTGGTGAAATTTTGGATCCGAGTCCAATAATTCGGGAAAACTCGATTGGAGTAGCTACTGGAAGCTTGCCGGTCATAACGCATCGAGAATCGGCTTCGTCGGAATCCGACGAATTTTTACGGATTTCCCTACCAAAATCGTAAAAAGTGGTGAAATTTTGGATCCGAGTCCAATAATTCGAGAAAACTCGATTGGAGTAGCTACTGGAAGCTTGCCGGTCACAACACATCGAGAATTGGCTTCGTCGGAATCTGACGAATTTTTACGGATTTCCCTAGGAGTACCACTAGGAAAAATCACCAAAATCGAGAAATCGTAAAAAGTGGAAAAATTTTGGATCCGAGTCCAATAATTCGGGAAAAATCGATTGGAGTAGCTACTGGAAGCTTGCCGGTCACAACGCATCGAGAATCGGCTTCGTCGGAATTCGACGAATTTTTACGGATTTTCCTAGGGGTACCACTAGGGAAAATCACCAAAATCGAGAAATCGTAAAAAGGGGTGAAATTTTGGATCCGAGTCCAATAATTCGGGAAAACTCGATTGGAGTAGCTACTGGAAGCTTGCCGGTCACAACGCATCGAGAATCGGGTTCGTCGGAATACGACAAATTTTTACGGATTTTCATAGGGGTACCACTAGGGAAAATCACCAAAATCGAGAAATCGTAAAAAGTGGTGAAATTTTGGATTCAAGTAAAATAATTTGGGAAAACTCGATTGGAGTAGCTACTTAAAGCTTGCTGGTCACAACACATCGAGAATCGGCTTCGTTGGAATCTGACGAATTTTTACGGATTTCCGTAGGGGTACCTCTAGGAAAAATCACCAAAATCGAGAAATCGTAAAAAGTGGTGAAATTTTTGATACACTATTGGAGTAGCTACTGGAAGCTTGCCGGTCACAACGCATCGAGAATCGGCTTCGTCGGAATCCGATGAATTTTTACGGATTTCCCTAGGGGTACCACTAGGGAAAATCACCAAAATTGAGAAATCGTAAAAAGTGGTGAAATTTCGGATCTGAGTCCAATAATTCGGAAAAACTCGATTGGAGTAGCTACTGGAAGCTTGCCGGTCACAACGCATCGAGAATCGGCTTCGTCGGAATCCGACGAATTTTTACGGATTTTCCTAGGGGTACCACTAGGGAAAATCACCAAAATCGAGAAATCATAAAAAGTGGTGAAATTTTGGATCCGAGTCCAATAATTCTCGATTGGAGTAGCTACTAGAAGCTTGCCGGTCACAACGCATCGAGAATCGGCTTCGTCGAAATCCAACGAATTTTTACGGATTTCCCTAGGGGTACCACTAGGAAAAATCACCAAAATCGAGAAATCGTAAAAAGTGGAAAAATTTTGGATCCGAGTCCAATAATTCGGGAAAACTCGATTGGAGTAGCTACTGGAAGCTTGTCGGTCACAACGCATCGAGAATCGGCTTCGTCGGAATCCGACGAATTTTTACGGATTTTCCTAGGGGTACCACTAGGGAAAATCACCAAAATCGACAAATCGTAAAAAGTGGTGAAATTTTGGATCCGAGTCCAATAATTCGGGAAAACTCGATTGGAGTAGCTACTAGAAGCTTGCCGGTCACAACGCATCGAGAATCGGCTTCGTCGAAATCCAACGAATTTTTACGGATTTCCCTAGGGGTACCACTAGGGCAAATCACCAAAATCGTAAAAAGTTGTGAAATTTTGGATCCGAGTCCAATATTTCGGGAAAACTCGATTGGCGTAGCTACTGGAAGTTTGCCGGTCACAACGCATCGAGAATCGGCTTCGTCGGAATCCGACGAATTTTTACGGATTTCCCTAGGGTTACCACTAGGAAAAATAACTAAAATCGAGAAATCGTAAAAAGTGGTGAAATTTTGGATCCGAGCCCAATAATTCGGGAAAAATCGATTAGAGTAGCTACTGGAAGCTTGCCGGTCACAACGCATCGAGAATCGGCTTCGTCTGAATCCGACGAATTTTTACAGATTTCCCTAGGGGTACCACTAGGGAAAATCACCAAAATCGAGAAATCGTAAAAAGTGGTGAAATTTTGGATCCTAGTCCAATAATTCGGGAAAACTCGATAGGAGTAGCTACTTAAAGCTTGCCGGTCACAACGCATCGAGAATCGGCGTCATCGGAATACGACGAATTTTTACGGATTTCCGTAGGGGTACCTCTAGGAAAAATCACCAAAATTGAGAAATCGTAAAAAGTGGTGAAATTTTGGATACTCTATTGGAGTAGCTACTGGAAGCTTATCGATCACAACGCATCGAGAATCGGCTTCGTCGGAATCCGACGAATTTTTACGGATTTCCCTAGGGGTACCACTAGGGAAAATCACCAAAATCGAGAAATCGTAAAAAGTGGTGAAATTTTGGATCCGAGTCCAATAATTCGGGAAAACTCGATTGGAGTAGCTACTGGAAGCTTGCCGGTCCACAACGCATCTAGAATCGGCTTCGTCGGAATCCGACGAATTTTTACAGATTTTCCTAGGGGTACCACTAGGGAAAATCACCAAAATCGAGAAATCGTAAAAAGTGGTGAAATTTTGGATCCTAGTCCAATAATTCGGGAAAACTCGATTGGAGTAGCTACTTAAAGCTTGCCGGTTCACAACGCATCTAGAATCGGCTTCGTCGGAATCCGATGAATTTTTACAGATTTCCCTAGGGGTACCACTAGGGAAAATCACCAAAATCGA